>CM046064.1:41330293-42012499 GCA_025215515.1 Schistosoma japonicum | reverse complement strand
TAAGCATAAAGACAGAATATTGGATTTTCCATTGGGGTTACCACTTTGATTTCAGCCTAATTACTATTTAATCACATATTTGTATACAGAAATGAAATTGAACTTGTCTCTATGACTGGTTAGAATGATTTTAAAGAGAAAGCTATGAGTAGTTTGAATATATGCAATATAAAGATGATTACCACAAATGTTAACCGTCATACTATTGACATATAAAAAAGATTACTAAACCTTATTCAACGGTAGATTTGAAAAGACAAATATGTTTAGTATGAGTTACGTAATCGTGAGAATGACAACAGTCTAACTATTCAAAAAATACGTTCGTATATGTGCAAAGAACCAAAAACAAACCAATTTTATAAGAAATGTATACGTTAAATAACCTAATAGTACAAAGAATGAAATGTTTACTAATGAGAATAGAATATGACATAATTAAAAAATTATGTTTCTCAACACTTCCACCCTCCGCCCTCCCCGTCATCATATTTAACATTTCGATCATAAGATTATGTAATAGTTGACTAGAATGAGAAGAAGATTCATCTTTCATGTCACAATTAATCTGACAACTACTTTCATTATCACTATCATTTATATCGTAGAAAACAAATGAGACTGATTGTAGTATTGCATTATTCTGTTGAACAACAGTTGTAGGACTAATAAACCAGATGCATAAAAAGAATTATTGAATAACAATACAAAGATAATAATAGTAGTGGTTATTTACTGTTGCATGCTTTCTACACTGTTGGAAAGACACTTAGAGAATTGAGTGTAAGCATCATTTTTATTTATGACAGATGAGGTTATTAATGTTCAGGTGATATATTGTCAAAGAGCTCTGTATTAGAAAAACGTTGACAAAACATGAATACATTTTCTCTGAATAAATCACCATAGGTACTGGTAAACACATATATTTATACAAAAGAAAATAGAATATTCCTTCTTCATTCTATCGGTTCACCCCCCCCCACCTCCACTCCATCCTACACTACACATACAACATCTAATGAAATGATAACTAATAAGATACATGTGTATATACATAGAATACTTGAGAAAAAGAAAAGATGAACATGAGCAATAGATAAACCTGCTAAATACCCTGTTTCCTATTATTGTTTACTGTTGAACTGTTGTTGTTTTTATCTTCAGTGTAGCATTAAAAGCCAAAGTTATAAATGAATTCCCGTCCACATAAAGATAGGGATTAATATGCACACATTATAAGAAATTATGCATTAGCATGATTTGGATAAGACAATAATGATGATGGTGTATTGGTGATAGTCATTTCATAATTTGAAGTATTAACTCCAGTTGATTGACCAGGAGGTATATAACCAAAACAACGAAGAGTATTGTTACTATTATTATTATTACTACTACTATTAGTTGAATTACTATTTACATTGTAATTGCTCATCAATGGTTGGTGAGGACGAAACATTAATCTACCTTCAACCGGTTCAATATGACTGTTATTTATCCCAGAAGCTGAAGATTCTGGTGATGAATTGAACATTGGATTTGGCGCAAGATTTGTAGTATTTGGATTGACTATATGACCGTTTGATATAGGATAAATTAAACCATTTGGATAACATGTTATACCATTATTATTATTATTATTTGGCGTAGTTGCATTAATATTCCCCATAATAAATTCTGAATTATTTCCAGTTGTAACTGGTGATACATTTTGACCATAAGTTGATAATGAATTAACTTCTGGGACAGAATAAAATGGTGATGATGCAGGTTGTTGATTACCAATAGACTGAATTAAAACAGGATAACCACCGGGTATCATTGGTATAGCACCGTGTAAATTAACTTGAAAATTTGGAGTTGATAATTGTGTATTGATTGGACCATTATTACCACCATTCATGGAGTTAGAACCATTAATTGAAGAATAACCTATTGACGTAGTACCTAATGCTGTACCAGCTGGAGATGGTCTTAAGCGATTATCACCAGTTATTGTAGTATGGCCATTCAAACCACTACGACACACACCGACAGAGCTATTACTTGCAGCTGATTGTGGTTTCATTTGTGATTGTTGCACAGCACTGAAATAATTACGTTGATGTCGAACATTAGATATACGTCGATTATGAGCTGTACGTCGACTAATCAAACAATAAGTCACTACACACAAACATATAAAAAAGACGGTTGTTGGTATAGCAATATACAAAGTTAATCGATGCGTTCCATTACTCCCAGTCAGCTTGTGACCTTGAATCAAAGAACCGCCTAAAATGAAATTGTAAAATGCAAAGTAATCAAAATGAATAACCATTAACACCATACAATAGCAACATTTATCAGTGAACTACTGAGAGATTTTCAGCAACAATCAACAGAAGCTCTGCATGAAATTAACCCTCTACATGTTCGAATTTCATGGATAACATTGTCATTAAGTCGAAGTTAAAATCAAATATACAGTTCATACTATGGTGGCGTTTTTAACTTACACTCGAACAGTTTCCTACTTACAGTTAATTAAATCTTCGTTGACTAATAAATCCACAAACAATTGAATTTTATTAGAAACTAGTAGGAGAAACTAAGCAATTGATACATTCGATCGATTGGTTTAAATATTTAAGTTATAAGTTAGAAACCCAACATACTAAATAAGCTTTTGAAAAGTAAAACATGGTAATAATGAAATTTGCTTATCATGTTTATTATATCAAATCTTGTATATAGATTGAAATTAAATTGAACTATAGATAGTACTCGTCAGTCGGATGCACCTATATCTCATTATTGATGTTCACCCATCTATCAATACAGGAGTGAGGGATGCACTTATTTGATGAGTCCGAAATCAGACGAAGCACGCATCAAGTCATCTAATACTAAGATAAAACATCTGTCCAGTGTTTTCTGATTTTTAGTGGTACTCAACTTACACTAATCTGTAATAAATATAAATATCAGTTTATTTACTTAAAACTAATAATAAAGGTAAAATGTACACAGTGGCTAACAGCACGTTTTGACCTCAGCAACTAGACTCATCATCATTATCATCAAATATAACAACAATAGTAATAGTAACAACAGCAAAGCAACTAGTTGTGTTTAATTAAATATCCAACTTCATTAAGTGTTCTTGTTAATGTCGCTTGTCTGATTACGAATATTGGAGAGTGACTTTCAATAGGACTGTCAAATCATTTTACTAATAAGTTAGTAGGTGTATGACTATGTATTCATGCGTGTAGGTTTAACTGAGACAACGTAACGACAATTTGAAGGGACAGATGAAATTAATGCACTCTAGTAGTAACCAAGCCCTATACATATTTCTTCCTGCTGTGCAAGTAAGTGTTTATGTGCTTGTCTACTTTATGTCTGCATATAACTGAACTTCTGTAAGACACTTGAAACTAAGTCGTATTATTGCATTGTGAAATTCAATGCATACTTGAACTAAATAGATACAGACGAAGAAATGAAATACAATGTTTGCCAAGCAAGACAATAATGTATTGTTTACTGAACTATGGACAGATGGTCACAATCTACACATACACATAAACACAGTAATAGTGTCAGAAAACACAATGGTGATGCATTAAACAACTAGTTGATGTCTGTTATTAGCAAGACAATAATTTGAAATAAGTTGAAATGCAAATAATGTTTACTAGATGGCCCACCTACTAACATTAATGCAAACTATACAACATTAATTAAATAGTATACTAATTAGTAATAAAAAAGAGTGTACATGTTTGTGAATTTGTGTACAATAACAGAAGACACAGGTTAGACGAAGAAGGATAGTTAGTAAGAGAAGACACTGAAAATACGAGAAATCTAGTTAAGAAAGAGTTTAAGAAGTGGGTAGCTTGAACAGTGTGATTATTATAAGTAGTTTTAGTAGTAGTAGTAGGAGAGTAATAGTTTTGATTATAATAAGTAAGTGAATAATTTACTTATTTAGATAATTCTGATTCTTGTATTCAACAAAAATATATTTCCAAATAAGAAGCGAGCAGACAAACAACCGATATTACTCATCAGAATACACATTACAACTATTGTAAAGAACGAACAGTTGGAGTGAATGACTGCTCTGTTTTATGAAATTACAGAAACTGATAAATGATCTTATTATCACTCGTTTACTTTCACATTGTTGTCTCCTTCATTCCACATTAATTTCATACTTCCTTCCTTTACTTATCTTCGTATTCTCTGCAAATCCCCTAGACGCTTTACTTCTTCCTACGTCAGCTATCCACTGTTGCCAATTTACACGACTGCCCACTATGCACTACTTATTTGAAATCTTGAAAGTAATATTCAGCACACTACTACTACTACTGTAGAAGATAAGTATTTTCATTATGCCCTAAAGTAGTCTAATAGATGCACTTGACGTAAAGATGAACAAACTTTACACTTAAAAAAAAGTCGAATCAACTTATATAATGCATCATATAAACTGGATATACAATATGCCAAACAGTTTTTTCATTAAGATTGTAACATCTGTCTAACGTAAGTTTCAACAATGACACTTTGTCAACGAGATGAGTAGAATGGGAAACAGTCCTTTTCTCAGTAATGGATTCTAATCAAAAATAAATTGGATTTTCACAACACTTTAAACTGAGATATAAATGTTGACTTATTGGAACTAATACATGAAAACTCATGCTCAGAAAAAGCGTTTGTTAACTCACTCAGAGTTATATATTACAATTATATATTTGGAGTGTTATCAGTTTCTAGGTTTATTAGTTCTACAAGATTATCATAATTACCAGTTTAATGATGTTTGATTCAAACGTTATTCAAGTCTTTAAGACACCTTATAATTTCAGATTTCAACAGAATTGTATGTGTAACAAACATAAAGAAAGCAATTTAATTCATCAAGCCACACAGATAGAAGGTCGCCTTTAAAATTTAACCTTTTAGATTTTAATATAAAGTGCCATGGTGCACTAACATAATTCGAAGTCGATATAATTTTTACACGTTTGTTAGTACAACGTAAAGCCTGATATATGTATACATTGGTTCAAATCGCCAGACCTCAGCAGCAAGGTAAGATTGACATTAAATCAGCACAAGTAGTAGTTACTTCAATCATAATTTAAAAAAGTGTGGATATATAAAATATGGTCCAGGTAAAAATATTTAGTTCGTGGAAAGAAAGGTATGAAATTATTTAGAACTAACTAATTAAAGGAGGACAAGGAGCGAATGCACCTGCAAAACTACGACAGATTCTCAGCTATGTCACCCAGAATCTCCAACCATTAGTTATGGCATTCGTCCGGACTTCAACCAGGTAGTCTGCTTCTACAGATACCGCTTTGATCAGCAGTCAGCGAATTCATGAACTGATGTCATATTTGGTTCAGTCGCCGCCTTTCTACTTTTCTAACATGCTATTCCAATATCAGTCAGCATTGCATGTCAAGCTAGGTAGTGGTTGAGCATAGGTAATACATATCTCAACCACCAAAATCGATGACGATTCGCGATCACAACTGATAATGTTCGAGTAAAGAGTCTCTACAAGGTTTATAAACTTGTGTAGGTATGGCATTCAATGATTAACGCTGTAGCAGGACCTTCTAGTCTACAGAGCTAAAAAACAACATTCAAGTCAATTGAACAATACACATATTTCTAAATGATTCAGTGAGCACAACAGAATCTTATATGACATAGTTTGTTCACTTCTTCCCTCTTTCATTAAAACAGAATAATCGTGAATACATTGTTTAACTGAAGTTGTTAATCAGTTAAACTTATTATAATTTATGTAAATTGAATTACTGGGTGATGTAGGCGTAAAAACAGTGCAGAATCTAGTACATAAATACGTTATTTCACGTTTCAATAGACATCATATCAATAAAAGCAAAACAAGATAATTAGAAAATTTCTAAGAACAAAACATAAAACAGTGCATATACTACTCATCACAATAAGAGAATAATTAGAATCAATTAGGAAACACTGAGTATCCTTCATATATTTCACTAATGGAAAAAAGAAATATCGACAGTGATCTGTAGAATCAGAAATATTAAGTTTGTTCAGCGAAGGAATCTCTTCCAATCGACGATTTGAAGTCTGGGTTGTGCATATAAAAGCAATTTGTGAGATCATTTTCTTTACCATGGCCTTATTTGAGAGTCTCACATTATTTGATTTATTTACGTAATCATTTATTTGTTTGCATTTTCCTGTATCTTCATTTCTCATTTCTATCTCCAAACATGTTTACCATTATTAAAATAACAAAAATATGGCACCAATCTATGAAGTCATTGACAATTGGGTTGAGCCATGTTAATAGATGTAGACTACCTGGTCGGGGCCCACACGATGATAGTAACAAATGGTTAGAGACTTTAGGTGATATGGCTCAAAATCGATTGCAATGGCGCAGGTGCATCCACTCCTTGTCTTCCTCCAAATTCTAGTTTCTGAGCTTATTACAATTTTCTCTTTACTGAATCACTTTTTATCTCAAATCTCATCTCTGATCTCTATGCCATTTCAATAGTACTTACTCTGTTCCTACCTCCCCTACTCTGGGATTTGGTCCGACAATTTAATCTTTATCTGCTAATTGAGGCGTGGCAACTTGAACTGATGTACGCATGTACAAAGTTCTACGTTGTAACTGACTGACTGATTACAATAACAATGATCATTGTTATTATTACCATCATCCTATTATTACCACAAAGTCTTTCTCTAACCAAATTTTTTCAATTCTTGTTCACAAATCTTCATTCTAATCTAATGATAATTACAATTACTATATCTCCATCCTACTGATTATATAATTTTCATGTTCCACAAATCCCCTCCAATTACTAATTGATAATTTAAAACATTAGATTTCACATGACAACTAATTGAAATTCTTACAATTATTCATTGGCCTATAATTTATCACACATAGATGTATACGATTATACAGCTTGATAATGAATTCATTGAAAGAAGATCCATTTGTTGAATAAACTTGTTTGATTTTTTGGTATATTTAAACTAAGAATTAGTTATGTGGAAAAGAGATAGAGTGACGGTAAATAGAGATCGTATCGTAGGAAAAATGTCTAAGATCATGAATATGAACTGTTGTGTTCTAAGTAATCTAAAAAAAATGTATTTACTAAGAAACCAGTAAGTTTTATCTGGTACTTCTCTCCCCATAAATATTCAAGGATTTTATAGTTGTCTTCAGTCGGTGCGGAAGTTCTAATGTCAATAAATAACTTGGTATACGGACGAGCAAACTCAGTACTTGGGATGATGATGCTAGATTTAAGAATAAGCCAATAATTGTTCCAGTTTGTTAATTACTTTAATCCAAGGAGATGACAGTATTTATTACTGAATAGTTCATCGGGAATAAAAGGCAATTATATTACAGGGGATAGAAATACTTTATATGGCATATCAATGAGTTATAAATTTGTAGTGGCGTAGCCTCTGGTAGCCCACAAAAACGACGATAAAAGAATTTATCTATTTGATTGAAAAGCTATCAAGTCATTTTTCAAAGAATTTCAAATGAAAGCTATTACAATACACCACGTCCCTCACGAAAATTCTTAATAAAAGATAATGATTTATCAATAGATGGATCGAAACAACAGTGCTTCCAATCATATACATATATATCTGGTTTCATTCAAAGTTTCCGTGAAATGGAAAGGTATCTTATAATGAGCTTAAGTTCATCGACGATACAAACATCTATTGCCGAATAACAACAAAATTATACGTAAATACTATTTTTAACGTGAACTTAATTAATTCATATTGGCCAGTGTATTTACTTGTTGAGGTATATTCTTCCGAAACACATTAATTAGGAGAGGGGGAACGGAGCGATAAAACGAAAATCAACCAATTTAAAAGTTGAAGGTAAAGTTGTACTGTTAAAAGGATAATAATTTGTTTCAGTCGGATAGAAAACATCCGAAGAGATATTAGCTTCTTAAAGATGGAAGAAAGTGTTGTAAGAAACTAATCAAACTAGAGACACGTAGGTCATTGATCTAGAGATCTTTGGCTTTTGGTTGTAAGGTTAATCATACTAAACTGTACCCTAGTAACTTTACTTTATGGCAAGTGATAATGCCGTCATGTTGATGAAACTGAAAATATCAATGCAATTTCTTCATGCAAATAAATAAGAAAATAACCCTTTCTATTGTTAATAGACTGGAAGTCTGAATCAACGGAAAATCTTCAGCATCATTTAAAGTCTCATTATAAACAGACTCATTTACAATGCTTAGTATTCTAGATTATATAAAATTTTAGAAAGGAAAGTGTATCATATAAACAAATGAAAATCTCCAAAACGTACCAGTTACAGTTATTTGAACAAATTTATGGTCATCTCGTCCAGCTTCAGTTAGTACAGAACACACATATCTTCCAGAATCTGACTGACTAGCTCGTCTTAATACAAGTTGACTACTTTGACCTGCTGAAACTTCAGTAGCTACAGCACCAGACGCTAATGCTGTGGCTACCGATGATGATGCTGAAGAGGATAAAGATGAAGACGAAGTATCTGACAGAATGTTTGAATTATGATTCAAAGCTAATGAAGCTGGAACACTTGGAAGAACAACAAATGTTCCACCAGCCCATTGAATAACTTCTCTTCCTTCTGCTTCATACGCTAAACGTTCATTAATATCTATACTTTTACCCCACTAGAAATTTTTTTTGGAAATAAATGGAAATAGAAAATAATTAGATTAGTATTCATTAAGATATACAAATGATTTATTCAACTATCCAATGATGGTCAGGCGTATACTCTTTGATTATGGCAGGTTTACATAGAGATGATAAGTAATACTGTATCAACTCTACTAACTTACAAGTTGAACTAATGAGTAGAACATTTCAAAATGAAAAAAAAAATATTTTATGAATCTAAAGCGAATAAGATACTCAGGAATAGTTGAAATTAAATCTTTCAAGATTGTCTAGTAATTTATGTTGGATTTCACAAGCTTTTAGTCTTTCTATAAGATTTGAAACAATAGACTTGGTACGTTATTTTCAGTAGGATTCTTGACATATTTAATAAATAATTCATGTTCAGTAGTTGAAAGATTGTACAATATATATGATTTTGTAGATATGTTCTGTTTAAGTTCGGGGATATGTAAACAAATAGGACCTATACTGTTCAGTGTATGACGTTTGAGTGATTTCTAGTTGAGAAAAGTATGATTTCATCGCAGTATTTTTCGGTAGAATTTCAAGTATTCCTGTTTACCTATAAGAATTAAAACTTCGTCGATTATTCGGTAAGTTTGGTAGAAAAACGCAGAAACCTAATAAGTTCCTTCATTGTAGTATGATCTTTAAATTTTTTTATTATATAAAAAATATCCACTAAATCATGAAAAACAAGATTTATGTTTAGTGAAGTGATCTGTTTTCAGCAAGTGCTCTTTCATAGTCGTACAATTCCATATAATAATAAAATATAATGACAATTGGTGATACATGACAACAAAAGGAAGGAAGTGTAAGTTAAACTGATAACCATGAATGATTGAACATAGCAACAAATATCGAAAATATCTAATGTTATTCATATTTACACTGTCCTAGTAAATAAGAAAATATTCAAAATTAAGCTACATAAACAACAACCTCGGAATATATAAGGAGATTGAGAGTAATAATTTCAGATTTGGGTTAAATAATAAACTTAATTAGAAAATGAAAAGTATCCAGGAGGGGTTTGGAAACAGAAGTAAAAACTAATTTTTTTATCAGAGAGAAAGAAATAGACGGAGGAGATAACATTTCAGAATCTTATGGTATAAAATGATAGAATCTAAATAGAATAAAACCATGACATAAAGAATAGTATGCAAGAAATTTAGGTTAATTTTATGATGAGATTAAAGGTTGAGTCAGATTCATTTGCACATAGTTCTGGTCTCTCTTTGTATACGACAATGGCTTCAGCAATAAAATGAAGAAAAAATCTTACTCATTGTGGTAGATTCCTGTTAACAGTGTAGACAACTGTGAAAGAGGAATCCCTGTTGAGTAAATGATTTGCA
Source organism: Schistosoma japonicum (assembly GCA_025215515.1). NCBI lineage: Eukaryota > Metazoa > Platyhelminthes > Trematoda > Strigeidida > Schistosomatidae > Schistosoma > Schistosoma japonicum. Next base: position 42,002,369 of record CM046064.1, on the reverse strand, counting down.
GTCATGAAGTCTCTTATAATGGTGCTTTTAATGCTACCTATGTTACCTTTCCGTAACCACTCTGGATAATGTTCTCGAACTCTTTTGAATAACTTACATATTGGACAACCAATATATCTAACTTCACAGGAACAAGTGTATTATTAAACACATCTAGGTTAGATCAAATGAGATAATTTATCCTTCGAGATATTTACAAATAAGGGTCCATTTAAAAACGCAGTTCTCAGTAGGGCTGCGAAACATGTGTTTTAATAGTATTTCCAGTTTTTCTCGTCAAAATATTGGTAGGCAGATAGTCTTCGTGCTCAATGTCTCCTTAAAAGAAGGGTTTTCAGACCCCATGAAAAGTCTTGGTTTCAGTGAAGCGTGGTTGGACAGTACCTTCAAAAACTATTTTTTTTAGGAAATTTAGTTCGTCATCGATAACATTAGAGGAACAGATTTTTCTGATTCTCAAAGCGAAGCAAGGTTTCTGTTCCCGCTAATAAGGACCGAGTTATAGAAAAGTGTCAGCTAACTGTTTCAAATGGGTTTTCTATAAATTGATTGTCATAATGCTCTATAGAGTTTTCTTATCGATTTGATATACGAGAAGTTGGAATATTGCTCGTTATCGTTCATAAGAAAGGATCTGATTGATAGATAGGAGCTGTTGATGACCTGAGACAGATTGGTTATATTAAACCGGTTATCGCAGACACTAAAAGTATCATCTAAATACCTTTTATTAAAAAGGAGATTGTCAATGGTTGGCTTAAGATAGTTATTTTCGAGGCTGATATAAAACAATCTGCTGACAGGGGGCCTAGAGAGGATCTCATGGGCATTTCATCATATTGTCTGAAGATTGTATGATTGATGAATTCATTAGATCAGTTTAAATAGGAATAACTTCATATATTTTCGATATTTGTTGCTATGTTCAATCATTCATGGTTATCAGTTTAACTTACACTTCCTTCCTTTTGTTGTTATGTATCACCAATTGTTATTATATTTTACTGTCATATGGGATTGTACGACTATGAAAGCAAACTTGCTGAAAACAGATTACTTCATTGACCGTTATTCTTGTTTTCCACAGTGTAATTAAAATAAGCGAAGTACTTATTTATCAAGTTATGTTATCGAATAGATTGGAATAGAACTAAAATGATGCTACCAGTAGATTTCTGCTAGAGCAATAACAAAATGGTAGTTACATACAGAGTTATGCAGCGATTAACTGTACAACAACTGTAATTAATAATAACTAACAATATTATACTTATTGTGACGTTTCAATGTTCTAGGTTACATTTCTAATGAAGTTTTGAGTATGAACTGATGAAACGACTCACAATACAGTGAAACAGTTATCTACTACTCCTTGATATTGAATATCTCTTCAACTAATATCAATAAATGATGAATACTAGAATGATGATGATTACACTAAAATCCTCTAATATATGATGATAAAATATAACGCTAAGTACAAAATCACTGTATAGTTATCTAAAGTATTTGAAAATATAACGTAGAGGTTATAGACTAAAGCTGGTCAGTCTCTGTTGCTATATGTGTATACTGAGTGGATTGCCTTGATATAGCGAGTATTCACAAGTATTATTTAAGTTGGATTATGACTGACAAGTGGAATCCAGCACGCGCGTTTCGTCCTATTTGGGACTCATTGGGTGGATGTACCTGGATCCCAACGTTGATGTTCACTGACCAGCTTCAGTCTATAACAAATCAATGGGAATATACAAATTCATCTTAATAACGTAGAGGTTGATTTTCATGTTATGGCGAGGGTTGAAAGCTTCCAACTGACAATCTTCACTGTGATTGTTTCAAACCAACTCTAATTAATGATGTATACTTCATCATATAACGTACAACTTAATAATGTGACTTATAATCTGTTTCACTTTCTTGAAACAATAAACTTCAGTATTTTTGCCACGTAATTTTCAATTATGATTTGACTGAACATCCCTTCAAATGCATCAACAATTAGTTTCTAATGAATCAATTTATTAAGTTTAGTTGATTTTATTCGACAGAGATTGATGTCAGTTAGGTACTAGTGAAAACCCTGGAGGGCTGAGCAGTTGTTTTGTTTTATCATGAAACTCCCCAATCAGAGTGCACATTCTCGATTCTACTAGTGAATCGAACCCAAGGCATTCAGGTCTCATTTACTTTATTTTGTAATCACATTTTTCACATCATTTAACCTATTTGAAAATACGACCCATCACTGAAGGTTATTGAGAGTCATCTACGATTAACAAGTAATTTTAACCTAAGGAAAATGGCGAAAACTCACTTAACAGAATTTCATTTGATAAAATGTTTTTGATTAGGAACCGATGACCAATTATTATGTATATTGAATAGCACGACAGAAAATCATCATTCTTACCTTCAAGTCATAATGTTTGATCTTTTAGGAAGTATAAACTTCCTCAAAACTGCAAACATGTACACATGCAAAAACATCGACCTTACTGTTAAATTTCAATAACTATAGCGTCTACTTCGACTACTTAACTCATATTATGATGTACAGACTAGGTATTGTGAATGTTGCTTACCATCTAATTAATAATAAACAATTCCTTCAGATTATATACTCTATTATGGAATAAACTAAAACTAAAACTTAGATACTTAGTGATTACCATTAGTATGCTTATTTGTTTGTAATAAATAGCATAACGATACTTATTAGCGTTATATCGTTTTTTTCTATAGTAGAATCAGTTATTACTACTTGGACTAAGTAGTATCGTGGAATAATACTGATAATAAATAAACGATACGCATTAGCATAAATTGTTAATCAGAACTAAGTCTTTGTTTATGCATTATTTTCACTGTTGTCATCGTTAAATACTATCATTGTACTACTATGGTAACAACAATGACCCATTTAAATTTAGTCAAGCAATCGTACCAAGAAGTATCATCGATTAGTATCAGCTACGTCAACAAAGGTTTAACTAAGCATAATTAAAGAAAACTAGATAGGATGAGGTTAGTTTAGCTAGTGAAATAAGTTACCATTATAATAATTTTGAGATAATTCTAGTCGTACAGACTCAGTCAAAAACAGTATCCAGTGGATATTTGTTGTTTTTCATTTGAGGCTTTTTTCATCAATATGTATCCCTAATCTCATGTAGGAGCAAACCTGTGATACAGATATATTGAAGATAGTGTGATATTGCAAAACTAATACATATAAAGACAATAAAAGATTTGTTTGCTTGTATTTGACTCAGATAGATCTAAGCCGGGTACCACTCAAGACCAGGAAACACTAGACAGTTGTTTCGTCTTTATATGAAACTCCTCAATGGTGCACACTCTCGATTACGCCGAGGAATCGAACCCAATATCTTCAGGTCTCATTACGGGCACTTAACTATCTTCACTACTGAGCCAGCTGACTCCGAGTCGTAGAATTCCCACATCAGTAAATGTATTACATAATGAGACGTTCAATCAATGCTATTGGTGATAACTGTCTCTTTCCCAACATGTCCGAACTCCACCAGTCGCGAAAAATCGATGAACAAGTTGAACATAGTGAGCGGTGAGCTGATTATTATTTCAGTTGACTGAAACGTGGGTGCACACTAGGACGAAACAGCATTTCAGCGCTCTTTGGTTTTCATCAGTATCCAACTGAGATCAATCTGTGACGAATACAGATAACACAATTAAATACTATCCTCTACAAAAGCAACTTAACTCAATTATAGTTTTGTTAATTAAACATACAAGAAAGATAAAATGGAAAATGAAACCACGGCTTACTCGAATAGTACTTGATCTATGTTCTTCTGGATTGACTTGACAGTGAAAAATAGCATCTTGACCAGCTTCGACGGTTCCGTTTGTAATATGAGGTCCTTGAATTATTGATCCATCGACGCGTGCTATATTTCCAGATATAATTGGAAGAGAAAAAGCGCATGAGAATGAATAATTAAAATGCAATCATTCGTATTTCTTTTTTTCAACTAAATGATCCAGTGTACTAACTGTGAATTCGCAGTTGAGAAATAAAAACTTGAGTATTTCACAAGTCCACAACTACGCTACGTCCGATAAAGGCTAAACCATTCAAAACAGTAATATTTGCTCCCCTAAAGTCAGTCTAGCTCAAAGTTTGGTACATAAATTTTAGTAACAACTCAAGCTAATACATATGAACCAGGCTTTAAGTTGGCGATAAGTGACTGAAAGTATTTGACTTTGAGCTATACTTTGCCTATAAAAAGACTAATAATATCGTCTTCGTGTTTTAAAGAGAACTGAAGTGTAGTTTAATCTTATAGTAGAGCAGTTCAGTAATATATGTTTACTAAATTGGAAATATAGTAATGTTACATAAATAATAAAGTCGAAATATGTTGTATCGAATTCGATACTGTAATTCTAAATCATCTAGTCACCATATGATCTAACAATAACAAATATCGACAAGTCTGTAATCATAATAGCAGCAATAATTCTAAATGCTAAGAATGTTATATTCATTAAGGAGGTGGTGAAGATATTTGTATGTATCAGTGTGTGTGTGTGTGTGCATTTTAGCATCCTATTAAGGGATATCAAAAAATTTCATTTATCGCAGAGTTACTATTGACAAAGCAAGTTGTTTATGTTGGCAACTATGAGTACACTGAAGTATATGTTATAGCTTCATGTCTAATTTGCAATGCATACTTACTTTTTGCCTCAAACCTCCCCCTCCCAATATTACATAATCACTAGTGATACTACATAACTATTTAGTGAATTTGAAATAATAGGAGCAACTAGAAACTCCAGTTATTTTATCCTTCAAGTTACAGTTTGTTTAAATGTTAACTAAAAAAGATATTAAATACTTCGTTAGAATCATATAACATATGCAATACTAGTGCTTCTGTTCTGGTGTATGTACATGATGTATTACATCTTATTGTAGTCGCTTCCACAGATTCTTGAAACAGGATTACGATGTGTTGCTACTCCCACAGAAAATTATAAGTAGGATGTTGTAAATTTTTTCACTGGATGGATTCGAAATTTTACAAACAGCTAATGTGTCGGATGTTAAACTCTTTATGATTCCTACTTTCGTTTATCAAATTGTCTTGTTTCGCTCTTGTCATTCCTTACTATGATCGGTTGCTTTTATTATTAGATGTAATCGAGACTGAGTTATCAGTTCAGCTTTTTCCTTTAAGTCTCTCTTTCCCAAATATTTTTAAACACATGACCCTGTACTTCTAGGATTATAAAGTACCTTCTAGCTAGATGTGAACCGTTACAGTAATGAGTGTTATTTTTAACTCAAGTCAAACCATGATCTTCCCAAATAACGTTCTCTATGTTCATTGTATATACTAAGAGAAGTATATGTAGTATGGGTGAAAAAGTTGTAGGAACAGAGCTAACCCTTGCTATTGACTAGAAACATCTGCTTATAACCGACAATAACGTTTTTTTTTGTAAAAAAGAAAAGAACATAAAGTAAACTATCACCCATTCAGTCTAGGTTACTTTAATTACATTCAGAATTTTATAAATTTGAGTAGGAATAAATGAAGTGAATTTGTGATGACTTTGTATAATAAGATAGTTGCCTTTCCTAAGAACCGATGATGTTTAGAGAAACTGCGAAAGTGAACAGATGGAAGTAGTTACTAAATAGTAAAATCAGATGTACGTAGCGCTAGAGATTCGAACTACATAGAATTCATTCATTTTGAGAAAGTAAGTAAATATTAACAAGGTTTCATGCTACAAAAACAACTTCGAATTAAGTTATTGCAAGTCAGAACAATAAAGAAACAGTAAATCTTGAATGAGCGAGTTGCATTTTAGTAGAAATCGGATAAAATTAAGATCAATATTATTATGAGAGACGACCTTTCTCTTAAAGGATCTTATATAATTATACATACCCTAGAATTCAATACAACTCCGATAAAACAAAGCAATTAACATTATAGAGCAGTAAGGTATGTTACAGTTCATCCTTTTTCTAATACACAGTCTTAACACATACTTTTTGACAGGCAACGCTTCATTGTGTAAAACAACTATCTCAGCTACTTTAACTGATGAAAGTCCACAATTTTGTTGACGATTGAAGGTAGACTTCAATACTGGTCACTTGAAGAATTCATTACATACGAGTAGTACATCAAATGTATCTTCTATTGATATGATAATTTGTTTCTCGCATGTGTAAAGTAGTATGTCACTGATACCACAGATTCTTTGTTAGTAGTATTTAGGAATGTATAATTCATTTAAAAATGCATTAACATTATCTCAAATAAATGTATACATTAGTGAATGTCAAGCAACATCACAGTTACTGTCATTTCACTGTCAGAAGAAGAAGAAGAGAATACAAAATACATACAAAAATGTTACATTTTAATCTACTGACAAGTTTGACAAGTTTATAAGTGTAAATGCAATGGCATTTTAATCTTGAACTCATCTATTCAGTATATGCCGTTCTATTACTTTACCTAGTATTTCTTCATTGACCTACAATCATCATCAGATTAACATTACACTCTACCTACTTTTAACTCTACTGTATATATCTTGTTATTACAAAGAAGGGGTGAGAATGTAACATAGAGACGGGAAAGTGGATAATATCAAAAATATCATAATAGTAATAAATGCAGTAATAAGTACGATTATTGACGTGACTGTATATGTGCATATCTACACGTTAATCAATATATGAAATAATCGTGTTACATTCACTCTTTAAAACAGTGATAAGGTTATCATGTAGATCGGTGTTATCTATGAGATAATGACATCAGTACACACACTAACACACCCGAGTACACAATAGTGGATGATTTCGAAATGTCTCTATCCGTTGAAAGTTTAAATCCATGAATAAATATTTAGGCGTAAAACATGTCAAATTTCCCTACAGAAGAAGAAATTTTTGAAAAGTGTAAACATTTTTTTATACATTTCAATCTAATGTTACATAAATCTGTGTAGATTCTGTTCTCTGCATAACAACAAACAACATGTTAGTGTTGGATTAGAGAAAACTCACATGGTGGAAACAAAAAAGGCGTTTCTCGACATTAACGTAAGTTTGACAGTTGAACGCTAATAAAGTATAACACAGAAGAACTGCAGAGAATACTAAGTTATGGTTGAAAAAAGATGCAAATGGAAAAGTGAATGCTTATGTGTGTGAGTGTATTCATGCTTGAATTTGCATCTGTTACAACGTATCACTACCAAGCACTTCATCATAGTAAAATACACGTTTAGCATACAAGTACACATTATATCATAATGCCATTACATAACTGTATAATATATATAATGCAGGGAAAACTAAACTTCCTCTCAGTGTTTGTTTACACAATTATGAAAACAAGTTTTGATGAAATAACCATACATTATGTTTACTGATAATAATCATCTAGGCGACTGTTCATGTTATTACTGTTTGTATTATTGTTTATGATGTCGATGAGACGATCACGTTTGATAATCATGACAGGTAAGAGTCAAAATGTCAGAAAATAAACTGAACGATAAACATCATAAACTCTCATCTTCCTCAATCCTTTCCTTCATTTATGCCATAAACATGAAATGACAAGAGAAAGGAAAAAACGCATACATTTTAAGCTTGGAGTATGTCAAATTGATCCTAACACATTCTTTTTCTCTCTTTCACTCTCACTCTTACTGTACAATGTTTAATAACAGTAATAGTTAAAGTTAACAACCATTGACATCACATTCAGGTTACAGATGCAAAGGGAGGTCTCTTTAATATAGTCCTGGTTATCAAAATTGTGCAGTTATAGGAAAGAACAAATAAATAAACATCATAACTATTATATATACCCCTGCATATTATCATTTCATTTTACTTATACTAATCATAATGTACTTTTTCTCCATAAATAGACTAAATCCTTTGATATAACTATAATCAGTGGTAAAAGTAAATGCAAAATGGAGGGGTAGAGTGGTAAACTGAAATTATCTTTGTGAGTTTAACAATCACGCATATACAGAGATGCTATACCCACAGATTATGTATACATATATATTACTTGTCTCTGTAATGTCAAGCAATTGTCAGAAACGGATTCAATAGTGAACTTTCCCTACTCTCAACTGTCGACTGATCGACTGTCTATCTGCGTCTCCACAAAATATTCAGTTGATATTTATTTTTTCTTATACAATACATCAAATATTAACATTGATGTTATTTAATAGAGAAAGTTGTATAGTTTATTGAAATAAACTTAATATGTTAGCTATTCAAATGAATAATCATTTCCCTCTTGTCAACATGCAATACATAGATAAATCTACTACTTAGATTGGTAAATTGTATACAGACAATCAAAATCATGCATGGATAACTGTGCACGTGTAAAATATCACGCAAATCAAAGAGAACAAGAAGAAAAAGCCCAATATACTGATGTGTACAAATGGATATCATCATTTCTAATCATTTATTTAAAACCATCAAAATTCAATGACAGAATGGCATTATAGCAATAATAATAATGGCAATCTATTTGGCAAAGAAATTAGGATAGAGAAATTCAACTGACAAAGGTCATTTCATATTAGTTAGTTAGTTAGCTCTATGTAGTGGAATTATGTATATATCCCATATGACAGATGAATATGACAAATATGACAGATAGTCTTTTTCTGGTTGGAATATGGCTTGATATAATGAAATGATTTTGATGAGAATATGACAGTAGCATACATTTCATAACACGAATACAGAGAGAATCTAAAGAGGAATGTTATACTACATCATTTAACTATACAAAGTATACCATAAATGATTTTAGTTGGCTTGACAAAGTCATTCATTTGGTGATAGAATATTTCAAACAGTTTGCATTATAAACTCTAGAAATATCGAAAGTCAATTAGCTATTTCAGTTAGTATGAATGTCCATAGCAATAGACTGTTTCGAATTGAAGAGATCAGTACAAAACTATCTATTTAAATAGTTAATCTTGTGAATATTAATAACTAGCTTAGATATCAACTTCTTATATTTTGAAGCAAAGACGTGAGTCGTAGAGTTAATCTTGTCGACAGTGAAGCTAATCGTAATATTCACGATCGAATTTTATGTTGGTAATCTAATGATGTTTCTGTTCAGTGTGCCACACTTGAATACCGTCTATACTATGTAGTATCTGAATGAGAATGTATGATGTTATTAACTTTGAACTAAAAAGAAACAACTGTAAACTATTAAAAATTTTGTTAGTTATTCAACTTATATTAGTTGTTGATGAAAGCTATATATAATTCATTAGTGAGTAGAAACCAGTATCATGTATTCCAGCTATGAAATATTTTATTCTCCCATTAAAGCTGACACAATGCCTCGTGAAATTGAGTCACCTACAGTACACACTGTTTTCACAGAATTCATTGATTTGTTATCATAATTCAAGAGACTACTGATAACCATGGAATGTTAACAGCAATACAGCTGCCTGCAGTGATAGGTGATACAGGTTCAAATGACTAAGAGGAACTTCTGTTTCTCCGTGATTACAAATGAACTTTATTGATAAGTACTGAACACTATAAATTGTAACTTTATAAAGTTCTTGCTCGTTACCTCTGCTGTGTAACAAAAAGGGTAAACGTCTAGTGACTCAGATTTTACAATGAAAACTTTGCTCAATAGTTTTTAATATTAAGCTAAGTAAATGTATATAAAAGTTATCTAAAGAAACGATTTTATCTTTTATGAGTGAATCTATATTACAGGTGTCAACTTTGAGTCGAAACTCTTACATGAGTCGACAAATCCAAGTTGTATGAATGATATGAAATCGACAGATGGCTCAACATTGTGAAGTTCATTATTTCAACTGATAAACTACACACCTTCTGTTGATTATTTCTAAATAATTTTTGTTAAACTTAACCAGTTATCATTAATGCATTCTTACATACATGTCAGTATAGTCAAGCTGTAAATTACATAACTGTATTACCCTACAGTAGTAATGTTTAGTAGACTTTGGATGTAAGTATCAACTGATCATAACGAGATTATTCAAGAAAATTTTGTGATTCTACAACAATCTAAAAACGATCATTTAGTGTATATACGATAGATAGTGATAAAAAGCATGATAACATGTAAGCATAGTCACATATCATATTCTACTAAAACGTTCTAGAGATTAACTTCTTTCAAACTGAAATTTGGATCTAAGCATCTTACTACACTATACTTAATGTATTCACTTACATACACACATACAAACAGTACGAATTACATAAAGACATCTTCAAGATGTCATCCTAAAGATCCCTCCCTGTCAGTAATGTATAAGTGAGAGAAAGATGTAATGAGAGACACGAGTAAAGATAAAAAGACAGAGAGAGTGGAATAGTGAGATAGGTGGTGCATAAAAATACTTAGATAAAATCACTACTAACGCCAAGTGTTCTGAATATGTCAGAAAATAGTAACAATTCATTCTGAAGATCAGTTAACTGATGAAAGTTGTCTGTAGTAAATAAGATTACGTACTTGCGTGTAAATGAATGAATATAAAGAAGGCAGTAACTGAATCTATATATCTATACATATATCACTCAGACATGGCATCATATAAACGGAGAGAAAGCGAAGAAAACAACAACAACAACTTACAGACCTTTTTTAAAAATCACTTCATTTCTCTTTTTTAAAAAAATTTTCCACCCCACTCTTTTCTCTCATCACCACTTGAAATTTGTCTATTTGTTTGTTTTATTCTACTACGTACAACGTCATTCTAGTGTCGAAATGTCAACAACTTTTCAAGTTGAACAGAATAGAAAAAAAAACAAGAAACTGTCATTTCATCTCGTGTATACATTCGTAGGTGGGTGTCCTTCTTACATTTATTTTTGTCATGATTCCTTTCTGTAACTGACAATTAAAAATAAAACTATACTGTTATTTGTACTTGTAAAAATGTATTATGATGGTTTTAAGAATTGGATATTCTAATACTAATCGTAGATTAATACACTTCTGAAGTATTTTAACCTGAAACGAATTAGATATCCGGTTGAAGGGACCTATCATATAAGATTGTTGTCTGTGCTCATCATAGATTAATTTCGACTGGGCATCAATGAAGACCAGGAAACACTGAACAAACGTTTCAGTCTAGTATGGAATACCATAACATTACTCGCCCTCTATTTCCCCAGAGGAAAAAACCAATGACAGTTATGTCTCATGGTGAACAATCAGTAATCAGTACTACTGGACCAACCTCCAGTGGTAGAATTTTCGCTTCAATCAACTTGTGATAGATAATACGAGTTAACTTATAAAGAATAAAATTATTCTAAATAATTGAGTGCTTTATGAAAATTACCCAAAGATCAATAACTATATCAAATAAGTGGATGACTTTATAGAGCACTGATAATGTAGGATCTGATGCAGTCGAGTAAGAACAGAAATCTGAAGATGTTCAGTTCTAATTTATCAATGAAACGTACAGATTTTCCTGACAAACCTTATGAAACGCAACACAGTTTAAGCCATTGTGAAATGCTTAGGATGAAATTATATATGATAAGTAGGTTTCATTAGATTTTAGAAAACATTGTAATTCTATACGAAGGTTATGGCTAGCAACATCACAGAGTGATACTAAGTGCTGACATGATAATAAAACAAACTGAAATTAAGCGGTAGCTGAATGATAGAAATGTGAGTAAGGCAATACCAAGCTACACACTTGGTAAATGGATTATTAAGCTTTTTTAGTACTTCCAGTTTTTCACTGATACACAACCAACACCACTCTATGGAGAATACATACAACTAAAATTAATACTTATCACCACAAAGCCAACTCAATTCAATTATCAAAATATTGAAATGAAACAATACATTGCCATTCTTGATTACTCTGAAAAATTCGAGTGAATACTGTTAGTTCTTAACTTTTCATCTCTACATTTTTGTTGACTTACTATAGCTTCGCTAGAACAGAAACTAAGCATTTAACAATGGACTGAAGTAAGATTTGACAGTCTTACAGGTGATGATTAGACTAACTTGTTGATTTTAGTTGGAGAGAACAAGTAATTCATTTTCTGAGTTATTCACAATGCAGTAAGTTGAATATCGTAGATAAACTAAACCGATTTTCAAGTAAGAATTCTCATTCTACACAAAATTCTTCAGCTTAAGACGTTTTATATGGGGTTGAAAAACGGGTATGTATTCTTTAATTTACCCAGTGAACACGAATACACCCACCAGTTTAGGTAGTTGAGATATGTTATACATACCATTCATATAGTTTGTTGAGAATTAAAACCGTTGTAACACCAAATGCGTTCATGAAATAATCATTCGTTGATTTAATTATATTCGAAGATGTGAAATTTCTTATTGCAAATCATTGTCATAGTTACAGTGTGGTTAAAGATCTTGGTTAACATCGCTTTGGATCAGCTCCAATGAAGCAAGCAAATGTACTATATGTTATCGTAAATCTCAGAAGTCAAATCATTCAACAATATGGATTTCATGATTTTATTCATTCTATTCAAGTTATAAGTTACTTTTCTATGTTTTTAATATTCACATTGTACTCGAGTAAAATTTTATAAACTCTTTTCTAAACACGCATTCATTGTGACCTATTCAGGAGGAGAAGCTTATCCAGTGATATTTATTATTCGATGATACTCCGATTGAAAGCAGTCTACGGAGAAATACCACTAACATTTATGTGTATTTATCGTTTTATCACGGATAGATAACCGTGGGTACACCTACAGATTCTTTGCAGATAATTGCCCTCACAATACTATGTAAGCTAGTATTACCACATGGGAGCATATATTGTGTTATTTGTATGTACTGAGGTCACAACATTCGACTAGCCTTGCTACTACTAAAATAATTAAGTAGTTAGTTGAATTCTGTATAAATTAAAATTTCTCCTGCTAAAACTTTAAAAAGTAAATAAGGACTGTTAATCACCTTTTCATTTATTTAAACTATGTGCATACAAATAGAACAAACTATGAAATAAATCTTATATGAATCTAACTGACATATTTTCAACCATTTAACAACGTATTCAAGTTACCATGCATAAGTAATAACACACACGAATGTATGCACACTGGTTTTGATTGCATCCTTGTTGTCATTATCAAGGAAAGGTATAGAGAAGTAGGGACAATGACAGACTTCAAAGAGAGGAAAGGAGTGGTTATCAAGATAGTATGTGCTAAATACTAATCTAGTTTGTGCTTACATGTGTACATCACTTACACCAACCACCCCCCCCCCGATTCAAATTACCATATTACGCTAAACTACATTTAAGTGTTGGTGCGTGCTAGTGAAAGAGAGAGAGAGAGCGAAACTAAAGACATGCTTGACAAGTTTGGCACTTTCAGAACGAAAATACATACAACCGGTAAAAAGAAAGCAGCACAAAGAAAAAAAGTAATGAAACAGTGCAGTGTTTATTCAAAGAGAGGGAGAGAGAGTGAAAAGAATGAAAACAGAAGAAAGTGATTCATATTTTGCTTAACATTTATGACATCCTGTCTTAACTAGATACATATGCGGAAAACATTATCCAAACGTATTCTACCATTGACATCGTTTACTGTATGTTTGGTTTGACTTAATTATACTTTCTGATTACATATTCTTATGTAATGTTAACAATAATTTTCAGTCCATTTTTGTGGAAAGGTGGAAAACATAAAAGAATACACACTGACGCCTATATTTTTGATACTATGATGGAATCGGTGTGAATATCCCTCTTGAATAAATCTGCGGCTTTACCCCCTTATCTTCAACATTCTTCTTCTCAAAACTATATTCGTTATGTTTAATCTTTTTTACTATCATTGGTACTTCTGTTATTTCGAACCATTCGCTGTTTATATGTGTTTAATGATGTTATATAGTGTTTCATACACATCTGTACCAGGTCATAGGTTAATTATAATGAAATCACTGAGTGAATGAAACAAGCCTCATGGAATATTTACTTTCAGTTATGAAAGTATTTATGTTAAAACAAACAACAATAAGTTTCAGCTAGTCGGTAAAATGTATTTCAAGCATTTCAGTAGTAGTATGCCCTTTTACGTTGGTTACAATTCAATATTGTAATAAGTTTGTAGTGTTTACTTTTTACTACCTAGTAATTATCAGTTCTCAAACTGACATTAATTCTCATAGGAAAGATGACTTTTAGTAGAAGTAATAATAATAACAACATATGCATGACTAAAGTTAAAAGTATGCATGTAAATGGCTTCATTAATTATCCTGATGCAAAGTACTACTTAAACAATGTTGATTAATTGAAATATATAGAATGGCTGGTTAAATAAGATAATTTATCCGAAGTAACCAATCGAATTGGTGAAACAAAACCTGTAGTTTTTTCCTTCAAGAAGTGAGTATTTTCAGATCAAAATAGAACCGTTTGGAAAAGTGACCACAACACCCCACAAAACTCGGATTCATCAACTTCCTGAAAAACCCAATTTTCTGTGTTCTTTATCACATGTAATTATCATCGTTGAAGTGTTGCTATATATGTATCGTCCCGTTACATAGATACTTTTTCGTATTTCATGTATCTGTAGATCGTCCTTACTTTGGACAAATTATTGTTACAATGCAGCGAAATAGCCACGTTATGCACAGTACACGTACCTCAGCAATGTCTAACTTTTATACTCATATATATGACCCTGATATTTGACCACATGATGATAATATCTTTGTCAAATGAAGTGTCGAGATTTGGCAGCCAGCTACTTCAGTACTTCATCTGAAAATTCCTATTGATCAAAACAATAAAAGTTTACTCATCATTTGTGAATAACTTAGGTATGCAATACTGGTTTCATTTATCTTTTCATCTTGAAAACAAAATCTAAGTACATGGACAATCCACGGGTAATAAATTTTATCGGACTATCTGAACCTCAAAAAACTTCATATCCTACATTTGGTTTACCCTTCAGAGGGTCAGTCATGAACAACGTAAAACCTGATACATAGGTTCAAGTCACCACTCCGTATAAAGACGCGAGGTCAAATTTACAAGATTTACATGACAATAAAATTCAGCAGGTAAAACTGATACAAACATATATATATATATATATATATATATATATATATATATATATATATAAGAATAATGGAACTTCTGATCTAGAAGAATATAAAGAATGAATGAATTTGCGCCAATATGGCTGTTTCTAAACTATCTCATTAAGTGTGGGAAGCTACTGATCGTAATTGTCACATGGTCTCTGATTGAGTAGTCTTCATCTACCAACATGTCTTAGATTAAAAGCCAAAGACTTCATGGACTGATCTCATGTTTGGTTAGGCCACCGCTACCTCATTCTACAAAGCTCATGCGAGTAACTTTATAATATATTCACAGATTAACTAGCATAATTAAAGAAGTTTAGCTGTTTGTGTTATAGATTGATATTAGTCGCGTACCACTGAAAGAATGTACTGTCCAAGTATCCAACTCATCAATAGTGCACAGCCTCGATTCATCCAGTAAGTTAAACTCCGGACATACATGCCTCATGGCGAATGCTTGATTATCTGCACCTCTAGGCTAGCGTCCAATGGTAGTACCCAACTAACATCAATCTATGACAATACAAGCAACTAAACTTATTACACCATCTCCATAAAACCACCATAATTCAAACATCAAATAAGTTTATATCACGAGGAAAGTGTGTCTAAACAATGAAAGAAGGTAGACACTATCATCTTATTAGATCAACACCATCCAAAACATACACGTACATATATAAGTATACAACACAGAAATCTTATAAACATGCTAGAAAAGAAAAGACGGGTGGTGGAAAGAGATGTATTCCAAAATATAAAAAGAATTAGGTCAATTTAAATATCAAACTGTATTACATCATATGTAACTTCGTTTATGAAGCTAAAGTCTGGTGCAAAAATTACATTAATATGATTTGGAAGCTGTCATACTTGACAGACTAAATACATCTTTGTATGGAGATAGTCAAATGATGCATGTATAAATAACTAGCAGCATAACAATGACTAACATGATTAACTAACTAACTAATCAACTGTAACTTAGTCAAACAGTTAGTGAAGTAAGTATGAATAAGAAATTATGCAGTGGAAAGTAGTACGCGAAATAAGACAACGAAATAACTAGGCATATAATAAGCGTTATTGTAAGGGACAATATTTACTCAATCGCTTGTATATTGTTTGGAAAATGTTACATTTGTTGTTGATAATGAAGATGACGCCAGTGATAACCACTACTAATAACACTTTCAGGAAGATAAAAAGCAAAAAAAAGAATGGCAGCTTGAATATAAAAAAAGAATATTGTACAGATGTAAACTTAAGACATTAGAAGAAATGGAGAAGAAAACAATTATCTTTACAATGATGAGTTGAAGCATACTAAAGTGTAGTGTTTTTCTCCTTGAAGTATATAGCTGATAGAATAGACAATCTATCAAAACAATGAGGTTATCGAATCTAATGAATCTCAAGCTATTCAATGTTTCAGTCAACACTAATTCTGGATTCAATTACTGATGCTTTATTAGTATATGGAATTACTTAAAGATTGTAACTTAGTTGTTATATGTATAATTTAAACGAAACATTATTTAATGAATGAAGAATTATTGAGATTAAGACTTGTTATTATTTTTGTTTGATGATTAGATGCTATCGACTAGATGTTGTGAATTCTATCTTTATTCGTTTTATTACAAAATAGAAATAATTATCTGCGACCTAATTCAATGATGATCGCTATGCAGGCTATAGGTACCGACTAGTAAAGTTCTATGTACAGCATAGAGTCTGGCACATATATCCCAGGTGTATCGACCAATATTTCCACACATCAGTAGCGCAAAAAGATTAACACTAAATTAGTAGAAGTGGGATTCAGATCAGTAAAAATAGAAAGATGTGGGTATACATGACACAGTACATGAAGACAGAGTTAGTTCTTAGTAAGGAAAGTACAATAAAATACTAAGCTCTCAGATTGAGGGAAGACAAAGAGTGAATACACTTGAGAAACTGTGACCGATTCTGAGTCGTGCCATGCAAAGTCTCCAGTCATTGGTTACGATATTCACATCGACCTATTTCTCGACACAGATATAAAGAGTTAATTTGACATTTATAAACATGTCATTTATCTTGTAGTAGACTAGTGGAAGTGAATTACAAGGCTGTCAGACTAGATGCATTTATCGTAGTGTTTGACTAATGAATACAAAACGCATTTTCGGTAGTAACACCTTACACATGAGTTCTGGTCGACGTGAAAGTGAATATATACACCTATTCGACAAAATATTAAGTAATACTGCGTGAGAAAATGCTCTCATTTACCATATCTTTATTAATTTATCTAATGAATACGCAAACAAAAATTTTAGAAACCTAATTTTAAAAAGGTTAATGTATATCACTGTAATCTCATGCAGAATACTCTTCATTTTTGTGGCAAAACATTGGTTGCTTTTTTCAATTATGACGCGCATAGTAACTAAAAAAAAGATAAATTCATCAGTATCGTTGGCTCACGTGAAGTCATCTCCATATTCCCCCCTCTTTGTTCTAACTTTTGTATATCAGTATCATCATATGTGTAATATGTTTCAGCTTCTTCTTTATTCGTTAGTTAATTTCCAAAACTATTTTATAGGTAGTTGTCAGTTACATTTCAACTAATTCTAATTTTCATTTATTTTAGTAAAGTTGTGGTTGTTCTGTGGAAACCGACATTTAATTTATTATCTATATTAGTCACGGACTGATCTCGGTTGGGTAACACTGGAAACCATGAAGAACTAGACAGCTGCTCCATCCTAATATGGGACTCCTCAAACAGTACACATTTTCATTCCATTGTTAATCATTTAATTTGATTTTTTTTTAGTTGTAAACCGATTTCTGGTATATACGAATAATAATAATAATAATAACAGTAATAATAATAGACTAGTTATTATGTTAGCATTATCAGTAACAGTATGAAATTGACCAGTTCATATTCAAAAAAAATTCCTTCAAATCAAAACAATCCATGATGCAGGTGTTCAAAAACAAATAAAAACAAGGCATTTATAATGATAATAGCAAACTAATCACTAGGTGAAAGAAAACAACAGGTTGTTTCACATATGAAAAACACTATCTGTTTACATAATTTAAAAAAATAAACGCAAACAGGTTTGTTCATGATTCCTTTTTTGTTTTCAAATAGTTTTCTTTTTTTCATGAGTAAGGCATCAATATAGACGTTTTTTTCAGTACTACAATAACAGCTGTTAATACACTTCAAAACTTCAATGATTCTACCATTGAATATAAACTTAAAGAAAAAATGACTAATTATTATACCCGATTGTGATTTTTAGATATCAATAATTTTGCCATGTATATCATTAAGTAAAATGAGTAGTTAGGTAAATGATAGATAAAACGTGGTTTACGTTTGTATCCTACCCTGTGATTCTCACGATTTGTATGTATGAGTGGAGAGGAGCCATGATATTACACGGTTTCCGGAACCATGGAGGAAGGGGGAAATTAATGTTTTATTCTATCACCCACTGTTTAAAACTATAAAGGTTTTAACTGTATCGAGGGCACCATGTGTAGAGAAGAGTTATGGATAATAACTATATTTACATGGGCATAATTTACTGTCAGATCTGAGTGTAACTTCTAGAATTTTATTAGTTTCAGGAGCATTTGTCAGGTTTCTCTTCTTTTCTTAGGCAGTTCTAACTCGTCTGTAAGCATGACTAACCGAGTGGTTTGATAATTGTAGCGTTTCTTTTAATTCTAAGTAAAGTCTAAGTAAATTTTAAAAATTATAGACTTACACTTTACCGTCAGCCGAAACTGTCTTGTAATCAGTGGTGGAACTTGTTGGTTATTGTTTGCTGTTACTGCTCCTCCCGTTGTTGGTAGTCTCGTTCTTACAGCACAACGGTACTCACCATTGTGATCCAAAGTCAATTTGTCAATACGTAATTGGGATTCATGAAATTGGCTTAAATCTATTTTTTTATTATTATCAGTACTATGAGAAATCACACCAACCACTGATGGTGTTCGAACTAAAAGACGTTGTCTATGAATAACAATATTCGATGTATCTGATCCACTGCCGCTACCTTGGTTAACAGATCGTAAATTATTGTTGTTATTGTTATTCGCATTACTGATGAATTCCCATTGATAAATTAAACTATCCAATGAACCATCAATTCCAGCCATAACCGCATCACAATCGAAAACAATCTGATCACCCCATGATTTGGTTGGATTTAAATCTTTATCTGTTAAACTTGTCAAAAAACATGGCCCTGTAAAACAAAAAAAAGAAAAACTATTTATTCACAATAAATGACGAATAATTACATAAAAACGATAACACTTGGTGATATTTATGCATTTAGAGAAAAAGCATTTGAATAAAATTATAAGATTAGTTACTGTCTCAAACCGGTATCATCTATTGGAAAACCATTAATAATCAGTGACTATCGAGTAGTTTATTTCACTTCTTAATTTAAGACATCATAACAGTGGATATTAACACTTCATTCGAAGACTAAACTAAGCACATATAAATATTACAGTGATCATAATACTATTAGACCATTGGATCGGGTAATCTACTGCTCTACTGTTTCAACTTCAGTCTTAAATTGGGAAGATAAAATTGATCAATGCCAGCTGATTATTCAATAACTGTTTATCAGTCTGTGATAAAAACTAATATCAAGGTGGATAATCGTCAACAAATATCGATCACTCGCATTTCCTCTTGATGTAAAATTTTATCATCTATACAGAATGTAAACTATTCGTTATTTAGTTTTTATTCTAAGCACGTCAACGGAGCCATATTTGAATACAGGCTTTTCTTGATTTGTGTTTATTTAAACAAAATAAGTTGATGAACTTAATAATGAATTTCGTACTATCGAAAGTTCCACTGTCAATATTAACAGCATGCTTAACCCAATCCCTACAACAGGAAACTATTTGAATTTTATGTGTAGTTGTTTTGTCATTAAGAGGTGCTATCGGAAAAATTTAAAAAGTGTTTCAAGCAATAACAAAGTTTGTGATAGATAGGCAACAAACAACCATTGCCATTAGGGATAACATTCTCACTCTCGACAGGTCTGTACTCTATCAGTCACAACTTCTCACTAGAGCTTCAGTAACATTCTGAATTTAGTCACTAGTGGGCTGATTAATGTAATTGAATTGAGATGATTTGTGGAGATTGATATTACGTTTGGTCGATTGAATTCACCACATATTGGTGTTAACAGAGTACCATTGAAAACTAGGGAGTACTAGATTGCTGTTTCAACCTAGTATGGGACTCCTTAGCAGTGCGCACCTAACCTTCTGCAAAAGCTGTTCGTCAACCTGAAACCCCTGGGGTGGAGTCTAGGGTGCATACTGCTGAGGAGTCCCATAATAGGACGAAACAGCTATCAGGAGTTTGTGGTTTCCAGTGGTATCCTGCCAACATCAATCTGTGGAGTATTCAGTCAACTAAAGTTAATACCAATCTCCGCGAACCATCTCAATTTAATTTTTTAAAAATGAAATTTCTCTACAGGCTATCAGTTTTCATGCGTCGAAACAAATAATAATCACGAATTACGTTGGATTGTGGCTGGTAAGTAGAATTCAGGAGGTAGGTTTTGTCCAATTTCGGACTAGTCAGCTGAATGTTATTAGATTTCAGTTTTGATGCCCATACTCGACGTCAACACTGGGATGCAGATACATTCATCTGGCAAGTCCCAAACAGAATGAAACGCCTTTATTGGTTTCCAAATGCCATCTATAAACCAACCTAATTCATACTGACAGACCTTAAGGCAATCCACTGAGGACGCACATGTAGTAACAGAGATTGATTAATTCTGGTTCATAACATATCAACAGGAGGATATGAATACCTCTGAATAAGAATCACATTTGAATGTATGAATTTTTCAAAATAGAACTAATGAATAATCTACTTTAGCCAATGTATAAACACATTGAAGTGATTGAACACAATTCTTATAGACGACTGTAGACATAAACACATTGAAGTAATTGATTTTGTTAGGTTGATTCACATATTAGCCTTCTATACAATCTGAGACGAGCTATTTGGAACCGATGGTCTGTTTATTTAACACTAGAGACTACTTGCTCCCTGCTAATTTTTCATCAGACTGTTGTGGAAAACTGATTTTTTTAAAAACCAATGATGCATTTTTTTCAACGGAAAAATTTTCAGTTTATAAAAAACGTTATCAGTATTATCATTGCAGAAATGTAGAAAATTGATAGAGTTCAGAGTTGTCGACAGTGAGAGAGTTGTTACTAATGACAATGGATGGTCTTCGTGATATATCACAAAATGATCAACGTCAGTACTCTACAATCGAACACCATTTGTTCAAGTGGTCTTATTGATCAGGTATTCGCTGCGAGAACTGAGGGTCATGGATTTAATGTTCTAAAGGAATCATGAGTGTCCATTACTGAGTCCCCTACTGTGACAAAACAGGTGTCCAAAGTTCCCTGGTTTTGAATGGTACCCTATCGAGATCAATCTTTGAGTAATACAGAAGAAAAGTTAAATACCTGACTCTACAAA
The DNA here is from genome assembly GCA_025215515.1 of Schistosoma japonicum. Classification (NCBI taxonomy): domain Eukaryota; kingdom Metazoa; phylum Platyhelminthes; class Trematoda; order Strigeidida; family Schistosomatidae; genus Schistosoma; species Schistosoma japonicum. Next base: position 41,980,550 of record CM046064.1, on the reverse strand, counting down.
AGCCATTTTAAATCAACTAAAAATGATTTCATTTATGTCACTGCGAGAGAAAAAAGGGATATTCATCGGAGAAGCTATCTTTTTTCTAATGATATTATTTACCATAGCTACACAGTTGTGTACACTATTATTCTTGCAAGATATTTATTTATTCAAAAATAAGAAATTATATAATAGGTTGGTATTTAAATAACCACAGGAATGTTATATAATGGCCATAATGATGAAGAAATGTTCTAGTATGAGAATGATTTACATATTGAAATAAAAATGAGATGATTGACCACTTGACTGAAATGAAGAATAGACATATACCGTGGTTAGTAATAATTCTGCTAGATTGAAAGAGGTTCATCAAATCGATTAAAAAGTATGAAAAGTTAAAGTAAACATCAAAGTAGATCAATAAATAATAAATAAGTATCAGGGTCAAGGTGAAGTCCGGGACTGTACATGCAGTCTCTGCACACTAAGATCAGGCTTGAATTGTTGCATTGCTGATGCTTCAGGAGGGTGTAAGATGTTCGTCCATGCTCCCACCGGTCTCAAACGTTCAACAACAAAAATAACACTGAAGGACCATTCCAGAGGAGTCAGTATATCCGAGTTGACAGGATGTTCTTGTATTGAGATGAAAATTGATTTGCGAACACATTTTAGGAATCATGTCAGGTAATGTTCTGAGATACTTTTGAAACGTGCTCAGTTTAGAACATTTCTTCATTGTTTAGTCCATCACATAACACTCTCGTGATTGATTTGACACATGAAATTCCCTAATACCTTGTTATCTAATCACCTTTTATTTTTTAAACAGACAAATATCGTGTAAAAATGACTACATAGCTATAGTAAATGATAATATTGGGAAGAAAGCAGTTCCTTCACTAGACGGTTCTTATTTCTTTCTCAGTTTCATTCATAAATATTATCTATCGAGAATGTTGTAATTCTTATGATTTTACAGAAAACACAGATATAAGAAATCACTGTAGGAGAAAAATAATGTCAATGTTCTGAGAATTATTTTAAAAATGAAAGCACCTGAAAGACTTAAATCGACTGATGGCCGATCTTGAAAATTGGTTTGATTATGCCATTTTCGGATTGGAAATACCTAGGTTTTTTAAGCGATCTTTTTATTTTGAAAGTCTAATAAAGTCAATGGATCATTAAAATGTTATAAAAAGCTGGAAGTTAAAGAGTTAATTGATGTTTACTTTTTGTTTTTATCTTACATCTTTCTAGACTTTCTTGATTTCACAAAAGATGGTGTTTATTTTCGCATAAAATTAGTCTTAATCATTATTAAGTGCCTAGTTGAAATGTTTTCAATGATAAATGTTCGAAGGTTTTGCTTGCTTGACATGTTTTTTTTGTTTCGGCTTTAGTAGATTTAATTGTAATTGAATGTTATTTCAATAAGCCTACTGTTAAAATTTTATTTGAATGTGATTCACCTATAACATAGGCAAACATTTCGTTAAGAGATCATGGAATTATGGTTGAATGTGCTGATGTGTTTGTTGAGATGACTTCATTGACTATTACTTTCAAAATAACTGGTATTTAAAGTCTACGTGCATATTTACACTAGACATAATTTGCATTTTGAAGTTATAACATGAGTATCTAGCTTATCTTTCACAAATCAAAGTACACCCATATTAACCAAATAAGAATATGTACAACGCAATTTAATTAACTAATAGCAAAGAAGTTTTGAGTGTATTCATTCACCAGCTAGAAATATAATTTTTACCACAATTAAAAACTATGAAAACTATTAGGAGAGTAGAGTACATAAATATACAAATCAAATAAACTAGTTACTTGAATATGATGGACTGAGATTGATTTAAACGAAATCATCTATTATTATTCATTCTACAATAGATATGACAAAATGTCAATCTGTTTAATAGTTGTATTATATAGACTTAAACTAAAGTTCGAAACTTCAAACTGTATTGTTATAGATCCACCTACTCTGAACTGAAATTAATCTGATAAGTATTCTAATGTTACTAGTACTAGTACTTACTTACTAGTACATATTATTGAACATAAACGTGAGTACAATGAACTAATTGCGAAATACATTAGTTTGCTTAATAAACCTATTTCGAGTGTTACTTATTACGCAATTAAGTAGCATGAAATGAAATAGACAAAAAAAGGGTGTTGGAAAATTACTGCATATATATATATATATATATATATATATATATATATATATATAAATTTGCTCAGAATAATTATTATTTGTAAACATATTCCCAATGGAATAAAGAGAGTGGATTATGCAGAGACGAGTAGGGCGAAGTTGAAATTAAAGCAATGAAAGGCAAGGAAAATGCGAGAAAATAATCATATAAAAAAAAGAGGGATTCAGTCAAGAAGATAATTGTAAACCAAGTACAAAAAAAAAATAAACGTCTGTTATGTTTGTGTATAAGTTTACTTGTTTGTATTAGTGTAAAAAAGAAAGTGATCAGAACACTATATGGACTGAGTTATACACAAGACAATCAAGCATTTGTGAAGTAAGAACGAATGAACAGTAAATAACACTCCGAAGAAAAAACAGCTGGTTATGTTATTTTTGTGTGCTTTCAAACAAATTTAATAATCATAGTAATAAATTTGGGCGAAAAATCTCCTCTGGATGAATGCAGTGAGTATATATATATATATATATATATATATATATATATATATATATATATATATATAGAGAGAGAGAGAGAGAGAGAGAGAGAGAGATTCACTCCATAACCAACCAACTAACCTACGTGTCTAATTACAGGGGTAATTATGCAAAAATTATAAATTCTTGTTAAGAAAGAAAAATAGAACATATACAAGAACAATATTACTCATAAGAGATGACTGCGAGTAAGAGAATAATTACTGCCTCATTTATACATTCTAGTTGTTGTTGGTAATTTTTCCTGTTACATCAAACGAGAAAGATCAAACCGAATCTGATAAACGAAATCGTTAAACAAAGAAATTTACTAAACAAGTACATACACATCAATGCACAAAGTTAATATTTACCTATATATATCCAAAAATGTGAATATTAACTGAAAAATAAGTTTTCTCTCAACTGAATATAGAAATTTCCAAGTTAGTCATCATAGTAAATTGATATGATCCAGTACACTGATTACTGTACAGTACACCTCTAGTTGACTGATAGTGACATTGTCGTTTTAATCCTGTGGGTAATCCTGAAGAGACTGGTACTAAGAAGAATAATATATGCAGCCCATCTAGGCCTCAAATACCTCACCCTATAGAATAAAATCAACTTATAACGTAAATTAACAGGGAATCAGACTAGTTATCGTTGGGGATCCAGTTAAATAATACTGTATATCCGCTTAAACCTAAGACTTACAATTATACTATATATATATATATATATATATATATATATATATATATATATATATATATATATATATTACTGTAACGATATCAAACGGTCTCTGATTTTGATTCAGCTACTTTGTCGACACTTTTCTAAGAACGAATGCAGAATAGCTAAGTCAAACAAAACAACTGTCCTGTATTCCTCAATTTTCAGTGGTCCTTTAGTTGATGTTAACTGGTGAAGTCAATTGTCTCTTAATTCCTCCTTTAATTCTTCTCTATCTAATAACGTAAATTAATAAAATGCACAACATAACGAATTGAGTAACTAGGGCCAATCAAGAGTAATTTAACCACTGAGAGAGTGGTTTGTTTCAAAGTTCACTTCAGAAAACACATAGAAACGAACGACATTGTTCACACCACATTATAAATCTAACCAACTGGAAATTATTTACTAATAAATATTACTTTACCTAGTTACTCATCACTCATAAATAATTGTATTTATCTAATTTCATATCAGAGAATAAACAGACTATTCACAAGACGAGGAAACAAACAAACAATCATTTTATATTACATAAACACTGAATAGTCAAAGAATAAAGCTAGAAAAGAAGAAACAAACACAGATATATAAAAAAACAAAACAGAGAAAATAAGTGGAAACACTCCATGTTTTTTTCTCTCTCTCAGTCTCTCCCTTCCTCCTGTTCGTGTTCTCTGTTTCTCACCTTCATTATTGTCTATTTCATCATAATCATCAGATGATGACAGAGTGTATTTCCATAATCATAACACTAGTAAAAATAATTGAATTTGATGAATATTCCCATTTCATTCAGATTAAGTAAATAAACAAGGCAGTAATGTATCCAATTGTATGAAGCTACCTTTATAATTCAATAATTCTTATGACATCTGGTTTTTATTTATTTACAAGTTAAATTAATTTATCATTTATTTGTTTGTAGTATTCAAGTTTATTGTGTTCTGGTTTATATAGCTTTTTTATTTAACAATAAGATTACTACATAAGATAGAATAGTTGTTATGATGTCAGTAGTAAGAATGGTAATTGTGAGTGACCTAGGTGTATGACCTAATTCAATATTTGTGCTGAATGATGATGGTTGTAGAGAGCGTAAATGTGGTGTAGGCAATGGAAGAAGGAAAACAAAAAATGTATATAATCAGCATTCCCCAATTGTAAATCATAGGTAGGATTATAAAGATGATTTGTAAAGATATGAATATCTTAAATTTAAAATGATGGAGATTCGCAGATTCCACTGATGTTTCTGGAATTGTCGTATTCTCAGAACAAAATGGTTTAATATGAAGAATAGATTTTAAAAAACACTCCAGGGATTCTTGTATCTTTTGAAACAATATTGTTCACAAATCAACACAATTACGTCGTTCCAGACTGAAAGACAACAGTCAATGGTGATAAATGTAATGTCGTCTACGAGATCACATTAACTGAAAGAAATATTATGTTCGGTAATGTGGATACCCCATTTTACAGACGCATACATGAAAATAAATTAACATTGAAGTGATGTATTATGTTGTCACTGATATTAGCGCAGATAGACAACTATGGGGATTAATTTAACTGAGAAAATATCAAAATATATAATTGAAGAAATTTTAAGGGCGTTAGGGAATTTCTAGAAGTATGTTACTCGGGTCAACTGGGGATCAATAAACGAATTACACTAAACCCAGTTACAAAAAGTCAATTAGCTAAGTAATCACATGTCAGAAGTAGGTTTTGGTAAAAATATAACCAATAAAGACTTCTGTCAGTTGAGGCAAAAAATTTTACTTTGAAGTTTAATAAGAAACTACAACATTATAACTATTGGTTCATTTTGTGGGTTATATGTGATAAGGTTTTGAGTCACTGAGTCATACCCATTCTAGGATCCTAAGCAGGGAGTCGTGGTTAACTGACTGGGGTCAAGCCTATACGGTTTTCTTTCATTCTATGGCAGCATGTAATAAAATGACCACCACTCCTGTTTTGTATAAAGTCCTGGAGTTGGTCAATTATGTACAGTATGGAGACCACTAGGATGGTTTTGATTATCTTGACTTCAATCGAAAGCACATCCTGAAAAATCCATATTATTAGCAGGATGTTGATATCGGATGTCAAAAAACATAGAGGGACAACAAATATTGAACAGTCACTAAACATCCTCATCTCAAACGGACCATGTTTCAGAAGCACTAAATATAACCGCTTTTATTAAAGTGGTGTAGATGTGAATTTTTACAGTTAGAATCACTTCAAAACGGTGACAAAGATGGTCTAGATTGGCAAATTGATCCGATATGTCACAATACTGTCAGTACTCAAACGGCCAGCCAGATTCACGAACTTCTCTACCACCTTTAACGGTCCCTCAAAAAAAGTAAAGGCAGGCGAGAACTCTTGCCAATCTTCCAGAAGTAGTTTCCGTTCGGAGAAGGTAAGTAAATGTTCTAATTGCTGACACTGATTTCCAACCAATTAAGTACAGTTCGTTTGGATTATGTGGTAATACCCAGTAAGACGATATCATATTAATACTCAGAGTCGAAAATATTTCTCCAGGTTGCATATCAAAACTGTTTCAGAGTAGCATCGGGGACAAAAGCTGAAGTGAAACGGTAAGATTAGACAAAGCAGAGGTGTTTATGTATAGAGTTTTTAAGACGTCAGTAAATTTTCCAGATATACCCTTCTCCAACAGATAATTATTGAGCAAAGTACTATCAAAAAACAAAGACTTTTGGTTGATAAAAAATGTGACAGTGTCTTAACATTTTATAAATTGCGATGTAATCAATACATCTACGATTAAAAATCATCCTGCTGCACTCAAGTCAATCTTCCATGGGTTTCGGACAATCTACGAAGTATAACTGAAGTCAAAAGTTTAAAAGCGATCCGAAATAATCCTGTCCTCCTCTCTAGATAACTGTTAAAGTGGATGTTGATTAAAAACGGGTTGTGGTCTGCACGAAGCCATAGAGGACCGTTATCTGGATTGGGGCCATTAGCCACCCGAGCTACTGTCCTCCGTGCTTTGATGCTGGCTTGTGCATTCAAATCTCCAAATAACAGTACAATTTTTCATGGAAGCGATTTCTTAGGATCATTCATTCAGTAGTATAATTCATCCTTTATTCTATCCTCATCGCAGTCTATTAGCGTGCAGGCAGGGATTATGAAAATATACCGTTTCACATTGCCGTTCTTGCTCCGCCTTATGGTTTGACACCAAGGCCGACTCCATAGGTCTCCCATACAAAGGTGTATGAAATATGCTCTTCAAATAGACCAGTGGAGAATGAATTTGTTATAATTAACTAAAGTCTTAGATATTGGTCTCCGAAATGCAACAGGCTTCTATCTTAAGACCTTCGAGAAATATAATTAGATTTATCTGTTGTCCAATACGCTTCAGTAGACAAACATTGAAGCGAAACCAGTTTAAATGGCACAAGTAGCTCTAGAGAGGTTGCATGAGATACCGGCATCTGCGCCAACATTAAGAAGTTAACCACTGAGCGACTTAAGACAGAATAGATAGGACAAAACTTTCACTACGGATAAGTCTGATGAAATCAATATGAGGTGAAGATACAGAAAAGAAAACAAAATGAAACAAAAAGATGAATGAGTGTAAAATAAATATTTCAATATTAAGGTGGTAGAAAATATTATTTCATTTAAGAAGGCAATATAACGTGTGGATCATAATCTTTATAGTAACCAAGCATCATAAAATCCATTACTGCTGACACTGTCATGTTCAAGAATGGCTGAAACATTATTAGTTGGCACAGTATAGTCTTGGATACGATGAAGAGTTATTTATAGTTTGTAAAACCTTCACAGTTATCATATCATTGACATTGAAAGTAACTACTAATCAAAAGGTCATCTATGCATGAGATGCTGCTGTTTAATGAATTGAACATGATGACATTTTTCGCATCTTTCATATAACTTGAAGCGATTATTACAATAAGAAAGTGAATAACTAAAAATAAGAAATGAAGTTTAGAAGGAAAGAATAAAAAATATGATGTGACATAACATTCGGAAGTTAGAAAAGACTAAGGAATAACTAATTTTAAGGCGTATACAGTGAAACCACTAACTAAAGATTACAGTTAGTTATTTCGTAAACTTGAACCCAAACCATTCCGTACGTCACTGGAGTCATTCTAACATACTCATTCATTCTCTCTCTCTCTCGTCTTTTCGCTCCATTAAATTTAGGCTTGAATTCATACAAGAAAGTATGCATTCATATTACATATAATTAAATTGTATTCTGTCTTCCTTTTATCAAAAAGAAAACCATATCTATTCAATCATTAAAATTCAGTTCAACAACTTCATAATCCTCTACTTTACTTGTGAAAGAAATGAAGTGAGTAAATAAACAATGCAATAAATGAATCTCAATTATATCTTATCATTTTCCTATTAATTTACGCATACTATAGTGTAGAAAATTCACCTTGTAATTCACACTTCCTGAGAGCCCACTCAGTCATATGAATATACGTATTCCCAATGGAATCTGCCATATGAGGAAAAATGGAAGAACTCACATCACCGTCCTCGTCATTAACATTACAAAACGAATCGAATCGATTACATAATAGACAATGGAAAATGTAAATAAATAAAACGAATGGAATGATAGATGAAAATTATCGACTGTGCATAGATACATACATACAGTGTGTTAAGAAGTTTACAATAGTTTCATAATACAAATGAATAAAACCTGTGTGTGAGTATGCGGATCTACTTCGAACTGAAAAACAGCATTATATAACCCATATTTGTAGAAGGATGTATATCACCACAAGTAAGCATACACACACACACACACAATGAAAGAAGAATATTTGAAGAAAACGGTTCATTAGACGAGATGAAGACATAAGTATATAGACATAAATTGAGTAAGTAGATTGCTAAGGGGAAAATGTGGAAAGTAATGGATTGCAATCAACTAAATGGTAGGTGAGTGAATGAAAGAAAGATACTGTAAAGATGGAACAAAGAGATGATTACAAGACGACATTTGAGACGGATTTGAGTTAGTCTAACGAAAATAGACTATAAAAAAAATAAATAAATAATTGAGTACATTAAAAGGGATTTTTTTAAAACACAACTCGTGGTTCATTATCTAATTAATAACGATGAAATGAGGAGAAAAGAAAAATGTTTACTTTAAAAAAAACAGAAATACCTCTCACAGGATCTGATTGTGAAAAGACTAATACACAGATAGCAAAACTCTGTTAACTTCTGATATTCATCAGTAGGTTTGGTGCTTAGTGGCTACACTATACAGACTTCAATTAATAAATTTCTCGCTCAAATTTTGTTACATATATTTCGTACTCGGCACCTAGGTAAAGTCTAATGCTCTCATAGAAGCAGCGTTCCACAACCCCCAAGAATATTAACGTGTTCTTGATGAATAAATTAAGAGTATTCATCGCTAAGTAATAATTTCCCGACAATATATACACCGCACAGCCACCTAATTATCTTATACTGAATCTGTATCATTCATCGGGTAGAGTGGAAATCTTAACTAGTTTCATCATCAAACTTATAAGTTTTAAATAAAGACACTTCATTTATTATAACGATAATTGGACATTGAATACAACCATTTGATGAATGATTGGAACGAAGTCACTACGGTTATTTGTGAACTTGATTGAGTAGATCAAAATAGTCACATATAACGCATTGGAAGAACTATTTCATCAATTTCTAGTTTTAATTGTTTCATTAGCTCAATTTCACGTTTATATTGTAATGACGATTGTTATCAGTTATTTTAATTACTAAAGGACATCTCGTATGTTTACATAAGTGTTGATTCATCATGTTTTTGTTCTATTTCGTTTCGAATCTTCACAGGCACGCTATTCTGCATATTCTCCCAGTGTAATAATATACCTCCAAGTTAAACACAAGTTATACAATATATATATAATAGTTTTAGCCATACTGCAACTTATTAGATAGAGAGTTTAATTATGGACTTTTCATCGTCATTATGGCTGAATTGAGAGGACTACGAAATTTTCTCTCCAAGTAACTAACAGATTGTTTAGAAAATCTCATACCTCATTTCTATCAGAAGTTTGCTTCAATGAAGTCGTCCAGAATGACGACCGAAGTTGAGCATTTAAATTATCCAGCTCAGAGAACGCAGTATAACCAAAACCATGCTTCTGAGCTATAGATCTTCTCTACCATATACAATACTAAAAGTTACACTAATATCATCAGATGATAATAATCAATTAAGTGATTTAATAATAAATTTGACATAAAACGAAGATACTCCATTAAGGTGAAGGACAAATAGATGTATAATACTTGTAAATAACTGTTCAATTTTAATAACTTTTACATAATCCATTATCCTGAAGGTAAGTTTAACAATTAACTGAAAAACACTTGAAGAGTAGAATGAATTAGGCAGGTGTGTATTCTAAATAATTTCAGTCTGTTAATTTACAGATATAAAACAAAAAACTGATTTTTATTTTGTGAAATAGATTGATAATACTAATTTTTAGTTAATTGAATATGTCACAGATTGATGTTGGTAGGGTACGATTGAAAACCAGGGAGCACGGGAGAGATGTTTCATTTCAGTGTAAAACTCCTCAGTAGTGGATGCCAACCCAGTGGTGAAGAGAGTTAGACACTCGCTGCCAACCTAAAGCCCCTAGTACAGGATCTGGGGTGAGCACTGCTTAGGAATGCCACAACAGAACGAAACAGCTGTCCCGTGCTGCCTGGTTTTCAATCGTACCCTGCCAATATCAGTCTGTGACATATTCAATCAACTAAAAATACCAATATCCACAAAAGCAACGATACAATTAAACAATACTAGTTTTATTGACAACATCCAATGTGCTTTTCAATGAAAAAATTTTTAGTGTTAGAGATTAAGATTTGTTCGAAACAAAAGAAAATCACCATGATCTAACATCACTTAGAGGAGTGTTAAAAACTGGAGTCGCTAAGAGGTATGCCAGAAGAGTGTAATCACAGCTTCATTATGGATCGAATCCATGATTTTCATCTACATAGTTATAATGAACTGTAACTTGAAGTATCCAAATTCTGGAACAAACTATTTTAATAAACCATTCAAAATTTCATATTACCCATTAATAATTACAGAAAATACTTAAAATTAGACGACAATCATATCTCAAACTAACTTATTTCGTGTCTTCCTTACTGAAATTCAAGTTTCTGAGAAAGCAGTCAATCAGCCTATATATATATATATATATATATATATATATATATATATATATATATATTATTAATTTTGCTACGATAGTTCTGAGGAACATCAGTGAAGCCTTAAAGGAGCTGAAGATATTGCATCTGATCACCATTTGACAGAACTTCCCAAAATCTTGACGTGGAGTATGCTGATTGAGTAGCAGCTGAAAATTCCTGTTTGTAAAGTGGATGAATTGTAATGATGATTTTACTTCCATAGAAAACTATAAATACTCGAGTTACTTTGTACATATTTGACACTTACTGGAATAAGGAATTTTCCCGTTATATTCTTAGAGGGTTCAAAGTATTTGAGTGCTAAAGTTGTACGCGGTATTATCAGTAATCAAGTGCAGGGGATAACAATTTTGATAATGTTCATAGGTAAATTATAAGTAATCTTAGCCTGCATGTCACCAATGCTAAGTATGTTATACATGTTTATGTAAAAAAAAGGCTATGTTTTTACGATCACTTATTTCATGTGGAACGAAATCGATTGAAACTGAGTGGTCATACAGTTACGAATCCACTATATCCAGTCTTTAATTAAAGTCAATAGGTATCAACTGTCAATGAGTTCTTGAATGAAAAAATTGCTCTTTACTGCTTTAATTTTATTGCTACATTTGGTTAAAATGGACTTCCTATGAAAATTTTCTGATTTTCTTGCTAATCATGACAGGTTTCCACCTAAATTCACCAAAGATTGACATCGAATGACTTAGAGCCCACGTAGAAGTTATTGCATATTTTACTATTGAGCTATCTGGTATGACATACTATTGTTGCCCATAAGATAACTCTAATGTAACTGTTATTATCAAAAGAAACTATTAAGGAAAGTCTGCTTAGAATCTCTTCATCAGTTTACAATTCCAAGTAATTTTGTCTAAAACAAAACTGGAAAAGATGTTGAGTTAAAACTAATCAATTACTGTAGGACTCGATTGCAGGAAGAAGACTGGTAAAACATTATCAGGCTTCCAATATCATCACAGTTACGTAGTAACATTCTCAAATCGACCTCGTTGTATAGTAAGCAGTTTCCTAATGTTATTATTATACAATAAAACCACATGTTTGACAATTCAGGTCTTAGCATTCTGCTTCTTCTACTCAATAATTCACTGGCTGGTTCACTCAGTCAATTGTAAACAAACACACAGATTTACTTCAGCAAACACTAGAAACGACAAATTTTATCTCCCAAGGGATACTTTTCAACTTTCCCATAATACAGTTTTACGCCAACTGAGTATTCCGGAGATTCAAATAAATCTAGTAGTAATATGGGAAAGAAGAAAAACAAGAGATGGATGAAAAGCGGAAACAACCAACACCACCAATGTCGCAACAACAACAACAACAACCACGGCCACAGTAAATAAATCGGAAATGTATGAATGAGAAATCAAAATAAGATAGTAGTGAATATTACGCCTATAAAAAGAGAAAAGAAGAATATGTGGTTAATTAAACATCTGAAAGTAGTAAATAAAAGTTTATGGATAATTGCACACACACACACACAATTTCAAGTACATACATGAACATAACAACACATCACTATTCATTGTTTTATGTTATACTAGATGGACATTCAACTGGGTGAATAATTAGTTAGAGTCAACTTAAAGAAACATTCATTGGGAGAGGGAAAGAAAGAATAACTTTTTACGATCATAATAATAATAATATAAAATTTTTTTTGGTAATTGAAAACATGAATCTATGAACATCAATTCCAGTTTTATATCATATGATTAGCTTTATATAATATTGTGCTTAGTATATCAATGAAGTATATTAGCAAGTAAGTTACTAAACAAAATAACATCACTATACTGAAACAACTTCAGTCAGTCAGTATGTTAGCCATAAGTAAGATCTAGTGTATAGATGCATGCATTAGTTCAAGTTATAACTGTTCAAATTAGGAAGCTGAGCGAAAAGTTAAGAAACAGGAATGTGAATAGTGACGAAAATTTATATCAGAATCGTTGAGAAACTTGACAAATCTGTCTGTGTTTCTTGGCCATCTATAGAATTCACATAGTTGATTGGAAAATATAAACTCAAATAACAACTATGCTGTATCCTCTTTAACTTTTTCCAACAATTCATCTCTTCAACGGATACTAATTCCCAGCTCATATTTGAATGATGAATAATATTTTGAAATTAAAGTAAAACAAATAACAACTACTTACCATTTATATTGACACTTCCTGTTTTAGGGTTAATAGCACATTCATGCTGCGTAGTAATCAAAGAGGAATCTATGAAACAAGACAAAAATTACAAAATAAACTAAGGAGTAGGAGGGGAGAGAGTAGAAGTAAGTAGTAAAGTCCACGGTGTATAAATAGCTAACTTAGATATAATACAACCAATCAAAATCATGTCATGGTTAAAGAGACTTTCTTGAGTGATTAAATTCCAGAGTTTAAACCACTAGGTTCTGATCCAATAGTTTATTCATCTAAAACTCACTCAAAAATCTATGTTTTGAACCCTGAGAGGGTAGTGAATGTACATTTTTGTGGAGTTTCAAACTAGGTCAAATGAATTGTATGGTGGTTTCTAGTTCTTAGAATGTCAGCTCATGAGGACAAATAAGCAAAAATAAAGTGCTATATGCTATGCAAATGAATGTCAGTTTCTGAATTTCCTTTTATTACTGAAACACAGGGAATATAGATCGATAGTAGAAGGAAAAACTATGTGATAAATTAGTAATAATTATAACAATTAGCATCAAGGCCGTGTTAAAAATAGTTAACGAAATGTTGCAAGACATGATCTCATTTCATCTTGAAAAGCGACCGAAACACTATTTCTGCAATTTAGGCATGTAACTGTTAGGCACCATTTCGAATTCTGTTGCATCTACCTGAAGTAAGATATTTCAGTGAAAAAACTTTTTCCCTCATTCTCATCTCATGTACTGAACAAATATGACCTGAAGTATAAACTAACACTAAACTATTAATTCACATACCGCTAACATTTAAACTTTAGTTCCATACAATTCTCTTCGAAATGTTTCTAACCGCACTTCTACTACAAGTAGCACAACATATCGAAATCGATTTAACCTTATTAAGTTATCCAATGTATAGGTAGAAATTAGCTTTTTCAACTTTAGCTTTTGATTTACTCTGGTACGTGGTATGAATAATCACTTATTAAACAATCTACTCGACTATTTCAATCAATCACCATAAATATTGTAAACAATTTTTTTTTCATTATAATTTTAGATTGTGGAAAACTTTTAGCTGAACGTTGTTAATAATAGTAGTAACAACAATAATTCACAGTTGTTGCACAATTGATGCTTTACTCAATATTCCTACACTTCACTGAGATAATGTAGTACTGGAGGCAGTGGAAGGGAGTAACTGTATCTATGTTACTTCATAGGCCTTGTTCTATGCAATCTGTTATTGATTATCGTATCAACTTTTTTTACTAATTCCTATCAATAAAATTAATTACGGTTCTCATTCTACTAGTATATATTATCTTCAAGACACTACAAATCAAAGTCTATTATATAATAAGAAAATTCCATCAACTATAATATACGAAACAATAACAAGGTTAATTATGTGCAGACATTCAGCGTAAACATTTTTTTTTCTTAAAAGAAAACCAATAGATTTTTCGATAACATGGTCAAAATACAAAGTATACGTGTAAACTAATCTCCATGTGAATAGACTTATAGATCTAAAGAAAAAAATATCATAAAGGTAGATGATAAGTTTAAGGCTTCTTGGTAAATCCTTTTAATCAATTATGCCAAAAAAGCATTGATTTAATGCCAACTAATCATCGTGTAGGAAACTGTTCATGTTATGAACTGAGTTCAGCTAAAGCTAACCTGAAATGATTGGGCAGTTGCACTGTCTAAGCTGGAAACCTTCTGAAGTTCTAGAGCGAACTCGTTATGGTTAAACTTTAATCATGACTATAGTAAGGCAAATATCATCAATATCACTGAACACTTATCATATTGCACAAACTGACTAAAATCAAGTGTTAGCCGTTTCATTCTATGGATTCTGAAGTCCAATTGTAAGATAATAATCGTGAAAATTAAATGTTTATTTTTTATATAATCTGTGTGTACCTCTAAGGAGTCCCATATAAAAATATAGTAGGTGTTCAATACGTCCTAGTTACAAAAGTAAGTAAGTAAGTAAGTCCAAATAACCAAGCATAACTTACTGGTGGACTTAAAGATATTGAATATGACGATTCATTTTCAGTAAATATTTGATATGCTTTCTAAATGAATTAGTTCAGGGTCTCAGTATTCATTTAGTACATCATAATTATTTAAGATGAATCACGAATTCAAATGCTATAAAACTGAACAAGAGCTTAATGGTATCATTAAACCTTCTTGAGTGAATCATTTGAGTTGGATTGTGACCGGCAAGTGGAATGCAGGAGGCGCGTTTTGTCGTGACTGACCAGCTTCAGACTATAACAAATCAATGGAAATATATAAATTCATCCTTCTACCGATTCGCCTATTGCACAAGTGTGACTGTCTGGACTCAGTAGTCTAGTGGTGAGAGCGGTGGCGTTTGACAAGAAACAGAGTGAGTCCGAATCCCACTGTGAACACCAACATTGGGATGCAGATACATCCAGCCGACGAGTCCCTAATAGGACGAAACGCGCCTCCTGGATTCCACTTGCCAGTCACAATCCAACTTAAATGATACTTGTGATTAATCGCTATATCATGGCAATCTGCTCAGAATGCACATATAGCAACAGTGACTGACCAGCTTCAGTTTATAACAAATCAATGGAAATATACAAATTCATCCTACTTCTTGAAGAAAGAAATGTAAAATTATCTATATAATTATTATAAACATTATACTAGTACTCTAGTATGATCGTTAAGTATAGTGATAAGCCAGTGACGTATTAAGGAAAATAGCCCAAAATCTAGGTTTTGTGATAATCTAAACGGAAAACACTGTGGCGACAATGTGTTTGAATCCTAGGAGGATTCTGATTTCCTTTAAGTAGGTTTTTTTTTCAGACGAGCAATAGCGAGTGACTCATGAATAGCGCAGAACTAGATATACATGTTCATTGGTTAAAGTTGCGCCACCTCATCAGAAAAGCATGATGAACAACGAATAAGCAGAAAAAGAAGCAATTCTAATGGTAGTAGGAAAGAAGTGTTACCATATAGAGTATGACACACGAAGAAACAATTAGTTTATCGGATAAAAAGGATAAAATATATTAGGCGCATGATTTAAAAGAAATAGATAAAATGAACTTGCACCGCTATCACCAAATCTCACCCATGTAACCAAATCATGTAGATCACGACTAAGAAATCTGTATATACTAACAAGGATCAAACCAACAGTCAGTGAATTTAAGGACTGATGCCATGTTTCCGCTTAGCCAACTCTACTCCACGTACAATCAACTTCAATATCATTCACCATTATCTATCGAGGTCGTCGGTCCTCGCACATATTTAATACATGTCAAAATCATCTCACTCTATCAAGATCCATCACATCATCAATTATTCCCACGTGCACTCCCACATTATCCTCACTCTAACCTCATCATCACCCACTCACTGATAATCCAAACAAACACGAAACGTATTTCAAAAACACCAATGACTAAACACCGATAACCTCAGAATGTCATCGACTGTCAATCGACACCTTCTACTTCCATACAATAAAACAGAATGAACTGGTACACAGTTTATTCCTCTTCTAATTTGTATTAGAATATCTCGACCACATAATAGATTGTGTAATTTAGTCAAAGTCAAACGAACAATTTGAATCAATACTGTGATTTCATGAGACACCAAACTATCCGATTTGACAGGATGTTTAAGATGATTGAATTGGTTGACAGGTTTAGCTGCTTAACTTCCTATCCTTAGTTCAGAAGCTGAAGTATTAGGCAGTAGAAACTTTAGGATAAACAAAGTTGCTTGTTAGCGACTTTTAACCGCCTAAATTTTAAATGAAAACGAAATGGCGCTTCCATAAGCATAGTTACCATCATGAATAATAAAGTCTATTGTTATAAATTATTTACTATTGAATGATAAAAGTTATTCTGTCTCCTTTATTTTGCTGTGATGAATACACTTTCAACTTGAAGTGTGCACATACACAACTCATCCCTTTACATAACCGATACCTATTTTCATTTCTTCACTTTTTTTCTTCCGAAAATTATGTGTAATAAAAATACTGACGATGTTAGTGATCGTAACCTTAACACTTGAATATCTAATTTTCTTTACACAAATTAAATAGAAAGTTAGTATTGATTTAATAAAATATGATAAGTGACACAATATTCTTCTTTTTTTGTCAGAGAGAGAAAACAAACTGACAGAATATGATCACATTTAATATTCAAGGCGTAAAAATGAAACAATGAACAAACAATTATTTACTAAGATTAGTTGTTGGTATTTATCACAGATTGATATCAGATGGAAGCCACCGAAATCCAGGCTGTACTGAACAGTTGTTTCTTCCTGATTATGGGGCTTTTTAGTAGTACGCACCTTTGATCTAGACAGATAGGAATGGTGAGGGGTTCTCCCCTACTAGAACGAAACAGCTATTCAGTGCTTCCTGGTTCTCAGTAGTACGCAATCAACATCAGTCCATGACGATTGCAAACAACTAGACTTAAAACCTATTTGCACGAAATTGTCTGTTAAGGGCTATTTAAGTTAGAAATGTAGACTGACATAGGCTAGAAAAGTGATGAAAAAACAGGGAGTATTCGGATAATTGTTTCCTCCTAGTCTAAGACTCTACACCTGTTTAGACGACAAAACTTCGAGTTGTAGTCAACAGAATTCCGTCTCAAGTTGAACACGATATCATGAAAGTTAATGGGTCTGAATTCACTTGCATAAATTTTATTAGAATTCTAAGGAAAATTTATAACCTGTGAGGTCAATAAAATCAAAAATGAGTCCATCGCTTATTGATAACGGCGATTGGTTTACTATATTGCTAATTAATTTTGAAAGTTACATATATTCAGTATCACCGGAAATAATATAATCTATCCAGTGTTTTAGTAATGGTACCATTTAAAGAATCACTGATTTCAGGAAGGCATTACAACTTATCACTTCGGATTCACTAATCTACAAAAACGATATCCAGAACCTTTAAATCGTACGGAAATAAAAAACTTTCATACAGTCATTGAATAGAAATCCAAACATTTCATTTTTCATCAACTTAATTTAACTTACAATGAAGAAACATGAATGATAGATAACTACTACTTCGTTGTTGATTTGATTAATTTCACTGTTCGCACTAGAACTAACAAGAAATATTTAACAAATATTTTTTTTCATTTAAATGTTCATAAAAACTCACCTATAACACGGACAGACATTTCAACTGAACTCTTTCCATAACCGTGTACAGCATGACATACATAACGATTAGAATCTTTCAACGTAGCTGATTTAATGGTATAAAATTGTTCTTCCGATAATATTTGTGATGGTTGATCAATAAGATTCCATTGATAAAACACAGCATCACCGGGGCATGTTAAATTTAAACTTTGACCTACACGTATTAAATAGCCCATACGTATTGGACTACGTGGTTGAAGATTATCTGATGGTGAATCTGGAATGATTGAAAGAGAAGAAAAAATAAAACAGCTACAATTTTTAACGATGACTTCAATCTATACTGAAATATGCATACATTATCATTATAAATGTTAAAAGCAAACTCTTCAATTCATTATATACTATAAAGATTTTGAGATGGTAGAGATAATTTATTGCTCAGGAGGATGATTCTGGTTATACTGCTTTCTCTGAGCTGGATTCTGATAGGAGTTCGCTCCGATGAAGTAGACCAGAATAACGATCAAAGCTCCCCAATAAAACTAATCATCTCAGTGAAAGCGATAAATATTAATTACGATTAATCTCTTTTATATAAGCAAATAAGTAAGTTGGAGATTAATAGTGCATGTCTTAGACTTACTACATGCTAACTTTCAATTACTAAACTGTTTCTAATTTGCGATTATGGATTGTCGATTAATTTATATCATTAGGTGTATGCGCATATAGAGTTGTCAATCTACACATTTTATGTTTCTATATATAATCAACCTCATGAATTTTAGATTATGCTACTTTTAGACTTATACAACAGTGATCAATAAGTTTACATCCAATTTCATATTTATCTGTGTACAACTGGTTATAAACCCATTAATCCACCAAGAATACAGTAATATACCGAGTGTCTTGAGATGCTTGTTCATAAGAAAAATGAGAGATCCTACTTATTTTTTAAAATTGCATTATTTGAAGCTAGTTTCAAATCGTAACTTAGGAGTTAACTATTCTAATAACGAAGTATTCACTGCACGATATACAGTTTACATGTAACACTAGAGACTGAAACTTCAGTTGTTTGAATTTATTCAGTGATTATAAAGTCACAAAATAACTGTTTAGATAAAGTGTAACTATCACAATAAACAAAAAATGTTTCCACCTACAGACGGTATAAATTCAATAATCAATCAATCAAGTAACTTTATATTCGAACATTTTTCCCTTTTTAATCAATTTTTCTAGTTACAAAGCTCTCTCCCCCACCCGATAATAAAGTTGTTATGCATTCTGTCAACAAATATTCATAATGATTATTAAAAGTTAAAGAAAACTAACTGATGATCTGATAACATTTAAAAATGCCAAGATACATACATTGATAGAACATTGTCATGAAACAATAATACACTTATCTCTCTCTTTTTATTGAAATTTCATTTTGAATAGAAACAAATGATTTCTTAGTGGTGTTTTTAATAAAAATTATTAGTGATGATTATACAATAAATTATTTTCTGCATAGATATATTTACCGATTCAGTGGTGTACAACATAGAATCTGGTACATGTGTGCATAGATCGAATTAACCATTACCATATTGACACGATAAGATCAAATTTACAAGATTAACACCACAATATAATTCAACAAGAATGAATGAGGTAAATGTATATGTCTCTAGTCACTCCTCAGGATAATCACGTTAACCTTAACCAAATAGTCTACATAGCTTAGACTAACACTCAAAGACTTCATGGACTAATGTCCTGTTTTGATTTGATAACTCTTAGCCTTCTTCCATTCTACTTCTAAGCAAGCCAACATTGTGCGATGAGGTAGGTAGTGATCAGACATACGTAATGCATTTTCCAGTCACTTCTGTCATAACATCATTCATTGACCTACTATTTTTCCTTATTACTCTATGCCTAAAATAAATATTGCCTACTCTGTCATTCTAAGATAAAAGAGCAATACTTTAAAGATCCGAAGCCTACTGATATCTTCTATTTTCATTTCCCATGTTTCGCATCCATAGGTTAAAACATAACGGAATGCTGAGGAGTACACTCGATCTACACCATAAGTGACGTAAGTTGGCAAAAGGTAAGCGGGCTTTCTGAAAATGAGCCCAGAGTTCGTTAGATACAGACCCATTAGGTCTGATGAGACTTCAGAGATAAATGAGGTGGTCAATCTATGTTATTATAATAGATAAAGACAGCTGAATGAAATTAACTAGATGAATAGAAGAGTCAATATAATCAAAGTATCAATGATAATAAGAACAAATAAGCCTAAAAGCACGTGAATCGTTAAGAAAGAATGAATTTAAGTAACTTAAAGTATAAGGATGAAACTTATCATTTAAAGGGAAATAAAAAAATTGAATACATATACGATACTCAACATTTCCAAACACTGATCTGAGTTATCTAATAAACTTCAAGCAGGTAGTCTGTAGTAATAAATACAGTTGTCTTACATAAACCATGATTTAAAGAGTCGATACTGTGTCGTCTACTTCCTATTCCAGTCAACACTGTCCATTGAAATTAGTCATACAAATCATACAACTCAGTTAGTGAATAAAATATGAAAGATTAATTTATATTATTAAAATAAAATCGAACAGAATTAAATTTAGTAGATAAATGGTAATAGTTCTTGTAGATTTTTTTTTTCGTATTAACAGAAAAAATAAAAAACTCTGTTTTCCTAACACGTAAACAATATTTTACCGTGAAAAAAAAAGAATATGAAAGATAAAAATTTAATTGTATCAGAACAGGAAGTAGGATACAAGAAATTCCTTTGAAAAAAAAGTTACAGAACAAAAAAGACAAAAGATTGATAAAAACTTAGCAACAAACATACAAAAAAAACAATAGGTAAATATAACAAGAATAGGAAATTACAAACAATAATGATAATAGCAGTAGTAGTAGTAGTAGTAGTAGTAGTAGTAGTAGTAGTAGTAGTAGTAGTAGTAGTAGTAGTAGTAGTAGTAGTAGTAGTAGTGATAGTTAATACTTAATTTTAATAAAACAGACATAGATCTTGATATTCCATTATGGAATGAATGAATTAGTTGCATAATATTTAAACAAAGACGTTGATAAAATGTTTCCTGGTTGCACTGAACATCAATTCAAACATGTTCGTGATGTGTTTCTGCTCTACAGAAATGCAACTTAATGCTTCAGGATTCGTCTGCATCGATGTCTGATTTGAAGATAAGAAGTGAAGTAGCTAAACCTGCCAACCACTTCAATCATCTTAAACATCCAGTCAAATCGGATAGTTCGGTGTCTCATGAAATCACAGTATTGATTCAAATTGTTCGTTTGACTTTGACTAAATTACACAATCTATTATGTGGTCGAGATATTCTAATACAAATTAAAGGAGGAATAAACTGTGTACCAGTTCATTCTGTTTTATTGTATGGAAGTAGAACGTGTCGATTGACAGTCGGCGACATTCTGAGGTTATCGGTGTTTAGTAATTGGTGTTTCTGAAATACGTTTCGTGTTTGTTTGGATTATCAGTGAGTGGGTGATGATGAGGTTAGAGTGAGGATAATGTGGGAGTGCATGTTGGAATAATTGATGATGTGATGGATCTTGGTAGAGTGAGATGATTTTGACATGTATTAAATATGTGCGAGGACCGACGACCTCGATAGATAATGGTGAATGATATTGAAGTTGATTGTACGTGGAGTAGAGTTGGCTAAACGGAAACATGGCATCAGTCCTTAAATTCACTGACTGTTGGCTTGATCCGTGTTTGTAGATGCCGACTATTCGGTTTGGGTCTGGACATTTATCGTACCCACTGGCTAGTGACCGGGTGATATGACTAAGAATCGCTCACATTGGTACAAGGGCATTCGCTCTTTGTCTCTATTCAACCATGAACTTAGAAGTATTTCATATTATTCTTTCTACGAGATAGCTCTTTCTTCGTGTATCATATTCTGTATATCCACACTTTTTCTTAATCTCGTTGAAGTAACTAGTACTTCTACTAATGTGGTGTTTATTTCGCTCTGTTGATGAAATGTGCTAACTTGGATCAGTGCACATGTGACAGGTTCGGCAACGTACATACGGTTAAATGTAGGATAATGATAATATTTAAAGCATTTAACTAT
The DNA here is from genome assembly GCA_025215515.1 of Schistosoma japonicum. NCBI lineage: Eukaryota > Metazoa > Platyhelminthes > Trematoda > Strigeidida > Schistosomatidae > Schistosoma > Schistosoma japonicum. The sequence continues at coordinate 41,958,220 of CM046064.1, read as the reverse complement.
AATCAGAGAACCATTACTGCCTGATTTAATAAAAATCATCATATAGAAATGTACTAAATTTTAGCTCATACGTTTTGTAATACGTAATATCCAAGTTATACAGATTAAAGTAAAGCGTGATTTAGGTTTGATTATGGCTGGTAAGTGGAATCCGGGAAGCTAGTTATGTCTAATTTAAAACTCGTTATTTGAAAGTATCTAAATCTCCGTGTTGATGCTTGGACTTAAACTCAGTCCGTTAACTCCGAAAACCACTATGTTCATAAATAGGATTAAACGAATTATACTTGTGAGCTACTTCTATATTGAGGCAATCCTCTCAGGATAAACACAAACCGAAAGTGAATGATCAGTTTTAGTTCACAACATCATTGACGGGGAGGTACAAATGCTTCCAAATTGTAAACAGATCAGGGTTAAAAATCCACATGCTAATGATTACAAATGAGGATGAAAATAAATTAGCTAACATATTGTTAATAGTGGAATTACACAAATAAGATAATTTGATTTGTCAAGTAGCAGGTTCGAACTCCGTTCCATATACTTTGGTGTAGCCTTCGAGTTGTATCACTAGTCCCTAATGCAATTAACAGAATAGTGCAAAACAACTCTTCTTCAAGTAAAAAGGTATGGTGTATTTCTAGTACTGTATATCACATGTAAAGTAATGAATTTTATTACCGTAGTAGGTATTATTTTTATAAATAAACTACATATACAGTAGGCTTTTTGATCTCTATTTGTTTATTACTAAACCAGATAAATGTTTTTTGTTGTTTATGTTCGAGGGTGTGTATTTCTGAGGAGTTCCGTATTAAAACGAACCAGCTTTCCAGCGATCTCTGGCTTTTAGTGATACCCAACCAACATCACTTTGTCAAGAACGCAAACAATTGAACTTGCGACCTAACTCTACAAAAACCACTTCATTTCAAATAAGTCTGTCAAACATTTCATACAAAATGGTAAATATTATTTTTTTATGGATACAGTATTTTTTAAAACACTATCAAAGTTGTCATTTATGAATCTTAAGGCACTTTATAGTGTAATTCTCTTTTATCAGTATTCTTTATTCAGTAATTCATGGTGTTATAACTTTTAGACTTTAAATATTTATTCTCAAACTAAATTCATGAACTTTCGCTATAAGCTGACATCAACTAGAGAAGAATGAGTAAAAGCCCCAAAGGATTAAATATAATTATTAAGCATAGGTTTGGGTCACTTCAGATCTTAGCACTTATGAATCCTACTCTACTCTTGGGATAGAACCCTCAGTACGATGACTAGATTCTGACGTAGTAAAATGATGAATAAATGCTTGTCACAACCTGAATTTAATCGCATAGAAATGTCATATTAGTAAGCAAAAACTATTCAATAATTTTCAGTTCGTAACAGCTGTCTAGATAAATCCAGCACAAGATGTACACGTCATAATGAAAAATCACCATTACTCACTTATACTCACAAAAACATTATTCAAGAATAGTAAAACATAAAAATTTAGCTCAGTATAGTCAGCTCCTATTCACATAGACAATAAAGATTACGCTTACTCGAACACTGATAACAATTACATAATAGTTAACATTGACTTCTTGTATTGAGGCGATTTCATTGTTATTGATCTACAACAAAAGCTTTATTCATTTGAAGAATTTGTTACAAAAGTAACAACATAACTTATAGCGTCTAATGAAGATAACCTTAAATTAAAAATGCCTACCAGTGTTAAACAATAAAAATAAATCACCTAAAATGATAATATCATTAAATACAATCATATTTATTAGGAAAATAAGATTATTCAGTGATATGGAATAGGAATTCATTTATTTGAACGTGGGTTCGGTGTCAACTGACTGTTGAATTATTTCATTTGAACCAATTTATTATAAAATAATTCACAATCAATTCAGTAACCGTGTTTTTCAGAATAGGAAAGAAAGAAAATTATTTTTGAAGCCAGTTGGAAAAAAAAATCGGAAAGATTTCAGAAAACTTGAGGAGAAAACTAAGAAATTTAAAAAAGTAATAAATGACTAAAACACAAGGTGGTATCGCATTTAAGCTTTATGAGATAAGACTGACTGCCTGTCAGTTGACTCGTTTAAACTTGTATTATGTTGCTTGAATCTGAGATAAGACCTGATCAATCGATCTATCCAAAGTAGCAATATATGATCGATGATTTAATATCGTATCATTTGAGCAATGATAGACAAATATAGTAAATATTTCGATAATATTACTTAACTGAATCTCTACAGTTCTGTTTGCTGCAAATTATAAAGAGACAGCTTTTAAAAGCTTAATTATTATGATAATGTGAGAATAATATCAAACGTCCAGCTGTTCATAATCTGAACACAATATTCTAACAATTAACGAAACATATGTCGTTCTATACACTAGACCGTGGACTGCATTCGCCATATAATTGTAATAAGGTAAACTGGAAACCTTGATAAAGCTAGAAAATGTTCTAAATTCTTTGAACAAATGAGTACCTTTGAAAATCTCGTATATTCGATGCTTCCACGTTTTATTTTTCACTCAGTTAGTCAATTACGAAGAACACAGTTAGCTTTCATAAACGATACAGAACTTTCCAGAACAACACACTCTCCGACCATATCAAAAGGTACCCTTAAAATTAAAATTAGTTATATATCCTTTTGGGATTCAAGCGTTGTAGATTTATTGGGGTCCGAAAGCTGATTATTAAATCAATGACGCAAATGTTTGGCATACAGCATAAAATAGTAAGAAATTTAAGTAGAAGAAGCTTGAAAACTGTTATTCAGTAGTTAGGTTTGAATGTTCACATTTTATTTACTGTTACAGATTGATCTTTGTCGAATACCAACAAAAACCTGGAAAATCTGGATAGCTGTTTCATCACAATATTAAAATCTTCGGAAGTGCTCATACTCGATTCATACAAAGAATAGAACCCAAGTCAGTCTATGAGAATAATAAAACTGTATTTTACACAAAACCACCTCAAACCACTCATAATAATCATATCACTACTCACTAAATTTAACATGTTTTTAAAGTTCTAGTCACAGGTTGTGATTAGTGGAGTTCACACATATGGGGAATGAGATACCCATCACCAGTGACATTCAATGATCATCACGGCATATCACAAATTAAGAGAAATGACAATTCTACTACTGGACATCAGTAGGTTCAGTGGTGCTGATGGTTATGTTCATCGCTAGAACAGAAGGTCGTAGACTCAATTGAGTGGTAGAATTGAGGGTAGACACTACCGAGGGTTACCGTATTGTGAAAAAACGGATGTCCAATGTACCCTGGTTCCTAAATGTACATGACTAAGATCAATCTGTGACAAGCAACAAAATTATATGGTTAATTCCGTAAAATTCAACTTTAATAGAGAAAGGAAGTTTGATTTATAGAATAAAAACGAAACCTATTCGAATCATGGATAATTAACAATCATCCTTTGCCTGTGACCTTGTCTCCATTCACCTCTAACCTCTTTTGTTCTCTTCATCAACACATGTTCACAAACATGTACACTCGCATGCATATATATTCTGTATAAAACAAACCGATAACCTTAGAAATAGTAGAATACACATTGAATTAGACGCATAAGAAGAACTTGAATAGACTGATTTCATGACAGTAATCCTGTACAATTGACAAGAACTAAAAGAGAGGAAATTTCAGCGCACGTGTTATGTTTGCTGTTGGCGATGATGATGATGATTTTAGTTAATGAAAAATATAAATTTCGAAAAAGAGAGTGAAAGAAAATCAATAATAGCACATGATCACTCATGTATATCCAAGGCTAAACACACACACACACACCATATAGTATATATACATATACACACCATACTGGATTATTCATTAACCACCATCTTTTGTTTCCAATTACATTTTTCCTTTGAAACAAAAACAACAAATAAGAAAGTTGAATACTCTCAAGGGGATTATTCGAAACTAAACAAAGTTCATGTTAATTGTGTACGACATTGACAAACAAAACAGATATATACATAGGTAGGGGAAAAAATCTTCACAAATAAAACACGTATTCATGTACATATACCAAACAAGGTCAAAATATAAAGATACCTATCAGTTGTCACGATGAAAGTTAATTATGTGTATACAATCTGTTGTTCGGAAGGTTTAGTCAGTTGTATTACACTTAATGCTACTAACACGAAGGCTTGGGAAGGATTTACTTTTTTTTTCAATTCATCATATACCATATGTCAAAATAAAAATTTTTTTAAATTGAAATCCCATGGCGCCCAAAAAAAATTATACGAAATAATAATTAATGTAACATACTCTAAATACACTGGATAAGACAGATGAAGTTCATAGAAAGCAACTATCGTACTTGTTTAATGCGTTAAGCATAAGTAAATCAGCAACAACAACAACAACAATAACATAAACAAACAAAATTGAACTGAAAAACTAATAAATATTAGGTTATGAGTTAAATTGGATTGTGACTGACAAATCGAGTCCAGTATGCAAGTTTCGTTCTTATTTTGAACTAATTAGTCAGATATACCTGGATCTCAGTGTTGATGTTCACACAGAGACTCGATGCACAAATGGTAACAGAGACTGATTGACTTCAATTCATAACAATTTAACTGGAAGATACACATTTCTTCAAATTAAGTACTAACTTAATTTACAATTATGTAGTTGTTCATCCATTGATTATAATCTAATATTTACTAATGATCGGTAGAAAAGCGTATTCTAAAATGAATTTAATGCTCAACAAGAATAAGCATTTGAAATTCTCAATTCAAATCCATTATCTAATCAGAGACAGAAATTGTTACTTTTCAATAACTCACATTTCATATATAAATAGTTAAACTAAAATTTAATCAGTCTAATGCCAATTCACCAGTTTTTCATAATTACACTATCGATAAAAATACAGTCATAATGTAGTCTTCATTGCCTGAAGAGTAGACGATTGGTAACGAGTATCACTTTTAATATTTGTTTATTGGATACATAATTCTATTTGCTTCCAGCTACGAATCATGATTAGAATATGAGAATGTTTACAAAGTGCAACATTTATTGTATGTGCTAAATTCATATACGAATGTCACCATTAACCTCATATTACTGAATGGTTCCATGGAAAAGGTATGATATAATAGGTCGCATTTCATTAACGATGCAATATCAATTACCAAATAACAACACGACCATTCGTAAATAATATTCCTTTATGAATCAGATTATAACCTTAATTCCAACTTTAAATACTAACCTCATAACAATTTCTTAACCCTAAATACTGATCTCAAATCAAACTCTTAATGCTAAAGCCTAGTTCTAAAAGGAAATTTCACTGCTAATATTAATCCCCAATATAAATGCTATTTCCAACTTTAAATTCCAGTTTCATTACTGAACTTAATGCTAATTCTCATCGTAAATTCTATTTCTAAACCCAAATCCTGATCCATGATCATATTCTTAACAAGAAAGCCTAATTTTAATTAGAATCCCTAATCTTCAGTCTAAATAGTAACCTTGAATTTATTGCTTTTAGGTAATGCCATTTGAATCTTTTGCTTAAGTTAGCAATTCATATCTTAGTTCTGATTAACTCTGCAGTATATATCATGGCCATCGCGTATTTTTTTTATAAACTTTTCATCTGTTTAAATAGTGTTACATCTTCTTGGCTAGATGGAGTGATATTTCCTTCCAAACAACAAAAATGCTTCTCTATGGTGTACATTCCGAGTTCGAAATCTCAGCGACCTTTACACCGATAGTGAGTAACTGATTGGTTATCTTCAATATTTTGCAAGGTAATTTAATTATCGCGATTCTTTGTTCCTATACTGAACTCTATCCGGTTAAAGCCACTATATTTCGTGTGAAACTGTTTAAAACGTAAGACGCAATAAGAAATGAAAATCGACTTATAAAAAATATTATTAATTCGAATAATGTCGATGAATTGTAACAGCTTCACATGTAGATCAAATATTTTGGTTAAAGGAAAGTCGTTTAGTAACCTACGATAAAATCCTAATCAAATAAAGACTTTATATAGGAGTGTATTTGTGGTCAACAGTTTTTTATAGTTAAAAGACAGAACTCCAAAAGAGAATATAAACTAAACACAGTATACAGCAGTAGGCAGTTAGGTTTATACAGTAAATGAACATTAGATGATAGTGATCAATATCATGTTTGTTTTATTCTTAGCGCTGGACGAATTCAGTCGACCAAGTTACAATTTTCCCAGTGAAATAAATTAATCTACATCAAAATACACTGGAAACAGTAGAATTTAAACTCAAATAGACAACTGGTAACGCTCTTTAGTAAACTACAAGACAGAAAGGAACAAGCTTTAGTTAGAATTTATGACATCTGAAATCATGCAAATCAAATCAACAGCATGAACAGATGTTTAACTATGATTCATACTTCATCATGAAATGACTAATTCAATTCCAATTGAGTGGATCCTGAAAAACTTTCAGTTCTTGAATAAAATAGTCAACGATACTAAGCATAAGACTAAGCTTAAAAGAAATAACCACTGAGAATGTAAACTGTAGTTTCAAATAGTTTTTCAAATAATGTTTAATCTGTGAGATTAAAATTATTATCACTAGTAAAATACAAAAATACCTACACAAATGTGATAAACTTTATTCACTATGGTAATCTGTAAAATTCATTAAGTAAATACATTGCCTGAAGGAGTATTACTTAGAAAAGAATTCAGTATTCACATTTGTTAAACATGTCAAAATTGACAGTACAAAATAGTTTTAAAACTTGCACAGAGATGTGGACATATGTGCATGGGTTGAAATTCATCAGATTTATTTGTATGTTTGTGTATGTATGCAATTTTTTTCAAGGAGAAACAGACAAAGTAAATTACACGCATTGGGATTTTATTAAAGTTCCTTTGGCTCTCTCCTTCCCTATATATATATATATCATGGATATTAGAGTTGATATGATAAGCATGAAATATGATATACAAAAATAATAGCTACACTGAAATGACTAACCACTGTGAGGTAGCTTTACAAGTTTTTCGTATTAGTGCCTTGGGGCTATCAAATCTAATATTTCGACGTGGTATATGAAGAAAGAGCTTGGCGCTACTCACTTAAGAAGTACAAGTGAAGTTAGGTATTCGACTTCAAGTATAATTGTTTTTTTCTGTGAGGACTAATAATACTATGTGAGTGCTCAAAATGAAGTAGGTAGAGCAGTATTCAAGCCTGAAACCTTGTAGTTATGTGCTTTACGCACGAAGTTTTCGCTTCAATAAGCTACAGTGCTGAATATGTTCAGCTCAAGTTTAGGGACACAAATACATTCGAAGGTGAAGAATACACGATAACATTTGTATGCACATTCACAACTCAGATGCTAAAGAAAAGGAAGTTCAACTTATCAAACCGTTGAAATTAGAATTATCAACACTCTAGTATAAATCCATTAGTAGTTGGAATTTTCTTTAGCTCTAAAAACCTTCACATTCTCCAGGAAGATCCTAATCCACGGCCTTATGAATGAGGTTCAATTATTCATGGATTATGAAAGTACTTCTTTTGATTTTAGAACCCAGTGAGTATCATACAATATGTTTATATCAATTTATCGATCCTCTAATGTATTATTATATTTCAACATTGAAAAAATACCAAACTGAAAATTAGTGCAAGAAGATACTAAACAACATCGAGATATAAAAATCAACTTTGTTTACATGCACAATGTATCTTTACTGTATACTGTTTATAGATAAGTGACAGAAAAATAGCTTGTTAATTATATTATTATTTTGTAAATGTATAACCATGTTATACATACATCTGTAATACATGTAATTTACATTGTGATGATGATAATAATTGAATGCTGTATATATGATGTAGACAACTGCAATGATGTAAAGGGATTATGAATATTAGTCACACTCAAAGTTCGTTATCATAAAACAGAGATATAAACTAAAAAAACAATTGGAATTCAAAAAGTACTAGGTTTTATCCTGAACAATATTGTGAATACCGGCTGATAAGGAATCTCAAACTAGGGCAAAACCGTAGTATAATACTTTCTGGTTTTCAGTGGTTCTTCAAACGGTGTAAATTTACATTTCCAAATGGCCAACTTTGAAAATAATTCCTAATGCTGTAGCAAAAATCTATGACCAGTGAAGTGGAATCGTAGAAATATGCATAACAATTATTGCCGAGAAAATTGGATTACAGCCAAAACATATTACAAAACTGAATAAAATTGGGAATGTAGACTACTGGATTCCAGCTTTGTGATTTTAAGCTACCAAATTCATGACAAATTCATAATATCCTAAGTTTAATCGTTCACCAAGTAGTTGCTGTATTCAATATTTACAAAGAGGATAAACCAGTTGTTTAGTGCTCACACGCTTTTAAAAGCTCGTAGGTTGTGACTTTTTTAAAAATAACTCCAAAGCAGATAAGTTCATTCATTTTAATGGTGTTTAAAAGCAAGTATGTTTAAATAATGAATTACTCATTAAGATGCTTTCTTTCATGGAGACTGACATCATTTCGAGTACTGCCCATAAAATGTCATAGAGTTCAAAGATAAGATGAGATGAAGTAAACAATAAAATTTTATTGAGTTGAAATGGATTTGTAGAGACTGGTATTTAATTTTAGTATTCGTCACAGAATGGTTGCGCTTGAATTGCATTGAAAATCAGAAAACACCGAAAATTCGTTTTATCACAGTATGGGACTCCTCAGAAGTGTTCACACTCGATTCATACAAAGAACAGAACCCAAGTCAGTCTATGAGAATAATAAAACTGTATTCTACACAAAACCACCTCAAACCACTCATAATAATCATATTACTACTCACTAAATTTAACATGTTTTTGAAGTTCTAGTCACAGGTTGTGATTAGTGGAGTTCACACATATGAGAAGTGAGACACCCATCACAAATTAAGGGAAACAACGATTCTACTACTGGACGTGAGTGGGCTTAGTGATGTTGATGGTTGTGTTCATCGCTAGAACAGAGGGTCATGGGGTCAATATACAAGTGGAATCTAGGGTGTGAATTGACAATAAAGAATCCCATACCACGACGAAGAAACTGTTCAGTCTCCCTTGGTTTTCAGTCACATCCAACCAAGATGAATATTTGGCAAACACCAAAATTGGATTACTATCCACTGACATTTTAAACTCAAAGATTAATTGGATCCATTTTAAAAGTTTAACTAATTCTTCATATTACCTCAAACTTTAGAATCGATCTTTATGTCACACATTAAAATGATAATTTATGAAAATATAAAGTAAATTGACTTTTTTTAAGTAAAAGAATCAAGTAAACAGTTTCAGAAAAAGTTGTAATCTCCTGGGAGATTGGTTTACATTTAAAAATCGATGTTGGACAATACGTTCACTGTTTAGAAAAATCACCATTGTAAATTAAAAACTACTAATCGATGAAGTTTCGAGAAATTGCCTATGACGTAAACGGACTTTAAATATCCAGTGGCAACTGAATTTTAAAGAAGGATTTCTCGAAATTTTAGTTTAAAACTAAAACATTACAAGTTAACTTTCGTAAAGAAATTTTTTTGGATGGATTATGGCGATTTGGAGTGATGAGTAAATGTAATTCAAAACCATTAGAAATTCAAGTAGTTAACATATTCTAATAAATAAGTACAAGTTTATTTATTGAGCTTTGAGTTGTATATTTACAATATGAGAACCAGTAGAATGAGTTGATTAAGGAAAATGAAGATGGATGAGGGTTGGGACTTCAACCAATGAAGTGTTGGGAATAATAGTTTCATATTTAAAATATACAACATCCAATTATTCAGTGCAAAGTTTGGAACCAAGTGGTGTGGCTAATGTCTTACAAGGAGAGTGTGGTTCAAAAAGTTGAGTTTAGCAATGTGCACTTGATTTTTGATGTTCAAAATTGGAATCAAATATTCAAAATGGCAAGTAGTCAGTATGATGAAAATGAACTAAAATGTAATGAAACAAACAATATGTTTGAAGATACACTAAATACAGAAAAATTGGACGAACATCCCGAAAACGGTAACGAATAAGAAGAGGGTAGGTTTTGCTAGGAATAATATAATATAAAGATGAATATAACAGTATTAAACTAACTATGCAAAGAAGGGTAAACATTTAATTTGGCCCATACGGTTATATGAAAGCGACAAGTGACTGCTATTTGTACCCATTCGAATGAACAAGGTAAGCATTAATATCAAATATTTACAAAGTTACTTATTCCGGAAAGATATTCACCTTTATTTGCTACACAAGTATGTACACTAAAATTTGTCAGCAGATATAAAAATCACTCTCTGAAATAAACTAAGTTAAATACGAAAACTGTATCAGCTCCAACTTAATGTTCATTGTGATATGAACACTGTGAGTTAAATTCTGTGTATGTTTGTATGTACAAACTACTGGAAAACCCTGAAATGAAACAAATACGAAATACTTATTGTTCTTCTAAATCTACTAATACTCTAATAGAGATCAGTTCGTGATGAAATTTTTCAAATTTATAAATATCTGCGTTTCTATAAGTAATTACAAATTGATTGTTATAATCACACCTCAAGGTCATCACATTGATCAACTCGATAGAAAACAAATCAACATTGACAGCAACATCAACCATATATGTGATCAAAATACCTTCAAACTTATTAATGTGAGTGCTGAAGAAAATAATAATAAATGTTATCATTACTATTAGTAGTAGTAGAATAACAGAATTAAAATGTGAATTCATTTGTGAGATGTCAGCTTATTATTACTGACGATACAATGCTTTAAATAGATGTAGTATAAGATACGCTAATCAGTGTTTACTTTGTGTAATTAAATACCAAATGACGACTCTATAATAAACTGATTAATACAATTAGTATAAAAAAGTAGCACAAATACAAATGTTATGTGTATCCATTACAATGATAATAGTAACAAGTTGCATTTATTAATAACTATGAATGCATTATGATGTTAATCACATAACGATGATAGATTATGTCAACATGGCTACTAAACGTATGTCTATCTCATTTCCCATCAGACACACGTATATCCAGTCAACTACACTTTAGAATACGTTAGAATAATGCTCATTTTCCTGTGTTGTCTATCAACTATTGACATTCCTAACCTTAATTATCTCATTTCAATTCATTTCCTCTTGTTCTTCTTGTTTGTGAATGTTGTAAATATGTATCACACTGAAACAACAAAGTATATATCTGTGCATCAGTATGACAGAATTACACTTCAATATATCCAATTAAACATCCTGTCTGTCAACGAATAATAATGCATAAATGGAACTGTCAATTCAGTTATTATTATTGTCATTCTTATTACTATTATTATTATTATTATTATTATTATTATTATTATACGAATCATACCAGTAACATACTATTTTGAGATAGAGAAAACAAACGAACAAAACATAGAACAGTAGAGAAATAAAGGAATTGTATTTATGATGAAGGATAAAGAGAACAAAACACACATATGCTAACTTTCAGTAAAATAACAATGAAAATAGTACTGTTACTACTAATAAAATGATTGAGAGGTTGATTAGCTGATGGTATGGAGCCAATTATTTATTTAATATGCAAGCTAACATAGAAACATATAAGCCCACATACATTTAACGAGTAGAAAGAAAGTGAAACTGGATTCAACATCAAGAAAATTTTAAAAATTAAGGTAACCAGTCAAATTAGGCACTAATCATTCAGACTTAGTCATTCATTAATTCAATTTTTACTAAACTTCTTTCTTATAGACTGTTTCTCTAATGAGATATTCATTGACATTTTCATCTAATGACAATTTTGATTACCTTACATATATGTAAGTAATTGTTGAATAAATAAATTTAAATAGACATCTCATCAATGTGCTATGACTTCTATTTGTATTTTCCTGCTGCAATAGCTACTCGTATTAATTCTATCAGAAAATGTTTAGTTAACTGCCTATTTACTTCTATCACTTCGATAGTACACACCAATTATGAATTGTACCATGTGTAAATAATACAGTACAAAACAATCAAGTGAATATATGTATGTAGACAAATGTACAGTTTGTTTGTTACCTAGAATAGAATATTTCTGCTAAAATACCCTATTTCCTGTAACAAAACTAAAGTTAGTACTTCATGATATTTGTCACAATTTCATTCAATTAAACGACAAAAAATCACTATGAAGAAAAAGAAAATTAGCCTTTTATTTTTGTTTACATGGATAGCAAAAGGAAATGAAACAAGTAGATTGTAATACTAAGTGAAGGTATTTAGTTATTAGGACGAGTCAACTCAAAACAAAAAAAAAACAGAAACCAATGTATCCAATTACAATGGAGATAGTGTTGTACATGTACGTTTGTGCTTGCTGATGTATATCATAGTAACGAGATATTGGTTGAACAATATAAACTGTTAAAAGTATAAAGAAATGTGCATACACAGTAAGAAACAATGTGGAAAGAAGCGATAGAGTGAGAGAGAATATAGCCAATAAAAGTAATTAATTACACTTAACTCATTACTTTGTTTTGAAAAATTTGCTATTTCATTGTTAGCTACTATATTTTCTAGAAAATCAGAGTTTCATCGAAATATATTTTTTTCGGGAAAATCAATTTAAAATGGATTGTGGCTGGCAAGCAGAATGCAGGACACACTTTTCGTTCTATTTGGAACTCGTCAACTAGATGTGTCTGTATCCCAGTGATGATGTTCACACATGGACTTGAATTCAGTTCGTTTCGTGTAAAACGCCATCACATTCACTACCAGCCTACTAAGCCCAGACAGACACACTTGTTTACATGGTAACAGAGACTAATCCACCGGAATATTCAAATACATTCTAACTAGAAAAAAAGTTTTTTTTCTTTGTATAATTCTCATTCTATTCAAATATACGTATAAACATGAATATGCAATAAGCGTAGAGTCGTTATGGAATTAATATGATAATTTACACGGATATCTAAGTTACAGGAAAATACACATACATAGTTAGCAATTAGAAGTGTAGGTAAAAAGAATCTGTTTTATCCATGTAACATTCATGTAAAAGTCACTTAAATTGACTCTTAGAATAAGTAAAATTATAGGCAGCATAAGATGAAGTAAATAAAAACGATTTCATTAAATCCTCCAGCAGAGATTATACAATAAAAGTATAAGATACCAATAAGTAATTAAAACTAAGTGAATTTATGCTGTAAAAATACTCAGCAGAAGCAAATATGAAAATTGGGTAAGTGATCTTATTTGCAACTGATCACAATGGCTGAAGACCTTAAAGCGACTTCTTTTAGATATACAAAAAAATAATTAAATTGAGCATTGAATATGCTTACTTTTATGTGCAAGTGTACATTGAACATTAATGTGGTTAAATCTGTAACTAATTAAACCATAGCCTATATTAAACAAAGTAGATAATAATTCCTTTTTCGGTAATCTAACCTATTGACAATCAGACTGACAACGGTGTCTTGAACCAAAATTCTCCTAAGATAGAAAGAATACATATTCAAAATGAGAAGCTTTTTTCAAAGCGGATTGACTCAACTATGGTCTAACGGTAGGTGGTTTGGAGTAAGAGAAATCTTAACAACTGAACTCATGGATACGTTTAACTGGTCAAATTAAGTCTTAATAGTGTTTGTCCAATAATTAATAGAAGGATTATTATTGACCTTTTTTCATTCTGGGTAATTGTTAACTTTATTTAACATATGTTACCTCCACCGAATCTGACTATAAATAATCATCCTTTGTGTGGACTAATACTTATAAATTAGTCTTCAAGGATTAATCAGTATGTTTCCAAAGTAATTAAGTTAATCATGTACAATATAGGATCTAGTGCATATGTGCATAGGGCTAAGTTGCCGAAACTTCCATAGCACAAAGAGATCAAATTATCAAGACTAATATCACAATATCACTTAACAGGTAGAAATGCAGCAGAAATGTGAATGACAGGATAATAAAACTACGGATCTGGAAGAAGATGAAGAGTAAATAATCTCGAGCCATTATGATTGATTCTGAGCCATGTCGCCCTGTGTCGCCAACCTTTAGTTATGACACTGACGATGAATTCAACCAAGTAATCTGCATTCACCGATACGGTTCACGCCAACAATCAAACACTTCATTAACTGGTGCCAGGTTTAGTTTGGTCGTCCTTAGCATTCTTCTATTTGGCTTCTTCATCTTTGTTTTTTACGTTTCTTCTATGTTACATTATTTTCACTAATCAGTAATATGTGGAATGAGGTGTTTTTCATCCGTACAGAAAATTACATGATAGAAAAGGTACTAAAAAACAACTCCACAATTAATTGTTTCTTTCTCTATTGAATCACCATAATGAATGCCATCAAATAATTGTGATTGATGGAAGATTCTCTTTTCATATTACCATTATTATGGTTACTGTCGGTACAGAAGTTTAGTGGGTGTGATTATCAACAGTTATATGTTGATAATAATATTTCTATGTCTATTATTGTTGTCCCTTTTGTTAATGTCGAAGTTGATTATAGTGTGGTTCACATAATTACAACAATGTTTACAACTATTGAAATTCTTGTTACTGTAACAAAAATAGTAATCAAATAAACTGCATAGAAGTAAACATCTTATCTTATTATAGAAGAAACTAACAATAAAATAGACCAAATGAATAAACTGCATTGAGATTGACAGTTTGGTAGACAATACTAGGTTAAACGTCCCTATTTAGAAAGAATGATATACAAAGTAATAAGTTAAAGTCGACAGAACAGGCCGTTTCGGAGGGAGAGCAAAAAAGATTAAAGCAATAGAGTAGACGAGGGAGACATAGAAAAAAATTTCACCTTCAAATAACATCGAACCAAGTTCACTAAACAGAAAAAGTTTGTCTGGATTATCTCACATGAACAGACGTTATTAACAAATTTTCCAATGACAAATGAAAAAATGTTGAAGATTGGTATTTAAATTAATATTATTGTTTATAATCACAACAGTTTGATCCCTCTCAGGCACCAATGGAATCCAGGGAGCACTAGATAGTTGTTTTGTGCTAGTATCGCCTCGAAACCTGAATTTCATGAACTAGGACACCTGGAGAACGAGAGGATGCATACAATCGTTAGAGTTCCGTACTAAGAAGAAAAATAGCTGTAAATTGATCCCTGAATTCCACTGGTGTCCAACCAGAATCAAACTGTGACAGATGCAAACAACAACCAAAACTTGTATTTCATTCAAAACTTGCCAACAATACAAATCAATAAATAATAAGTTAGACTACTTATACAGATTCAGATAGTAGTATTAAACATAGTATTGTAATAGCAACTGAGCAAATATCACAATACGTGTGTTGGCCTTCAGAAAAAACAATATCTTCTGTCTGTAATGTACTTTAAAGAATATTGACTTAAAATAAGTTAGAACGATTAAGAAAAATTTCATTAAGAAGTACATACACAGATGACATTCGACAATTCTCAACAATAGTTGAAATTAACAAGAAAAAAAAACAGAAGTTATATATTTTAACCTACATTAACTGTCATTTAACTTTAAACTATAAGTTTAGATATGATAGGCTAATCAAGTTTGATTAGTTTCAAAATTGTTTAAATAAGGAAAGTAGTTTGAATTGGAAAAATCAACTCACTACACATAAAATTCAACATGTTTCTCAGGTTCTAGTTAGAAATTGTGATTGGTGGGGTACAGACATATGGAGAGTGAGATACTTATCACCAATAGCATTAACTGGTTGTCACGATGTATTACAAATCGATTGAAGCGAAAATTCTACCAGTGGACAACAGTCAGCCCAGTAGTGCTGGTGTGTTGTAGCCTTGTGATTGCCGAAACCAACCAATGGGACTTGTACTATAGAACTATCAACTGATACAAATCAACTCTTATCAATTGGCACGGTACCATACTAACTAACCAAAGCCTATACCCGAAGAAAAGACAATTCGTGAATAGAAAGTTGAGCTTGGGTCGAGACAGAACCAACTTCAAGCCATTTATTGAGTAGAAGTAGCATTAAATGATAGACCAGTACATGAGAAAAATTACGAAGCACAACAACGACTACAATTGAGGCAGTTGTATACAGAAAACAGGCTAGTAGGTTCATAGAAAAACTGAAATAGTTAACCGGTCTGTGAAAAACTTATGCTTTAAGTAACATAATTATCATATTTGCTAAATATTTAATAAATACAGTTTAACCGTGGATAATCCGATATCATAAACAATGTATTTCTTAGATTGTTTTCCAGTTCTTCTTCTCGTCACAACAGTGGTTAGCGGATCGTCGCGAGACATGAAGGTTACAGATTTGATTACTCAGAAAAATCAAAAGCTTATACTGCTACTGAAGAGTTCCATATAGCAATGTTACGTACGTTTGATGTTCTCCTGCAGAGAACAATCTCTGACGAATAAAAACAACACAATTAGATTAAATGCAAATCTCGACAAAACTACCTCAAATCAACTATGATGTTCTTTATATTCATTAGAAACAATTTCGCGATTATTTAAGTTATCAGTTTATTGTAAATGAAATGTATACATGAATGTACAACATAAAACCGGATACATGTACATCAGTCTACGCTGTCACGCCTCGTCTACATGGCAAGATGAACACCAAATGGCAGTAGGAAAATGTATGGACATATAAAACACGGTACACGCATAAACAATGAGATCATGGATAAAAAAGTATAAATTCACTACAAATTCATGATTTAATTGAGACAAAGAATGAATGCACCTGTGCAACTGTCACCGATTGTCTATCGTGTCGCTATGAGTAAGTAACCAATGAATCGTGTCAACTCCAAACAAATAATTGGCATCAACCAACATTGGTCCGAACAACAGTCGGCAACTACATGGACTGATGCCGTGTTATGGTTTGACCACACACCCCTCTCTAGTTTTCTTTCCTCCTACTCCAACATCACTCAGTATTGTGTGTCAAGATAATCTATAGTTAGACATACGAAATACATATCCAAACCACCTCAGTCGACGGAGATCCACAACCTCATCAACTGATTTACCTTCATCCCCTAATATCCTGCGTTTAACTTCATTATTACATACCCAGTAATTCCAAGCACAGCATACCAAATAACTGGTGAAAATTTAAGTGTAATACAAAACTAGTTTATCCGTAATTTTTTACCCTTCACTAGTATAAACCAAGTCAAATTAATAGTTTTGAGCTTCATTTACATGTCACACTCTTGTTACAATACACATGAGCTACAGAAAACTGTACATGCATAGAAATGAGAGCAGTACATATTGATTGTTAAAATAAATGGATATTTTTTTAAGAAGAGTGTAGAGATTATTCATTTTCAAAAATATTATGAAGTATTGGAGACTAGATTAAAGATAACGAGTTTTCCAACAGAACTGAAGTTATGGGGTCTTATCACCAGTTGGATTGTAGGTGCGTATTGTTAATGAGCTTCAAACAGGAATGAAACAGTTGCTCACTTATTTCACAATTCTCAAAAACAGTCTAGTTTAATTCAGTTAGTGACATTAAGTATCCCCAAATTGATAATTATTTGACAGAAAAATTATTTAATATCCAAGTTTTAATTAGTTAACTACTAAAGACTGTAATCATACTAAGTGACGATCAAATAACGACAAATAATTCAACTTATAAGTCATAAATTATCAATGTTTAAAGTATCACTAAATCATTTTAATTAATACAATTTCACTGGTTTTTAGTTATCAGCATGAAGAACAATGTCAGTTGTCTACAAACAGCAAAAGAAAACTGTGATTGGGTTATGATATTGGATTTTTTTTTCAATATCCAGATATTAGTAAAGGTTTGTAAGCATTAATGAACATAATCACTAATGTTATACAAGGAAAAATGGTAATACAGTATAGTTAACTGGTTTTGAACTCATAAGCAAACAATTCGGCATGACAACAATCCCATTTAGCAGGATTTTTTTTTAACTCTCGGTATTACAGTAAGTCAAAACTTTTTAACACCTTATCAAAACATGGTAAATTCAATTATGATTACCATTAATTTCATATTTTCAGCTGAACTGGATATCAATTACCTAACGATAAGTTAGTGCATATTTCTCTAAGTTACCACTGACTATTATAATCATAATTCACCTACAAGTTATATTGACTCAAAGAGAGCAAAACTGTCCACCAGTCACTGATTATCATGAAACTTGTGCTAGTTCATATGGACCTTGAAACTTATCAATATAAATCACTAATCTACAGTAAATGAAGTTGATTAAACATGTGACTTAGGTCTTCCTCTCCTTCTGCTTATTATTATTATTACTATTACTAATATTATTTTTATTATCTAATCGAAGGAAGTTGATTCCACTTTAGATTAAGAAAAAAAATTGAAGAAAACAAAAAAAACTGACAATTTCTAATATCACATGGCAGAAATAAAAATTATCATCTGACATTTCACTATTGTTTCAAGTTAATTATTCCTAAATTTAGTTGACTGTGTTCGTTACAGATTGATGTTGTTTGGGTACCAATGAAAACCAGGGAGCACTGAACAGCTATTCTGTCCCTGTATTGGACTCACCAGCAGCGTACGCCGTCGATTCATAGAACGAATCGAACCCATAGCTTTTAGGTGTCAGAGCAAACGCTTGACCATCTGTAGCAATGGCCAGATTGGAGTCTAATAGTAGAAATCCCACTTCCATCAGTTAGCGATTCGTAAACATTACTAAACGAATCGTAACTTTATTTAAATTATAGATGGATTGACGTTAACTACAGATGTTGTAGTCAGAACAATATTATCATTGGATTCAAACCCAAAGACTTGACAATATAGTGGTTGCTCAATAGAAGTGAAGTTTTTTATTTCGACTCCATAAGTAGGTTAAAGAAAAGCACATAAATGTGTACTATAGCAGTGAGTTGCAGCGGATATAGTTAAGTGTTTAATGTAACTAATAATCTGGTTGATGATTATGTATTAGTTACTACACATTTCATCAGCATAGATAAGCAGAGGGAATTAGTACTTTGAAAAATAAGGAAGATAAACTCGTTTCCACTTCAGTGAATATCTTAACATGAAAATTTCAGATAAAAATGAATGAATGAGATAAACAAGACCTTATACTCCTGAAATAGAAGCTTTACGCTGAAAATTCCTTAAAAGAGAGCTATTTTCAAATGTTAATTGCAGATACGTTGGTAAGCAACATTAGATCATCACTCATTACTTATATTTCGCACTTACTGATGTAACACTATGAGATATGTCTACGAATTCAGGTTAGAACAAAGCGGTGACTTATCAATTTCTACATCGCTCAAGGTTCTCTGATGTCACAAAGACAAGAAAAGCTGAAATGAGTAACAGAATAATGCCACGAAGATAAAAGTTGGAAAGAAGTCATGGAAGATATAAATCTTAAAGACAAAGAACATGGTTAAAAAAATGAATGTATTTCAACAATTATGATCGGTTTTATGATATTTCAAGAAGTATTGATAGTGGTTCATCTGAATATAATCCAATTATGAGAGCCTGTATATGCTTGTACAATTCAGACTTCATAACAGTTAATAAACTTATGGGTGTAGCGATATGATTACGTTTAATGGTAGAATTAAACTATAGTGCTGCTAGTGTGAAATTCACAAAGTAATCTTGAGCCAATTTTAGCCATTGAGAAAGCGGTACATATTTTTACTATAAAAACTAGTTATAAATCAAAGTTTATGATTTAAGTTAACATGGATAATAAAATTTTTACGGTTATTAAATAGTTCTGTGTCGTTAAATCCATATGATTTTATAACATTCTAAGTCGTGCTCCAAAGTAGGGTCTGAAGCAATTTCTTAATCTACTCCACATCCCCTCGATATTAATTGCATGGACTGCACTTATTGAACCGACAAAACGAAGTTGATGAGCGACTATATTATGTTCAGATCTATAGTGGAGAAGAAATTTATACTAGTTCCAGTTATCAGTGCATACTGTTGTATCCAACAAAACATAAGGAAATCAATTTACCCACTTTGTCTTTAAAAAATTTCTCCCGTTCCTATTGATCGTATGAGACAATATTGGTAACATCAGAATACATACCTATCATGTTTCTATTTAGATCTAGATTCAGCAGTTTCAACTCCACAAATGAGATAAATTACCTTTGGAGGCGCTCCCTTATCTCAGAGATACGTTATTAATATAATTTCATTCAACTTACTAAGTATATACCCTAGAACCAACATCATTATTCTTCACAAACTTAGGAATTTGATTCCGAAATCTCATTGATCTAACAGTTCAATTTAGTCGTGTTATTCAATGCAGTAACATATTGTAGATAGCCTAATTAATAAAAGTTTATTGTAATGTTCATAACAAACACTGAAGAGTGAATATTATCATGCAAATCAACATTACTTATAACAGTTGATTAAATTTACTGAAACTGTACTAAACTCAATTTTATTCGATCAAAGTCTAAACTTTGATTTCTTCTCAATACACCATGAACTTTTTTTATAAATAAACAGTATGACTGATATGCTAAACACACAACTGAATGCCTACATTTAATGTGAGAATGTACAGCTAACTGATCAATCTTAAAACAACTAGTTAAATCTTTAGCCCAGAATTTCATGGTATATTTTAGCATCAAATTCTGTTTAACACATTATTACTAATCATGAATTAAGTATTGTTTTTCTGTTCTACTGTAAACTACATTCATTTATTATCTATGGTTACTGTACACATAGATACATACACATACACATACACACACATGGTGACATGTCAACATCAATTTAACGAATTAAACTACTCACTTGATAAACTGTTTATAGATTGTCCATTAATCCATATCAGTGTTAATGAGGTTTCATATGATAACAATAGAAACAATAATAAACGAATAGATCCAACAGTACAGTAATGAATTATAGATAAACATGATTTGTGTAACATTGTGGCATTGAATAAATACATTGAGTATTGAAACGCTTACAATTCATACATAAGGTGAATAATAGTAGTAATAGATAGTAATGACAATCGATGTTTGAGTTAATGTTTTCTAGAAAAAGAAAATTCTTTTTTTCTGAAAATAATAAAGAACCGTTTGTTGTTGGTTTATGGTTCCGTTGACAATTCAATTAAAATTAATGATATTCAACTCTGAATTGGATTCATTGAAATTGAAAATGCTGAAAATAGAAGAAATTAAAGGTTAAAATTAATAGGGAAAATAACAAAAACTATATTAATCTGATATCGTAAGCATGAAATCTGACACTCAACGAAATGCTGAATAAACTGTGCAGTATTTTGATCTGTTTTAACTGGAAATCTTCATAGCATTTCTCGTATATCATGTAATGACCGAATAAACATACTGATGTTAGACAAAGACTACCGGAAAGACATAGGAAATCAGTCGAGGAGGTCGGAAACCTTTATCAAATGAGATGGCTGAGTATGCCTGACCGCGAAGTTGGTTGGGATAGGAGTAGGATGAAGAATGGTAGGGGCAACCAAAATAAAACATGACAACAATAGCTGAAGTCCTTCACTGTTGGTCTAAGCCATGTCAGTACATGCAGACCATCTGGTTGTGGCCCATGTGATAATCGCACTTAATCGCTAGAGACACAGTGAAATGGCTCAGAATCGGCCTCAGAAGAGCAAGCATATCCATTATCCATCTTCATTTAGATCCGATGTTCCTTTATTTTTCACACAAACCTCTACTTTATCCTACCGTTTTGTGTTTTATTATCGAATTGTTCTTCCATATATACATGCTATATCACAGCACGATGACATCAAAATTGCAAAAGCAATGCGATAATAAAACACAAAACGGTAGGATAGAGGTTTGTGGAAAAAATAAAGGAACATCGGATCTAAATGAAGATGGATAATGAATATATATATATGGGATATAATATGGTCACAAATGAATAAAGAAACCCCTCCCCCCAAACGAATTGATAAACTAATGAATCAATAGATCATAACAAACTGGAAGATATATTTAACTGTCCAACTGTCCTAGCCTCAATAGACGCAGTAGTATTTAAATCGACAACTCAGTGATCGAACGTTCGCTATTCAAATAAGTCAGTGTTTCAGAAATTATTGAAAATGAGTTAGTCAGTCATCAGAGATACAGAGCATGTTAGAGTTGTGGGTTAGCTCAAATCGCCATACTGCAGCATGATGAGGCTGTATTGCCAACAAGAGTAGTGAGTAAATAACAGTCGAAATAGTGTGGTAATGTATACTGTAATTCAGTATCTACAGGAAAATAATAAATGAATGCATTTGCAGTATCATCCCAACGTATCCATCTCCTGATCATAATAAGAACAAAGATTTTAACCAGTAAAACAGTATACAAGGATATAATCACTGTATATAGGTTTTTTGATAAAAAATAAAGTGTTCATTATTTGACGTATTAAACAGTTGATTCTATCAAGTGAAATTATTGTAAAATATTATTAAGTTGAATTGTGGCTGGCAAGCGAAATCCAGGACACGCGTTTCGTCCTATTTAGGACTCGTCGGCTGGATGTTGATGTCTTTACAGGGATTCGAACTTAGTACATCTCGTGCCATACACCACCGAGTTTACCACTAGACTACTGAGTCCAGACAGTTACACTTGTGCAACGAGAACACAGGTAATTAGGATGAACTTGTACCTTTCCGTTAGTTTGTTATGGACTGACCAGCTTCAGTTCATAACAAACCAACAGGAAGATACGAATTCATCCTAATAACATAAAATGCTTCATTATTTATTCGTTGTAATAATCAAGCGATTTACATGCACATTTATGTTAGTATTTAGGAATAGATAACAGTTTGTTTAACACTGAATTTTTGTCTAAGAAGCTTTTCAATACCACAAGTGACTGATTTTTTACATTGACTCCGAAAGTGAACAGAAAAATTAGTATTTGAAGGTAATTTACACTATGAATTAACTTTCTCTAGACAGTTATTGAAAACCAGTGAGGAATGGACAACTGTCTTGTCCTGGTATACGACCTGTCATTATTATGAATCGATGAAGATGTCAGAGGTGAAACACACAGTCTTAAAGTCATGTGACATCAATGATTTGGTATACTTGGCAATCTCAGTGAGTTCTCGATATTCTCCTACCATAATTCATTTTCCTCGATTGTGCCTGCTTCACTCCTGACTTTGCTCTTTTTTAAAGGTCAGTGAAATAATGAAACTTAGTAACCGAGCGTAGACACTTGCATCTAGACCTGAACTATACAACTGTGATGCAAATACAAACAATCAAGTAAATATAGTGGGATTAAACTGTCAAACCACGAACATATCGTACATGGCAGTTTATCTTCGAGATTCAGTTTGGGTAAAAGAAACAAGAGCTATTTACATGGTTATCAATGAGCTGAAAGTTCCAAAAGTTTGTAACAACACTAAAAAAATATTAGATAGGATACTTTTATCCTATCTAATGAAATTATTATTACGATGACAATTTATCGTTAAATTTACACAAAAACAATGTCACTCAAAAAGATGGTATGTCTATGGGGTCATCACTAGGTTCATTACTAGCACTTTGTTCCATGTCTAGTTCAGAGAATAATTCATTAGAAGGTACGTAGACGGCGTTCTTATTATTTGTGATAGTAAACGTGAGTTAAACAATATTCTACATATCTTCAACAAATGCAACTACATTCTTGACGGATAAATGACAGGAAAATTTGATGGATACCTAAGAAAACATATATACAAAAAACCATTTTTGGAATGGTCAGTTACCATTCTTCCACTATTGAGTCCCATTCACTAGGAATGCAAATCTAATTATGTCTTTCTTTTTGTAGAGATTGCTATATAGGTCGTTCGATCACGAAAAAGCTTCAAGAACATCATCCAATATGGTTGATAAAACGTGACAGTGGATCAATAAGGAACGGAATTATTGAGCATCCTGTAAGTACAGACCACCCTATGAAAACAAACTCTTCACTTAGTCATTTATAAAATCAATAAAACCTTAACAAGGACAGTAGTCAAATGGCCCGCTTTCAATTGTTGAAGTCAATGACATACACCTAGTGAAGCCAGGATTATGTAGACAAAATAAACTCGTTCAGCTTCTACTTTTACCTTGGTCTTAAACTTAAATATCATATTCCTTTCTAAAGACGATTACTACTCCACTGTCCTTCCTCATTGACCTTTTTTTCACTCAACCGACTAATTTTCATTTTAAACGCATTCCATCCTAACCTATTACGTAATTCTTTTTCCACATTTATTAATCTTCATCCCTAACTTCAGTAGCATACTGATGAATACTGAACTAAATTTCTTAACTATTAATAGGAATAAAGTTTCCTTTACTGCTGTTACCATGTTCACTCGCTTATTGTCATTAATAAATATTATTGATTAATATTGTTATTATTACTGTTATGTAAAATGTGTATATTTACGATGGTGTAGAGTTTTGAGATGATAAATCTGTCAAAAACAGAACTCATAGTTAAGAAACACGCGTCCTGAATGCAGCTCGCCAGTCACAATTCAACTAATATAATACTTGTAATATATTGCTATATCGTGGCGATCCGCTCAAGATGCACACATAGCAGTAGAGGTTAACCAGTTTCAGTCCATGATAAATCAACGTGAAAATACAAATTCAACCTAATAGTTGAAATGAGTTAGTTAATGTCATAGAGATTGATGTTGACAGGATATCGTTGAAAACTAGGGAGCGATGGGCAGCTGTTTCATTCTAGTGTGGAACTCCTCAACAGTGTGCACTCCAGATTCCACTTCATAGGCCTCAGGTTGGCTAACGCATAACCCTATTAATCTTTTTTTTCTTTTTTCATTTACTATTTTTTTGTGTTCAATTTCATTTATTCATAAGATAATCTATTTTATCGATTAATTTTCAATCTTCTGCATAGAATTGTAATAGATATTCTGTTCTGCTTGTTTTTCATTGCTATCACTGTTGTTGTTGTTGCTGCTGCTGCTGTTGTTGTTGTTGGTCTCATAATTTTTTTTATTTTATAATTTGACAGATTTGTTAATTTGACAGAACATGTCATATCTCTGTGTATACTGTATATATGTGTGTATATATTAATTTATGAATGAAATAACATCTGCTCTATAATTCTTATGCTTAAAGTCGAACAATTCTCAATTGATATGCATGACTATAGCTAAACATGTATTATGTAAATAATCAAGAATAAATTTGAGTAATTCATTAGAATAGAATGAGTCATTCATTACTAAAATTATATTTTAAGTAGTAAGGTCATTATTAATTGTAAAAAAAAAAGAAAAGAAAAGAAAAAAAGAAGAAAATAATTATTCAGTTCATTGTTTCAATGGTTACGATTTGAATGAAATTCATAATGATTATATGTGACCTTAGGATGAAAAAAGTTGATTGGAACATTGAATACGTGTGTGTGTGTGTGTGTAGGTGTTGGTGTTGTAAAAATGACCCTTAGGTCATATTAGTTGTTCAGACCAGTTTATTGATTTTATTGGAAAATGAATAAAGCCATTAATATGCATAAATAAATAAGCATATGTGGGCTAAACTGCAAAAGATTCACGAAAACTTGTCACTCAAATAAAGTAAGCTGTGAGAGATACAGAGAGACAAGAGTCTAATTGTGATTCATTGTTGTGTCTAACAACAAAGTAACCGGAAGTTGTAAAAATATTTTAATATGTATATTGAAACAATGAAATAGCCTTGAATACATCATTTAGTTAAATCTTACAAGGTCATATGTTTGCTAATATGACAATTAAATGTGATCAGAAGAATTCAATGGATTGCTAATTGTTATAGTAAAATGTATCTATCCTATACAATCTTAATATTAATTTGAACAAACACTCAAAAATATAACATAATGAAAAAATTAGGCGATTGGATTCGTCACAGGCTACCATCGAGAAACGAGGGAGCACTAAATAGCTATTTCGCCAGGGGGATCGAATATAGGGTATTCAGGTTGGCGAGTGCCACACTTTTTGAACCACTGAGGTGGCGTCCAGTGATAGAATTCCCGCTTTCACTTTTTGTGACATAGCACAATGGTCATCGATTGGCATCAGTAACAACTATCAAACTGTCGACAAGTCCTAACTCCACCAGCCAGAACTTCAGGAAAGTCAGAGTTGTTTTCACCATAACGTACTAATTGACTGTTGCATTGGAAACCAGGAACTGGAACTAGGCAGCTGTTTTGTCTTAGTTTGAGAGTCATAAGTGATACACATCAACTGCCTTATTACGCAAACGAACCCAGGACCTTCATGCTTCACAGTGAATGCTTACTTGTCGTCCGGTAGACCAGAAGGCATTCAACAGTTGGTTTTGTTAACTACAATCAATTCGCGATACATTTCCTTGACTTCATCTACTGCCGTCAGTGGATAACTACTTAAAACATTACATGATTGCACCCTACTGGTTACATCTAACTAGAACTTCAGGAATTGCCTACTGAAGTTAGTGAGTAATAATCAAACATTGATTGTAACTGGGTGATGTGGAATTCGTCGATGTATTCTTAGGACCCCGTTTATTACTATTGAAAGCGCTTCTTACCTGTAAAACCTTAACATGCTAGTACAAAAATCAGTTATTATAATATGGACCAATGATTAAGGCTATCTCTATGGTAAATGATCGAAATTACAGAGTGCAAACTAGTGAGTCATTGGAAGAAACCCATCGGTCTATGGTTTATTGGTAGGAGCTGTAAATATAGACGAAAATAGGGGAAATTCACATACAGCAATTCTTGATTTTCAGTTTATCATGAAAGAATAGCTAATTATTACTTCAATATTTAAGTTAATTAACCAAGTGTGCTATAGTATGAAACAAAGTGACTTTATTCGTAATTCATAAGAGGAATGATTGTCACGCATAGAATTACCATGAAAAAAAAACATTATTAGAAATCACTGATTACTAGATTCAATCACTCTTGAATGACGCAGTACTTGTTACACATAAACATAGGTCGAAATTGCCGTTATCACATTAGTACAACGAAATCACAATTGCGAGATTAACATGGCAGTGTAATTCAACAGCAAGGAATGAGTTTGAAATGTGTGAGAAAGAATTGTGGAATTTAAGTTCTAGATAGAAATAGAAAGTGAATATACTTGCACCACTATGACTGATTCTGAGCCATGTCAAATAGTATCTCTAATCACTGATCGTGATTATCACGCGAACCCTAACCAGATGGTCTACATCTACCAATATGGCTCAAACGGACAGTCAAAGACTTAATGAACTAGTTCTATATTTTGGTTCGGCCATCCTTAGTTTTATTCCATTCTACTCCTACCCCAGCCGATATCGCTTGACAAGACAGGTGGAGGTCCGGAAATTGAAACATATCCCAATTATCTCATTCAATGATAGTTTACGACCTCACCGACTGATTTTCCATTCTTCCTGGTGCTCTATATTTGACATCAGTATTATTTATTCTATCATTTCATGATATACGTGTGACATTTCGAAGACTTCTCGTATCAAGAAACTGAATCCTATGTATATTTTCTACTTTCGTCGCCTATATTTCGTATTCATAAGTTACAACAGAGCGGAAACTTGCACAATTAATTCGGTCTTTCATTAAAAAAGACGGCTATCTCATCTATACCAAAATCTGCCCAATATAAAAACGTCAGGTGAGCTTTATTAATTCAATCTTATGTTTTTCGTCAAATATCAACTAGTCAGGATTGATGAAACTTCCGAGATAAGTGGAGTGGTCAACGCATTTAACTACATACATTCAGATGGAGGAAAACGCATCCCAAATATACTTACTTTATTACTCACTAGATAACTGAGCAACTAAATGTTCTGAAACTACTCGAGATTTTAAACCATCAAATTTTTCATGCATAATATTACTTTATCTAATATTCATGTATTACTAGTGGTAGGTTAAGTGTGTCTAGATTATTTTTTCTCGTTAACAAATGTGTTCAATAGTGTCAATAATTGAAGAAAATGATAATTAATTTCGTATCTTCTAACTTGTATGAAAAGATTTAAAACACTACTTAAACACATACATATAAATGTATATGTACATATAGATAGGTACACGTGCATACAAAAAAAGGATATCAGTCGAAAACTTAGAGGAATCCTAAAGTTGGACACACTTATCGATATGATACTTTAAGCAATATACAACAAGGCATTCAGAAAGCACACATATACACTTAGATGGAAACAACGAGAAATTAGAAAAGAAATGAGACAAATTAGTATTATTATTATTATCATTGTCATTATACATAAACAACCTCCTAGTCACGAGAACTGATAAGCAAAATAACAAAACAACAACGACAATAACAACAACAATGATAATAATAAATGTAATTGACAATTGGAACATTTATCACTGTCAAATCATCATATACATACATTAATGTAGATAAGTTAATATTACTTGTATTACTAATAGTGCCAAGTGAAAGAGCAAAAAAAAAGGGAGAAACTATGCATCAATGTTTCTTGATAAACAGTATCTCATCTCATGATATATTCAGTTTAGAGTAAATAATAATAATAACAACAGTGAACGTTCTTAGTATGTTTATTTGTTACTAAAATTTCGAATAGTATATTTTAGGATAATAAAGGTAAAACGAGGATAGCAACAAGATAAATGTACGAGAAGATTATTGATTTCATATAAAAACAGTAAATGAAGTGAACATTGAACTTATTGATTACTTTATAAGCGGTATTCGACATAGATTGGCTACTATGGGAGGAATCACTAATAACAAAGAAGTACTGGACAGTTGTTTTCATATAACACAAAACTTTGTAGAAGTAAAATAGCATTTGCTATTGACATTCTATAATCAAAACGGAAAATCACGAATTTATTAAGTTGGTAATGTGTACTATTTAATACTAATCCAGTGTTTACTACGAGTCCTGAAAGTTTTTTCTTCGATTCTCAGCAGTGTCATTATTGAGTACTTTTGAAGAGACTAATGCTAGAACAAAGCAATTGTACAAAACTCCTTAATTTTCTCAGTAGCATCCCAAATGGTTTGCATCTGTGACAAATACTACCAACCAATTCAGTCAACCTCCACAAAACCAAGACAGCATTACAATTTGATTTGACCTAAATAGTATAACTATTGACTTATGTAGCCATAGTATTTATGGTAATTAATATAAGAAACAAAATAACTACCACTTTAGTAATTTTTACATGTTGATGCGAATAAGTAGTAAAAAGAATTGGTTGTATTGTCCCTCAGTCGCATGCTTCATTAGTCAGACTGGTTTCTTACTCATCAGATTAAATTACTGTCAGTGTAATTTGCTGATTCAGCAATGGGTTTGTGTTGCTTACGAGATCTGAAAGTTTATGGGTACTCATTCAGTATGAGTAATTCTGTCATCTGTAGTCAAAATGAATAATACCTCATTCGCTTAATGGTTAACTGGTTTCTAAATTAAATATCCAATGTATTTACCGAAGGTATTTAGATAGAGCAGTTATGTAATATCGATTAGTTATCAAAGGATCATCATATACATTATTCAACCAAACTATTAACTACATAAAATTCTATAGTTAACTTCAAGTTGAATCAATACACTATTTCAAGAGTATATGCGTGAAAGATTTTATGTAATACAGGCCTTGTGACGGTACTTCTTCAGTTGTCCGATTGTTACAGAGAAAACAGAACTCAAATTATATTTTTACACATTTCTTTCTGCGAAACCCTGATTAGTAACCTTTTAATCGCAAATAAGACTATATATTAGGCTAAAGTGGACGTGTATTAAGAAACACTAACAATACTACTCATAATAATAGGTAAAAAATTTTATAAATAATACCACAATAAACTAATATAAGATCGAGGATTCGTCAATTAAACTTACAAACGTCGACACTCATAAGTTCCAACTCTGTAGTCTAATGACATTATGGATATACTATGGTCGACGATAGAAGGAATTAAAGGTGTACTGTTACTTGATTCGCAATCGTCCATTATAAAGTATTACTTTGTCATAGAAATCAACCAACATTAATGATCTTTTCTCATTAATAGTCTATGATAACAATTATCATCACTTGACATTCATGACAGAAAAGCTGGTCAGTTTCAGAAGTGAATTTTCTTTTACATAATAAACAACAAAACAAGAGGTCAACGTTTAACATAATAGTATCGAAGTTAAGCACATGGCTATATTGATCTAAGCTTTGAAAGTTAGAGAAGTAAGCAAACGAAGAGTTCCACACTAGAACGAAACAGTTGTCCAGCGCTCCCTGATTTTCAATGGTACCTTACCAACATCAATCTGTAATGAATTCAATCAAATAAAAACACCAACCTCAACAAAAATCACCATCTCAATTTAAATGTAAATAGATTAAGAGTTGAATCTGAAGTGTTGAAATCATTTTATACCAACCATCACTAATCTATTAAGCTATAAAATACAACTAAATCACGATTTTAATAAAAAAGCATTTTTTGTAGCTCGACGTGTTACACTATGGTGGGTTAATGCTTATCTTGAACTTGAACTTAGGTTTTGCAGTGAACATTGTTATATTTTGTGCTGCTGAATTCTGTTTCATCGATAGATACTTCCAACTTATTTATTACTAGAAAATAATAATAATGGGTAAATTTCATGACTAACACAATCTGATTTATCTTATTCATAGCATCTATACATGACAACTCATCATTTGACATATTCCTTATAGAATTCTATGACATTCTAATGGTGAATGTATGTCGTTTAATGCATACACGTGTATGTAAGCTAGTACTTGCCTATTATTCATCTCTATGTGATAAACATTGAATTTTCATGTGTATTTAATTATAAAAATGGAAATTATCATTATTGTAAAATCTGAAAGTATCAAATCTAATTTCTTCCATTCTCATCTCTATCCACCATGTATTACTAACAGTTTAGGCGGGAAGGGGTTAAATAGAATTATTTTTTACACTTGACTAAACTACCCATCATAATAGTGAAAATAATAATATGGTTAGTAGTACTCAAATTGTTTACCAATCTCAGCCATCATCAACACAAAGGTAAACACACACAGGTAGACACAGTAATATGCAAACATAAACATATCAAGCATGATTGCATCTGAGCTACAGGTAAACAAGTGGGAATAATCAGGATTTCATCTAATCTCTATAGTAAAGTAAATAATTGTTTACCTTATGACTCAGTAAACAAATCATATATGTACACAAATAGCCCCAATGAATGTATACGCATACATTCACAGTTTGATGACGTACTCATATAGTCAATTGTTTCGTACACGAATCATATATATTATCTTAGTTGTAAGATAAACTGAAATACAACAGGAGTAAAGGTTAATATGATGTTTAATGGTGTGTGTATGTGTGGGAGAGAGAGAGACAGAGTGCATGATTGTGAGTCTGGCAATACAACAATTTTACTCTGACAGTGAATTATTTACTTTGAAACAAGCAAAAATACAGGAAGACAAACGATTTACATAAAGAAGTAAATGAACAAATATCCAACCAATACAATAGATTCCCTGGGTTTCTTTTCTTGAAAAAAAATATTTATTTTTTTCTATCATAAAGTATTTGCATGTCAAAAGAAAATTCATTTTATCTTCTGAAAAAAATAAATAAATAGATATCACGAATTAATGGAAGTGGGAATTCTACGATTGGACGTCAGTGGAACCAGTGGTGTAGATGGCTAAGTGTTTGCGTGAAACCTGAAGGCCCTAGGTTTGATTTGTTGGTAGAATAGTTAGTGCAAACTGCAACTTGAGGAAAGTCTTATTCCAAAACGACACAGCTGCTTAATGCTCCTTGGTTTTCAGTGATACCCAACTGACATCAGTCTGTGACAAACACAAACAAATAGAATAATTTCTAATTGAATCCAGTAATAATAGTATCATCAAGGAATGAGTATAATGAAGTTAGTGTATATCATCAATTGGTCAATATTCTATAACTTTCGATTTTTCATGTTTCAAAATGAGTATTACAAAAGATTTTCGCCGAGTTTCATTTTAATTATACAGTAATAAACAATGGAAAACATAAAACGTAACATAAACCGTTTCAAATAATTTGTCAGTTAGTGACAACAGATCAAAGAAAGTGTTACGTTGTGAAGGTTGACCATACGGTGATTGAGGACAAATACAACTGATATGCTGTATGGTTGTAAGTTTGTTGAACGTTACTAGTCTCAGGTCGGAATAAGAAGAACACGAATTTATAACCCAACTAACTAAGTTAAAGTCAAATAATTGCATTCAAAACAAGAACACAGAGGTTATGAATCAGAGAAATAGCATCAATACAAAGTAAATGGAAATAACTATAGAAGCTGTGGATAAAGTTTATGTACTGGACCACCATCCTTAAGGATATCTGTAGATAATCTCCTAGGTCCTGCTGCTTTCCCTCGCTTCAAGTTACTTATAGCCTTTTCAACCTCACTGGAGGTTGAAAGACCTATATCACTCATAACCTAGAGTTTTGAACAAATTAACCATTCATTTTAAAAGATGTATGAGTTTCTTCAGAACAAAAAGTCTTTCCTAATACACCTTACAAGTACAAGTATATATTCTTTACTTTGATTGTCAAAACTGAAGTAAGGGAGTTTTGTGGGTGAGGGGAGGGGTAGGAAAGGGTAAATGAAACAATTGTTCAAACTGTCAGTTAATAAACTTTAAACAGAAAGAAGTATAGCTTCAATCAAAACCTACTGGTTAACCATAGTTTCAGAATGAGTTTAAATCCTATTCAATCAAATTAGTAGTAAAATGTTTTTTTTTTCATCAATGGTAGATAGATTAAATCATTTATATAATTTATGGCATGTCTATACACGTTTTCAAATAAGTATACTGACAGAACACATTTTTATTGTTTAGTAAGGTAGATATATTACTTATTCAACTTGTGGAATACATACTTATTGGTTATATACAAACTACGTATAAATGGTTAGACCAAACTCAGTTGATCACACAGTATTCATGACCCAATTGTGTAAAATCAACTAGAGACTTCAATAAATAAACTGGAAAACTAATAATTTGAATGAATGACTGACTGCTCAAGTGAATTATTTGGGAAGAAACAAAAATTTAGTCAAACAAATCCACAAATTTACATGGTTTCGAACTAACACTTCGATGTGAAGATCAATGATATTAGTCGATTAACTATACTAAGTTATAATAGAATGGCTGATGTGATTAGTGAGAAAAAGTCCACAGCACTAACTAGTGATCCACCCATCTTAACAATTTCAGCTAGATAAACAATTAACATCTTATGAAATCAATTTGGTGCTTTCCTTTCAACTGAAGAACTATGCCACATAGAAGATGAAGCATTAAACTATCATGCAACTGATAAATCAATGATTAAATATTTTTAACCCTAGACCATTTATAACTTACAGAAATTTTTAGCAATAAGCGATTTCAGCTGAAAGAAAATGTAATTATCACGATATTCAGAAAACATACATGAAGTTTATGCTGTTGATTGTATTCGTTATGGATTGATTTTAGTTAAGTACCAGTGAAAACCAGGAAGCACTAAACATCTATATCGCAAATTAACTGAAATGAGAATTCTGTCGTTCGATACCAGTCATCCCAGTAGTGCTGACAGTTAGGCATTTGCTACGAGACATGGGAGTCCTGCGTTCGGCTTCCTGGTGGAACCGAAGGTGCGAACTGCCACTGAGGAGTCCCAAACTGTGACAAGACAGCTATTCAGTGCTGTATTTTATTCACTGGTACCTAATAGACTTAAATCTGTAAAAAATACCAGCATTAAAATTAAGTACCGATTTCCATAAAACTACCTCAATTTAACATATAATTCCTCTTTAATTCATCAAAGAATCAATTAATTAGGAACACTTTTAAGAATCCATTTAGGTCGGGAATATATTATCCAGTGGTTTAAACATTTAGACCAAAATACCGATTCCTGATCATCTTGAAAATATGATTTTGAAGCCTAGTAGAATAGATTATTAACTGAATTATATGAATATTACTCTTGTCTCGATTTCTGAAAACAAATTCATGTAACATGAATATAAAGATAATTAGGTGTATGATTCAATATATGATGTCAATTATCATCAAGAACTGATGACAATTGAAGTATCATTGAAAAACAAACAAAATGGTCACCAGGGAACACAGATAAGTGGTTTAAGCATGAATGTTCAGGTCTCTGAATCCAGTGGTCGACTATTTGGATTTCATTCAGTTTATGCATTAACTCGTTCACCGACCACCATTAAGAAAATAGCTATGTTAACTAACTACCACCTAGTAGATAGATTTTTTTAGTTCTATTGAGAAGCGCGACTTATAATGTCAGTCAGCAATTCATGGACGGTAATGAATAAAAGTGATATATTCCATCATTTAACTTCAGGTGAAAACATAGATGTTGGATTCCAATTCTCAATAGCCTAATGGTATTTTACTTACAACGTTACTTGCATTTTCAAGTATGGATCCGATGTGGAATTACTGATGTACAGTGTTTAGAAGTTTTAAACTGACGAAAAAAATCTAACCTCTCCCCCCTACTTGGCTTCTATTAATGTTCTTGCTTGTATAAATGTTTATAACAAAAGTTATTCTTATGTGATACAAAAAATTATTCAATAAGACCACTTCATATAAACAAATTAATATCACTTACGATTAAGTAATTGTATTCCTCTTTTAGAAAAGGGAACAGTTTGAAATCAAAATTACTATTGATTATTCATTAAAAACTTTTATTTGATTATTATTGTTGTTGAGAGGAATATTAAACGAT
The DNA here is from genome assembly GCA_025215515.1 of Schistosoma japonicum. Taxonomy (NCBI): domain Eukaryota; kingdom Metazoa; phylum Platyhelminthes; class Trematoda; order Strigeidida; family Schistosomatidae; genus Schistosoma; species Schistosoma japonicum. The sequence continues at coordinate 41,923,014 of CM046064.1, read as the reverse complement.
TACATAGAAAGAGAAGATTTACTATACCCCCCGCTGGAATATAACCAAATGTTTAGTCATTCGATTATAACGTGAACAACAACAACTGGGTAACGGAATTTAATGATCCTGAAGTGCATATATTTCAACTTCATCTGTGTATACTCAGTGACTAATACATCACGAAATGGTTAGATGAGATTGAGAATGAGAATGGATAAAAAGTAAATATCCTGGAATGGAAACTACTGAAAAAAATATATAGTTTATGAAAAAGAAATCACAAGTATTTTCATTATAAGCTAATTGAGTAAATTGTACCAGTTCATAGAATCCTCCTTCATTATTAATTGAATGAGACTGAACCAATCAGTACGACTGAATCACTTTACCATTGACTGTATGATGTGGTTGCTAATATAAAGATACTTTTCAAATGAATAAAAGAAGTTGGGATAGAAAAATTCAAGTGTTAGCAAAATATCCTCTAAAAAGACATATGTACTACATATGTTAAACCACCGCCAACCTCGACTAACAATGTTGGCTGATATGGAGTCAGCTGGAAGTAAACTAGGCAAGGACGGTCAAAACATGACATTGGTTCATGAAATCACTAACTATTTGTGCTAATCCAGTTGATAGATGTCAATTATTTAGTTCGGGTCCGTACGACCATTGCAACAATTGGCCGGCGGGATATGGCTGAGAACCGATCACTGTGACGCAGTTGTATTTACTAGTTGTCCTCCTTTAAATCTTGAGCTTAAAATTATCTCATACTTTTCTTTCGGCGAAGTGGTTCCTTCGGTGTATGTTATGCTCTATATGTTCATACTTTTCTCCTACTACCTCTGTTGTGGATTCACGTTATATGACGTTGCTGTTTCTAATGAAGTGTGACATGGCAGACAGATGTACCTATGTACCAGATTCTATAATGTACATACACATACATATACATATACATACGTGAGAATTTAGCTGGCTAATAGTGAGCGATATACGCCAATAAATTAAACTGGTGCATTGGGAAATGAAAATAAATGTAATATTATGGTAATAGTAAGTGCATATAATATGACGGCTTAAAATAATACGTGCTAAGTTGTGCTGGTATAGGTAATAAGCATTAGAAATCACATTGAAAATGGGTAATGTGGAGATTGTTGAACTTCATTTTGATATCACGAATCGGCTTGAATTAAACAAGCGTTGGAAATCAAGACTTCGAAGTAGGCAGCTGTTTCCTCTTTGTATGGAACTTTTAGGCAGCGCATATTGACTACCCAATCAAAACGTAAAGGCCAGGACCTTCAAGCTTCGCAGTGAATGCCTGAGTGTAAGACCACTGCTCCAGCTGGTACCCGACGGTCAGTCTAACTCAAACTAATTCACGATATCAAGTTCAAATCCAGATGTATTTCGCTTAATGTCAGCGTCACTGCCAATTTTTATCAATTACTTACATTAAATAGGTTTATTTCAGGTACTTAGCACTTTATCCATAACGTTTTCTTTCGATTTCCGCACTCTAATATTCCCAATCACACTTGGTTAATCATTCCCCAGTACATGTAATGCTACAAAGATAATAGCAATATATACATATATCGTTTTAATGTAAAAGGTTTATTTTTGACACGACTAACTATCATTATTGTTGTATCTAGTAACAGTGATAATCAGTTAGCTATAAATGCGTTGCCTATTAACTCTTATTGTGAAATTATTTTGGTTGTACGTATGTAAGATGATTTATAAAATATCTACGTGTTGTATAAACAAGCACATATGTTATGAATTAGTAGAATTAAAAATATTTATGCTATGAAATGTTATATGACCTTCTGTTGTTGTTATTATTAAAAACAACAGGAAAGTGATGGTTACTTACTGTAGATCATCACCTATACAGCAAAAAATAGCAGTAACCAAGTTTGTAAACAGAACAAACATGAAAAGTGATAATATTAGTAATAACTATACTCATAACTGTATTCATAATTGCAACCACACATCAATTCTCCACACATGCTAACTTACGACGACTATTTTTGTTAGACTATGACTAGATAATGGGTTATACTTTTGAGCAATAATACCACTAGTTTAGTGCCAATTAACGTTGTATTTCGTTTAGTGGGTATGATACGTGTAAAGTAGCAGTGTATATTAATCAAGCAGGTATATTCATTGATTAGTTAAGTTTTTGTTATTACTGAAAATCACATTAACTAGAAAACAAATAAAGTTTAGGTAAAAGTTATGCTTATCAACATTACAATGACTTATTAACTGAAGATGCTGAATGATATTCCTTAAGTGGAAAACCTAGCATGAAAATTCCGTGGAAGATATTAACACCTAGTTATGTGGTTCGATTTTATTAAGTACGGATTTATGTACGCAGTTACAAATCATACTTTTCTTATGTGAAGGTTAGGGAAACTATCAGACAACCCAAACTGAAGTAAATGTGGTGTTCAAAACGAAGACCTACTAGTTAAAACTTGCTCAGTTTTTAACCACCCACACTATGTAGTTAGTTGTGTTCGTCGCAGAGTGATGTTGGTTGGATGCTACTGAAGAACAGCAAACACACGACAGGTATTTCATCCTGGTATAGAACATCTCAGTTGCGGTGTGCACACTCGAATTCGCTGGAAAATCAAATCCAGAGCCTTCAGGTCGGTAAACGCCTAACCCTCTGTACCACTGAACTGACTGACATCCAATGGTAAAATTTCCACTTCCATCAATTAATGATATAATCCACCCTGGTTTTCAATGATAACCAACCAACATCAATCTGTGACGAATACAATCAACTAAACTTAATACCTATCTCCATAAAAATAACTCCAATTCACTAACACTATTAGCATTTTCAAAAACAGAAGATTAAGCTAAATCTGTTTGAAAACATCGAATTCTTGATATTATGCTATGACTATAATGAAACTGTTTCCCACTCTCATTCTCTCTCTCTTATTATTTTCTAAACATATTCAAGTGTATGAATCTAATGTTGTAGAGTATTTGGAACATTCATTAATGTAAATCTTATTTTGTCAAATGCTTTGCGTGTGTACGTTAGTGTATATCCATTTATTTCATGTTGTTTCCTGTATCATTATATATATATATATATATATATATATATATATATATATATATATATATATATATATATATATATATATATATATAAATGGATATACAGTAAATAACAGTTGAATCGTCAGAATGACTGACTTTTCAGTTAGTTGGCCAACATCAAGTTAAGTGAATAAAAGTGAGTAGATAAGTGGAAGAATGAGTAAGTGAATGTATCAGTTCATAATTGACTGGCTGAATGGATAAATGAATGAATTAAAAGTCAATCTATCAATGTTTTAGATGCCAATATTTTATGCTAATCTAAATCTGTCTAGTGATTTTTTTTCTTCTTAAATCATTTATCTGTTAAATAAAGTTATTCTGCTCTTACTATCTAAACAGATCTGATAATGGTAGAAAGAGAAGAGAAGAAAAATGGAGAGAATAAACTAGAAATTATTCTTCTATAAAGGCTACAATTATATAACCATCCTTCATTTCTACAATTAAATAATATTTTGAGTGATATATAGGAAAAGTGTAGAAAAAAGGGAATGAAAACGAAACTGACAACAACAACAACAACAACGAGGAAAGCAAAAATAACTTAACTAGCTTTTAAGTCACTCCACACTATTTTCCAATGATCAAGTGTATTCTTCTACAGACATTAATAAGGAGGATAAGACACAGAGAGAGAGAGAGATTAAAGAGTGTTCAAAGAGAAACAAAAAAGAAATAGTAAAATAAAAAAATATATGTTGTGTAATCCGTTTTATTATGTTAGATATACAAATTCATTCACTCATATAAACAAATAGGCATAAATCTTTACTGTAGATTATCAAAAGTAATTTATAATTTTGAATATTTATCGTGAATTTTTCAGTCTCATAATCTACTTACTTTGTGCAACGCTCTTTAGTTGAAGATTGATGATTCCATATGTTGAATTGATTTCAATCTGAGAGCCTGAAGATATCAGTTAGCACTAAATACCAACACTTTTATACTTTGAGACCATAAAGTTGTAGGAAAAATAAGTGGTCACTGAAATTCACCCATGTTGAGTATAAAGTGCATATGTTATTAATTTAATATCACAAAGTTTTTTTGAATTAGACAACCTTTGACAACCAGGAAGCACTGGATAGATGTTATGCCCTAGTACGGGACTCTTCAGCAGTGCACATCCACTACCCACCAGGGATCGACCTTCAGGTTTCACGGTTGACACTTAACGACTGCACCACTGAGCCGGCTCGTAACGGTTGATATTTCTTACTCAGTCAATTCATAATATATTTGAGCAACCTCATCTATTGCTACCGGTAACTAACTGCCTGATATCCAACACGGTTGAACTCTACTGGTCACGTCTTCTCACTACAACTCAGATCAGTCAGTGATATCAAATTAATACTTGACAATCTTCACAACACCCAATTACATATATTTCTGATACTACTTGAAAATGGTGTCTTTAATACTATGAATTGGTCGAATTTAAAAATGTAGACTATAGAATTCTAACTCGATGAAATTTAGATTACACAATCAATGTTAAATGCGAAAGTAATTAGTTTGATTCTTCATAGTGCTTGGAAGACTCATTAAAGAGAACAGATCAATTGTTTATGGTCAATATTTTCATGTCTCTTTAGAGTTTACATAATCATAACGCTTATCTCAATGTACCTACTCGGTTAGCTACCCTAATAAACATAAACCGACCTGAATTAATGAAGTAATTAATATCTATAAGTTGCGTTATAATAAACATAAGCCCATAGTATTATATAACGTAGATTGAGTTTGTAGAAAAATTCTAAATTAATATTCGTCGTAATTGCACACTATTTATGTACCACACAAAATATGGTGCATGCACACCGATTTAAGATGATACACTTCATTAGTAACACCAAGATGAAAATCAAGGTAGTGTAACTAGGAGCTATATCAGTGATAGTAAGAGAAAAGTGTGGATACAAAATATGATAACACGGAGAAAGAATTAACTTGTAAAAGGAAATATATAAAATTACTTTAAGACGACAAATTAAGATGGGTGAATGCACCTTCAAAACTACGATCGATTGTTAATGATATCACACAGAGTCTCCAGTCACTGGCTACGACAACCTGATGAGCCTAAACGAAATGATTGGTATCTAATAATATGGTTCAGACCAACAGTCAGTGACTTCATAAATTAATACCATGTCTTTGTTTGACAGTATCCCCTCCTTAAATTTTCTGTCGTCCTACTCCATATCAGTCAACATTGTGCTTCGAGACAGTCAGCGGTTGTGCACAAGTAATTAAAGTCCCAACCACCTCAGGAGATGAATATTTACAGCTTCATCATTTAATCTATAATATTTTCGTAATACCCTGCTTCTGATCTCACTATTACTTACTCGATGATCCAAACAAACATAAGAGGTTCTTCTAGCACATCGATTATTAAATACTAGTAAACAAAAAAATATTGTCTACTCTTTATGGTCACATTTCAGAACTATAAAGCAATAAAAGACATTGCTTAGCAGTCCTCTGATTTGTAGACGGATAAATTGCCTAAGCCGTGGTTGGCAAAAGCTAAACACAGATGTCCTAACATCAAAAACATCGCGTAACAAAATGAATTTTACAACAGGTAAACATTAAACAAAAATAGATTTTCTAGAACAAAAAACCACTAAACTTGTATTTCCACACAACAAATAATTCGCTTTTTTCTACCATAACTGTAGACCAGTGATCGATGAGATAGAGAAATAAGGCTTGTTGAAATTTGCCATTTACATTAATATAGATATGGATACATTGTCGGTTGACTAGATGTGGTGACAAATCGACAATTATAACTGGACAGTTAGATATAGAAATTGTAGTCAATAGTATCAAGTCGCCCAGAAACCAAAAGATACGACGAGTGAACACAACTGTCAAAATCCATTAATAAGTGAAATTCATCATAGTTCGATGAGATGTAGGGTATAATATGCAAAAAAGCAAATATGATACATACACAAGATAGATATAATCAGTTAAATTAACATAAAGGTCAAGTTATGACAGACAATTATACTTGTTGAACAGATAAATAGATAAATGAATAGATCTAAAATGTACATAATCCTTTGCAAATTTAGGTAACAATACAAAGTATATTGTATATAGTGATAAAAGGTGCATTTTATTGATAGTGTCTGATTACAGTTGCCTCCCTAGTGTTACTTCTGTAGTGTAAACATACTAAGTAAGTATTGCTGATAATAGAAGTATCATAATAAGTAGGTGTAACAAAAACGGTCTATTAAAATGAGATCATTAATCAGCTAAAAGTGACTAGGACTTCACTAGTACACTTCCATCTACAATCATTTACTGAAGTTTTATCAATTCTTCTTCCGACTAATAGCAAGACAGTAAGTCATTGATTTAAAAGAAAGTCAATCTATCAGTTCAGTTAATCTAAGTATAATAATGTAGAACGAAACAAATTATTGATCAATTCTGAGGTGATAGGAATACCTTTGACTAACATACAAGAATAAATGGCATCAAACTACTTATATTTCTCAGTAGTATACAATGTGACGTTTATTTTTGTATGAAAAAAGAAAAGACTCCTTATTCTTCAATTTTCACTATCATACTTTATATTTTTGCCATTCTTGTTATTATTTTAGCTTGAAAAATTTACTATTCATTGATTTTTTTTTGTAATCAAAACAAAAGAGAAAAAACACTTTCGAAACTCATAGAAATTTTATTGTTTTCTAAGGCGAAAATAAAATGAACAAAATATAGGAACAATAATAAAACACCGTAACATTTCACTACAACCCATAATTATTGAATCAATTGAAGTATTTCGTATTTTGTGTTTATCAAAAAACAAAAAAACTTGTGACTATCAATCAGATAATACTTGGAATGCATTGATACGTCTACTACAGTTGTACACACTCATGTAACTATGTGTATGTGAATGTAGTGGATAGTGAGTAAATTACCTCTTCGTCACTTGTTATTCATCGAGAGGGGTGGGGGTAAATTTTGAGTTTCTTGGTGGAAAAAAAAGTTATTTTTTTCACTGATAAACTGATTGAAACAACAAAAGGATTAGAATAGGCAATCTACAGAAAAGCAACAGATTTTAATTGTTGATAAAGATACGCGGTCAAATTTATCATTTTATTATGAAAACACTTTAGTGGTAGATGATTTGAATTTAATAACTGTGTATGAAACATGTTTATTCAGTAGGTCAACTTCAACAGATAAAAACAACAGCCTCATAACATCTTGAAGTTATGATATGTGAATTCAATGAAGTTGAATATCCGAAATGTTTTATATTGATGATGAGCAATAACAACCATATTATAAATTAACTGAAGATCATGAATTTTAATTATACCATCATGCATTAGTAATATTATTAGCAGTTACACACAGACATACATGCGAAGTACGGCTGAAAGTCGAGTACACGAATTTGAACCATTGGGTATCAACTGTACTACAAATTTAGATACGAAAAAATGACTAATTCAAGTATATACTAAAGCATACGGATGAAATTCAAATAATACGATGAAATATGCCGTCAGTCAGTTCAAATGGAAGTGTTTGAACCTATGACCTAATATGAAAATAATTATATGCCTAGACAGTTGACCCATTAGCATTAAACAACCCCATATATGTATATATATACAAGTTTCATATAATTTGTTAATCCGATAGATAGAAAAGAAACCTGAGAAAACATGTTCCAACTTGAACTGATAGAAAAAAAAAGCCCCAACTGAATTCCTCTGGTTAGTTGTCCTTATCTTCACCACCTCCTTTTTTTTAAAATCCTTTTCAAGATTGAAAATTAAATTAATTAAACAAATAGTTAACCAGATGTCATTGACATTTCTTACAACTATTTCCTCACTTCAATTCAATATTCACACTTTTGTAGATGGTGGAATTTGTTCTGAAGTGTTTACAAAACTGAATGAAACGTGATTCATGATGGTTACAGAAAGGATTAAACAAAAAAAGAATGAACTATTTTGAATTCAACATTTTGGTGTCATGGTGATTTGTACGTTCATTTAAACATATGAAAGTCATTTTCATGACAAAAATCAGCATCACTTAAAGTAGGACAGGTGTTTTAATGTAGGATGATATAAACAATCTAATATCCAACCTTAATTGTTTCACAGTTAAAATAAAATTAAGATCATAAACATTTTTCAGCTATAACGACAAGATGATTAATGTGTTGAGAAAGATAACGATATTTCACAACACTTAATTAGCATCCACGTTGAAACCAATAATGACAACTAAATGATGTCATATATATATATATATATATATATATATATATATATATATTGATGAAATAATGGGAATACGATTACCTCAATGAATTTTCAATGATACGCTAACTCATGTTAATGCTCATATGAAGGTGGTTTATAAAACAGTTCCTGCTCTATTACTAAACTATGCATTTATTCGCATGTTTACATGTAGGTGCAGCTTAAATGCTGAGAAACTCAACAGATCAGCAAGATTAGCACCAAATTAATAGAAGCAGTAGCTACTTCGATGATACTGATAACAAAAAAAAGAGTGGGCATGTAGAATATGGTATAGAGATAAAGAAATAGTTCATACAAAAAAAGATATAAGATAATTTTAACCTTATGGCCTACTGGAAAACAAAGAGTGAATACACCTGCGAGGCTGTGACCGATTCTCCAACCTTTGGTTACAGCATTCACCCGGACTCCATTTATGTTGTTTTCGTCCACCAATATGGTGCAGAGCAGCAGTTATTGACTTTATAAACTGACGCCATGTTTTGGTTTGACTGTCACTACCTTTCTTCAATTCTACTCCAATATCATTCATCACCGCGTGTCGAGATAGGCAGTGGTTAAGGATAAATTACAATTTATTTAAATAAATGGTACTCATAAGTGACAGTGTAAGATACATTTATGACAATGAAGTCCCTGTATTTTGACTGATAGTTCCAAACGCAAGAAGCCGATACTGTTCAATTAGTACTTATTATATTATCTTGATTGTAATTATTTCTCAATGACAACAAAGTCATAAAAATAACAAAATGCAATGAAATTTCAGTAATCGTTAAACAGAAAATCTAATAAAACACTGGTTATTGGTATATGCATGGTATCCTTATAAATTATGTGCTTTTTTATCAAGAAGATTGATGTCCAGTTCTTCCATAGTGATAATTAGTCATTTTATGACATCATGTCGATTAACGTTTTAAATAAATGAAACATAAAATAAGGCGTCAAATAATAAATTAACAATAATTATACTGTGACAATTTTGTGCATTAAAGTTCAGTGGTGAAGAACAGGCTAGTAGACAATGCACTAGCAATTGAGGCCACGAGTACTGAGTTCAAATTGCGAAGAGTTTATATCAATATCAGAGTAGAGGAACATTCAGCTGATGAGTAACGATTTCACTATTTGCCATAATGAAAATATATTAAATGGAACATAGTCATTAAGACCTGTATCTCAGTAGAGGTAACTCAAATCACTTTAAATAAGAACTAATATCGTAAAAACAACAGTAATTTATTGTGTAATTGTTTTACACTATCCAATATACTGCAAATTAACATCAATGAGTGATACTACAAACAGACGTATGATGAACACAACTATTCGTTATCAGTCATTAATTCAAAGATCCCAGTACTTTTCCACTTAAATTAGTTTAAGCATTAACAATAGACTGTACACGCTCAAGTAGGCCTCAAATTCAGTTATACGAATCTACTATTCATACATGAATTACATCATACTTGACTGATTAAGTGATAAATAAGCTAATTAATTCAATCAATAACATAGTCAGTAGTTTAAGCAAAAATTTTTCTTCTTAAAATGTAAGTTAATTTCAGAAATTGCAAAAACTTTTTCTATTGTCATTAAACTAATGAGAAAAATTTTTTGAAAAACAAACAAGCAACTAATAAATGACTGTCAAAAAAAAATTTAATGAAACTTTTAAATTCATTTCTTTTTCTCTTTTTATAGAAAGAAATATACATGAAAAATAAATGCCATATAGTATGATGAACTCCATTATGTAATTTAACTTAATGGATTAAAGTAGGTCTTGGAAAACATCAATGATATTCAATGAAATGATCTATTTACAGTAAGTTCGCTTTCATACTCGTACAATTCCATATAATAATAAAATATAATGACAATTGGTGATACATGACAACAAAAGGAAGTAAGTGTAACTTAAACTGATAACCATGAATGGTTGAACATAACAACAAATATATGAGGTTATTCCTATTTAAACTGATCTAGTGAATTCATCAATCATACAATCTACAGACGATATGATGAAATGCCCATGAGATCCTTTCTAGGTCCCCTGTCAGCAGATTGTTTTATACCAGCCTCGAAAATAACTATCTTAAGCCAACCAATGACGATCTCCTTTTTAATAAAAGGTATTTAGACGATACTTTTAGTGTCTGCGATAACCGGTTTAACATAAACAGTCTGTCTCAGGTCATCAACAGCTCCGATCTATCAATCAGATCCTTTCTTATGAACGATAATGAGCAATATTCCAACTTCTCGTATATCAAATCGATAAGGAAACTCAATGGAGCATTGTGACAAACAATTTACAGAAAACCCATTTAAAACAGTTGGCTGACACGTTTACATAACTGCGTCCTCATCGGCGGGAACAGAAACCTCGCTTCGAAAATCTGCAAAATCTGTTCCCCTAATGTTATTAATGATGAACTAGATTTCTATAAAAAAATAGTTGTTAAAAGTACTTCTCGCCATGATTCATTGACAAAAATCTGAAAGCAAAACTTCCTAAGGAATTTGAAACCTTTGTTCCTAAGAAAACAGTAAGTACAAAGACTATCTGCCTATTGATATTTTGACTAGGAGAACTGGAAATACTATCAAAACACATTTATTGCAGCTACTCTGAGAACAGAGTTTTAAATAGACGATTATTTGTAAATATCTCGAAGGATAAATTATTGCATTTGATCTAACCTAGATGCGTCTATCTATACACTTGCTGCTGTAAAGTAAGATATATTGGTTGTCCAATATGTAAGTTATTCAAAAGAGTTCGAGAACACTATCCAGAGTTGTTACGGGAAGGTAACATAGGTAGCATTAAAAGCACCATTATAAGAGACTTTATGACAGTAAACCATTTACTCAACAGGGATTCCTCTTTCACAGTTGTCTACACTGTTAACAGGAATCTACCACAATGAGTAAGTTTTTTTCTTCATTTTATTGCTGAAGCCATTGTCGTATACAAAGAGAGACCAGAACTATGTGCAAATGAATCTGACTCAACCTTTAATCTCATCATAAAATTAACCTAAATTTCTTGCATGCTCTTCTTTATGTCATGGTTTCATTCTATTTCGATTCTATCATTTTATACCATAAGATTCTCATATGTTATCTCCTCCGTCTATTTCTTTCTCTCTGATAAAAAATTAGTTTTTACTTCTGTTTCCAAACCCCTCCTGGATACTTTTCATTTTCTAATTAAGTTTATTATTTAACCCAAATCTGAAATTATTACTCTCAATCTCCTCATATATTCCGAGGTTGTTGTTTATGTAGCTTAATTTTGAATATTTTCTTATTTACTACGACAGTGTAAATATGAATAACATTAGATATTTTCGATATTTGTTGCTATGTTCAATCATTCATCGTTATCAGTTTAACTTACACTTCCTTCCTTTTGTTGTCATGTATCACCAATTGTCATTATATTTTATTATTATATGGGATTGTACGACTATGAAAGAGCACTTGCTGAAAACACATCACTTCATTGAACACAATCCTTGCATTTCATAGAATAAAAGGTAGTTATATTTAGTGAAGGTTAATAATGTGATTCAGACGCCTAAAATATCTGACTCTGTATACTTTTCTGGATGTAGTTACTACAAATAATCAACCTTACTAAGTACTAATAACCATTCTACACTTTACAGCATTACATCTTTATAGTGGTGATGAAAAAAAAAATTAAGAAATAAACTTTTTTTCTTTCTTTATAAAACTGTCAAATGCATAATGTGTAACTAATCACTTACAATTTAACTAATCCAGAGATAATGACATGTACTTGAATCACATGAAGAGTTAATTTTGTTGGCGTAAATATGCATAACCCAAGTGAATTTTCTTCGTAGAATATTAACAATTTCTTTTCAATGATAATTTTTAAGTAAACTATGTAATAAAGTAGTATTCCACTGATTTATACCAAATAGAACTGATTGTATTCAAAAGTAAATCCTTTTTGTATTCACAGTGTTATTTTGTAATGACGTAGTGAAATTAAATGAATCAGTGTTAGATTACTCTGTAGGTAACTAGAGTAGACATTTTTAAAGGAATTAAAATAAAAAATTTTCAACCAATCAAAATTAGTAACCATTTTTATTGTGTATCTAACATAGAATTGACCTTTGAAAAAAAGACTTGGGAGCAGGTGGTGGTGGATTGGTAGCACATAAATCAGTCTACTAAGTAAGAACAGACAGCATGTCAATCATTATGACATTTTATTGTATGCATGATATTTTCTTAGCTTCAATTTCACCACCCTATTTATTTTAGCAACAGTTAAGTTTTATAATCTGATTGGTGAAATAAGTGGAGAGAATTTTTAATGTATTAACCAATCAACATAGAAACAAAAATTTTAGTGAAGGGAAAATAAGTGTAATTTAAAGAAATTCGAAAATGAAGTTGAAATTTACAATTAAATGTGACTCGTAAAGTTAAATGTTCTCGGCAGTTATCACTAATAACATAGATAGATACTGGTGAATCTATCATTAGATGCCAGCTGATCCAGTGGCGCTAGTGGTTAAGTGTTCGCAGCAAGACCTGAAAGTCATGGGTTCGATTGGCTGAGGGGGGGGTGGAATCGAGAGTGCATGCTGTTACTGAAGAGTTTCATACTGTGACGAAACATCTGTCCGGTGCTCTTTGTTACTACTCACTGACATCAATCTGTGACGAATACAAACAACTAAACCAAATGTGAAATAGGTGAATTGATTGTAAAAGGATATCGTAAGAGAATAAATGTAAAAAATATACAAAAGGAGTAAAAACCTTCGAATAATGAATACTTATTATTATTGTCAAACTGAGCAAACTAGAAATTCATACATCAACCAAATTATCATACAAAATGTTGATAATTTGACATAAATTTGTCTGTTAGGTACCAGTAAAAACTAAAAGACAGCTGATTTTCCACAGCATAAGGCTACTCAGTAAAATGTACACCTTAGATTTCTTCGAGGAATGGAAGGTAGGACGTTTAGGGATCGCTGCGAATGCTTAATAATCAGTGCAACTGGGCCGACTGGTGTTCAATAGTAGAATTTCCATTTCTATCACTTTGTGATACACCGAAATGATTAGTCACTGTGATTGGCGACAACATGGTGTGCAATATTGGGAAGTCTCATATGGTAGTAAAACTGTAGTCCAGTGATTTATGTTTTCAGTGGTGCTCAACCATGATCAGTCTGTAACATACAGCAAAATCAAATACCAATCTCCATAAAATATTTCATCTCAGTTGTAATAATCAACTAATTACACATGAGATTCAACATATTCATCAGTTCTAGTGAGAAGTTATGATAAGTGGAGTTCAAATATATCGGAAGTCAGATACTTATTGCCAATAGTATTAACAGATCATCACAATATATTAAAAATTGATTGAAGCGGGAATCCTACTACCTGACATCAGTCGGCCCAGTGGTGCTGATGTGTTACGACCTTGTGATTATCGAAACTAAACCATAAGACTTGTACTACAAAACTAACCGTTATTTGTCAATTAATACTCTTTGGCACAACTTCCCAGTGATCAAAGCCTTTACCAGAATAAAAGACAATTAAGGAATAAAAAGTTGAGCCTGGGTCGAAACAGAACCAATCCCGAGTACATCAATTGCTAAACCGAAATGTAAGAGAAACTATAAAGCACAATTAACACAAAACTGGTGGGAGGAGCGGTGTACAGAAAATAGGATAGTAGGTTCATAGTTATATTACAACAAATTGAAAACAGAAATGGATATGATGATAGCTAACGTATTTATAAAGGAACTTAAAATTTAAGCAATTTAAATATCACATTTGCTAAATGTTTAATGACTAGAGTTCAACATGAGAGGTTACAGTATGGACACTTTAGATTACGCTTTCTAGTACTTTTTCGACTAGAACATGGTTAGGCGATCGCCGTGAGACCTATGGTGATGGTTCGTTTATTTGAAAGAGTCGAAAGCCCCCACTGCCACCAGAGAGTCCCGTACTGTAACGAAATAGCTGCCCAATGCTTTTTTGTACTCAACCGACATCAGTCTGTGACTAATACAATCAGCAAAACTATTTACTGCTTTCCAGAAAACCGACTCAGTATAACTGAGACACTGATTAATTGAACCTGCACAAGTTGGTATTTTTCATTGAATGTTGTAAGTCTTGTTGGTCGTAAAAGTTAGTTCTTGAGCTATTTATTCATAAAACATTCTTAAACATGATTATTCATACTCTTGATTCAATCACTAAGAATTAAAGCATAATCTTCATCTCTGAAATCACTTTGTTCTAATATAACAAATTACACGGATATGAACGTAAAGAACTGTTGGAAACTCTCAATGATTTGATTACGAAAAATTACCAGAATACAGGAGAAATCTTGGAAACAAGATATCTTGACTGATTATGCTTTCCAAAGCGTGACTGTAGAATTACTGAGTTATCGTTCCCAGAATGCATTTTTTGGAAATTTTTAGAGACCCATTATAGTATGTACTCTTTGACATACACACATATTCTACATATAATCGAACCTTTGAAGTAAAGTTTCTTCAATACAATTTATACCTTTCAAGAGAGTAAAACCTCATTAGACTATAAAGCAGTTAGGAAACCAATGTTCATGTGTACATAGAAAACAGAGGTCATGTTGTCCAGTTTCTCCCTACTACCCAGCAGCATACAAATGTATATACTTTATGAACTATTTGGTTGGGTGAAACAATCAATCATATTATGTCATAGACTAAATGCAACCGATGATAAATAATAGATTTCACTGATTGAATACAATTACTATAAGAATTGAACAACAGCTTATAAAATATACTACTTAATACGATGAGAAGTAGTTAGTATACACCTAATTACTATTTTACAAATTCGTAATTAACATTTGAAGTTAGGTGAAAACCGTAGCCTGCTAAATAAGTGTGTTCTGTTACACTTCAAGGCCTTTGCCAGCAACACCGAAACTCATTCTATGTAAAAAAAATAACTCACGTCATTAAA
Source organism: Schistosoma japonicum (assembly GCA_025215515.1). Classification (NCBI taxonomy): domain Eukaryota; kingdom Metazoa; phylum Platyhelminthes; class Trematoda; order Strigeidida; family Schistosomatidae; genus Schistosoma; species Schistosoma japonicum. Next base: position 41,907,466 of record CM046064.1, on the reverse strand, counting down.
CATTATATAACTACAACAAAATATTACATTTAAAGATAGTTTCCGTGATTCGTTAGCACTGGACACAGGTGTTTCGTCTTAGTTTACGGATCACTGAAGGCTTCACGTCCTAGTATGGGACTGTGTGGTAATGCGTATCTACGACTCCACCAATGATTTCCAACTTCGATTAACAGAGTCTAGTGTTATTTAGTTTCTAATGGTTCCCCGCTTGACCACAGTTCTTGGCTAAACCTAGCCGAAAATTAATCTAATTTCTATAAATCACCCAAATGGTCAAAATTTAAACAGCAAGAAGAAAAGCCTTATTTCAGAATCACTTAAGTAAATCACACTTTCTTTAAGACAAATTGTAAAACTTTATTAAAAGCAGAGAATATTTATTTTATGACCTACATTGTAATTTACCAATTATATCTATATTCAAACAATCACTAAAATAACTAAATAACGAAATGATGCCTTAGTAATTAAAGGACTTGACTTTTAATAAAACAGACTATTTTTTTAAGTTTCATAGTACCTGCTTCAGTTTATGAAAGGTCGGCTAGTATAATTAGCCCATAGATAATGTGTACATAAAAGTCAAACATGTACTCACTAAGCGACCTACACTAAAACATAAATATAGGCTTTTATAACATCAAATACTTTAGATTAATTAGCACAGTAGGTCGGGTCAGTCGATATTACTTGGACATAATGGTTACTGTAAGTATGTTTAAATCTATAACTTCAGGCATTCATAATGAAGGTTAATGAAGGAAAATATAATATCTCGACAGTATCTGTCGGCAGAATTCAGCGTAAATTCTCAAATATTACATTAGAACAGTGAATAAAGAAATTCATCGAATGGGAGTCGAAATGGTTGACAGGAACAAAACCAGTCATTAAGCTAATAAAGAGTAGCAATAAACGTACAAATTACTGCAAAGCTTAATTTGGAAATTTATAACTACCACCGATTTCAAGTCATGTTCTAATGGACCGTCAACTAGAAACCTTGGACTACTTGACAAAGTTTAAGATTAATATTAAAACCACAGCATGAATTCATGTTATGCCTGGCCACAAATAACTTCTTCCTGGCTTACTTGTTAGATAGCAAGCGAAAAGTAAGTGTAACATTCTTCAACAATAATTCCTCCCCATTCAAGATTTTATGCTTTATTAATTCTTAGACTTATGATACCGACCAAATATGATAGCCTCGAATCGAAAGTAATACAGTCTAAGCGACAGAATAAATGATAATAGGTTGACTTTTTAAAATGGTCAAAATGTGTTGTTTGCACCCGTCACAAATTGATATCGTTTCAGTACCTCTGAAAACTGAGTAACGTTCGGCAGCTGTTTTGTTCTAGTATAAGAATCTACATAAGTCCCACACTAGTGACTAACTTTAAATTGATTAAGATGAAAATCCTACTACTGGAACCTGGCCTAGTAATGCTGATGATTAATCCTTTGTTACTAAACATGAATTTAGGTAGGGATAAGAATGAATACTGCCAAAGAGTCACATACCAGAATGAAACAGCCGCCCAATATTCCTTGGTTCTCAACAGTACTAAAAAGAAATCAGTCTATAACGAATACAAACATTAAGTTGTAATAGATAATAAGCATTCAATCAGAGTTATTAACAACGTTGATTTCTAATTGAATCAGTTTACATTAATATTATTGTAAATATAAAAAAAGTTATTTCAATAATCAGCTAATACTTTTTTTTAATGAAAGTAACCATGTTTACAGAATATATTTACTTAGTTGTGTGGAATGTGTAAACATTAGTTTAAAAGTTCAATTTCACTGCATCTATTTTACTTAATAAGATAAATTTGTACATTCAATGAAGATAAGATCAGTTTACTGAGTTCTCATATTCAGGTCACTAAAGAGATTCAGTTAGTCATTCAGATTCTATCCACCATTTTACATAAGTGTTGATTGTCTTTTCACAATCATTCCACTTAGATTTGTAGAATTGATTCAATAAAATGAAACCTTAATTCAGCTTATCTATTTATTTGTATATTTTATCAAATCTAATGGGTCATTATAAGAGTATCAAGTAGGGATTCCTTTCAAATACATTTCATTTGCACAAAGTATCCTGTAGTGGTTAACAGCAAAATTTGCTGTTTGTATCTCATCGTGTATCATACTCATTAATGAAAGGTTCCGTTTTCCCTTATCTCAGTGACAGTGTATTATTAAGCGAAACAATAAATTATTATAAAGAGAGGAAATGTATCAATTGCTGATACTATTTTGTTAATAGTTGCAAATTAATCATTTCTGAATACCAGTCATTCATGAACAACGTAGAACCCTATGCATATGCGCATAGGTCATAGTTGCTATATCACATTAGCGCGACCAGATCACATATACAAGATTAACACCACAATATGATTCAACAGAGAGAAATGTACTAATTATGATTGCTCTCAGTCCCTATTGTGATGATTGGGATAAAAAGGTGTTAAACTATTTATATTATGCGAAATCACCAGAAACCCATGTACCTTACATTAATTATCGTTTTCTTGTTGATTTGAAAATGAAATTAATTTAACTGCTGAATCATGCAGTTTTCCCTAAATTTGTATTCACTCAACGAATTAGTCAGTTCAATCGACACTAACAGCCATTTCCTTCTTGGAATACTAGATCCCCAGAGATAACCTAGTGAACCTATTAATTTTGCAATTTATTTGTAGAAATTCAAATTTTCTGTTCTCATGCCTATGGTTCCTATTATTACCCTCATTTTATGCTTTCCACCTCAAAGGACGTCAGACCATATTGGTCCGTTTTCTCTTTTAGTGCGTTTTTTTTATGACGCTTCTCAAGAACATTTTTATTGTATATATACGCATAAGTTGAGTGTTTATTCTTCTTATTCATAGCTACATTCTCCTGTTTACGTTGAACTTCCCTCCCTAAGTAGCCAGATTGTTCTACAGAAAATAGCTTAGTTTACCTCTTTCATTATGTTGCTGGTCATTGGGCTTGATTCACCAGTATCGAGATATTATTGTAGTTTCGGAAACGTAATATATTTTATATATAACAGAGATTTCTATGTATAAGAAGAATCAGTTAATTAATTATGCTTGTTATACATTGCAAATAGAAATAATTTATGCATACAACATAAGGATGAATATACCATTACTATAGATATCAATAACAACAATGACATTATCGAGTTTTTCTGCAAAACCAGTATTTACACCCTCATATACACGTATATTTATTAGGTATTATATTATTCATTTATTATTTTAGTAGTTAGTTAGTCTACTTAATAGTGAATCTTACAGTTGAAAGCTTAACTATTGATTTTTTGACTGTGCCTTATTCTAATGAAGTAGTTCACTGTTGAACCATGAATAAAAAAAACAGAAGATACGATGTTTAAGAGAAACTTTACTTCAAAAATTTGACTATGCGTAAAACACAGGTGCATCTATTATTATTCCATAAGTTTCCGAAAAAGCGTGCTGTGAGCAGTAACAAATCTAGTAATGGTTAAACCAGGATAAAAAAGAATAAACAGTTATTTTAAAGATCCCCCCTTGAAAGTTTTGAAATAATTCTGATTTTCTGAGGTAATTCCGGAGCTTTTCCTGGTTTACAATCAAGTATCAGTGGTTTAATAGTTATGCATTCTTAGTAAAGCCTAAAAGTTCTGGGTGTGATTCGTTGGTGGGGTCGTGGATATGCCCTGTTGAAGCGTCTCATACTGGAATGAAACAACTGTCTAGTCCCAGTTCTTGATTTTCAATTGTTGTCTGACTCAGACCATCTAGTGATATCGAATGCGAGTTATCTAAATTTTAAAACACTGGTAATGGTAGCTTAATTATTAGTAATTTACGGCCTTGTATAAATTAACGTCATCGCAGTTCAATACACTAAAAATCATTACACAAAAAATCAAATGAATTGTAAAAGAGTAAACAGAAAATATGCGAATTAGGTTGGTTTCTATCTTTCAGCTGCAATCCAACGTAATTCATACTTTTAAACTATCGATGCATCCAGGCAACCCGCTCAGGATGCATATATGGCAACATAGACTAATCAACTTCAGCCAAACTAATTGTAAGGCACATATACATCCGAACAAGAAAATATGGGATTTAGAAGTAGCAAATGAAACTAAAAAAACTGAGATTATACAACTAGATTAATTAAAGATTTGAATAAACATGAACAATCAATGCATCTATACTACAATGACCGATTTTGTGTAATGTCTTGAGATAGATTAATTAGATAGTTCTTGAGTTAATATACTAGCATTCTGTTTTTAGCTAACTCCAAATTACTTCAATGACAGATATTAATGATTGTGGTCGTAGGTAATGGTTGGGAATAGACAACATACGTCTCAACGACTTTAATTACTAAAGGCCTATACTCTCATTAACTGTGTTACCGAATCTACCTATTATTTCATTCTTACCCTCAACGCTAATCAGTCAATGGTTCCACCATAGATAATCAATGTTTTGAAGGCAATTACGAATCACGTTTAATATTAAGCAAACATGCATTATGTTTAATTAATACACCATATAAACAACGATAATATATGATAGACGCTAATTTGAGTCAGTGTGAATTAACTTGGTGTCTACGTTTATTTAGTACACCTTTCAATATATATATATATATATATATATATATATATATATATATATATATATATATATATATATGCCTAGTACTTGTCGAAATGCGAACAAGTTTAGTCGTGTCAACGAATATTACAATCTCAACAATAATAGCAACAGGAATAAGAATGCATGTAATTACTCAATGTTGAATAATAAACAAGCATAAAACCTATGCATGAATAAGTTTTGGAGATAATACAGGACATTTTCATGAACTTCTTTACACCAGTATTGGTAAGCAACCATTCAGAAAAAAAAGTTCATCAGAATGTCGTAGAGCGTAGTTAAATTTTTGTTTCTAACAGAAAATAGGCATTAATTTTAGAAGATTTATATAATAGTTTCATGCATTGCATTAATGAATGAATCCCTTAAAAGACAACATAAGTTTACTTTCATACTGACATTAACCTAAAACGTATGTTTAAATACATTCAGTATCTTATTCACAATGTGTTGAATGTGTATTATGCTAGCCGCAGTGATTAACTGGTAATTGGATTGCACCCTGTCCAAATAGTGTACACACGATTCTTTCTAAAAATCTATGCCTTAAAGTTTATACGAGTATGCAGAACAGTGTATACACATAAAATAACACCATTATTCATTTATTATATCATACTCTGAAATTGTCATTCATTCAACAAATCCTATTAGGTCATTATCAAGAAGATAGACCTTGACACTGTGAATTAATAAATAAATTATTGATGATGCCTATACAAAAATTACAATTGTATCACAATTAATCAATCAACGAATTGTTGTTGTTAAATAAAAAGATTACGATAATTCAACGACCTAATCTTTACTGTCACTGTTATATTTGTCATGTATATTCTATGCATTAATTTAATTCTGATGATTTTCGTATGAATATGATTAATATTAATCATAATTATCGAAACAACGACATTTTGACATATTAGGCACATGGCGTAAACGAGAGAAAGAGTGTGTGTGTGTGTGTTTGTTTGCATGTACACAATAGACAGAATATAAAAATTAAAACAATACCACTGCATACCAACATTCATCTATCAATGTTTAAATGATGAAGGGCATACTGTTAAACATCTTATTAATTCATGTATAAAGTTTCTAGGTTGCATTGAAACATCACCATGATATGAAGTTAATTGAAGTAAAGTTAAGTTAGGTAAAAGTTAAGTCGAGAAAATATGATATAAGTTTACTGATTATTAGAATATGAGTGGATAAAGATCACATTAATTAAATTGTCATGGAGATAGGCATAAAAAGTTTCAGACGCTAGATGACACTTAAAAAGGTGTCACTCAATATCTATTACTATTTAACAGTTATATCGAAGATAATTGCTCATAGATTAATAAATCAAACAATGAATTCTACTTACTATTCTGATCATTCCTGTTAAGAGTTTGGAACTTGAATAATACTAACAGTAACTTAACAGTAATTAGACAACTTACTATCACTAACCATCTGAATAGAAATTATTCAGATATGAAAAAAGTTATATTGTTTACTTCTGGTATGATGCTGTCAGCCAACTTGATCTAATAGGGTATCAGAAATTACCGTTTTGGTTGTTTTGTATACCCGAAAAATTGCGTATAGGAAGTTATGTTATTGAAATTAAGCTTAAGTAACAGTTTGACATCAGCTGATAAACAAATGTGTTCGTTCTATTTGGCAATACTCTAAAAGTGTGCGTTAAAAGCCTCCATGAGAGACATAGCTTAGGACTGCATGAATATAAGCCATTCAAATGACGTCTACATTTAAAGAATTACGAAGTAAAATATGCTATGAATCTAATAACATCAGTAACTAATTAATTGTCAGTTTAAGGTGAGAAGATATAATACAGAAACCAGATTATTGGAGGATTTTAAGAAGGACTATTTATACAAAGTTAAAGCAATGACAATGGTTTGGACTTATAGTGAATTTAGTTAATTAGTCACGGACAACCCGAAACCGGACACATGTGCGCATAAGTCCAAATTAAAGTGCCACATTGAAAGAACAAGATAAAATCTATAAGAATAACACAGTAATGGGATGCAACAAGGGTGGGTAATAAACCATAGGTGTAAGCGAAAGAATGATGGAACTTAAGATCTAGAAGAATGTACAAAATTAATACATCTTTGACATTGCCACTGTTTCTGAGCCATGTCATCTAGTGTCAGCAACCACTCACTGCGACTGTCATATGAATCATAACAAAGTAATCCGCATCTCTTACTATGGTTTAGACAAACAGTAAAATACTTCATGGACTGATACCATCTTATGGTTTGGCTGCCGATACCGTTTCCCATCCTACTCCTACTGCAGACAATATCGCGAGATGAATCAGATGGTGGTTGGACATACGTAATGTATATCTCTCTAATACCAGTATTCCTTACTCCGTCAATCCGTGATATGAGGGTGATGCTTGAAAGATTTCTATGATTAGAGACCTGGAACCTATACATGTCCTTTATCTTCGTAGCCTATGTTTCACATCTGTACTGAGTGGACTGATGTGTAATTCACTCAGCTTTCCTTTATAAGATGAATATCTCGCCTACGTCATAAGTGACACAGGTTGACAAAAGCCAAGTGAGCTTTCTGAACAGGATTTTGTCAGACACCGACCAACTAGGGTTAGTCAAACTTTAGAGAAAAGTAAAGTGGTTTACACACTCAACTACTTCACCCCCTATGACCGATCGAAGTAATGGTACAGATCGGTCCCACAGTAACATTTTCCACTTACAGGGGGGAAAACACATCCTAAGTACGTTTGTATTGTTACTTAAAGTGTTCAGGAGACTCTGTATATTGTCGGCATCACCGAATATGACGATATCGTCTCCATCTTCTAGGTCGATAAGTAAGTCTTCTGGTAGGGGAGGGTCAATTCCTGGAGATTTAGATGATGATGTAAATTCTAGTAAGACATCTACGACTACTGACTAATTACAGACTGTGTACACATTTTTTGTGACCATATTCGACTAACTCTATTATTGAAATCATGCAAATATATAAATGCGATGGTGTAGCTTTTGAAGTTAAAACACCGAATAGGGACTTCTTCACTGAAGCACATAATTGATTTTTACGCTTCACTGAATGTTTTCTGTTCATTAAGATGCTGCAAGGACTACTTAACCGTTAAGGAACTTAATTGTCTTTAACGTTATACTACTTCAATGTTCGCTAAACCTATAACATATCAGAATTCAAATTCTATTAATTATCTGAATTCATAAAATCCCTAATATTTCATTGAACTACCAAGTTACTTTACTCATGAGAAAATTTGGACATGCATTCAACACTAGTACTTACTGTCTACTAAACAATTCATGCAAATTATCCACGTCTATCGATGAGTTATAATAAAGTCACTATTATTTAATCTGATTTGTGACAATGAGTTTGTGTTTACTGAATTGTAAATTGTCTTAATTCATCATCATCACTAATAAACAAAACAACATTGAAGACGGTTGATGCCCAATTCATAGATTCATTTCATTGAAGAAAACAACAAAACTACATCTGTTAACATAATTTCAACAAGACATTGTCAATGTAACGTGGGGGATGGGGATCATCCATTTCAAAATTAAATCTATTTGACATAATTTACATCATTTTGATTTGTTTTAATTAAATAAGTGAAATTTAAGAGTTTTCTTTAAAACTAATTTGAAAATAATACAATTTCATGGAAATAAATTCAACTTAACGAGATAATAGTGCAATGATTTATATGTATACGTTTATAACTGAGATAGTTGAATGACTTATGACATGTATGATGACACATAGTAGATGATGCATGAAAATCACTTTCTATGCATTAGTTGATCATTGGTGTAGTGACTAGTTTGATGTACATCAAGTCGTTTATAGTGATGACCAAATTCTATCTACCTAGTTGTATTGTGGCCACTGATCTAAGCCACTCAAAATCACTAACACTATATAGAGATGGAAGGTTGCTTTGAAGAAAGTCGGTAGAAATACCCGATCACCCACCAAAATAACCTTTTAAATCACAGTTATAATATACTAATTTACTTTCAGGAATGAATTAAATAACAACAGTGTACGAGTCTTGTTAGTTAATGGTATATATTATTCTGGAAAAGCTATTAGTTATTTCAATAAATTGATGCTATTATTCAATAAGAAATATCAGTTGGTTATTATAATTTTCACTAAAATAATTACTAGTGTCAACTGGTTAAAATGGTGTATTGTTGTGTTGATTTTGTATCGGACTCATTAAAAGTATTCCAAAACTATTCAATGTTCGGAATTAAAGAATGTTAGTGTCTGGAGAGATAAGTTTGAAGTTTCAATACTTCGATATAGCCTTAGATGCACATTAGCATGTTGATGCAACATTCAACTGTAACAGTCCCTAATTAAACAAAGCACAAATGCTAAATTCTACTATTAAACTTTATTATCAGACAGTATCGTTTAGTTGATCAGTGACTTCATTTTAAACATTCACTTACAATTACCAACATATTAACTATAGATATCCACTTATAGTTATATTTCCTACGAAACTTTTATAAAATGATCTGTTCTAACAAGTACCAGAGAAAAAATGTAACAGCTGTTTAATGCCATTTTGCTGTCATTACTCTTCAAAATAAAATTAATTAATAAAATAAACATTAGTCAGATTTTCAATTTTCATTAAACACATATATATGTATTAGCATATGTACAAAAAAGATTACAATAATGCTCATTAGATAAGATACGTACAAATATGTATATATGTGTTTACATCTGTAAATTCTCTTCTTTTCATTTTAAAATGGACGAAGGATTAATTAGATCTTATTAACTAGGTCATGAAAAAAAAAAAAGGTACACCTTCGGAAATAATTAGTATTACCTGTCCATTTGCTTATTGTTTTTAATTACTTTAGTTCGATATGATTTTGATAGACTAATTATGTTTAATTTATGAATTATGCATATAGAGTCAAGGTTGTATAATTGTTAATCATAAAAAGTATATTAAAGTAGTAACTGCTGAATATGATAATATTTTTATTGAATACATATTGACTGGTATGATTGGGACATTTAGTACGTGTATCCAACCACTGACTACCTCGACGCGTAACACTGGGTAAGGTGGAAAAATCATAAATATTTTCAGACTAAAACACAGAAACAATTCGTGAAGACTTAAACTGTTGATCTAGGTCGTGTTAGTTAATATAGACCACATGGTTGGGGGTCCGAGTAATTATCATAATCAGAGGCTGGAAAATTCGGATACAGGATTGGTCATAGTAGTGTACATACATTCTCTCTCTACCTTCCACTAAACTGTGAGCTTAAGACTATATTATTTTTTTCCCTTCAGTAATTAATTCTCTCTTCCTTTATCATATTCTATGTATCTATAAATTTTTGGCTACTATAATTACCTTAACTACCATTTTTACTAATTTGATGTTCATCTTTCTGTTCTAATGGGGTGTAGCAACTTCGACTGATGCACATATGTGCCAGGATTGAAGTTGTACGTAGTCATATACAGTTTATATATATACATTACTCGGAAGTGACGTAATCAACAAAGCGCCCTCAAATACAGAGTGTCTTTTTTTTGGGGGGGGGGAGGGGTAATAATAATGAATAATTACATATGATTAAAACCTAGTCAATATATGTAATTGTTATACTGCTTAGATTTTGAAAGCACACAATTTAATTTAGCTGTAAAAGTTCCAATTCAAAGTGAGTCGCTTTACTTTATGTTTAAATTATTACAAACAGAGGCGAAACGTAGAGTAATTTCATCGCTTTGAAGGTAAAAGCAATAAGAATAGAATTTACTAATATAGGATCAGTACCAGATGGGAAAATGGAGTATTGACTTCAAACAAATAACAATAAGCGGTAATGGGAATGTAATAATTTTACAGAAAAGAGTTCTTTATTTTCTAAATATGACATTTTATGAGATTAATAAATGATTTTGATTACGCCAAATGAATGAAAAATAAACCTAGCTTCTAGAAAAATCGACTTTAACAATTAAAAAACAGTTACATAGAAATCTAAATTACTGTGCAGCGACGTTTACAAAACACGCTTGGTTGTTAGATGTACAAATTGGTGGATGCTAACTGCATAAATCAATTTCTTATGCCACATAAATACTGTATAAATTGTACAGCATTCAGCGCTTTTGAAAAGCATTGCAAGAGAAAAGCAGTGTAGCAATATACCTTATGATCTGAATTAAGTCATAAAGAAATAGATCCACCTATCCACATCTTTGAAACTCTAAAGAATATAATTAGTTATGATGTGCACTTTACCATTTCTGCATAAGTTATTGCTAAACGTTTCTTACTTACACTAATACTGTCCAGTCAGTTTATCCAGAAACGGCTTGACACCAAAGGACACTCAAAAGATTTTATACAGAATGATAAATTTATATTAAATCAGAAGATATCACTAAACATACAATTTTATTTGAAGGGAATGTAAATTTTGAACTGATCTAAACTAAGCAACATAGAGTATCAGGAATCCCTGCACCACTATCATATCTCAATATAACACTTCAGCCAATGATATTTAGGCCATATGACAAACGAGTTACTTTTAGACCAATTAGTTAGTTACCACTAGCTAAAATTTATGATTTCAGTCAATTTTTGACGTCGTATCATAGTCATCTATGGCTGTTTATCCAAAGCTAGTTGATAATCATTAAAATTAAGCAATTTTACAGGCATCTAATGTAAACAATTCTTCAAAACCAAAACATAACAAATAATTTAAAGTTGTTTTTATTTTTTACTTCTGAGTAAAGATGAACGTAAAAACATTATCAGTATTTAATTTAATTAACTATTTCTTCATGAGTTTCATTTTGTTGTACAAATTCATAAAAACAACAAGTCATCTTGAGACCAAACACTGTATGCTGGACAATGAATTAGTTGATTATTACAAAAGGCTGAAATAGGAATGTGCGGTGCATGTTCGCTTATGAGAAAAACAATCAGTAACTTATAAAACAATCAGTTTAACTATAGTCACGATTCAGTTTCTTTCTATTTTATAAATACAATATCAAGGTACAGATAATTTTCATTGATTTTAATATGATGAAGTTCTAATGAAACATAAGCAGTAAATTAATTTTCACAAAGAAAGCTATTTCATAATAATAGTTAAATTCACTTCTTTACAAGTATGGCATTGAAGCATTTAGTCCAACGCAAATATTTGAAAATTTAAAATGTAAATGCAGTAAAAATGAATTTTTAAAAATAGTTTTCGACCATAGCATGCGATAAACAAATTATATTTTTATAAGAAACATCTTTTAAAGCTCAGATGAAGGCTATATTTGATATTTTAGAACTTGATATTCATTGCTAAAACCACTTAAAGGATATTGTATCTATGAATTTTGAGGCATAAATCTTTAGTTTAAAATAGTTCCGACTAAAAATTAATGAGAGAGGGTGATATTTACAAGTAAGTTATACGTCCGAAGAGGTCAGTAATTTTGACTTCAAAATCCCAACGACTAAAAATCAAGAAGGCAATATCACCAAACAACTGAAGACCCCGGATAAACGGAAAATGAACACACCAATTAGTGCTTAAACTACAGGCTCGGTGAATGCGATTCAGTTAGGACAAATAATAATGCTCGAAATCAGCACGCTCATGCATGTAGACATGACTAACAGACAATATTTTAAGTAACCAAGCACGCTGTCAAAACCAGATTCTCAACAAAATTACTATATTTTTAAATATATTGTAGAAATTATGAATTAGTATTTTGATACCATGCAAACAAGCAATGAAACCGTATTTAAAAACCTGAACAAAAAATATCATTTAGAATGGAAAATCTAGCTTTAAAAAAGACAAGGCAGAAGCAACAAAGGAAAATGTGCATATTACAGAACAAATTTAAAATGTTCATAGAATTCCCTAACATTACATTGCTATTAAGGCATGTGATGCAAATAAAATAACTTATACATCTTTAAGTAGTTTTCATCCCTCTTCTCATTATAAAGGAGTTAAAAAGCAGCAGTAATTGCCCCCAATCTAAAACTCTTGCTTTCATGTTATTTTTCTCAAAAAACGGATACGAATAACGTTTACAATTTATGATTAATGATTAATATATTAGAAAATAACTGTAATTACTAATTTAATGAGTTATCAAGATAGTAAACATCCTGTAAAAATTGACATTTATCGATGGAGATATATCTTTTATCGACAGAGCAACCTCTTAGGCGGAAAAATGACAGATGTTTCTGATCAACAAGATATTACACAGTAATGATAAATCTGGGTAACAGATTTTGAAAAAAAATTTGATTCTTATTGTATATGGTATTAAAGTATAACCACTCTCTCACTTCACTTAAAAGCAATACTCAAAATTTCAGTGTGTGTCAGGTAAGAAATTACGATTTGTAAATCAGAGAATGGCATAGCTATTCTAGTTTTACATGTTTCTAACTACCGTATAAACAGAAGTATGATGCATTTTAAAATTATATCTATTCTGTATAGTTCTATCCAAAAGAAGATGAAATCGATTAATCAGACACAATGGCAACATTGTGCTTTGAATAAAAATGAATCCGACTCGTAACAATAAATATGGAATACTCCAATTAGGTTTACAAAATAAAGTTTGCAAGTACAACATGAAGGAACAAAATGACATGTGATTATAATACCACGAGAAACGATGACAAGCGAAATTACGCCAAAGATAATTCATGATAGGTTATTGGTGGCTTAGTGATTAACCTGCAAATTTAAGTTAAACGTAGACTAACAAATAACAGTGAACCGAAGATTTTCATTCATACAAAAGCATGAGAATTTTTGCATTGACGTAAACTCATAAAAAAAGTCATAGGTCATTTTTATAGTAGATTTTACGCTATAGCATGAACTATTAACCCCAGAACCCATAATACGACATGTATTATATATATATAAATGAATCATAAGGTAAAAACAAATTTTGATGAGTTAAATTTAAAAAATTACGTCAAACGTAATAAAATCATTAATAGAGACACTGTTTTAGAACAGGATATAAATGTAAATTGTAAACATTTGGGCTCTATTCATTTACATAAAGTGGAAACAATCAGTTATAAATAAAAAAACTTACTTGTACTCACAATCAAGGCATAAAAACTAGGTACCAACGAAAATGTTGATGAGAACGTGTTGCTGAGATATATTATATATATTCCTTTGAATACTCATGCGACAAGTAACATATGTTGTTTAGCCGCCCTTTAATCGACCTACAGGTGTGCAATTTCCTAAAGATTCAAACAAAGAAGCTTTTTACAGGATTTTAAGTTCATCTACTGATAACCAGAGATCTACAGTTTTTTAGAGTTTGTTTTTTAAAATTCAATGCGATATAATACCGACTGGAAAGTCTTATTTGTTTGCAGCTACAGAACTAATTATGACATGATGCTTATATAGGTTACTAAGAATGTAATTCAGTAACGTGCTATTAGTATTCTTGGCTTTACCATTTTATGACATATTTTAATTATTATTTGCCTCCAAAGCTTATTTTATGCCTGCTGAACTGATTTGTTCAGCAAGACGGGGACAAAACAAATTTTATCGGGATAAGATGGATTCATCATGCTTTGTTTAGTCATTCTCAGCTAACTAGGGGCTGCGATAAGTAAAACCAAGTTTATAAAAGGGGTTTAAACACGCGAAGAAAAAAAGTTAGCTAGAAAATTATCTACGCAAATTCCTTAGGACTAAGGAGCTACTGAAATTTCAAAATACTACTGCGATTCTTCAACCCATCAGATGGTTTCCTGACTAAGTAACAACTTTGACAACTAGTCATCGAGCCCAAGTGGAATAAAAAATCCTCGTTATTCCCGATTAAGCGTTTAGTTTACTACAATCTATAAGAATACGCTAAGTTTCTGAAAGATATGGACTCCCGGCAAATACACAAACACTGTGCTAAAATGACTCTTGAGACAATGCTAAAATATAGGAATTTTATTGATCTAAAGCGATTCAGTGATATCAGCAGCCTAGCTTCATTGACATAAGCAAATATGTCAATATATCTAAGAGACAGTATGAAGGATTTAAATTATACACTATAAGTTGAGAAACAGTCTGGATCGCTTATAATAAATAAAAACTGTAAAACTAGGCGCAAACGTTAATGATAGATAAAATAAAACAGAATGCGTAAAGCTGTATTAGTTAATAATCAAGTTGTCGTGATTGAACGAAAGATTAATGTAATTATGTGAACAGATTTTAAAATACGAAAATATGCTTCGGGATGTGATGAGTGAAGTTCATGCTGCCGATCTATGAACTGACACTTCAGGTTCTTGATGTTCAATTCACACAACTTTAACAAATATCAAGGAACTTGACTTTAGATGCTTACTAGTCACCATGACTCATTTTAAAGGCCAGTATAACATCCAAATTCAGAAGATACCTTGATAGCCCACTATTTACAGCTTTCTGTTATTTTACCAAGGTCTTTATGAAGCACTTGAACTGATTGTAATCGTTAACAACATCCCCATCTCATATTACCTATGTACAAACGCCTATACATTTTGATTATTAATATTGTTTATTTCAGATATCATAGAAAATTATTCATGTTAAGCATGTAGGATTTTTGACAGTTTTACAATTTGTGCATCTGTACAATTTCAGCACCTTAGTACGTCCAGTTCTATTTAACAAAAAAACCAGATTATAAAGAAATAGGTCTTTATTTCAGTATCGTGGGTAGAATACATTTGAGCGCGATCTCAGTCATTCAAACAGAATGCTACTCAACATTCAATATAAGATAATAGGAAATATAATCCCTATTAAGAATAAGGAAGTAAATAAATACTTGAGGTTAATTGATTAAGCGTATACTTAAGTTTTGTAGTCAACTCCTAATTAGTAAACCTAATTTACTATACTATAACTGTCAGTCTGTCATGAATGGCGTAGAACCCGACGCATGCACACTCGTCCTAGTTGTCATACCACATTATCGCTATGAGATCAAATGTACATAAATAACATCACAGTATAATTTTAGAGGAAAAAAAGGAAGCAAATATGTGTGCGAAAGAATAATGGAATCTAAGATCTAGAAAACAAAAAGTGAATACATTTGCACCACTGTGACAGATTCCTATCCATGACATCCAGTGTCCCCAGCCATTTATCGTAGTTATCACGCAAACCTCAACCGGGCAGTCAGCTACCAACATACCTTGGACCAACAGTCAGTGAGTTTATGAACTGATGCTATGTTTTTGGTCTGGTCGTCCCTAGCTTTCTTTCGTTCTGCTCCTACGCCGGCCAACATTCTACGACCAGGTATGTATGGTTATATATCCTGGATGACTTCATTCTTACTTAATTCATGTTCCAGCCATGTCAGTCAAAAAGAGTTTACGCCTTCTTCGGGTGATTTGCAATTGTTCCTGGTACTCTGTATCTAACATCAAAATTATTTATTCGGTTATTCCGTGATATACGGTCATTTAGTCTTCATTGATAAAGATAGTAGGTCTGGTGACCTGTATTAATCCTTGAAGTGGTTTTCCCGGTATAGATCCAGCCTCTTATTGAAAGATTTCACCGACGGAGCTAACACCACCTGTTCAGGTAGTGCGTTTCATTTGTTGACCACTCTATGTGAGAAACGGATTCCCACTGAGTTTATTCAGTTTCGGTTTTCAAATCTTTTTGAGATGGTTCCTGAGATGATTAGTTCTAGAGGGAGTAAACAGATGAGACATATTCACACCTAGGTCATTATTTAAGAGACGGAATGCCAATATAAGATCACCTCGTTTTCTACGGTAAAATAATAAGAAAATATTTCGACGTTGCAGACTCTTACCGTAGGGAAGGCTTAAAATGGCCTGTTACTAGCTTAATACCTACTCGTTGAGCCAGCTCCAATGTCTTGACATCATTAATAAGATAGGGACTTGCTGCTTGGATGCAGTACTCAAGATGAGGTCTCATGTACATGGGATATAAAATCCGGAACATATCTCCATCAACACAATTGGATGCTCTACGGAGTGACCATAACACTAAACCCTTTAGCTGCTGCTGAGTTGCAGTATGCAGTGATCTTCAAGTCGTGACTTATAATTACTGCTAGATTCTTAAATTCTCATACTTGTAGAAGTGGTGCATTATTCAAGGTGTATTGATAGCCGTTACGGCTGCCGATGTGCATAGCACACTCTTACCGCAATTAATTTCTTACTCCCAAGTTTAAGACCATCAAAGCAATTCGTTTAAGTCAGATTAAAGATCAAGTTAGCCAATATCGGTGCATACTATTTTCCAATTTTTCACGTCATCAGCAAGTAAGAGTGTCTAGAATTTAAAATGACATGGCAATTCATGAACGTAAAGCAAAAATAAGAGAGGCCTGGAGATGATACCTTGGGAGGGACTCCACTTATTACAGGCTTCAATTCAGAGAGGGATCCACTAACTCGAATTCTGTTCCCGCTCGCATAGAAAATTCTATATCCAACTGACTCTATTATCCCGAAGTTTGGTAGTCTATGTATAAGGCCGACGTTAAACTTCATCGATTGCCTTGTTTAAGTCAATAACATAGAGTTTTTTTATCTATAACATCTTCTCAATCATCTTCCGCAGTTAACAAGTGAGCAAAACATGAAAGGACTGACTTAGTGTTCGAAGGCAACATAATCGGTTCGGTTGTCATAAATTAACTTTTCTAATATGACACGAAGTATTAGGTTATGTAGCTTTAGGCAAGTTAATAAGTTACTGAGCTCCGTCTGTCATGTGGTAGGAACTAGCTTAATTAGGTGATCAAAAAAGAGAGTTAACTGAACCTCTCGGTTAAAAATGGTTGTATTTTTCCTGCAATCGCTCTTCAGTTAGTTATAGTAAGTCTGGATGTGCTGAAACGGTGTAAACAAAATATTCAGAAAATAAATACTGTTGACATTAAGGGTTTAGTAGTATTTTAACGCCTTGGTACCTCCCGTTCTATTGATAGAAGAAGCCAAATTATTATGGAAGGAGTATTTATTTTCTTATTGCGGGCAGGAGACAACTGAGCGCGATACTAATCATACAAACACACAAAACTTATCAACATTCTATGTAGGATAATAGGAAGTATAATCCTTATGCAGAATAAGGAAGTAAATGAATACTTGAGCTTTATTGTTTCGGTGTATGCTTCAGGTTTGAAGTCTACTGGTAACTAGTCAACTGAAGTTGCTACAGGGTCACATTCCTGACTTTCTGTTGTTTTTTACACGTTTATCAATTATTTTTCATTAAACATAACACCGTCGACAATTATTTGCACAGACGATGGAAGATAGTGTCTGACTATTAAACGTAACAATGATTACGATAGCTACAGTGTAAACCTTTGCTTTTAGAACAGTGAACGTATGACAATTCTCTGACATTTAATTAACGGAAACGGTATACGATGTGATAGCGGAACCTAAAAGGTTAAAATACGAACAGCTGTGTGTTAATAAAATACAGTCATCAGTTTTAAGCCATTGAATTCCAGTCTCCTTTTTATCAGCTATTCGGATCAAAGAGAACACTCCTGTACAGCATACACGGAAAGGTTGTTGAGTTGTAGTTAAGTGTAGGGGTTACATAATGTTACATAGGCCAACATACTAGCTGAGTGTGTATTTTCTGAATTAAGCAATCAAAACAACTTATAATCACTGGTCTTTAAAGTCATGACAGTAGACTTTTATGATGAGTTACGTTATCTACTTAAAATGGGGGTGCCGCGTTACACAGGCAATTTTAGAGTTTTACTATGTAATTCGGTTTTATTTCACATTTACCTGCAATGCGGTATTTCTATCAGATATATCAGTTGTGTTATCCAGAATTGAGTCTCGTATTGATAAATATTTGGATAGTTTTTAAATCGTTTATTTAACCACTAAACTATGGTTATATTAGTAAAGCCCTGAACCTTGAATTTACAATGTTTTTGTTCGGAGTAAATCAATTACTAGATTATAAACTTTTATATATCCACCCCTTTTAGTTGACTTGATAGGTATCTAAACAAGCTACGTTTCTTACAGCCAGCACTGCATCTCCTGTGTACCTGATTTCACATTTCTTCCTGACAAAACTATTTCAAACAACGAAGTCATATAATCAAAAGCATATACAACATGATGTAGTTGTGTTAATGACATAGCGACAACCAAAACTGGCATACGTGGATTTATAGCATTCACAAAAATAAAGATGACTTAAAAGTCTAGGTAAGCTTGAGGCGTCTCAAACATTATCAATAATCCTGCTATATAAACTGTATATCAAGCAATTGTTGCTGGTTTATAACCATAGGCGCTTATAGGAAAGTACGAAACAATCTTGGAATCGAAATGGTCATGAGGATAAATACATGAGGCAATTGGAATCTTGCTTTGTTACATCTATTATCCTTTTTTTCAGTGTGCCAACTGATTTAAAGATCTTATATTTTGCAAAAGCTTATTATTGTTACTTATGTAATAGGTTTTTATATTAACACGCTACTAATCCATACTGTGTTAACATAATTTTAATGCATTCATCTTAACTGAACTTATTATAACGAATCTATTGAACATTCTGATTAGTGTACATAACGTGTGTTGGTCATCTGAAGAACTGATCGTTCGCCCCAAGCATTGCTGTTAATTCAAGTAAACTAATTCCTAATAGACGTTGCGCTTATTGTATGAACTTGCATTAACTGTTAATACAGTGCTTATTCACATTTGTGACTGTTTGTTATGCGTTATTAACTTGATAGTGTTCAGCGACTACCACACAGGTAGCGTTTACACTTCCGTTGCCTTAAGCCTTGCATTCATTAACGGAATGTCTAGATGTGCAATCGAAACAATTACTGGAAACTGCTTAGTAGGTAATCTGAAATGAATAGTTAGACAAACCAATCACGAATTAATTTGATCATCTGCTTGTGGGTATATTCAGTAATGATTAATAACTAGCTTCTCAAGTGAAAAAACAGAACAATAAAGTTTTAGAGAAAATATTTATTTGCCATCAATTCGATTATAGTGTACATAAATTGTTAGGGATTCATAATCCCTAAAAATACAATGGTTGTCTAATTAGATGAAAGAAGTTGTATTGATTTTTTATAAGACTGATTTGTAGACTTTCATCAATTATTTTTATTTCAACGTGAGTTCTACTCTTGAATACAGTTGACAGTATTTCATTGTATTAATTAAATGTTAATGATTTCACTTGATGAATAATCACTGTAAATTGATTGATATAAAAATCTAAGTATTTATATAAATACAATTTGCTGGTTCGCTGGTTCACTAGTCTCGTCTCAGTTTTGCTTCATAATACAATCTTTCTACAAGCCTAGTCTTTTGTAATAGCTGTGGGCTGGAAAGGGAACAAGTTGCGGTATACGTCTGAGGTACAAGTATCAGAGATAGCGTTCGCTCACGCAATCCTCAAAATTCTAGCGACATAACATAAATAAAGAACAATCGGTTAACAGTATGGTCTTCGTTGACAACATTGGGCATTAGCAAGCCTTCATGGCAACCTGAGATATAGATTAGTAGCACATCAGATGCTTATATATGAAAACAAAATCGAAATAACTTTCTAGTGCAAAATACTACTTTATACGAACGGCGTTTTTCACTGAGAAGCAGTAGTAACTAATGTTGATTCTTGTAAATGCATGAGAATGAACTGGACATCACTAACGAGTCATACTGAATTCGCAAAACGTATCATCCTCTTCAAGTATGTGTGGAAGGAAGATGGATTAAAAACCTAAGTTTTATTTATTGGTGAGTATCCTTCTAAGGAAACCATTAACATTTAAAGGTACTTTAGAATTTGGGTTTTTCTACGACGCTTGTAAAATTTGTCTTTTGTGATATGAAAGAATCCCTAGGTAGTAGTATCATACCTACTGAAATGGAGTCGAAGTCAGAAAGTTTTGTGCATACACCATATACACATAAGAACGATTACGCCAAGTAATATACATCACAACTATTCATTAGAACCCTTAGATAATGATTAGCCGACAAGCCAAACATAAAATTGTTCATCCAAAGTTCCAAGCGAACTAGGAGATTAGTATGTGGAATTAAATGCCGATAAACGTTTGTAGTGCCATTACTGATATGGGACTGAAATACCCATATTTAGCACACTTTCGATGCTTGTAACCTAATCAAACATGTACAAAATACTGTCCATTTCTCCAGTATTAATGTCATCTTCCGTCATCGTATCACCATAAACTGCCTATTTTCATATTTCGTGAAAGTAGTATTTCAAAACAGTTTGTCGTTATCGAAAGTGGTATTTCAATAATTAAGCTGGCATCTTATGTCTCCGAACTAATTCATTTTGTGAAAAAGATTGTCTATGGTAGCAGAAAATCATGGTGTCTACCAAGATTATCATGAAAAAGAATCCTAAAAACATGTACATATAAGTGTTGCCTACTTTATATAAATATTCTATGGACCAAATAAGTATTACTGTGAAAAGGACAATTGGGTAAGCAATGTTTATTTGGCAAAAACAGAGTAGGTCATAAAATATTACATACATTACTTCCAAGCATCAATTTACACATCCTCCGCGTTGTCTGGACTGTATCGTTTATCAGCCTGCTTCTCTTGGTTGTTCTCGATTGTCCTCTGTATTTTGATCATGCTTCACTTCTTGCCCTCTCGCAACTCGTCTCGTCTGCTGTTTACTGATTCTTCCTAATTTCCTTCGACGCTCTGCTACCTACTACTTATTGATGACTTATACGTAGTATCCACCACATTACGTATACGCCCAAAATATCCCAACACTTATTTAATAGAAAAGAACTTACCTCTAAGGACTGTAATTCCTCTGAAAACCTGAGAAAACGTTTCATAAATATACTACGCATAATGCCGCTACCTTTATAAAGTATGTTACTAGACTTATTAAATTACACGAACTTACTAGAGACTTGATTGTAACCAACTAGAGCTCATTTAAAGCCTACATAAGATGGTATACCATTAAAGTCTCAGACTGACATATCAAGTGTAGCGCAGTTCGACAAATTTCATAAAGCTTGGAAACAAAAATTTATTAAAAACTTTATTATAATATGTAATACTTGTGCACCAAGTGGACGGAAAATGCAAATATGGAGTGATCACTACTGCATCACTGGAAGTGGCTTTCAAATCAATTTAACCTGAGAAAAGCCACAGCTGTCTGTAGGCTGCCTTGCCCTGTCCAGCTAAAAACGTTAAGCCCACCACCTATGATAACTACAAAACTTAAAAACCCTAAGGGTGTAACTGAAGCGCTTTAGACTTGGAACGCGGTCAAATTCGTCCTACATGAACATATCCGATTCTGTTAAAGGAGACCCAGATTGATACTTTAGGGGTCAGCTACAAGCTCACGTCAACAAAAATTTCCATTCGATTGGAACTGGCCATTAATTCCACGTTATGCAGACTAATAATTCAGAACCCCAGGTAATAAGCCAACTGAAAGACAATACGGTAACTAGACCACTAGCCAGATGCCTATACAGAAATTTACGGTGTCTGAGAGGCGAGATGACAGAACTTCGATATCTGCACATACACCTAAAACCGAGAATAGTTATATCCACTAAAATGTAACTATCAGTTGATGATGCAGTGGAAATCCAGGGCATGGCTGTACTAAGGATAGACGAGGAACGCAAAGTAGGAGGTGGAGTCGCGGTACACGTAAGTAGCCTACTCAAAACAACGCCCGCCAACAACAATGCTTTGACAAACTTGTCAGAATCTATCTGCTGGCACTGTAACATTGCCAGTTATATCTACCTAATTGGTGAAATCTACCGCCCTTTGACAAGTGATCGCGAGCAAATTGAGACTTATATGATGTCACATGATGTACTACTGTACTCTAGAAGATACTCAGCTCGACTATTAGCTAGTCGGGTAACGAATAACTGGTACCTGTAGGGGACGAGACCTAGTGTTATGTCGGGCCACTATAGAAAAGTAAAAACTTCCAGGACTGTGTTTTAGAGAACTAATCCATTTATTTTTGTTGTGAGTAGTGCAAACATTACATTTCTACCATTGTTACGTTCCTCTTACCTTATCTTCTCCTTTAGCATATTCACTGTTATTATATTGACTCTTATTATGGACTACAGTTAATTGTGTCCCAGTTGTCCCTATTCACTACTAATATCTCCTGAGTTCTGTATTAATGTTATTTTTCTAATTGGTTATTTGTGTGGTCTGATTTTGTGTATATATAAATGCATGATTGAAACACAATTTGATCCGATTCTGTCTGTTTGGCTCATCGATCGTTATTTTTCCTCTATTCCGCTTGGGGTCTGGTAGTCGCGGGACAAACGTGTCTGTACAGTAATTAACAATCATCAAGGGCATTTTGTATGTCAACAATACATAACACCTAGGTATGACTCCCAACGACAGATTGAGGACTAATCAAAACCATCAAGTTGATGTCACGAAAGCATACTGTGGCGGCCACGGAACACTACCGAGTAAATAAACGCCTTACAAACAATCAGGTAAGAATAAATACTATATTAACAGTTAATACAAGTACATATAATTAATTCAATGTTAATTAGAATTAGTTTACTTGGACTAACTGCGCTGTTTGAGGCGAATGATAGGTTCTCCAAATGATCACCACATGCTATATATATGAACGCGAGGGTCCAGTGTAGCTTTATTCCAGTTGGTTCAGTGGAGAGGAGAGGCAGGGACGTGGAGTGTCTAGTTCTGATGCTGTAAAATGGGAATCATTTATAATTCCAAGCAATCAGTGAATAAGACTCAATTCAAAACGAAGAACGTTGCCACGATAATGTATTTGCCACCCGTACAGCAGACAATCTCAGGCGCCAAGGGCGAAGTGTGTAAAAGTGTGGTAGTAGTGTACAATTGTGTTAGTGATACATTTAAACAATATTGGTGCAGTATGTATTGATAACGTTTAATGCGAAAACTTATAACATACATAACACTGATGAACTTTAACAAAATATACGGTCTTTAAGTTAGTCAGCACAATACGCTATGTTGCTCCGATTCTGTAGGCAGCTCGACATACTAACACCCAGGCCTGTTCCTGAAATATTTAAGTCGTACATGAGACCGAATTCGGTGGATTACAACATTTTCGCCCCCCCATACTTTCAAAATGCACGCTGACCTTCTAGAGAGAGTACAGAAACAAGCAATAAACTGTGTAACTGGACTCAGAGACAAACAATATACCGATGAGTGACGATAGCTTGGGCTGTTTAAGCTGAGCTACAAACCGTTGGGCTAAGACCTAACTACCGTATAAAAAATACTAAGCACACTCGAACACTCAAATAAAATCACAATTGCGGCTCCAAATTCTGACATATTCCGGAGAAACCCACAAACTATTATTCACCATATAGCACTAACATAAGATAAGCCATATATCTCTTGTCACTAAGAATCTGCTACATATGGAACGTACTGCATGATGCAGTAACCTAAGCCTCCAGCTTATGTGTGTCAAAAAAGCTAGGTGACTATTTGCATCATTATGGTTTACGTAAAGCCTACTGGAACAGGAACTGAGAACTTAACATTAGTTCATAAACTTGAACACTAGTTCCTACTACCATTATCACTTCTACGGTATTCTTTTGGGCCGTACTCACGGACCAGACTTCCTGGGTCGAAACGAGGGGATGCAGACTAGTTCATAAACCTACAAAGAGAATATTAAGAAAAAAAAGAGATTAAAGTGGCAGAACTAAAAAGCGTGAAAAGAAACCAACGAAAACTATCAGGACTAGACCATTTGTGTAGCCAACCTATTTTTAGAGAAATGTGAAGACCTGGAACCAAAATCATAACACGCAGGATTCTAGTGCAAAAAAATAAATCGGTTTAAATGGCTCATCATGCGGATATTGGACATTGGATTTTGGGAGGGGAATGTTCAGTATAAGGGCTACAAGAGTGTTCTGTCTTCGTGACACTTACTACTAATAAATACAATTAAATCTCCTGTTTCTCCAAAACGCTAAGTGAATTGTTTCTGGATCGACCTTAATAACCGGCTTCGTTATCCGTTTATAACCAGTAAATAACAATGGCAGAAGTTGTGGAACGAAATTTAGAAGATTCTGTCGGCGAAATTCTATACATTCGAAAGGCGAAATTGTTTAATAAAATGGAAGTTAAGTAAGTTTCGTGTTCCGGCTGGCACGTTCACACTTTGTATGAGATACACTAAGTAGCATATATTCTAAAATACATTGTACAATACAATTGTATCATAATACCATTCGTAGGCAGGCTAATGTTCCTGAAGGAGACATAACTTATACGGTCAAACTTCAGTGACTGTTAAACAATTTCGGAAGCATTGACCAGGGTGAACCAGTCACGACCTCCTAAATCAGACTCAACGATTTTTCCCAGAATTCTAGGGGTTTATTTACGAATCCTAAGCAAGACTCATTGCAATATGTCTCCCCCACGAAAACCTTTGGTTAAAGATGAAATATATGTATATATATATATATATGTTCACAAATTACTAAGCACTAATAGTGGTCTGAAATGTTCTGGGAAATCAGCATTTTCAAATGAATTATTTATGAATGAAATGGAATATATGCAGGATTTATTTTTATTTCATCTAAAAGCTTATTGAAATTACCATCACATTCTCTCGTTCTTATTTCACGATGTATTTTATACAATTATTCGTCCAAAGTACGGTTGCAAATGACACCTAACTCAACTCCTTTTTGTTTTAGTTTTATTCGTATGAACTCCCACTGATGAATCAACGAAATATTTCTTGTGTAATATGATCCTTTGTACATAAACCATATTTCAAAGTGATTCTTAAGGTTCTCAATTGTCACTATATATTAGTGTTCCAGGTGGGATTTATTTTTCTACTAGTGTAGACAGAGTGACTAATACAAGAATTCTCCTCAGTTCTAATTTGGAATGAATAAAAAGGGAATCCGATCTGATGGACTTTTTATGCCAACATTTAGTGCACCGAAAAATATCAATAACGAGTTACTTGGTTTTTTTTTAAAAAACTTCTTTCCACATTTACAGTTTAATACTTTCCTTAACACTCCCATAGTTCGTAGACGAGTTACAAGCTTATTATGATTATATAGATTTAGCAGACCCTCTACTACCAACATGATGTTTTCAGGTGGCTGCTGTAACCTTGAAACGTCCCGGTCGTCTCTCATTAGTTCCGTCGTAAAAGTCATGTCCACTGTACCTGGCTCTAAAATATAAATATGGTATGTACGCATTTCACGCTCACGAATAGTCTGGGATATGAATATATATATATATATATATATATATATATATATATAGATATAGATATAGATATATATATGGGTAACATATATCCTTGTATGTTAACTACACATTCCTTAAAATTGAAGAAAGAATATACTTTTAAGAAAAGTTAGATATAATCACACTAACTCTGCTTTTAATCTACAGACAGCTGGCTATTTACAATGGAATTTCCGCTTTCTTTATGTTGAGCATTCTTACAAGGCTTGCAGAAAGTTACTTCCAAACAGTTGATCGGTTTATGTACTTAGTCTAAGGTTTTTGAGGATGTGACAGTTGACAACTGTTAAATTGGAACTGTATGCTCAAAATAATGGAGTAAATGCTACTTTAAACAATTGTGACACTAATCTAGGTATTAAAATGGTTACAATGCTGATTTAGTCGGTTGAAATAGTATTAACTTCAGGTATTATACACCTGATCATATTACGAGCGATTAAAATTACCAAGTTTGCCCATGTGAGTTGTTCGATATGTTTAGCTCATCACGTCAGCGACTGACAGACTTAAAAAATGGAAAAGCAAGTCCATGTAGTACTGATTTTGACTCCCATGGTTTCGCCATAGATAGCACACATGATTTAGATGTCTGGCTACTTAATTCATTGCATTCATAAACAAAAAAACGAGTTGACTATTATAAAGTGACTGTTTCTAAGCTATTGAGTAACACTCAGGTTATTTCGAAGTCAATATATAAAAACCTACTTCAGAATTCCAGACTGCAACTTTCCAGCCGTTGTCAGATTTATTTTAACCACATGTAGCAGCACTATGGTGTATAATCTCCTTAATCACGAAACAATCTTTAAATATTGGTAAACAATTTAAAAATGGAAGCTGTTTCTGGTCGAATTATATCTTTTTTAGTTTCTCCCGATACGTCTAAGATTCATTGCTTCGAGATAATATTATTTCGTGCTAATCTTTCTACATAATGAATTTAGTAAAAATTAATCAGTGTGCAGCATAACATTTCCACTTACTGTATTATGTAAAAAATTACTTTATGTCTTGAATGAACTGGACCTTATTTATGTGATCAAACACTTAATCGTGTCAGGGCTTATTGCGAACTGTCATCCGAACTTGTAACCTCAAGTGATATCCGTCAAGGCTGCCCACTGTCATTATCACCATCAACGTAGAACCGGGCGAATACACACATATGTTCGAGTTGCCATACCACATTAGCACTAAGAGATAACAGAGGTAACATAATAACAGAATATAAGAGGAGAGAGTAAAGGTATGCAGAAAATTATGATGGAATTTAGGATTTAGATGAAGTTAAAGAGTGAATACACTTGCGCCACTATGGCCGATTCTGAGCCATGTCACCAAGTGTCTCCAGCCATTTATTGTGACTATCGCGCGGACTTCAACCAGGTAATCTGCATCTACCAATATGGCTTAGATCAACAGTCAAA
Organism: Schistosoma japonicum; assembly: GCA_025215515.1. Lineage (NCBI taxonomy): Eukaryota > Metazoa > Platyhelminthes > Trematoda > Strigeidida > Schistosomatidae > Schistosoma > Schistosoma japonicum. Next base: position 41,879,788 of record CM046064.1, on the reverse strand, counting down.
GACTTCATGGACTGATGCCATGTTTTGGTTTGGATGCCCACTGTCTCCATTTTTATTTAATTTCATAGTCTGTTTACTGTTGAAAATTAAATTATCATCGTCTGACTTTTCAGTAATTGATCTCCTACCAGGAGATCCACTTATTGACTTAGAATATGCTGATGACATAGTCCTGTTTGGCGAAGACGTTGATAAGATGCAAAACATTTTGATAGCAATAAGCACCAATGCAGCTAAGTTCAACATGCGTTTCCCCCCCTCTAAATGCAAACTATTACTTCAGAACTGGTCTTCGTCGACACTTGAGCTAAAGATAGAATGAGGTGATTGAACACGTCTACCACTTCACTTATCTTGGAAGTCTAATCAACCCTAATCGATAGATCTCTGACGAAATTTCAGTACGAATTCAAAAAGCCTGTTTGGCTTTTATCAACTTATGCCACCTATGGCGTAATCAAGATATTCATCTCTAAATGAAAAGAAGAGTGTACTGCACAACAGTTCGTTCAGTCTCACTGTATGGATGTGAAACGTTGCCATCTAGGGCAGACGACATTCGAAGGTTATTAGTTCTTAACCATCAATGTCTTCGAAACATCGTTCGTGTTAGCTGGGATCAACGAATAATTAATAACGAGGTTAGACGACGGGTATTAGGCTAATGTAGTAAATCAGTCGACGAGGTTGTGAATCTTCATATATATTCATGACTTACATTAGTACGGTTGTGACATTTACTACCAGTTGCAGTATTTGTCCCATTTATGCAATAATAGTTCAAGCATCTTTACATAAGTCTCATAATCATACATAGTATATAGGAACGGTTTGCATCAAGTTTCCCGAGTGCTTTAGTAATAGGGTGCCGTTTTGTACACCAGTAATCAAATAGAAAACCAATATTTATGTTTACCATGGTAGTGGTATCTAACTGACTCATATCATTAGTTGCTTGGAATATTCTGCATTTTAGTAATATCTAATAGAAGAAAGTTGCATACACAGATTTTTGTCTGATCGCGATCCTTTTAAAATTTTCTTTAGAACAACTAGCTTATACTTGTGTTACAAATAACCTTCTTCTTGTGTATTGTGTAAAGTTTTTCTTTTTTAACTGTTTACAAATGTTGTGACTCATTAAATATGGTAGGGGCGGGAAGTTCTTGGGACCTGTTAACTCAAATAAAAGTCAGGTTAGATTTTGCTAAGTCAGTCTAACTTCGTCAATAATATTGTAAATTTTTGTTCTGTTGTAAAAATAGACCCTCGTCATGTCATTTTTTAAATAAAAATAACTACCTGACGTAGAAACGTTTCGAACTAATAACCAAATTACACATGAAACAATTTCTATGTGTATCATCTGCCTGATCAGCAAGTAAAGTCATTATTACTATTATTATTATTACTATTAGTAGTAGTAGTTTCTTTAGTAAATTGTTCGTTGAAACCTTAATTGAATTGGTAAATATTATTGAAACTTTCTATAAACTTTACGACATTATCTTCCACTGCTTGCAAATACGTCTCTCTCCACATTTTCTTAGCGAGATCGTCCGTAAACGGAGGCAACATGAATACAGTCTTCAGAAACGTAACAAACGGATTTTAGATTATGATGCCTACATTAACACTGAAATGATAATAATGAAATTGCTGCGGTTTCGTCGCCAGGTTAGGTTCATTTTTGCAAACTTATTTTTTAGATTACAAACGATAGCAGATATGTCGATAAGATTGAAAAATCAATTATTAGTCGTCTTGTACGCTTACACCGGGTAATTTATTGGATTAAAATGATATTTTGTTCTGTACAGCAATTATGTTATAGATTTCAGTCTCATATTGACCTCTGGATGCGGTTTATTCATTTTTGCAAAATTATTGGACGGCATTTATCTGTTTTGCGTATATGGAATAACGTGTTAAAAATTCATGGTCGCACAGAACCAAGACTGTGGATTGCAGCTGCTGCATATCACTTACATCACGGTGTTAGATCAGAAGCTCGTGCTGACCTACGAAATTTTGCTAAACAAAAAGAAGAATTGGTAAAAACTCGTAAGAGATTACGAAACGAATACATAACATTGGACCGTCACGCATCAAAGGCAGAAAAACAAACAATCAACGAAATTATGGAAGAGCTAAGTAAGTTACTAAGTAACAGCATCTCAGTTTTGCCTGGCTTCATCCTCCACTGGATCATGTTTTAAGTTTAGTCACAGATAAAATTGCAAACTTAAGGTATCAGATTCTTGTTACCTCATATTACTGATTTTAGGAGTTCCGGTCATCCCACTGTCTAAATAACTACGCAATAGTTAAAACTTTCGACCTGCTAGTTTATTAATTAAACTTATAATATTTGTCGGGTATTGTTTGTGTTTACTTACTATTACGATGTCTTGTTGACTCGATAATATTACGCGCTAATTCCATCTAGTATTCTACGATTCGACAACACCGACTTGGTCCCAAATCAGAACAAGAATAGAGCAGGTATCAAAATATATTCGAAAAGAAAACATCATCAAGCAAAAGCAAAATCAAGTAATTACATCGGAGTTCATATAAATCGATATAAGAATATTCCAGAACCTCCTCGATTGTTCCTTGGCACTGGTTGGCTAAGAATGGATCAATCACAGCACGATTTCATTAGCATGTTTTAATTAGGATTGTTTCATGCTCACATCTCCCCCTTCAAACAGATCCGCAGGATTTATTATTTGGATCTACTTGCATCTGCTAAAAAAAACACTAACCAGTAAAAACTTTTATAACCATTTTAACTCTGCCTGGTTTGGTTCACTCTTCGTGTTTTCGGAGACCCCACCGCTACCACTCGAGGCCTTAATGGTGTAGGTATACCACTAAGTTCAAAAGCTGAACGGGATCTCCTCGACTGGATTCCAATAGACAGTCGCTTGTGCGCTGTCCGTCTAAATGAAACGGTAAGGACTCGTAAAGATAGGGACACACATCGTTGTCTCTTTGTTTTCTCTGCCTATGCTCCCACTGACTGCAGGTCAGATGAAGTGAAATATGAATTTTACAGAAAGCTTTCTGACCTTCTGTGTAAAGCTAAGCGCACTGATGTAGTGATAGTGGTTGGTGATTTTAATGCCCAAGTAGGTAGACTAGATGAAACTGAAAGGCACCTAGGTGGATCCTACGGTGTTGAGGCTCAGCGAACAGACAATGGCGACCGCTTACTACAACTATGTTTAGATAAGCGTTTGTTTCTCGCAAACACCAACTTTAAGCATAAGGAAAGACATCGGTTGACATGGCGGCCTCCAAAATCAACTCAACGCTGGACCCAAATAGACCACATTACTATCAGCCATCGTTAGAGAGGCTCGATTGAAGACTGCCGCTCGTTTTGGAGCACATGTTTAGACTCAGATCATGCCTTAGTGCGAGCGCGTATTAGTCTGCGTCTCGCTGGACGTAAAAGATCCACGACAAGGATCCCCCCCCAGAGTTCAACTTAATGATGAAAAAGTCAAGAATACATTTCAAGAACAACTAGTAAACCAATTAGTCAACTGCGTAAACTGTACTCATTCCGGGTTAGCATGGAATGATATCCAAAAAGCTGGTGAAACAGCAGTGATATCTACTAGTAAACTAAATCAAAAGGTTAAGAAAACTCAATGGATCTCAGCTGTATCTACTGAAGTGATAGATGCTCGGCAACACATTCCTCTGGTTCTGAACATGATGAGGAACGAAGGCAACTTAAACACAAGCTGGTTGAAAGCTTACGCAATGATCGTGAGCAATGGTGGGTGACGAAAGCTAAAGAGATGGAAAAGGCAGCGGCAATAGGTAACAGTAGGCAACTGTTCAGACTTATCAAGGAAATGGGTTTCAAAAAACCCGACTGTAAATGAAACTATCTCCGAAAAAGATGGTTCCACTATTCACTGTCATACAGAAGATTAGACCGATGGGCAGAATACTTTAGGGAACAGTTCAACTTGCCCACGGCGTCATCCCTGCTGCCCACCATCCCCAAACAATCTGAATGGCAAATTAATATTGGTCCCCCAAGTCTCAGTGAGGTTGAGAAGGCTATAGGGAACTTGAAACGAGGAAGAGCAGCAGGATCTGATGGAATAACCCCTGAGATATTTAAGGACGGTGGTCCAGCTGTAGCAGCGAGATTAACTGAGATCTTGGCTAGAATTTGCTAACTGGACGTAATTCCATCCGACTGGTCTCAAACACTAACCATTCCGGTCTATAAGAAAGGACAGAAGTCCTTGTGTGACAATTATCGAGGAATCAGTTTAACGAATATAGTTTCTAAAATATTAGCTTCAATAATACTTCAACGTCTAACTAAAGCTCGTGAAGAGCAAACTCGTGAAAACCAAGGTGGTTTCAGACCCGGACGTGATTGTATAGACCAAATATTCACACTTAGGTTCTGGAACATAGGCACACCTTCAGACGCCCAAAAATAGCTGTATTCCTTGACCTCAAGGCGGAGTTTGACTCTATCGATCGTAAGGTGGCAATGTATATCACTGAAGGGTGTACTGGATAAGTACAATAACCTTATACAAGCTCTCTACTCGAACACCACATGTCATGTTAGAGCTTATGGCGGATTGTCGTCGGAATCGATCACTTCTAGTGGTATCCGTCAAGGTTGTCCGCTTTTCCCATTTCTATCTAATTTTATCATGGACATACTTTAAGAGTTAACATTGCCATCTTCTGATTTCTCTGGGGTTGACCTACTTCTAAGAGATAAATTTACTGACTTAGAATATGCAGATGATATAGTTCTATTGGGTGAAGATGCTGATAAAATGCAGAATTTTTTGACAACCTTAAACATGAACGTAAGCATGTTTGGGATGCGATTCTTCCCATCCAAATGCAAAATGCTGCTTCAGGACTGGCCTAAATCGGCACCGAAGTTAGTGATAGGGTGCGAAGTAGTTGCATGTGTTAACCGCTTTACTTATCTTTGTAGCCTCATTAGTCCTGACGGTCTGGTTTCTGCTGAAGTCTCGGCTCGTATACATAAGGCCCGATTGGCTTTTGCCTATTTGCGTCACTTGTGACGTAGGCGCGACATTCGTTACTGACTAAAGGACGTATTTACTGTGCGGCAGTTCGATCCGTTTTACTTTATGAATGTGAAACATGGTCATTAAGGATAGAGGCTATTCGTAGATTTTCTGGTATTAGATCCCTGCTCATGTTTGCTGGGACCACTGAGTAAGCAAATCGTGGGTTAAAAATACAGTACTGGATTAATACGGTAAGTCTATTGATGAAGTAGTAAATCTTCACCAGGTGAAGTGGTTAGGACAAGTGTTACGTATGCCTGACCACTGTCTACGTCGACGAGCAATGTTGTCTAGTGTGGGAGTAGGCTGGAAAAATGCTAGGGGTGGCCAAACGAAAACATGGCACCAATCCACGAAGTCATTGACAATTGGGCTGACCCATGTTAATAGATGCAGACTACCTGGTTGAGGCCCACGTGATCGTAATAAATGGTTAGAGACTTTGGGTGATATGGCTAAAAGTTGTCGGCAATGGCGCAGGTGCATCCATTCCTCGTCTTCCTCCGAATTCTAAGTTTCTGAGCTTTTCATAATTTTCTCTTTACTGAATCACTTATTTTGTTTCAAATCTCATCTCTGATCTCTATACCTTTCCATTAGTACTTACTCTGTTTCTACCTGCCCTACTCTGAGATTTGGTCCGACAATTTAATCTCTATCTGCTAATTGAGGCATGGCAACTTGAACTGATGTACGTATGTATCAAGTTGTACATTGTAACTGACTGACTGTCTGACTGCCCTGGGAGTTGGAAGACCTTCATTTCGAAGAGTTATGACACCTCATGAAGAAAGCCAAGTTTTTTCGGAGGCCACGAGGTACACGGAATGTTCATACGATATGGGAGACAGGGAGAAGCATGCAAATAGCTGAAGAAATGAAAAATAAACGACCTGAAGACACTTGGAATAAGCAAAATCCATTGGTTACACGCTGGACACCCACGATTATCCTCAGGAGAAGTGCTTTTATACTCCAACCACAAATAAGAAAACGCCTCACACACACTAATGCTGTCTCAAGAAGCATGGAGGGCACTTATAGAATGAGAATCTCATGGACCTAAGATCATCGAAGCATCCTTCATGACCAAGAAGAAGGGGATAACAATGAATGTCATCCAGTGCTACGCACCCACCAACGACAGCCACGAAGACGACAAAGATCAGTTCTATGCGAGGCTGCAATTAACAATCGATAAATGCTCAGCCAAGAACCAGACCATTCTGATGGTAGACTTCAACACCAAGGTTGGAATGAACAACACTAGATATGAAGACATCATGGGACAAAATGGCTTGGGAGAAAGGAACGAAAACAGTGAGAGGTTTGCAAACCTATGTGCCTTCAACAACATCATTATAGGTGGCACAAACGTATACACAAAACTACATGGGTTTAATCGGACCACATTACGGAGAACCAAATCAACCACATCTGCATCAATAAGAAGTTTAGGAGGACCATGGAAGACGTAACAGCAAGGAGAGGAGCTCAGATAGCTTCAGATCATCATCTAGTGGTTGCTAAAATGAAACTGAGGCTGAAGAAGCACTGGACAACTGGAGCAGCAGTATTACAAAAGTTTAACACAGCCCTTCTCTGGGATACGAACAAACACAACGAATTCAAAATGATTCGCAACAATAAGTTCCAGACATTTCACGATCCACTAGAAAAAGGTGGAACTAATATAGAGGACAACTGAAAAAAGATTAAGGTAACAATAACTTCAACATGTCATGAGATTTTGGGTTGCAGGGAACAACACCATGAATAATGGATTTCTGTCGGTACTCTGGACATGATTCAAGATAAAAGGAGAACAATGTCAGCAATTAGTAACAGCCAGACAAGAACAGATAAAGCCAAGGACACAGGCCGAATACATAGAAGTTAACAAGCAAGTGAAGAGGACCATTAGGTCGGATAAACGGAAATATGTTGAGGACCTAGCAATGATGGCGGAAAAGCTGTGGGGCAGGAAACATGGGGCACTTATACGATACAACGAAGAAGTTAGCTGGAAAATTCAGTAAACCAAACAGCCAATCAAGAACAAAGCTGGCAAACGAATTACTGAAGTGCATGAACAACGAAACAGGTGGGTAAAACACTTCGAAGAACTGGTGAATAGACCAGTCCCACTGAATCCACCAGTCATCGAAGTATCAGCCACGGACCTCCCTATAAACATTGACCCGCCAACAGTCAAAAAAAATCAAAATGACAATTCTAAAATTCAAGAATGGCTAGTTAGCAGGGCCAGACAACATACCAGCTGATCAATGCACTGAAAATAGATATAGAAGCAACTGCAAAGATACTCCACATTCTCTTCAGGAAGATTTGGGATGAAGAACAAGTGCCAGCAGACTGGAAAGAAGGATACTCCATCGAGATACTTTAGAAAGGATATCTTAGCAGTTGCGAGAACTACAGAGGCATCACTTTACTTTCGATACTAGGAAAGGTCTTCAACAGAGTGTTATCGAACCGAATGGAAGATCTAGTCGACGCCAAACTTCGAGATCGACAGGCCGGTTTACATAAAGACCGATCGTGTACCGACCAAATCGCGACTCTACCGTTTATTGTTGAACAATCGATTGGATGGAATTCACCACTTTACATCAACCTCCTTGACTACGTAAAAAAATTCGACATCGTGGATACGAGGACATTATGGAGCTCTCTTTGACATTATGGCGTACCCTAAAAGATAGTTAACATCATACGGAATTCTTACGACGGACTACATTGTAAAATCGTACATGGAAGTCGGCTAACGAATTCATTCGAAGTGAAGACCGGTGTTAGACAAGGCTGTTTACTCTCGCCCTTCCTCTTCCTGCTGGTGGTTGACTGGACCATGAAAACTGCAACATCTCAAGGCAATCTCGGAATACAGTGGACAACATCGATGGAACTAGATGACTTAGACTTCTCAAATGATCTAGCTCTCCTATGACACACAGCAATAAATGCAGATGAAGACTGACAAAGTAGCAGCAGTAGGCCTCAACATGCATGAAGGGAAAAGCATGATCCTACAAAACAAAACAGCGAACACTAACCCGATTTCACTTGACAGAGAAATTCTGGAAGATGTAGAATCTTTTACATACTTTGGCAGCATTATCGATAAACAAGGAGGGTCTAATGCAGATGTGAAGGCGCGGATTGGAAAGGCAAGAGCAGCATTTTCACAACTGAAGGACATCTAGAACTCAAACCAACTGTAGGTCAACATTAAAGTCAACATTTTTAACACAAATGTGAAGACAGTTCTGTTGTATGGAGCTGAAACTTGGAGAACTACAAAAAGCATCATCCAAAAGATACAGATATTTATAAGCAACTATCTGCGTAAGATACTTCGGATCCGTTGGCCAAATATTATTAACAACAACCTTTTATAACAGAGTACTAATCAACTTCCAGTCGAAGAAGAAATTAGAAAAAGTTGCTGGAGGTAGATAGGACATACATTGAGGAAATCACCAAACTGTGTCACAAGACAAGCACTAACAAGGAATCCTGAAGGCCAAAGTAAAAGAACAAGGCACAAGAACACATTGCGTCGGGAATCGGAGACAGACATGAAGAGAATGAAGAGCACTTGGTAAAGACTGGAAAGGAAAGCCCAGAACAAAGTTGGTTGGAGAATGCTGGTCGGTGGCCTATGCTCTACATGGGGTAACAGGCATTAATTGATTGATTATATCTATCTGTCCACCTTCGCGGAAGTAAGAAAGTGGTTTCCTTCTTTTTGTTCTCCAAGACTACTTCAGGCTGTTTAATCTTAAAGGTATCAAGTAAAATATTCAGTGGTACTCTATGATGGTTTTCCTTTGCACAAATAGAAGTTGCTTTCAATCGGTTCACATGTCTTATTCAATTTGATGAACCTTCTGACACTTCGTAAATATTTATTTTAGAATAAATAGTGTGTACTTTACACAGTCGAATTTATTGGTTAAACATTGGTAAAACCTTTTTTTGTTACGTGTCTTTCATTCATCCTAATTTAAGTTAACATTACCCTTTGGTGTTTACATTTTTGACTGCCTTGATATTTCATGTTTTTACAATTTTCAGAAGAAAATCAAATTTCTCTGGATGAAGCAGCCAAAGAAATGGTTAAAGAACAATGTCTTACTTGGGATAGGGCCCATTTAAATGCAATTCGGCAAGCTCGACATCTACTAACGGAAGGAATTTCATTAAATCCAGAGTGTGATCTCTTACATTTAGAACTAGCCAAGTTAGAGATTAATGCTTTGGATTTTTTCCGCACTCGCGTTCTTCCACGATATAAAAACCGTGATATCGATTCTGCAAATGAATCTTTGGACATCACCTTGAAAGGATCTAGTAAAAAAAAACTGAAACCACTAGAAAAAAAGGCAATAGAAAACAAGGAATTCGTACGTTGTATTTTTTTTAATGAAATCGTAATTTAAAATATAGCTGTAACTTAATTGAGCGACAAAGTAGCCTTATTTATGTGCTTGGCTTTAAAACGTGGAAACAAATTTCTCTATGTCGGTTGCTGAGTCTGATAAGTTATTGAATGCAACATCGTTCGATTTCTCACACAAAATTCACCCTTCACTCTAACACCAGAAAGATCGACTAAGTGCCTTGTATTAGTTTATACTCATGAGATTTCCTGAGCATTTACATAAACTGTAAGTCCACAGGGGATTATAAATAATGTATCTCAATGGATATGCATCTAGAGCATGATAGAAAGCTAAATAACAAGTTTATTAATGTTTAGTTGCAATTTGTTGACGGCGAAACATCTACAGATAGTAAATTAAATGGAAGCTTACAATTAAAATCGTATAAAGGTAACATAAGCGAACCGTTTAATAAATGCAAAAGTATTACAAAGTGATTATCTGAATTTCAGTTTCTTTCCCAGGCTTTACAGCATACCTTTTGTGTGATGCCTGATGGTAACAGTCTGGAGTGATTTTGGTAATATAACGTTAAAGCCTGAAAATTAATGGTGAGAAGTTACGTGTTCATTCACTGAGACAACGCTTCATATTTCCACCTAACGTTTCGAAATATTATTTAACAAGCATATGCATGCAATATATATAGCGTTTCAACATCGAATCATTTTAAAATCACATTATTATGATGCATATGCAGCAGTGCAGCCTAACCTAGTATCCGATTTTCTAGTAAACTGGTTTAACATAACCGTGTAAACTAAGCAAAATTTGTCTTATTAAATTAGGAGGTATTTGAGAACAGTTGGATTAACAGTTATTCTGCTTTGTATTTTGATACTAGCTGAAAAACTGTTAGAAACTAGTTAGTTCTAGACACACTTTTCACTAATGCCTGGTTACGACCATATGGCCTATCAGTGAGCATAGTATCTTTGGGTTTATAAATCAGAATATATTCACATACTGATTAAAGTCTGAAATGCGGTCCGTTAGGTTAAACCAGTTGTCCAATATCTCCTTATTCTTTAATTATTCACATGGTGATGTCAGTGCGTCTTAAAGACAAACTTCAATCCGACTTGTGTGTTAAGAATGTTATTCGTATAAACGTAGTTAGGTCCAATGTAATCAAGAAATCAGTACCTTCTTACACTAACGATTTTCCGTTAACATATGCAAAATATATTACATATTAGTATGTTTTCATAATCATTTATTACTTACTATTTTATCTTATAGTATAACAAATAGTGTATCACGTATTTCTGTTTTTTTTCTTCAATCTTGATGATTACTTAGATGAGTTTAATAACCGAAGATGTCGAGCTTATCGCCAATGGTGGAGCGGTCAACTTAGTAATAGATTCCCTTCTTTCTCGCTGGATTAACAATAGTAAAATGCTTGAAGCACTTTATAAGATATTGTCATCTGTTCCGCAAACAATTGACTCAAATTTGGTTGAAAAAGTAGCTAACTAGTAAGGTTTTTAAAACGTTGTCCTTTTCCAAATTTACATAAATATCATTGTCTACCCTAAGTTTAATTAAAATCCACCTTTCGAAGATACCTTTACTAATGAATAGGGAGTATTTTCTAAGTCAAGTTTGAACGAACCTGACCAAAGCTTTAATGTAATGTAGATTAACCGTACAATTATATCGCTATTTAATTTCAACGAAGACTGAAAGTGATACTCAAGAAGAAACTTCTAACACCGAAACTTATGTAAGTCTATGCTGTGTGATGTTAATTAATCCAAACAATGGGAGACATATATCTGTCACATACTGTGAACTACAGTTGTCTATACCAAAAACCATGTGAATGTAAAACAGTTGCAGTCGAAGGATAAGAATAAGGGTATTCATGTACTGTTTTGAATATATTGTAAAGGATTCATGTTTCATAACTCGAAATAGCACTAATAATTTAGCTTTACTCTACTTGCTAAACGCAAGACACCATATGGTTAAGTAAGCACATTCAAAATAGACAACAAATAATAGTATTTTTTCCAACCAAACTTCACAGAGGCCATAGTAGGTGAAAAATTAATATTTGTATTCAAAAGAGAAGTCAGTAGTTAACCTTCGACTATGTTGGTAACATAACTGAGCGATATAAATAACTTCTTTCTCACTTTTTTTAGTTATGATGTAGTATAATTCATTAAGTTGAACTTAGACAAACAATTTATTGTTGCTCGTTCTTGATAAAATTGAATAACGAAATTATATTCTTCCAAACTCTTAGAACTATCGTTTAAATTGTACCTCTTAAACCTCTGTCTAAAGTAATTTGTATCTTCCCCTTGATTTATTATGGACTAGAATTGATCAATCACTGTTACCATATGCAAATCCTGATCGGATTACCTCAATACAATTACTATCTAACTTAATTCATACTTCTGAACTACCGCTGTATCGAGTCAATGCGCCCAGAATCCACATATGGTAACAGAGACTGGTCAATTTCAATCCATAACAAGTCAACTGGAAGTTATGAACACCTTTACATTACATATATATATATATATATATATATATATATATATATATATATATATATATATTCGTCGCACAAGAGTAACTGTCTGGTAGTGAGCACGGTGAGGTTTGATGTGTGACAAACTGAGTTTGCGTTCCAGTGTGGACATCAACACTGAGATACAGGTACATCTAGCCGACAAGTCCCAAATGGGAAGAAAGACACTTCTTGGATTCCACTCGCTAGCAACAATTCATCTTAATTCCTTCTAAAGTATCTTTGTTTGTAATAAAATCTCAATTCATCTTCAAGACAATCAGTCTACTATTCTTTAAGGGATAATTTCATTAGCTATTTTTTTTTCATCTATCATCGTTTGTAAACAAGAATTGAATTAATCGAATTGTTTATGGTTACAATGTAATACTCATTGAATTCATTGTATTCTGCAGAGTATGTCATTCTCATTTTCTGTAAATTTGTGCTTAGAGTGAATTGTTTAAAATTACATTATGCTATTTTAGTTACCAACATACATAGAAAGTCACTTACATTTTATTCAGTTCACTCATGACAATTATCATTCATTTTAAAACTTATAGTTTTCCCCCTTCATTCCTCATATTGATTATAACAAGAGTTAATTTGTGTATATTAATGAAAATTTCTTAATTTTTGATTTCTTCATGTTATCAGCTTAAATAATGCTAAAGAGTTGGAAATTTCCGAGTCTATAAAAGAGAAGGTACTTAATTAGTTTATTGTATTTTTGTTCTTTTTATTATTATTTCTCAGGTTAATTGGCTTGTTTTTGATTTACTGATCATTTTGAATAAAAAGCAACAGCTAATCAATCTGTGATACATTCATGTAACTTGCTACATAAATGTTTACTTAACTTTGTTTTGTATGAATCGACAATTGTGAACAACTCTTTAATTGGCAGGGAGAACAGTTATAGTTTGTTACCTTGACTGAATGTAATGAAAACTTGTAGTTCAAATGGATGTTTTTTAATAGTTTTGCGTCCTGTGACCTAGATGATTTGATTGCGGATCTTTTCTAGTCATCTTGAACAAAATCATCAGTAGAATCGAGGTTTTAGAAATTGCTGTACAAGCTCTAAATTAATCAGTTCATGTGTCCTTGCTTATGACTAATTGTCTTCTCAGATATCGTCATCTTCTTGCTTTGATTTTTTTTTTCGGTTGTGCTCTGGCTTCGTTTGAGAATTTTCGTATGAACTGATATTTATGCCAATTTGTCTGTTGGTCGAAGATTGATTTAGATGTCATATTTCTTTGATATTCTTAGAATTTCCCCAATAGGAAATTGGAATATTTTCCCAACTAAGTGCATATTCGTAGATGTTAACGTAACGTATCATCTCACTGTTAGTCTATGTTGAATACCGAAATAATTTTATTAGAGGTGTACTGTTTCATTATATGCATTAAAGAAATAGTAAAATTCTAATGTTAATCAAATATTTGAATAAAATTTTCATCATAGACTGGAACATCAGCTAGTGAACAATGGACAAGCCTTGACTTTTTTATGGTTCTTCGGTGGGTGCCACAGTTTTCGATGAGAACTATCCTTAAATTGAACCGATTTACACAAATTGCCTATGTAAATTTAAATAAGAATTTTTTTAGATAAGTACATACATCAATTAATTGTCTATATCTTAAATGCAAATGATGTTATCAGCAGGTGCTTTGTACAGTGATAGTATACTCGTCCTCTAATTGACAGATGGATATCTCGCAAACTCTATGAACGATGTAAGTTGTCAAAACTCACACGAGCCTTATGAATCCGTGCCGAAATTTGGTGGATACCAACCAATCAAAGTTGATCAAACTCCCGAGATAAGTGAATTATTCGATGTGTTCAACAACTTCACACCGCGTCTTCAGTTCAGATGTTGACACCAACCAGTCCTAAAGCAACAATCTGCATTCACAGTAGGTGGAGGGGTGAGGTGAGAAACGCATGATAAACATGCTTGCCTTGATTCTCAGTGTTACTGAATGACAACAGTTCAGATTGACTATATTGTAATTGCTGAAACTGACTGTATAGCAATATGACACTTCAAATCTAATGGTTGAAAAGTAATTAAACAGGTACCATAGTTGACCTACACATTTATGTTAAACACAAGTCATCTGTCGAAAAGATTAATGAAATTTTGTTCATCATAGTTGTCTGATCACTTTAGGAAAATAGCATAATAGGATTAAGTTTCAACGTAGCCTTATTTATTGTTATTATGCCATAATTTTACTTCATTCTCTGAAAATATCATCATATACAAAATATCTACTTCCATCTTTACAAGATACGTTATATGTCGTTACTTAAGCAATGCCTAATCTCATTATGAGTTATAAACTTAACTACTGAGTCATGCTTTAAAAATATCTCACCTACTGTAACGTGGATATCTAGTGTAGGTCATAAATTTAGGATCCTGTCAATGGTTGAACCAATTACCAGTTATACCTGTGTTTGGCTGTGAATCTGACATGTATTAGAACTAGGGGTACTACATCCGATTACTTAAACTTCTTGGTAGATGGAGCAAAATCTCAGCGCATAGCACTGTGATAATTTGAATATTTGTGGAGTTAATAAATCAAGTAATCCTTTAATTATGCATTTGTTATATGTATATCTCGAAGTACTAACAAATATCGTTTAACTGCATTTCAGGACTCAGCGGAATGTAAAACACAGGGAATTCAATCAACTCTTTCTAATCAACTAGTTGAAATTCACGAAACCATGATGAATAAAGGTGTTGAAGCTGTTATAAACTTGTGGAACTCCTGGTATTTACCTTCATCAAGGAACCTTTCACAAACTTCATCTTTCCGAATTATAAATCCATCATTTCCTGAAGCTGTTGGGTTACTACGTGCTCGTTTAACCGCACTTACACTATATTCTGATTATGAAATAAATGGTAAATCATCGCCAACAGCCGCATCAAATTCAATAATTGCCAATGAAGACGATACTGAATTTCACGATACTTACCAACAGAGACGTCAATTTTTGTCTTCTGAAGTTACTAAAAGTCGAGAATTACTTGATTTACTGGCTACTTCACAGTGGGGTAGTCATTGCCCAGGTAATTTTCTTTTATTTTTCATTTGGACTCATTTTTATAATTGTAGTACATGTAATCAGTGTTTTATTTGAAATAATGAATAGTAACGAAATCCAGGTAATGTTTCATCCTATGTAAGACTCATCAGCTGCCTCCTAGTCTTGAGTATCAATGAGCACAATATAAGCTCTTACGTTCAACTATAAGCATGCATACTAAAGTTTGATTTAGTTTGTAAGGAAAATTAACCTAACTACAGTTTATTTATTTGAATGTAGGACTGACAAGCGAAGTATAAAAGTATAGGATCAGTATACAACCTTACCTGCTATAATAAAGAAGAACAACATAATATTCATCAATTAATAAGCGAACATTACATGCTTGGATTGCTGTCCGGAAACGTAGAGTTTATTTGACTTGGAAATGCTTCTTGTATATTACGTTCATCCATGTAACTTTTAATATAGATTTACCACAATATCGAATTACTTAGATTAAAGTCTGCATCACTGCCTGAATGACAGATTTCAACCACATGTAAGAGTTTAACGAAATAACACTATTTACTACCAAAGTACTTAATTTGAGTCTAAATCACCTAATGCCACAAATGGTTAGCCTCAGTCGGAACGTCTCAGTAGTAACGCATCCAACTGTATGTTCCACCGCTTTTTACAGGATTGTAGATACGTCTTGTTGCCGTTAGAACCTATGTCAGTAACTTCATAGGGATCACCTTCAAACATCTATCATTAGAATACTGATAAATATGAGAGTGTACTTTCCATTCTATTGTTACTATCTACAAGCATACAAATTAGCTACTGTCGTCTATTTGAAATGTAATTTAAAAGCATTGCACTTTTGTCTTCAATTTTAATGTATATAAATAAGAAAATATCCCACATCATTATACTTATATTTTAATATCGTCTTTTCTTAAAATTAACAGAGTTCTGGTTATTGTATTTACAATTCGAAAAGACAATTGGAGATATTACTCAAGTCCCAGCTGTACAGTGGAGAGCTCAGAAGACTCTAGTCACTGAGTGTTTTGATAAATTTATACTGATGTTAAATGAAGAACAAGAATGAATTATACTACTGAATTGTACATTTTAAATCTTGTATAAAATCTATAAAAGCATTGTGTAATAAAGAGTGATTTCAAGTTTGTTATGTATGTTTATTCTGATAGTTGATTAATCCAAAGATAACATACTGAAAACTGGCTTGTAGTACAAAGTAATGTTAACTGTTCAACTGATAACCAGTTACATAGAAACTCTCTTGGCTTTTTAAATAAGTGATGGTCAAGTCATTAAACCACCTGACTTTCAACAACTGGCTTCACCTATTTCAGTTTAGAAAGCTCTATCTGTAATATTGGTAGTTGCGTATAACACTGAACCGAGTGTACAAACCTTACACTTAGTAAATACGTCACGATAATTTTTAGATAAGATTACAAAATTTCACTGTACTTATTAAATTTACGAGAGTTCCTCGAAAATTACTTGTGTAGACCGCCCAAATAACCAGTAAATGCCCGACCGTGCTGCTACCTTGATGTGGTGGGCGGGCATGCTTATCGCGATAACCCAGTCGACCAGTGCCGACTAAATCACTTATCTTTTGAGGCCCTATCATGACAAGCAGATCGGTTGCGGAGCCGTAGGACTGAAGGCGGCAAACCTACAGACTGAGGGCAAAATCGTACTGCCGATTGCACAGAGGCGTGAAGTCAGTAATATATTTTCCTCAAATAAGAAGCATAACAGCGATGCTGCCTTCACACAAAAGAAGGGTGGGGTTACAAGAGGTCCACCCTGATAGTGCAAACCTCACTTTAGTCCACGGATTACCGTCTCCGGGATTAAGGCCCTAACAAGTACGGTGCTACAACAACAAAAACCTCTCTCAAAAAGGTCGTGTGTGACTGGCTTCATGCAGTTCCTTGAGCGCTGCGGTCAAGTTCCTAGGTCGTTAAGACTTATCCTTACCTGATTTACTTTTTAGGCACATTAAGAAAAGGAACCCTTCTATAACATGGGCAATTTGGAAGTGATAACCTCCCTCACGTCTAACAGCACACAAGATAATCGTCATGTTAATCGAATTCCTTCTATCCCAAATATTCTCCTATCCCTACTTTCAAACTTAAATCCCTATCTTCAACTTCCTCCTGTGTTATCAATGCCAACGATTGTAACCTACGAAATAATGCCCCCGGTTTAGTGAAACCACTCTCCAAACTTCTCATTGATGCTTTCAATCTACTAACCTTGTGATAAATCGATCAGGAAGACTCTAGCTAATACATTAGAATCCCGTGTCATTGATGTATGTTGTGTCCCCGAAACATGCATACAGGACCCTATCGTGATCATTCACTTGACCTCACCTGGACAGAGTGAAAAACCTACAAGATACACTTTTAGTTTATCTGGCAACTTAACAGCAATTTCTCGTGAGTTATCCGGTGTAGGTATTACGTTAAGTATGAGGGCAGAACAGGCACTTCTTGTATGGTTTCCTGTCAACAGTCGCCTGTATGGCGTCCGATTACATAGTTCAATAATAACTCGGAAGAATAGGGACATATGTCGTCCTTTCGTCGTTCCTGCCTACGCCTCTACTGACTGCAGCCCTAATGAAGTGAACAATGAATTTTACGGAAGGCTTTCTGAACTTCACAGGGTTAAATGCACAGATTTGGTACTCATGGTTGGCGATTTCAACGCCAAAATAGGTAACTGGAATCAGTCATTTAGGTGGGTGGTTTGGTGTTCCAGCTCAGAACGGATGACGGCGACTGCCGGAGGTATGAATAGAAAAAACGAACACCGTTGAATGAGAGTTGAGGCCAAGTCGTTTATTGAGTAGAGACGATAGCTTTTATAAATCATATATTGAACCACTTAGTAACAGGAAATACAATAAGGGTTAATTAGAGAAATATTCAGTAAACCTTGTTAATGCGACATCATCCCAAAATCTTTACTTGTTAAGCCACTTGAACATTCTCGACGATCAATCCAAGCAGCTCAACACACTTCACGTATTTTCATAATAGAGCACATTCACAAATGTACATTCTTGAGAAATGCAGTAACCATATCAATAATCTGGATGACTTAAAAAAAACGGATCCAAATGAATTACGTATCTCTAATTTTGACCTTTTCAATGAAAGAGAAAATCATTATCTAAATTCATCAAAACTGACAAAAGTTAAAAAAATGTAAGAGAATGGGAGAAAATTTGAAGCCAACAACAACTTTGGAATCTATTAGTTTGAGAACTGTTCACAATCTTTTAAATAGTGTTCTGAATAAATTTGAAATCACGTTACTGAAGAATGGACTGAATTTCAACTTACACAGAAAACCTCTTACTACCTTAGAAATTGCACTGATCCTAGAGCCTTTAGTTGAAAAGCTACTAGAAAATGATTCTCATATAATCCGCTTAAAATCTTTCTATATTTTTAAAAAACAAAAACATCTCACTCTTAACCTACCTAAAAGACAATTACAAGCTCTACGTTCTTTAAAAAGGATAAATCCATAATAATTACTAAAGCAGACAAAGGTCAGACTACAGTGGTTATGAAAAAAACAGATTATAGAAAGAAGGTCTGTGAGCATCTGTCCTCAGAACCCATATCAAATTATTCAGGCAAAATTATTACTACCATGAAGAATGAGGTCAAACTGGAAACAAGTCAACTTCTGAGGGAATCAAAGCCCATCATTAGTGTCCCATTATGGCTTACCCTATATCCGAAATCATGCGCGACTTCATGTTTATACGATTTGCCAAAGATTCATAAACCTGTTATCCCATTGAGACTAATAGTAGATTTCACGAACATTCCAACTTATGCACTATCCAAGTATCTGAGCAACCTATTTAAACTACTACAAAAAAATCTACACGATGCGGTCAAAGATACATACGAATTCACATCTAAAATTTCAGATTTATCAATCAAAGATGATGAGACAATAGTAAGCTATAATGTCGTATCTTTATTCTAGTATTCCAACTGATACATGTCTAGACTTTATTAATAATTTACTGGAAAATAACCATACATTATTTAGCCGATGTGCTGTAAGGATTAGTTCAATTATGAAGTCTCTAAAATGATATCTCAACTAGACTCTCTTTACCTTTAAAGGAATTCTATACAAACAAACTAACGTAATAGAAATGGGATCCCCCGTGTCTTCGATTGTAGCGAATCGGTTTATATCACATATAGAATTTTTTTATTTTCATGATCATCAAACCAAGGTTTTGGCTCGGACATATCCGTGACACTTTTGTGATTATTAACAGGATGTTTCTGATAACTTTCATAATTGATTAACATATTGTCACCTCATATAAAATCCACTCTAGAAACTAGAAACGAACACAATGAGTTATCGTTTTTAGACTGTCTGGGTAAAAGAAACTCTTAATCTAACCATCCATCGTAAGCTGACGCATTCTGACCGTTGACTTCAATTTAACACATCCATTCAGTGGAAAAATTTCACTAGTATTGTGTTTTCAGAATTGCTGCTAAAATAATTACGTCAGAAGAAGACAGACAACGAGAATTACAAAATATTATCATTATCTTACAGTTTAATAATTTTCCTATGAATATAATCAAAAGTTAACTAAAACGGAGCGACCTATTATTAACTAATAATAATAAATTAAACGGAATGTCATGAATTAGTACTGTCGTTCTACTGTTCCACCAATTTTCGCGCATCATAACACCATGACACGACAGAAGAGTTGCAAAGAATCCTAAAGCAACATAGGATTCAAGCGTTCTACAAAACAACTAACACGGTTAGAGGTGTTCTGGTGAAAACAAAAAAAAATATCACCTTCTCCTCCACACAAAACTTCGTCTACAGATTAGATTGTATCAACTGTGATGCCATCCACATTGGTGAATCTTCTCGAGAAGTCATTACTGGTTACAAAGAACATGATGGCTACACAAACGACCTACCAATAATCATGTAGAGCTCGAATGGCTGCAGATCGAATCGGCAATAGCAGTACATGCCATTTATGACAACCATAAAATCGGCATAAGTAGTGTTAAAATCAACCAAAAAATTTTCGAACCACAAAGGGAGACGTGTAGCTGAAGTATTTCATATTTTTCATACACTTTGTTCCCTTTATTATTTTCATGAGAGCAAGAACAAATATTTGTGCAGAATAAGATGAATTCATTTTATTTCATTGGTTTCTCATCAGCTGCATACAACCTAGAATAATATTTTTACAAAATTAATATTTGAAACAAGTTTTTACATACTCATGAGAACGGATGGAGTTAGTTGAAATGGAGATTACATAAACATGTGAACATGGCTTAAGATGTTGGAGAAAATGCTGTGAATATATATACGATCCAAGAGAAGGTACAAAAGGCAAAACAGAGATCAGAGGTCAAATGATTATACAATATGAGGTGGTTGGAAATATTTGAGAATAAAGTGAATAAAACTCAGTTATTAAACTTTAAATGACCTAATTAAACACGAAAGTTGAACTTAACCATCTGAAAACGATGATGTAACGGAGAGAAGGAATTGTTAAGTCTGATCATAAGAGAAAACGTATTAAAAACTTAGCGAAAGAATAATAGCAATGAAAACAATAACGCAAAAGTTAGGTTACCAGGGTAAAGAAAGGCTTATAACAGTTTCTTTTTGAACACATAAGTTTGGTTTCAATCGTTTGATGGCAATCGCTTCGGCATATTTTAGAAGATTTGAAGTTTTTTGTCTATTGAACACTTTAAATGATTGATTAATATCAATTTGGTGTCCTGTGTCAATTAGATGCTTAGCGATCGCGCTGCTAAATGTCTTTGTTCCTGTGAGTCGTAGATTTTTTGGAACATGTTCATTAAATCGTAGGTAGGCCCTTCTTTCTGTTCGGCCAATGTAACTGCTACTGCAGGTACACGTAAATTTATATAGACAGTTGGCGGTAACATGAGAAGGATACCTGTCGATTTTTGATTGTTTCAGTGAACATGTTGTTATGTATGATATAAGCAGTTTGGCAGCATAATAGGTTCTCTTTAACGCTGAGCTAAGTCTTCTTCTGATTGTTCCAGCAATATCATCACCTTTAAAATCGAGTTGGATGAAAATAGACTTCTTTTCGACTGTAGTTTCATTTAGTTTATCAGGCTTTTGTTCATATTTTGCTGAACCCCACTCTACTTATTAGAAAGGAAGGCCTTATCATTCATCCATTATGATATATCTACCTGAACAGTGACAATTAATTATGTCAAATTTCCCACAGATTAAACACTGCTTGTGTGTAAAAGTTTCCCTCACTCTCCCCACTACATTGTTCATACACACTAATAATTTGTAAACAAACCTTCAAAAATATACAAACATGATGTACTATGAAACACCTTGATCCAGATTGACATGAATTCAACACTGTCAGACTGATAAATCTTGCCAATCTGATCTCATCGTGCTAACATAGTATGAAAACATTGACCTTAGCCTATATATATGATTGTTTCTACGATGTCTACAACTAATAATCATTAATATTTTATCATTAACATTACACTACTTAAATTGCGCTAGTAGTATAAATAATAATAATAAAAACCAACAACATTTTTTACTTATTTCTTTTGGATGGAAAGGTAAAATTTAAAAATAGAACAAATGACAGAACGAATTTTAAACAGTTTTATTATTCAATTTTGTGAAAATATTGAATAAATTATCATATGACGTAAATAAGTAGTATGTTGTCAATCCTTAAGAAACCATTGCGTAAAAGAAAGGCAATTTATTGTGATATGTGCGTCATTTATTAAATGTTGTCGTATTTTATTCTTTCCCAGTTAATTTATCCATCTCCTTGAAATGTTTCATTATCATATTGATGTTGATGATTTTTATTACTACTACTATTAGTATTATTAGTAGTAGTATTTGTGGTAGTTTTACTTGTTTTCATTAATTGTTTAGTTTCATTACCCAATTGTTTATTATCTAAATGTAATTGTTTTTGTTTATTTGTTGTATGAATAACGAATTGTTGATTGTTATTATTATCAGTAGTATTAGTAGTAGTATTTTTATCATTTTGTTTATTTATTTTATTTTTTACACCAATACACTGACAAATATATTGCACTTTAGCAACAATTTCATCTTTCATTAAATTTAAACACATTGATAATAAAGCTAAACCAAATAATAAATATAAACCGCCAACAAGTAGTTCTGTTTGAGTTTTCTCCTATGAAAAAAGAAAACGAGAAGAGATGAGTTGACATAAAGTTTTATTTCTTTGTTTTACTTGAGAATAGAAGAAACAGTATAAATATGACGTCGGAATTTAAGTGATTGAATACTTCACAGATTGATGTTAGTAGGATACCATTGAAAACCAAAAAGCACTGGACAGCTGTTTCGTCAATATCAATCTGTGATGTATTCAATAAACTAAAATACCGATCACAAAAATAACCACTTTAATTCAATTACAATAATCAGTTAACTAGTAACTAACTGTAGCATGCTCATGAAACTCTAGTGAGAAGTTGTGACTAGTGTAGTTCAAATTTATAGAAAGTGAGACGGTTACTACCAATGACAATCGATGACACGCTATAATTCTGCCATTGGATGCCGGTGCAGTGGTGTGGAGGATTACGTGTTCGCCAACCTGAAGCCCTTGGGGGAGAGTTCAGGAGGTTCACTGCTTATGAGTCAGCTACTAAGATGAAGCAGGTGCCTAGTGCTCAGTGACTTTCAACGGTACACTGCCAAGATCAGACAGTTATGTATTCAATCAACATTTGATACAGCCATCTTCGTATAACTTTTTAGGAGTTGCCAACTTACATGCTTTTAACTGTAAGGCATATTGTCATGACTGACCAATTCTATCAGTTTACCTTCCCATGTAGAACTAGGTACATATATCGTTCTTCGAGATCACTTTTGCGCCATATTTAAAAATACCTAACTGTATGACTGGGGAAAAGACAGCGTAGATTAACAACGTTTTGTATTCTGCTCAGATTCATCGTTGGACATAATTCACAAAATTCTGTCAAATATGTCAAGAGCTTCACATCTGAGTATAATTTAATTTTCACAAAAGAATTAACCATCTATGATATGAAGCCTGAATTGTTCGTACAAAAGCAACTTGTAAGATCTTCTTTCTTACCATGAACTTAGTTGATAGTTCACTTCATCTGATTTATTCATACTTCTCTGTTTCTCCACAACTCATTCCTACTTCTAATTTTACTACTCACTCTCACTATTATAATATTTATTTTTATAATTGCTGTTACTATTATTACAAAGTCTGTTTCTGTTTCGATTTTTCAAGTTTCATCCATCTTAACACTAATGCTAATCTTAGTTACTATGTGTCCATCTCACTGTGCGGTAACAGGTTTTGATTGATTGATTGATTAAAAGTATGTTGCTTATCAAGTAAGTTATTATTGCCGAGAGTTACTAAGCTTTCACCCAGAACTTATATTATTTAGTGAACTATTAAGCATTAGACAGCAGTGGATAACTGTTTTATGCTATTTTCATTTATGACTTCGTAAGAAATTGAATCCAGAATTTGTAGACTTTGTGGTACTACCTCTACTCTAAAAGGAAAATGTTATGATTCCACTCACTTATATCATTCAATCAGTCATGAACAACGTGGAACCTGACATGTATACGCATAAGTCCAAGCTGCCATATCACAGCGCGACGACATCATATTTGAGATTAACACCATAATCTAATTCAGCAGAAAGGAGCTACGTCACCAAATCTTTCTAATTACTTATCACAGTTAACACATAAACCCCAACCAGATAGTCTTCATCTACCAAAGTGGCTTAAAACAATAGTTAAAGACCTCATGAACTGATTTCATATTTTCGTTTGGATGCCCCTACCAGCCTCCCATCCTACTCCTACGAAGACTAACATCTCGTAACAAAACAGGAATTGGCTAGACACACACAATACAGTCCCAACAATCTAAATTGATGACGGCTTGCTACATTTTCAACTGATCATTCATATTTTCCTAGTACTCTGCATCTAACGTCAGCATTATTATTTGGTGATTCCATGATATTCAGGCGAAACTATGAAGGCTTGTATGACCTACAACCATATTTAATATGCATTAGTTGAAATAAAATGAATTTCTGAGCAATAAATTCAGCCTTTCTTTACGAGACGGATATCTCACTCATGCTATATGTGGCTGAATTCACGAAATGTTAATAAAACTTTCACAGGCGATTTTCGATATAATAGCTTTATAGTTGATAAGTTATTATTATTATTGATGAGAATCCGTTGAGTGACATAGTGTGTATATATTTAGGGGCGACTCTTTTTAAAAACACCCTTCCTTAATTGAGAAAGCAGCATTGCTGTCATGCTGACTGTCTAAGGTAAACACCTTACTGCTGTCATATCTCTTTGCAGTCGCCAGTACGACTTAGCCTACGGACCATAAGTTTGCTGAATTTAGTCTTACCGCCTCTTAACTGATTTACGTGTCATGGTAGGACCGCAAAGTATAAATATTTTAGCCAGCATTGCCCGATTGGGTCTTCACGATAGGCTTACCCGACAACTACATGAAAATTGCAGTAAGAGTATTTGCTGTTCTGTGTGGAAACTTGAAGTCTCTGGGAGTACTTTATTAACAGTATACTAATAATATTGTGAACATTGAAGTTGTTATTATAACCAAAGAAATATTATTCAACTTACTTCAGTGAATCTTCCATTTCCTGGAACTAAATCACCAAATCCAATTGTTGCTATTGTAATAAATGAGAAGTAAGCAGCATCAGCTATAGACCAATCTTCCCATGTTGGAAATAGCATAGCACCAAATAATGTATATATAGAAAGGACAATAACACTAACTGTCAATGGAACATGTAGCTTCGCACCTTCCATGTTTTCGTCTTCATCATCAATTTCCAAATAATCTCCATCGTCATCATCCTCTTCATCATTAGACTGAATCTAAATTAATCAATAAAAATAATTTAAGTGAAATGTAGACTTTACCAAGACTTCATATGGTAAATAATGGAATCATAGTTTTGTAATGGTGTTTCCGTTGTTAAGTCATGAAAACATTGATAAATAAGACTATTTACGTGTCTGAAAAACTATTAGATGATATTTCAAAGAATTTGAAGTGAAGACTAATTACAAAATGCTTCCTTCAGGATAATTTTACTAAGATTTACCCACAGATGAATGCACATGACAATGGTTCCAACCATATATATATAGTTCTTACTATGGATCTCGTTTCACTCAAGAAAGCATAATATAATGAGTCTTATTTCATTAACAACGCAAACACCTATTCCCAAAGAACAATACAACTATTCACAAATATTATTTAAGGTATCGTTAAGGTTAAAACCCTAATTGTATCTTTAAGTCCTAATCTGAGAACAAATTCATAACGCTGAACACTAATTTCAAACTGCATTCTTAACGATAAGCCCTAGTTTTAAGTGGAATTACTAAATCTTTTTGCAAATAACAGTTCATTCGATAAATGCTGTTCTCAGTATTAAGTCTCAATCGTAGTCCACAACTTAAGTTCAGCAGTACTGTAAACTGAAAGAAAATGCGACACAGGGTAAGATTGAAAAAGAGGTTGGGTAAAATGCTGTAACACTAAAAACGTTGAGAAGAGTGTTACAAAACCCATAGTTTTCATATAATTTTACCAATCTTTTATGAACTGTCTTCTCAAACCTTATGCGATTTGGCACCAACCTTTTAACACGCTGCGTTAACTTCAGTTTCAGTGTGATTAGGACAGGAGTCTGGTCATTTAACAGCCATATTTTCTTGTTCTTACACTATGCTATAGCTCATTTTTCTTTACTTAAAACAAGTGTTCTGTGGAACATATTCAGAAAAGCTAACAGAAACTCTTTTCTCAGTCTTTTGTATGTATATTCGAAGGCAACTTATAAAGGGTACCGATCAACTAATTATGTCTTCGTTACATTACACTGACATTTATTCATGATGTCAGCGTTAGTTTTCTACTAACTAGCACTGACTTGATCGTATAGTCATACATTCATTGATTATTATTACATTTGTCTTATTCAATGCAAACCTTACTTTATTCGATTTCACTTTATAAACATATCGATGCTATTCAAACTTTCAATGTTTTGTTGCATATAGGATGTTATTCACTAGTCTTTATTAGTTTCTGTTCTGTTTTGAATTCAACGTAATTGATTGATTAAGGTATCAAACATGTTGCTTATAATAATAATAATAGCAACTTTAGAACTATAGGGGTAAATAATTTTCCAAGTAAAAAGTTATGTAGGCTTTCAATATTTATAGTGAATGGAGGTGGTTTGTGGATTGTTATTGACATTTAGCTGTTGATTGGTTCGTTAGTGATTGATGTTTGTAAGGTATCATTTAAAACTAGGGAGAACTGAATAGCTGCTTCGTCTTAGTATGGAACTCCTAGGCAGTGCACTTCTTATATTCTAGTCTAGTGGTCTCAGTTTAGTGAACGCCTAGCTCTCTACAACACTGGGCTGCCATCTAAAAGTAGAATTCCAACTTCCATCAATTTGTGATATATATAACGCTACAATCATCCCTTGTTATTGGTGATAACTATCTCACTTCCGACGAATCTGAACTCCACCAGTCACGACTTCATCAGTGATGCTGAGCATATTTATTTTAGTGGATATAACTAACTAAAAGAAACCAGTCATGCTTCACCATTAGATCACAGTATGATACACCATGAATGACAACTTCTTCCCTAGTCAATCAACATAGATGTTACAGTCCAATTTACGCTATATTTACGATTAACTTATTCTTACTGTCCACTAATCACTACATTTTGCTTTCTACCCATTCATACATGTTAGTTTAATCGTTAAAAGCTACTGTAGTTATACCACAAGCTCAATATTAGTTATATACAGGGTAGATTTCTGACCATTTACAGTTGATGAAAGACCATAGATTCTTGTTACTTTTATATTATTCAATGTATATTTGTATTCATTAAGTTAAGTTAATTGTTAATAACTAGTTGATACTAATTTAAATGATTAAGAATTCATTTCAACCTTATTAGAAAACAAATGAGTTAATAAACAATAAATTGAAATATTTAACATAACACAGAATGGTTCATGACAACCACAACCACAACCACAACAACAACAACCACAACATGAAAATGTGAAAACTCTATTTCATTTAAATGAAAACAATCATTTCTCTATTTTAATGCACAAATTAAATTTTTAATGATTTTATAAATAGAAATTATTATCATTTTCTGGAAAAAAATTTTTTTTTCTTCATTCATTATAGTTGTCATAGTAACAGAAGAATTTTTCATCATGTTTTTGTGAATACAATAACTGAAAATATAATAGAAATGATTAATGTGTTCAGTACTAAACATTACCATTACAGCCCCCCCCCTTCCACCTTTCTTTACTTCATTTCATGTTCAAGACATTAGAATGATCTAGAAATGTTACATTCTATTGGTTAAATGAATATACATAATAAGTACAAACTTGTACTGTTAAACAATAGATGAAGGAACATGAGGTATTGTTCATTATTACTATTATTGTTATTAATACAGTAATACAAACATTAGAACTTATTACGGTCAGAATCATGCAACAATTGAAGTAATTTTCTAGTCAATGTATAAGTTGATTAACTAATCTGATAGTAGAAAAGTTAGGAAGATTGAAGAAAAAGGAAAATCTGTGAAAACAATAGTTGCCTAGTAAACACTTAATAATTTTATACTACTGATCTAAATTGAATATATTTAGGTAGGTATTTTTTTCACATAATGACATATACACATTAGCTAGTAAGGATCCTTAAAGACAGATCATAGCAACTTCATTAATTTAATGGAAATGTCCACTTATAAATGTGAATTGAGCAATATCAGTACATAGTAACGATAACCTTTTACAGATCATTAATAGAGGAGGCAAAGAAAAACTACTCAATTAGACATAGATACTTATGATATGAATAGTCTTCTAGAGGTAAATTAGTAAGCGAAGAATTCACATCGAATAGAATGCACAGTCTTTTCATTTAACATGAATAACATAGGAATAATCGACCAGCCTTAACGAATCCTTCAAAGAATACCAGTTTAATTTTTATAGAACAGATATCATTAACAATGTCAGTCATTCTATGAGATTATGCATAGGTGATCGACACATGGATAAAATTGATCGTCGAGAATTATTAATTTTATGAAGTCTAGGCATTCCATGTAAGTGTGAGTGTTCAAAACCATTAATGACATTCATGTTCAATAATTTTACTAATGGAAAATTTACACTTCCCCTTATATTTTATGAATTCCTTCAAAGTCAACTTTCATAATTGAGGTTAGTCAGCATTTTACTTTTGTAATTCCTTCTGTTCATTACAGCTACTCCAGATCCATTATCACGTTTGAGTAGTACATGTCAGAATTAGTTTATAACTCTTTCAGTGGTTTAAAATGAAAACAAATCAATATATTTCCCTACTTTGATTTGGAACTGTTAAAATGATGAGCTAAATCAACTAATTTAGCTTTCCACCAACAATATAGGGGCAAGTGTATAGAATTGGTCATAGAAGTTCATAAATTGGGCATTAATTCTTAGTTCAGGTATTTGTTTTATGTGTATGAAAAAAAATTAAATCCCAGTGAAGCTTCATTCTTTTCGTAAAGAGAAAGGGGTTGGGGAAGGTAATACAATTGGTGATAAATTAGTTATATATTTATGAGGATTCATTAGTAACGAGTCAAGATGATT
Organism: Schistosoma japonicum; assembly: GCA_025215515.1. NCBI lineage: Eukaryota > Metazoa > Platyhelminthes > Trematoda > Strigeidida > Schistosomatidae > Schistosoma > Schistosoma japonicum. Next base: position 41,850,663 of record CM046064.1, on the reverse strand, counting down.
CTCATCATTAGAATATATATATCCAGGTTAACCCAGATTCTATTTGTTTTCGTTTTCCCATTAATGATACTACATGGATTTAATGTGATATTCAAGAGACATAATAAATAGTACACAAAATATATGATAATCAGTATCAGTTGAATCATTCAACATTTAACAATAATTTTCAACATTTGAATTAGTAAGTTGGATGAGATTTCAAATATTTGGTTATAAAGTTACTGTAACATGATCTAGTGTATAGTTGCCTAAGAACTGTATAACTTATGAAACAAGAATTATAACAATCCAAGTCCAAGAGTTCTAATACAATTTCACATTTGTTTTTGACAAGTCCATTCAGCATGTTAATCATATTAGAATGAAGTCTTCTTTTAAAAAAATATTTAAAACAATTGGTCCTTTTCAATTCTATCAACTTTCAATGGTAGAATATCCACTCCAATCAATTTGTTTATAGTGTGATGATTAGTCAATCTGTGAAAAATACAACCAACTAAACTTTTTGTTATAAAAGCCACCTCAGTTTGATTTATTAATCAGCTAATAAGTGATTAATTTCAGCATGTACCCGTTGTTCTAGTAAGAAGTAGAGACTAGTGAAATTCAGATATGTCGGGAGTGAGACATTTATCACTGATAACAATGAATGACCACAGTACTATATCACTTATTGATGAGAGCGGGAATTCTAATTCTAGACGCCAGTCGGCCAATTGATACAAATGGTTAGGCGTTTGACTTAAAAACTGGAGGTCTTGGGTTGAATTTTCTGGAGAAATCGATAGTGCGCACTACTAAGCAGTTCCATTCTACGACGTAACAACTATCCATTGTTCCCTGGTTTTCAGTGGTGTCCAACTGACAACAATCTGTAACTAATACGATCAACTAGGCTTAATACCTGTCTCCACTAAATCACCTCGATGAATCCATTTAATAAATTTTGACATTGTCATAAGAAGACGAAGTTTATCAGATTTATGTAATGCATATTTGCTCAATACATTTCGAACAATTTGATAACAAATATAATTGTTTAAGTATAAATTGTTCCTTAACTCATAGCGGAGAGGGGAGGGAGAAGGGTTGAGTTATCGTATTGCTAAGACTTTAACAAACCTTAGAATACATCCTCCTGCACTCCCCCAAACCACATTTATTTAACACCGCAAAGGTTGATTTGATATCAGTTATATGATTTGTTTCAACTGAAATGTCCAGTAACAAGAGATGATAATTGTTATCACTTTTTCCTATTTTGTTATTAAATTTCATTTGTTTTTATTAGATGATAGTACAATCAAACAATTTACTAATTTAAATTAAAAAGTATTGTCATTTACGAAAAAGAAAAACAAGACTCGTGAACTAACAAAATAAAGAATTAAATACACCAACCTATTGACTGGTCTTTTATATAATAAAAATTGAGATTTATGTAAGTTGGATTGTGACTAGCAAGCGAAATTCAGGATACGCGTTTCGTCCTTTTTGAGACTCATCGACCGGATGTCGCTGCAATGCAATGTTGATGTTCACACTCTAACTTGAATATTACTTGTGTACTATCACTATATAGAGGCAATTCATTGAGGATGCACATTTAGCAACAGAGGCTGATCAGTTTCAGTTCATTGCAAATCAATGGGAAGATATACGGTTATTGTTATTGAGATTTATGTCATTAGTTACTAACAAATGAATAAATAATGTAAGTTGACATTGAACTTATATTAGGATAGTAAGAAGTAGTAGAGGTTTAATAACTCAATAGTAATATCTTTGAGTATAACACTAGATGATATAACATTAGGTATCTTATATAAAGTATAAATTCATTCAATATTACATAAACACCTTGTTGAAATGTTACACTTTACATGAAACATAAATCTACTAGATAATCCTAGCCATCTATTTAACATAACAGGCTAGTAACTCAGTGATCTAAATATAAATTTCACTATAACTCTATAATATGTATCTCTCAAAGATTATTTCATACAGTTGTTTATAACAACACAGTGACTGATTGTATCTTGTTCGATTCACATCATCTACAACTTACAAATATGAAATAATCTAATGTATAGTCAATATTACAAAATAGTAATTCAACATTTTACTCATAAGGGAAATTATTCAAAAGTAAATCCGTCTGTAACATCATCATCATCATGATCATTATGAATAGAAGATACAAGTACAGTTTATAGAACTAAATAGTAGTTAGGATGATCATGTATCTTCCCGTCGATTTGTTATGGACTGAAGTTGGTCAGTATCTACTGCTTTAAGTGCATCCTGGGCCATGTCGAGAAAATCCTCTCAAGATGCACATATAGCAACAGAGACTGACCAGTTTCAACCCATAATAAATCAACAAGGAGGTACAAGTTCATACTAACTACATATGCGTCCGTTGCACAGGTGTAACTGTCCGGTTTTATTAGCCTAGAGATGAATGCGGCGGCGTTTGGCACGAAACGAACTGACTTGGAATCCCAGTGTAAATATCGACATTGGAATGCAGGTACGTCCAGCCAATGAGTCTCAAATAACAATAAAACGCGCCTTCTGGATTCCACTTGTCAATTACACTCGAACTTAAGTAAATAGCAACTTTTACGAATGGAAATATACTTACCAAGAGAAAATTCCAGTATAACAGAAAAACGTCAAGAATTTGTGAAGTTAAATATTTTAGGTGATTGCATAACAGAAAGTTGGTTACAAGTGAATAATAAATTGAGATAAACCAATTTCAAAAATGAAATTGTGAAGATGAATGAGTTTAAACGATGACGTAATAGGAGAATTTTCGAAAAAAGTTTCGTTATGATTTCCACGGACGTAAGTATGTTTAAACTAGATAACGGTAGGCAGGGATCAATTGACTCTTTAATAAGTGATTTTCAACCTAATGTTGAAGTGATGCAACCTATCATACAATACACGGCAGAAAAAGTTAGACCTCTACAACTTGTTTTACCGAGGATTAAGAGGTGGTTTAATTATGATCTATAGAATACTTAGAAACTAATTAAATCTTGATTTATTCTTTCTTTTTCTTCCAATTAGATAAGAACATCTCAGTGAACATAACAAGCGAGTTCACATGTCAATAACAAATAAAATTTACGTAGGATACAAGTTTTTCATCAAGTAATAAACTTCTAGAATCAGTTACAGGAAGAAATGGTTTTTGTATCTTAGATCCACCTATTTAATTGATGAAAAAACATATAAGATTCTGATCACTAAAAAACTATGTTGACTGAAATTACCAATGAGTAAGATTTTTGGTTAAGTATGCATATTTTTCCTTAAAATATACATAATTTCGATTATCCTACTGTAATTCACTGTCACCAATTTGCTTCAAGAGTCATATAAAAGAAAAAAAAGTTGACTATACAATAAGTCGTAAACTACAACTAATTACAGAATACCCGTTATTAAACCATGGTGAAGCCAATACCACAATGATACACAAAAACCGACTTTTCTATGCCCATAAGTCTATGCTAATATTGTTTGTCTACAAAGCTGTGTAGAAGAGCACAAAACAGGTGGGTCAACCAAACAAGAATTTTCTTATACTTCAAACATACCATTACGTACATACGAAACATGACCATAATGAATTAGTAATAATTAACGAGATTAAACTGCACCAAAAATAATTGAGTTCATAAAGCTTATAACTAATGATGTGTTTTATGTTACTAACCAATTTCAAGTACATTACTATTAAAAATCAGGAAATATTTAACAACTAAGTCATTCCAATGCAAGACTCTTTAGTAGTAACTACTTACACCTTCATTACAAGTTGAACTTAGAGCATTGAATCTTCTTTTGGCAAGCATTTAACATTCAGTTAATAAAAAATACTATGAAAACCAAAAGTTCATCCACCCTCCAGGTTATCTAATGGTACAGAATTTTTTTCTTTTAAGAAAATTTTTCCTAACTATTATGGCCTATAAGTTTCTATTGTTTGTTAGTGAAAATCAACATTTCACCTAACTTTTAGTTGACGAATTCATCACAGATTGATGTTGGTAAGGTGCCGTTAAAAATCAAGGAGCACTGCACAACTACTTCATCCTGGTATGGGACTCTTCAGCAGTGAGCACCTCAGATTCCGCACCATGGGTTTCAAATTATTAAACATGCTAAAGTTAATCATTAGCGAGCTGGTTATCGTAATCCAGTGGAAATGGGAAATATATCATCGAATGCCTTGCAGTGGTGTAGCTGGTTAGGCGTTCGTCAACCTGAAACTCCTGATACTAAATATAGGGTTTGCACTGTTGAGGAGTCCCATACTAGGACGAAACAGTTGTGCAGTGCTCCCTGGTTTCCGGTGCTACCTAACTAACATCAACGTACCACAAATTCATCAACCAAAACTTAATAGCAAATTCCACAAACCATTTTGGTTCAATATTGTCTAGTTAGTCAATGATGTCCAGTTAACTTCCATACCAATTTATTCTAGTTTATAGTTTAAATTAATCCAACAGAAGAGCTTGTTAGAGTGATTTGCATCAACTAAGCAAATTGTTTAGGATTCCGTTTTTTGTTTTGGTTTGAAATATGATTTTACCAAGAGACTGTGGTTGATGAAGGTTAACAATGTCAGAAACTAAACGAATACTGATCATTAAATTGAAATTCAATGATCTATCAAAAACTTAGTAACTATGCTAGTTAGTCTTTCAAGATATGATTCAATGATGATGCGTTGTAATTTTGACTTGGTGTAATGTATCAACTCTTGTTCTCTCTACAGTCCATTACGTAACTCAGGTCGATGTTGATTCGTATAAAAATATTCTTTAAAGTTATACAGTCAAGTAATGTTTTCTAATGGTACTGTTTAGTGAAGTAAGCAAACACTTGTAGAGAAGTGGTTAACAATGTTGTCATATTTCGTCTTGTTGAACTAGTCAACTAGTGTATTCACTTTCATACACATTAATCGGAGGTATTAATGTGATAGTTACTCAGCATAGATTTTCACTTGAGATTTCCTCTTTAAATCCATCCGTAAACTTACCACTACAAAGAATGATAAGTTGGATAGAAGGAATGGTTTATTTTATGAAGATATAAAAACAGATATATTGTGTGCAAATTATTTTAACCTGGCTATTTCCACACTGTTGTCTTCTTCATCTGTTATTGGCTACATATTGCATTCTTTTAGCTGTCTTCTATATATTCAGTATACGCCCAGCTTTTTGTCTCATCAACTCACTAGCGTTGCTACTTCAACTGATATTCTGTTGCATACTACCTATATAACGTCCTTTATGTAGTATTCCCCACAATCCCCATTAATCACTAAATTGTAGAATTGTGTAAATCAATTTAGCGAATCCTGTACAAATGCAATCAATTAAAGTTTTAACACAACAGAAAACGTCTTTACTTAGATATTTTTAAGGCAAAAAACATCTTTTCTCTCAGTAATCGTTTTCTTTACAAACAGTGATTAGTTAAGGTTAGTATAATTTTTTTCTTTGGATAGGTATAGCAAACATCTAACGATTGCTTACCTTCTGTTGTAGTAATGGCTAATGTATTCAAAAGTTGAAAGAAAAGTTAAAGGTAACCAAACAATAGCATGATAAGAATCACTGAAGTTATTTATAGTCGATTTAAACTATATAAGTTGGTGTAGGCTAACTACTACAATAATGATGAATTATGGAATTTAGAAGATGTGAGAATGAACTTGTTATGGACTGAAGCTGATCAGTTTCTATTGTTATATGTACATCCTGAGTGGATTACCTCGATAAAGTGATTATTTAAGTTGAATTATAGCTGGTTAGTGGAATCCAAGACATTGGGATGCAGGTACATCTATTCGACGAGTCCCAAATAGGACGAAACGCGCGTCGTGAATTCCACTTGCCAGTCACAATCCAACTTACGTAATGTTAGGTGTTTTGGTTAGAAATAATCATCAAAGTGAACTACATAAGTTTCGTTATATTCATTTATAAATCTGAGTTGATAATGCAGGAAAACTCTTAGTGAATGAAGTGTCAATGAATAAAACAACTTGTTAGTAGAAATGGACTACTTCATACAACAAAAGTGATACACTTATAAATTAAATAAGTGATATAAAATAAACATGATTATCAATCGTTTTAAGCATTAATTATGTTAGATACAGGTCTATGAAGACCTGATTATCAATTTTACTTATTACCTAACATATCACTTTCAATGTTTCTTCATTGTGACTGGCAAGTGGGATTCATGATGTGCGTTTCATCTTATTTACAATTCGTTGACCTAATGCACTTGAATTCTAGTGCTGATATTCACACTGAGACTTAAATTCAGTTCTTTCTTGTCAAGCGTCACCAAATTAACCACTAGGCTCGTAAGTCCAGGAAGTTACATGGGTGCAACGAGTATCTTCCAGTTCACATCATAATGAGCTGAAAGTGATCAGTCTCTGTTGCTAGATAAAAATCCTGAGTAGATTGCCTCGATACAGACGCTTTTATACTAAACGAACTGAGTTTAAGTCCCGATGTGAATTCAACACTAGAATGCAGTTACATCCAGGAAGATCTTGTATACCTAGTCAATCATTTTACTTTTGAGTACTTTAGGCTTTTGTGTTTTTATAAACTTACTACTATGTTATAGGATTCATGAATCCCTTCTTATTCACGAGCATTTATGGGCCTACCTACTTATTTCTTTCATTGTATCGTTTTGGTCAGACCTTCATATTCCTTACAAGTCATTAATCATTAAGTTCTCACCTTTCTATATACTTAAGACATAGGAATTTCAAAATGCAATGTGTTATGATCTGATATATTATTGATCAAACTGAGCGACGTCTTGTGTGTGTTTATGCCACTAAAGAACACCCTACACTACCCTGATACTCCTACTGAGTTCTTAGTATGTTACTACGTGAGTGTGATTTGGAATACTGGATTCTAATAATAATAATAATAAAAATAATACAACTGGCTTCCAAAGCATAATCCATTGTGAGATCAGTACTGAATCCTGAGAATACAAAAATTCCAATAGTAATATAAAATGAATTTCTATAATTCTATACCATCATTCTTCATGGTTTTGTAGTTGCTTTATTACTCAGTTAGTCAGTTATAATTATTACACCAGCTGGTATAGATAAGCTTCTCTTGGATTAGAAAAGATAAAATCATGAATGAACAATACAAAGTTATAAAAATAAAAGTGTCAATCATAGTAAATATCATATAGATACCAAAATGTTATAAGACGGAAAAGAAACGTTATGTTTAGGATAAACATCCCATTTGAGCCGCATCTGTGTGTATCTACAAACGTATTTGCTCCTGTGCCGCTTTCTATATTGGCCTAATAAAATGAAACCTTTGCAAATGCATCGCAGAACATTATGCGGTATGGTTTCTCAAAGACAAACGTAAATAAATTACAAGCTCAATACAAGAACATCTTAGTAACTCGAGTCAAGTTGCATCTTTGGAAAAATCCTTCAAAATTATCTATGTTGCTAAACAAATGATCTTAAAGGGGGAACGAATGAATATCTTATGCATTCGTAAAGCTTTGACAATCTGGTAGTTCAAACCAGATCTCCGCGTTCAGAGACTGCATGTTCAGTCTTTGAATTTACCATGGCCCTAATTCTTCACATATTTTATCGTGAATATGTTGGGTCAGTTTTCATTTATTTTTCTTCTCCTTAATTTCTCTACCAACATCAGTCTGTGACGTATCCAGTCAACTAAAAATACCAGTCACAAAAATAACCATCCCAATTTAATTACAATAATCAACATACTAGTGACTATCTTCAGGATGTTCATGAAGCTCTAGTGCAAAGTGATGACTGATGAAGTTCAAACTTGTCAAGAATAAGACAGTTATTACTAATGACAATGAATGATTGTTGCGATATATATCACAAATTGATGGAAGTGGGAATTCTACTATTGGATTCCAGCCCAGTGGTGTAGATGATTAGGTGTTTGCCAACCTAAAGCCCAAGGTGCGGAATCTGAGGTACTCACTACTGAAGAGTCCCATACTAGGACGGAACATTTATGTAGTATTCCCTGATTTTCAGTGGCACCTTAACAACATCAGTCTGTGATGTATTCAATCAACTAAAAATGCCAATCTCCACAAAAAGCCATCTAAATTCATAATTTAAAATTAATTTGATAAGTCTGTTCGGTAAATTTCTCTTCTTCATTTCAGCCAATTGGACAATTATACCCCATTCTCCCAATCCATAAGTTAATCACACTTAAATTTAATTTTTCATTATTTAGGCAATTACGTCACACGTCGGTAATTCTTCCGATACATGAAATTTCTAATTAATTTATTATGTAATTGCCTTCTATTATTCAATAGATAAATGTCCTGTTGAAATGACTACATCGAAAGGGAAATTCTCTTCGCCTCTTTATCTTTACTTCTTTCTAATGCAATGAAAACGTTTGAAAGTATATTAAAACACAAAATTTATTCAAAGATACAGCGTTAATACATAATCTCAACAAAGATCAATTTCTAGGCATATCTCATAATGTCTCCAAATGTTCATTCATAGGAACTCCAGTCAGATAGTTCCCAACTATCAAAACAATTTTAATCAATAGTCAGTTAGTAACGGTAATGTACACAATATAATCAACATCAGTATAAAGATTTATCATATTCATTGATTTAAGTTACTTGTTGATTCATTGATGTCATATGTTTATTAACTAAGATTGTGGCTAAATGATTCAATCACTGGTGGCGAAAGCTTAATCAACACTTCTGGGTTGATTAATATTCAATAGTAAATCTGTCACTCCTATCAACTCGTGACATAATCCAACGACCAGTCAATTTTATTAGTGATAAATATCTCACTTACAACATATCTGAACACTATCAATCACGACTTATTGTTAGCAATTAAGGAGCATCTTAAAGTTGTTCAGTTGATTATTGTAAATGAATTCAGGAAGTTTTGTAAGAATTGGCACTTAGTTTAATATTGTTGTTTGTATTTATCACAGATTGATGTCGATTGGGTACCACTGAAAACAAAGAGTTTTTCGTCTTTGTGTAAAACTACTGATTGGCACTGAGTACAGTTGATGCCATTAGGTAGTTGTTTCTTTTAGCTTTTTTTAATTAACACACAATTCATACATAGTTGTCGGGAATTTATGTTACTTACTTACCTTTCATATCTTATATCCTATTGAATACATGATTTCTTTTCATCGACTTTCATTCAGACTGTTCCATTTGTCAAAAGTACATTATTTTTTTTGTCATAAAAAGATCTATTCTTTGAAGTATTTGTTTGTTGTAAAGTGATAATACAGCTCTTCAATGTATTTCGGATCATGTTAAATAGTTGTATCTTGTTATTATCAAAAGAGATTTTAACCAAGTATTGTTTAATAGAAATATTTCTGTTGTATACAGAAAGAGCATATGTACTAGAACCTGTCAAAGTCTATTATATTATCCAGTATCAACAACATTCAAACATTAGCCTTTGTAATTTAACTTATGGTAATTGTAATTACCTGATTGTATTCTGTTTTAATTAAAACTTAGTTAGTTAGTTACTTACAACGTAGAACTTGGTACATGCGTATGTTAGTTCAAGATACAATGCCCCAGTTAGCAGATAAAAATCTAGTTATCGGACCATATCCCAGAGTAGGGGAGGTAGTAAAAGAGTGAGAACCAATGGAAAGTCATTGAGATCGAAACTAAGATATGAGAAAATATGATTTAGTAAAAAGAAAATTATGATAATGTCAAAAACTTAGAATTCGAAGGAAGAGAAGGAATGGATACACCTGAGCAATTGCCAAATATTTTAAGCCATTTCACCTAAAGTCTCTAACCATTTGTTACGATCATCACGTGGGCTCCAACCAGGTAGTCTACATCTATTAACATTGGCTCAGCCCAATCGTTAATGACTTCATGGATTGATGCCATGTTTTCGTTTGGCCACCCCTAGCTTTTTTCCAGCCCACTCCCACACCAGACAACATTGCTCGTCGAGGAAGTGGCAGTCAGGCATAGGTAACACATGTCCTAACCAACTAAACTGATAAAGATTAACTATTTCATGAATAAACTTACAGTATTTACTGTATTATGACAGCCGTGGCATAAAAATTGTAGTTAGTATCAAAAATGCAACTCTGCATTGAGCCCTTCTAGGGTTCCTGTCGGTCCCAAGCCCGGATAAAGAAGGAGGGTTGCGCATGGGGTAAGCAACCCCATCGCGTAAAACAACAGCTTTGCTATAGAAACGCTAACCAGTAAAAACCTTTATAATCTTTTTAACTCTGCAGTGGGAAAAAAGGATCTGTTATGACGCCCCATGGTAAAAGCCGAGTTTCTTAGGAAGCCATGAGGCCGATACCCATTCTGACAACCAGATCAACCATTAATATAGGTACATGGAACGTCCGCACGATACAAAAGACAGGGAAAAGCATGCAAATCGCCGAAGAAATGAAAAAATACAAACTGAAGATACTTGGAATAAGTGAAACCAAAGATTATCCTCAGGAGAAGTGCTTTTATACTCCGTTCACGAAAAAAAAGGCCTCAAACACAAAACAAGTGGCACTGATTTTGTCCCAAGAAGCATGGAAAGCCCTTATAAGACGGTAACCGCATGGACCTAAGATCATCAAAGCATCCTTCATGACCAAGAAGAAGGGGATAACAATGAATGTCATCCAGTGCTACGCACCCACCAACGACAGCCACGAAGACGACAAAGATCAGTTCTATGCGAGGCTGCAATTAACAATCGATAAATGCTCAGCCAAGAACCAGACCATTCTGATGGTAGACTTCAACGCCAAGGTTGGAATGAACAACACTAGATATGAAGACATCATAGGACAAAATGGCTTGGGAGAAAGGAACGAAAACAGTGAGAGGTTTGCTAACCTATGTGCCTTCAACAAAATCATTATAGGGGGCACCGTATTCTACCACAAACGTATACACAAAACTACATGGGTTTAACCGGACCACATTACGGAGAACCAAATCAACCACATCTGCATCAATAAGAAGTTTAGGAGGACCATGAAAGACGTAACAGCAAGGAGAGGAACTCAGATAGCTTCGGATCATCATCTGGTGGCTGCTAAAATGAAACTGAGGCTAAAGAAGCACTGGACAACTGGAGCAGCAGTATTACAAAAGTTTAACACAGCCCTTCTCTGGGATACGAACAAACACAACGAATTCAAAATGATTCGCAACAATAAGTTCCAGACATTTCACGATCCACTAGAAAAAGGTGGAACTAATATAGAGGACAACTGAAAAGAGATTAAGGAAACAATAACTTCAACATGTCATGAGATTTTGGGTTGCAGGGAACAACACCATGAATAATGGATTTCTGTCGGTACTCTGGACATGATCCAAGATAAAAGGAGAACAATGTCAGCAATTAGTAACAGCCAGACAAGAACAGATAAAGCCAAGGACACAGGCCGAATACATAGAAGTTAACAAGCAAGTGAAGAGGACCATTAGGTCGGATAAACGGAAATATGTTGAGGACCTAGCAATGATGGCGGAAAAGCTGTGGGGCAGGAAACATGGGGCACTTATACGATACAACGAAGAAGTTAGCTGGAAAATTCAGTAAACCAAACAGCCAATCAAGAACAAAGCTGGCAAACGAATTACTGAAGTGCATGAACAACGAAACAGGTGGGTAAAACACTTCGAAGAACTGGTGAATAGACCAGTCCCACTGAACCCACCAGTCATCGAAGTATCAGCCACGGACCTCCCTATAAACATTGACCCGCCAACAGTCAAAAAAAATCAAAATGACAATTCTAAAATTAAAGAATGGCTAGTTAGCAGGGCTAGACAACATACCAGCTGATCAATGCACTGAAAAGAGATATAGAAGCAACTGCAAAGATACTCCACATTCTCTTCAGGAAGATTTGGGATGAAGAACAAGTGCCAGCAGACTGGATAGAAGGATACTCTCTCGAGATACTCAAGAAAGGAGATCTTAGCAGTTACGAGAACTACAGAGGCATCACTTTTCTTTCGATACCAGGAAAGGTCTTCAATAGAGTGTTATCGAACCGAATGGAAGATCTAGTTGACGTTAAACTTCGAGACCAACAGGCAGGATTTCGTAAGGAGCGTTCGTGTATTGACCAAACTGCTACCCAACGGTTCATTGATAAGCAGTCAATTGAATGGAATTCACCACTTTACATCAACTTCCTCGACTAAGAAAAGGCATTCGACAGCTTGGATAGGAGAATATTAGGGAGCAATCTACGACAGCACGACGTACCCGAGAAGATAGTAGACATCATACGGAGCTCTTATGACAGACTACATTGTAAAATCCTGCATGGAGGTCAACTCACGAATTCATTCGAAGTGAAGACCGGTGTTAGACAAGGCTGTTTACTCTCGCCTTTCCTTTTCCTGCTGGTAGTTGACTGGATCATGAAGACCGCAACATCTCAAGGCAATCTCGTTATACAGTGGACAATATCGATGGAACTAGATGCCTTAGACTTTGCAGATGATCTAGTTGGCTCTTCTATCCCACACACAGCAACAATTTCAGACTAAAACGGACAAGGTAGCAGTAGCGTTGGCAGCAGTAGGCCTCAACATACACAAAGGAAAAAGTAAGATCCTCCAATACAAAACAATGAACACTAACCCGATTTCACTTGGCAGAGAAATTCTGGAAGATGTAGAATCTTTTACATACTTGGGCAGGACCATCGATAAACAAGGAGGGTCTAATGCAGATGTGAAGGCGCGGATTGGAAAGGCAAGAGCAGCATTTTTACAACTGAAGGACATCTAGAACTTAAACCAACTGTAGGTCAACATTAAAGTCAACATTTTTAACACAAATGTGAAGGTAATTCTATTGTATGGAGCTAAAACTTGGAAAACTACGAAAGGCATCCTTCATAAGACACAAGTATTTATAAATAATTGTCTGCGTAAGATACTTCGGATCCGTTGATCGGATACCATCAAAAATAACCTTCTATGGCACAGGACAAATCAACTTCTAGTAGAGGAAGAAATTAGGAAGAGACGATGGAAGTGGATAGGACACACTGAGGAAACCACCAAATTGCGTCACAAGACACGCATTAACATGGAACCCTGGACGTCAAAGGAAAAGGGGGAAGACCAAAGAATACAGTGCGTCGGGAACTGGAGTCAGACATAAAGAGACTGAAGAGCACTTAAGAAGGACTGGAAAGGAAAACTCAGGACAGATTTGGTTGAAGAATACTGGTCGGCGGCCTATGCTCCACATGGGGTAACAGGCATTGATTGATTGATAGATAAAAATCGCACAGCGATTTATATTCATGGATTCGAATATTAAGTACTGCTAAATATTCTCTTCAATGTTGGTACAACATGGTCACAGAAAAATATCACCTTCATCGACGAAATTATACTTCAGTTTATACTTTCAGTTGTATCAGCCAGAGTACAAAATATTGTGATAACTTTGTAATAGTAGTAACAGCATAAGTAGTACCTTCGGAGCTGACATATGTTTACGCATTTCTCTTGGTTATTTTTATTAATGGAAGAAAACCGGTTGAGTTCTTGCAACTATGGTACACAGTCCTTTCCGTTCAGAGGGGTGTTTTTTGAGCACACATGATTATGTTCATTAATTCTTTATATTTCACCTGCTCTTCTACTCAATGAGGCTTCCGTTGCTTTCATTGGTGTCGTTAAGACCTATTAACGTCCTTCCTTTGATTTTGTTGCACATTAATTGTCAAAGTTGAAATTCTACCAGTGAATGTTGGTTAAAAAATAGTACAGATAGGCGTTTTCCGTGAGACCCGCAGCCTACAGTTTTAATCCCGTAAAAAATTGAGGTTGCACTCTGCTACTGAGTAAATTTATACAAGTACGAAGCAGCTATCTAATGAATGATTCTTTTTTTCAGGGATATCCGACAGATATTAATCCGTGGAGAATACAAACGACTAAGTTATTAATGATATAAAATTGATGTACAACAGATTTTAGTGATAGAGAATCACTCTCTATGATTGTGATAGATTTCCTTAACTAAACTACCTGATCTTAACCTATTTTCGCAAATCTAAACGGTGACATCCACGAATTACATGGATGAAATCATTCTATTTAGCCAGTAATTTCATAAAACATTTCAGTATTTTCACTATTCAAATCAACTAAAACAAACCATTTACTACAAAACTGTTACCTTTTTCGGCGGTAATGGTAATCCTCTTCGTCGAGCTTCTTCTTCTTCATGTTCACGTAAACTTTCTTCCCATTCACGTAAACGTTTTCTACGTTGTTCACGTTTACGTTTTAATATATCATAGAAACATCGACAACAGAATAAATTTAAAAAGATTATACGAAATCCTCTTGCGAGTAATCTACCAATGATAGCTAAGTAGATTAACATTAATGGTATACCAATAATAGCGTAAATAATGCAGGTTATTCGACCCCAAAATGTAACTGGTGCAATATGTCCATAACCTTTGAAAGAAGAATTAAAAAAAAAGCCAAGGAAAATCGATCAAACAATATCATCTTGTGATTTTCGAAAAAATAAAAAACAACACAAACTACTACAACTAATCTTTCATCAGTTAGATTGGTTAACTAAATGATTATTTACATAACGGTTCATATTACAGTTGTATATTGTTGTTAGTAGATACTTCTTTGATATTTCAGCTAAGAATTGTTTTGTCAATTTTTATTCTGAACATATAATGAAGATGAGGACAACAATAACGAATTAGTTAGCAGTAACGTCTCTGTCTACAACAGTGGTTAATACATACATTAATTTCATAGAGTTTGTAGATATGTCATATTAACGACTTAGGGAGGGGGGGGGCGGAGGATCTTGTCGATTATGTTGCATCACTTAAATTAATGAAGTGTTACTACATGAAATAACAACCAACAACAACTGTAAAATAGTTTGAAACTATAAAGATTTGCTGTACAAATAGATTATATTATCTGAGGCGGATCTTTTAAGTGAATTTTTGTTACAACTGTTAATTTATAGATAACAGTTGGGTATATCTATACAACGTTTCATTGTCCAGGAGTTCATTAAACAAATGAAGTCCGTCAAATTCTCAGATGATATTTTTAGTAATAACAGTCTGCTTGATTGACTGATATCAGCTAAAGGACTAGTGAATAAAAGTACTTTTGTTTCATTTTCAAATTTACCAATTGAATCAAACATTAAGACCACTAAGTCAGGATATAATGAAACATATTTTGAAACTTTATTTAATCTGCTGGTGAATTTTAACATAGTAGATTAAAATGAAAGAATATGATCCTATTTTAGCGAATTAATGTACAGTAATACTTTACATCTTGGTAATTATTTAGAAATAAATTATTCATAGTTGATTTGATTAGACTATGTGAAGATAGATATCAAGCTTAGTTGATTGTATTCCTCACAAATTGATGAAAGCCAGGAAGCTCTGGACAGTATTTTTGTCATATTATAGAACTTCTCAGTAGAACCTATCATCGATTCCGCTGGTAAAACGAATCCATGACTTTTTAATCTTACAGAGAAGGCCTAACCATTTACACCAATGGGGTTCTCACTCCAAACAATTTGTGATATAATACGATTATCAATCATTCCCATTGGTGGTAACTATCCCACTCTCTAAATTATCTGATCTCCACCTGTCTCAACTCCTTAGGTCTTCAGTGGTATTCAATTGACATCAATTTGTGACAAATACAACCAACCTGACATAATATACATCTTCACGAAACGACCTAAATTCAGCTACAATAATCAGTTCACAAATTACTAATTACATGATACACCTAAAGCTCTAGTAAGAATTAGTAACAAGTAGATTTCAACCATATCGAGTGTGAGGCAGTTACTCACCAACGGGAATGGATAAGGTCGCACAAATATATGCAAGGTGAATAAATTTACAAATATCAGTTGTTGAATACTGGTTGGCACTTTGGCTTTACGGTTAAACGTCCTCGATCAAATCTGAATATTTTAGGTTTTATTCCCTAGTGTGATCGTGAATAGGGACTGCTTGGGAGCCTTATACAAAGAAGGAACGGCTGTCTTATGTCAGATCCCAATTTTCGTCAGTTGAAATTCAACAATCTTTATAACAAGCAGTTAATACATTAAGTCTGACAATAGTGTTTCCAATGTTTAGCTATAAATAAAACAGAATAACAAACCAGTTGAAAAGATTATGATCTTATTTATCAAGAATTTATATCAACAAGAGTAATCATTAGAATTCTTGATTTTCCTAACGGACATAGAATCCTTAACACAATGCAACGCACAATCACAAAACTTCTCCCTATTTTCTTTCGATAATTTATATTTCAACTTACGTATTATAAATGATAATGTGTTCATTTACCAAGGTGTTTTAAGGTATCGTTGAATTTACCTCTGAAATAGCAAGAATTATATATATATATATATATATATATATATATATATGCCATGCTATTCAAACGGTCAAGAATGATGATTTGCGACAAGCAGTTATTATTAGTTCGTTTAATTAGGTGCAATAAGTTCAACGATCGAAATGAAGCTATCGAAGAAAAACAGCCTTAAAGTCAATTATCATTTTTAAAATTGAGTCTTATGTTGTAAATCGGCCTAAGTTAAACAAGCACTTATAACCAACAATTGGCATTGGTAAGGCGTTTCGTCCTGATATACAAATTTTCATTTGTGAATATCCACGACCCTACTAGAAAATTGAATACAGAATCACTAGGTTTCACAGTAGATGCTCAACCATCAGCACCGATGGGCCGATTGGTGTCTAGTGGCGAATTCCCCATGATTATCAATTCGTGATACAAGGCAATGATTAGTCAATTTTATTGATGATAAGTATCTCACTTCCAACATACCTGAACGCTATCGATCACGACTTATTACTAAAAATTTAGGAGCATCTTGATGTTGGTCGGTTTTGAGTCGATTATGAATTGAAGTTGCTTTGTGAAAATTGACGATTTGTTTTAGTGTTACTGATTATATTCATCACAGATCGATATCATTTGGGTACCATTGAAAGCAAATAACACTGGACACTTGTTTCATCTTATAAGATGGAACTGTTCAACAGTATACACTAATGATTACACTAAAGAATTATTCAACATTTTCTTAGTATGCAATACCTTTAATCAACCACTTTAAATGAATAAACCAAATGAACAATATGAAAACAGCTGTTATATTTGCACAGTCGAGTAGGTAAAATAGACCATCCCCCCCCCATCCCTCCCGGCACACCACGCCACCACCCTCCCTCTAGAAATTTGACTTCGTTCAATTTGAAACTAACCTCATAGATACTATGAACAAACAAATTGAAATAATCAAATAACAAGATATTTAAATTGATGATTACAATTTAATATTTTCATTAACAATGAACCAGTTATGTAATAGAATCTAAAAACTAAGCATAAATTAACTAATGATCATTGTAAATAATTTCAGGCAAAATTTCTTTTTATTCAAAGGTAAATTTTTATTGAAAACACAAAAACAAAATCTGTCTACTTACTATTGACTTCAGTATTATAGTCAAGTTCTGTTAAATGAACAGTTAAATGTTATAGATTGAACACTAACTAAATCAGTTATATCACTTATTAAGCATAAACAATGGGTAATATATTCCTATAGAGTAATGCAAAGAAATGTTAAAACGAGAATAATCATTAGGTTGAATTTGTATATTCCAATTGATTTGTTATAGACTGAAGCTGGTCAGTCTCTGTTGCTAAATGTGCGTCCTGAGCGGATTGCCTCGATAAAGTGAATATACACAAGTATTATTTAAGTTGGATTGTGACTGACAAGTGAAATCCAGGAGGCGCGTTTTGTTCTATTTGGGACTCGTCGACTCCATGTACCTGCATCCAAATGTTGATATTCACAGTGGAATTCGAACTCAGTCTATAACAAATCAATGGGAATATATAAATTCCTCCTAATACCAATGCGCCCATTGCACAGGTGTAACTGTCTTAACTCAATAGTCTAGTAGCAAACGCGGTGGCGTTTGACACGAAACAGACTGAGTTCGAATCGTACTGTGAACATAAACATTGGAATACAGGTACATGGAATCAACGAGTCCCAAATAGGACAAAACGCGCATCCTGCGTTCCACTTGTCAGTAACAATCCAACTTAAAGAATAACCACTGTTATCATCAACTTCATCACCAAAACTCTTACAGTTATACACCTTTCTGAGGTGGCCTCTGAGGGAGCAAACATATGAAACATATTCATACCTAGGTCATTATTTAAAATATGGAAAGCCAATATAAGATCCCCTCGTGTTCTACGATAAAATAAGGAGAAAATATTCCGACGTTGCAGACGCTTATCATAGGGGAGGTTTGAAAGGCCTGTTACTAGCTTAATACCTACTCATTCAACGCACTCAACTTACACGAGAATATTATTATTTCAGCATTAACAATCTTCATTTACATAATCATCCAAAAATTCATATAGTGTAATAACTTTGTCATCTAAATCATGTATCCACCCACAGAATTCACTATTTCGATCATTAATGTTGAAGTTATAATTGTTGAAGTTGAAATGAACATTCTTTATTCATCTATTGAATTCATTCAAATAGTATTCAATGTCGAAGTTCATCATTATTAATCTATGATATACATCAAATTGTTTAATTATGTAATATTCATTGAATCTATTTATATTCATTGTATTTTGATGATGACTGTACAACCGTAATCGGTGTATAACTGTAAGAGTTTGATGATGAAGTTGATGATAACAATGATTATTCTCCTTTTAATATTTCTTATTATTATTTATTAACTCATTTAATATTTTTAATTATAAGACGATCTCGAACTATGACTACATTAATATTGTTGTTTACTTTCATAAAATAAAAATTATAAACATTTAAAACTTTTTTTTTCTAATTTTCACTTACCTATTGTTGTTATAACAGTAACACAGAAGAATATTGAATTAATTAAATTCCATTTTGCACCATCTGATGTATTCAATATAGTTGAACAATTTTTTGATCGTTTCACATCTAATGCATACAATTCATCAGCATAGTTATTTAATAATGTCATTATAATTTCATTAATTTTTTGTGTATTATCCAGCTGATCAATATTCAATGATTTTATTGTACCAATTATTCGAAGTGTAGTTGAATTCAATTTATCAAAATAAGTATTTTGTCGTTGATAACAATCTTGTGCTTCATTATATAATTCAAGTGAACGAAATATATAACCACCAGAGCATAGATAACCAATCAATAATAATGTTAAACCAATATTTTTGAAAGTTATCATAAGTAGTTTCATACAATATCTACCTGAATGACGTCGATTTGTTCTAACCGATGATACTATTGCATTACCATATTCATCGATAACATCAGTTGTGATTGTTTTCGATGTAAAATTTAAATCATTCGTCAATTCTGTTTTGTTCATCATATTAATGGAGTGTGTTATAAAATTGGGCTAATTCATGTACAATGTCAATGCAATGGTTTTCTTTTCGCTTCTAATTCATCATATTTATATCTTCATTTGATAAAATGCATTAATTTGATTGGTCAACTAAATATGTTGATAGACATACTTATTAGATAGATAAACAGACGAAAAGAATAACACATTCATTCTAATTGAAAAGTTCATGTCTGGTTATGGAATTCGACTAGAATAATGTTATAAAAATGATTCCTAAAGTGTCTGCTAAACACAACAATTTTTAACCAATCACCTTAGAGTTTAAGAAACTAAACTTATAAATAAGCCAATCAGACACATGAATTTATAGACTTTTTTATCCAATCACAAGAGAGAAACTGTTAATACATTTCGTAAAATTAAAGAAATTGTTCTATTTCTTGTAAATTAAAGGATAACGACATTTTATCTCTTCAATAGCATCCGTATTCTACAACATAACACAGAAACACAAATAAACTTTTATGCATCCTTAAATTGAATTCGATAGTTTAGAGTTTTGATCGGGGTGAGATTAGAGACAGAGTATTGGGTTTAGTATTAGTTAAGAGTTTTGATTTAAGTATAGCACTATCATGTGTATTATATTGTTTTAGTGTAGAAATTACCTAGAATTTGATATATCCTATTCTATGATTTCAAAAATGAATTTTCCCTTATATTTATATACATTTTGAGCACCCAGTAAAAGTATTACACTAAATGATTGATGACTGGTTACGAATTATTACAGAAAGTTGTTGATTAACTATTCACACACAAGTTTAAGAATCGCTCAAGTTCGTTCACATAAGGTTAACCGTAAAAAACGACAGTTTGTTATCCCACTGTTAAGTATTCGCCTTATTAGAGGAATTTCATTACACTAAGAGTGAAGTAGGGACGATCTTACTAAAAGTAAACTGAAAAAATCGCCAACGTAGCCTTATAATCTGCTTATTTATTCATTTATTGCATAACACACATAAAGACATTATGATTAGCATAACACTTGCATAATATTTGAAATATTTAGTTTCTAAGGAAAACAGAATTGGTATTTTACGAACGTGTATATACAATACTATGATTAGATATCAACATCTTTGCCTTGACTGTTTATCCTATCAAGTTTTTATTTCAATTATGGATACTATAGTCGTTACTCATGCATCCAAGTATTCAAACTACCTTGATCAGCAATATTGGAAATAAAAGTAAAAACTCGCCAATTTGTCTACTGCCAACATAATAATTTATACGTCTACTACACTCGGTCACATCATGACCTCCACATTTTACTTGTGGCATTCATCCACAAATTGGGCTTGTCATTATGAGTACCGCTCACTATGGCAACCGAATGATTGATATGCATAACTCATATTACATTTCACCAGGAAAATGTTACCTACACTACTGTGCTTATACAGAAGAATTAAATTATGTGAAATGATATGAATTCACTTCATACCACACAATGTTTTTTTGTTCTTGCTTCGAAAATATTCAGACTATACTTGCCACCGATTGTCCGTCGACTCAAACATAACAAATTTTCTGGCAGTTCGTGGTGAATGGTTCATCATGAACTAAGACTTATGGAGTGTAAATAGTCTATTTTACACTACAATTAAATAATTTAACAGCATAAATACATGAATCCACATAAAATGGAATGAGGAAACATCGCAAATAATAAAAGCACTGGGTAAATTGATATATATATATATAGTGATCACTTGTTGAAGTCACCGAGTGACATGATTGAAAACAAATTGCTGTCACTTCCTTAGTTGAATTCGTATTCACCAATTGTCTTCTACTAGAAGTCAATTACTATTGTATTATTATACACACCTAATTCCCTTTCTTTTGTTGAACTATACTGTGATAATAATAGACAGATTTTATTGAAGCTTATTATATCGAATTCGTTTACGTTTTGAAACCCTTCTTTCATTGAAGGCTAGTGAAATAAGCTAGTCTTTTACATCAACATTAAAGCTTAAAACTTATCGGTCACATGCAAATAGCTCAGCGGTGACGATTTTAAACTGTGAAACTGGATGACCCGGAATTAAATCTACCAGCGGACATTAGAGCTTCTTCATTATTGTAGGTAAGTACTGATGGAAAATATTGAATAACACGAAACATAAGTGCAGGGTTTCCTGCTGACTACCTCCGAGCCACTTTCTATATCGAAAGCTCATAGTCACTAGGCATGCATGCATGTAATCACATAGTTAAAATGTGGCCATTTTCATGTTTACAGATTTGATGATATCAGCTAGTAAGTCTGCCGTTATGAAATGACAGAGATCGCTTTTTCATTCGTAATCTGTTAAGAACAACTCGTATACACTAAGTTAAAAATAATGAGAATTTACTCTGAGATAGACAATGCCAATTACCTTTATAATGAAAATGCTTATATACTAATGAAAGGATGAATTACTAACCCTAGACTAGAACCAAAAATTACCCGAATTCATTTAATATAGGTAATTTCAGCTATGTACGTATACTGATAGGCGGATGTTACATTTAATTCTGGCAATTCAATATTCATATAAAACAAAGTCATTTACAGGATTATAATCCTAAAGAAGCTCGGAACAGCTTGCTGAGTAAAACGTTGGAATTTTCTTTAATTTAATCTGATGAGATTATTTACAAATATATTCTATTCATTTATATTATAATCCTGAGTTAAGATATGAGCGCTAGCCACTGCACAAGCCAAAATGGAGTAAGATTCTAACCTGAAAACAAATAGTTGAAAAGATGACTCTAATCCCTGTTCTTGATAACTTATAAGTTAACCTAAATAAAGATGCTCATTTCTGCTTACCTTGACACCTTTTATCACAAAACTGTAATCATACTGTATTTAAATTATAAGTTAGGTCGACTTTCAAATATGAATTATGGGACTAAGAAAAAGTAAAATGAATATATTAAGAGAAAAAATTGATGGAATGAATATTTCATGCTTAGGATTTCTTATTTTAACCATAAGTGATGATTGTCAGACTATATCATAAATTGGTGAAATCAAGAACTCGACTATTCGACGTTGGTCCAGTGGTGCAGAGGGTTAAGGATTCGCCAATCTACAGACCCTGGTGGAATAGAGGGTGTGCACTTTTGAGAAGTTCCACGCCAGGACAAAACAGTTGTCCAGTGCTTCCTGGCTTTTAGTAGTAATACCCAACCAACACCAATCTGTGACAAATACAAACAATTAAAAATATAAGGTATTGAATAAATAGATTATTATGAAACTTCATTTTATGCAATGATGCAGTATTAGAAGGATAAAAACGTTGTTTGATCACACTTTTTTAGTTGTAACCCTTCTGATTGGGAATATGAAAGACTAATACATTTTCACATTAGAAAGCAATAGGAAACATAGAGAATGAGAGCAATGAATATTACTTAAATTATTACGAGAAGCGATATCATTGATCCTCACAATACAGACAATTGATAATCTTACAAATTACAAGACACAATGGATAAACAAGAATCGCCCGTTACAAAATACGTTGAACGTGTTTTACTTTTGTGATCTTCGACAGTAAGTATTTAACACTTCTTTTCGACAATTCATAACAAAAAGTAATTAGTCAATTGTAACAACAATAACAACAGTTAAAGTATTATGAATTTTATTATTGCATACTGAAGAGACACCAAAATTCAATATCTAGGCTGTGTGATCAGAAATAGGAAGAATAAAGGTCACTAGAAAGAACAAGAGAAAAATATATATACATAATAATAACAATCTAATTTGACAATTTATACTCTTTTGTTAGTTTGAAGGACTTGTCAACTGTATTGACTTAAAGTGTACATGCGAGTATATATATAGAATTTAGTTTGGTGGTGGTAGGGTTAACGGTTGTAATGATGGAGTAGCTCCCTGGTTCTGTAATACGGAAAAAGAGGCGGCCTGTTGTTGATGCTGAAGGATATGTTGTGAGTGAGATTGGGCAACATTATTTGCAGGAGTGTTTATTGAAAATCCAGATATGATACATTGATTGCTACCTGTAGTTGGAACAGAGGCACCAATACAAGTCGAAGGCGGAGGAGTGGTCATATTTAGTGGGACACCAACAGGACCGGGAAGTGTGGATGTATCTAGATAATGCCTGAAAAAATGGAGATGAGATAGGTTAATAATGTTATGGTATGGTTCCTACAACATATATGTAAAATAGACATACTCTCAACGGATACTAAAATGCCCGCTAAGTCTGGATAGTTGAATCCCAACAGGGCTTTTTAGTGGTACATTTTAATTCTTTAAATTATGTAAAGTAATAACAGTGCCCTCAAAGATGGCAATCTTTTATTAGTATTCAAGTACGCTAAATGACAAATAAAAGAATATTTGTACAACAAAGTTAAGCGAGACTTTGAAATCTGTGTCGAGATTTCGTCAGACACTGACCAGCCAGGGTTAATGAGAATACCAAGATAAATGGTCATTACACTCAACTACTTCACTCCCAGTGATCAGTCTAGGCGATAATGAAGTCTATTCATGAAGTATCATACTGCATTTATATAGACATCTCAAACTTCCTTATATTGCTAAACTAATGTCATGCACCGAACAGGTATGACAAACACCCTCAACAGTATAGTTGAAGTGTAATAGAATGATACGGAATGAAAACTATTGATGCACAAATGAAATATTACATTTGAAAACACTTACTTTAGTTGGGCTTTAGGCTTAAGATAATCATCATTGCTAAGTTGAAAGACATCTGGTCGGAGATCTTTTCTGTACGTACAACATTTTCGTATAAATTCCTGTAACATTTAAAATAAGCGTATAAAATTAAATAATTAAGAAAAGGAACAAGAAACTCGTAGCAGCATCAATGAATAACACTAGAGATTCATAAATAGTTTAGATTAGAGAGCGCTACAATTTAAATATTCTTGGGGGAAAAAAACAAGCTTACTTTAGCGCCGTCGCTAACTTTTGTTGTTGAAGGGAATACAATGGTCCGTGCATGTAGAATTGTATTTTCATGCAAGATATCAGCTTGGGACATGTTATGACCAAATGGCTATATGGAGAGAAAACAAAAAACGTATTCATTAGTTGGGATCAATGATATTTCGTTCAGTAGTCTCCACAAAGTGATATCATCTGAAGCAACCACGGGTCATTGGACAATTTGTTAATTCTAGTTTGTTATTTCTTAATACAATGAATTATATGAGTAATACATGGCTACACATTAGTTGTACGGTATATTAGTATTTTGAAACTACTTTGGATTACTCGACTGTTTAGTCCTCAACAACTTTTTCAGTGACTCTTGGCGATATTAGTCCATGACCAACCTTTTTTGACTTGAATTAATATCATTAAACTAATAAATATATGTAGAAAAAAAAACCAAACTCTAAGTTGG
Organism: Schistosoma japonicum; assembly: GCA_025215515.1. Classification (NCBI taxonomy): domain Eukaryota; kingdom Metazoa; phylum Platyhelminthes; class Trematoda; order Strigeidida; family Schistosomatidae; genus Schistosoma; species Schistosoma japonicum. Next base: position 41,825,537 of record CM046064.1, on the reverse strand, counting down.
TTTACTTTATACATGGGCACCTTAAGAAGGTATGACAAAATAATCTTAGTCTGACATATCTGTTATAATAATTTTTAATGCATTATGCTATGTTTGGTACAACAAAGCCAAATCAACAAGTTTCACATTGGTTTTATGAAGAAAAACTTATTACCATTTAGAGTAATCAGATAGTATATATTTCATCATCGTATGATGCATGCACTTGAATGTAGAGTGTTTGATAGTGGCCTATGTTGTTGCGAAAATGTTGTAGTTAGAAATAAGTATACAAGGAATATGAAAAAAAAGTTTTCTAAACAAGTGAAAATTTTCTAAAGTAGTAAATCACTGAAGGCTAACCTTTTTACCAAATAGGCACTGAAAGAAAATTACACCAACAGACCAAATATCGACTTTTGAAGAAATTTTAGGAGGTTCACGTCCCGTCTCAAAACATTCTGGTGGTAGGTACCAATAAGTACCTGCTCCTTGTGAGGTTAAATCCATTCCAGTCTCTGGATTGTATTTATCTTCTGTCATGAGTTTACTTAAACCAAAATCTGTGATTTTGATTTCACCAGCGACTTGACCGGAACCCAATAAAATATTACCTGTAATTAGATATTAAAACGACAAAATCGCGCATGATATAAGTGATACCGAAATTAATTAACGTGTCAACCTTATAAATATCTTGACAAAACGATAACAAATAGTCAGTGGAAAGTAAATCACTGCAATGCATATTTTCTATTCACATCTTGTCCAACTGAATGTACGCCAGCTACATTCAAAAAAAAAACATGAAATGAACAAAACTACAGCACTTATGAAAAAGATGATACATCACTATCTATCTAAATATAATCAAATAATGCGGAGATTCAGAACAAGAGTAAGGAATTGTAGTGAATAACAATAAGATATCTTATTCTTCTCTTTATTATTTGCAAAAGAGCAAGAATAACAATTGTTGCAAAATAAGATGAATTCATTTTATTTCATTGGTTTCTCATCAACTGAATACAACTTGAAACAATATTTTAGGAAGGAAAGAAGGGCCTATCTACGAATTCATAAACGTTCCATAAAGAAATAAAGTTAAGATGAATTAAAACATTTAATAGTGCAATTATTAAACATCTGACAAAGGACACCAAATTGATATTTTGAAATCTTTTACGGTGTTTAGTAGATAGAAAACGTTAAGCCATCTAAAATATGCGAAAGCTATCGCCACTAAACACGTGAAACCAAACCCGTGTCCAAAAAGAAACAGTTATCAGTTTTTCTCTACCCACAAATGTTTCTTCAAATTAGCTTCCCTTTACTCCATTATTGTCTCTTTTCTCTAGATAAGATTCAATTTGTTACGTTACCGTTTTGTATCTGTTGGCACGAAACGAGCCTGATTAAAGCACGCTCAAAACATGCTCACGAAACTGTGCTGTCATTGGTCCATTCTTAGCCAACTAGAGTCAACGACCAATCGGGAAGCTTCTAGAATACTCGATACCATTGTTTATATAAACCCTAGTGTAAATCATTTGCTTGACTTTGCCTTTTGCCGTTAATTTCTCAATACATCTTGCTACCTGTTCTCTCTTGTTCTGATTTGGGATCCAGTCGCGGTCGTTGTCGAATCGTAGAATACTAAGCGTGTAGGACAATATAAAACAGTGGCGACGAGGAAAAAGAAAAAAATACATTCAAAATGCCGATATCAGATGACCAGCTCAATCGAATACTACAACAACAGCAAGCCCAACTTGATGCACAAATGCGGCTGTTAGAAACTCTGACACAACAGATGAACATCCACTGCTCGAGTTCCTATGCTGTTTCAAGCACTTCTTGTGATGCAGTTGCCAGCAGCATACCAGAATTCTATTATGACCCTGAAAATGGAAATACCTTCCCCATGTGGTTCAAGCGTTGGGAAGATACATTTAGAATAGAATTCTGTAAACAAGATGACGCATGGAAGACTCGATTGTTGACGCGTAAGCTGGGAAGTAATGAATATGCACGCTTTACTGACCATATATTGCCAAAGTTACCTCGAGAGCTCAGTTTCGAGGAGACCGTAGCTCAATTATCTGAGATATTCGGCGAATCATCCTCATTGTTTAGTATTCGTTATCAGTGTCTTAATTTGGTGAAACGCGAAACCGATGAATATGGTGCTCTAGCAGACATGGTCAACAGAGAGTGTGAACGGTTCAAGTTACGCTCATTGACAGAAGACCAATTTAAATGCCTTATATTCATCAAAGCCCTTCAGTCACCACAAGATGCTGAGATTAGAACTAGACTGTTAACTCGACTGGATCAAGATCCTAACATCACACTCAGAACATTGACAGATGAGTGTAAGCGGCTACAAAACATCAAACATGACAATCAGCTAATTGAACAGGTAAATCCTAATTTAACCTACAGTAGTGTCAATGCTATTACTAGGTTAAAAGCTCAAAAACCGAGAACAAGTGATAGTAAACCAACGACGGCATGTTGGCTATGTGGTGATTGGCACTATGTACGATTCTGCCCGTTCAAGAAGCATAAATGTCAGATATGCAAGAAACAAGGACATAAAGAAAATCATTGTCCACCGAATCGTACGTCTCAGCCCAAGAAGAAACATAAACGTCCTCGACACGTGGTGAAGCCAGTCGAATCTCAATCACTTTCTCTGGTAGCAGCCTTTCAAACAGATAATAATATTCGGAGAAAGTATGCTACTATCCAGATTAACGGCATAACAGCTCGTCTGCAAATTGACACAGCATCCGATATTACCTTAGTTTCTAGAGAAACATATAACCTGCTTGGGAATCCTCCAATAAAGCCATCTAAGAAAACTGCTAGAAACGCATCAGGAGGAGTTCTGAAACTGGTTGGCGAATTACAGTGTGAATTTTCCTTCAATGGAAATAGCTGTAAAGGAATATGCTATCTAACAGAGCGACCACACCTTGATCTCCTTGGTCTAGATATGCTAGAAAAACTTGGAATAATGGATATGCCCATCAACAGTGTTTGTAACGTGTCATGTCCATCATTAGACACTCCTATACGTGCAAAAGGGACAGGTGAAAAGTTACTGGAAAATCTGAAGAGAAAATTTGCTTCTGTATTCGAGAGTAGTCTTGGTCACTGCACCAAAATGAAAGCTCATTTACCTGTGAAACCAGATGCTAAACCTATTTTTCGTCCGAGACGTCCTGTACCATATGCTGCTCTGGAACTAGTCGACCAAGAACTTAATCGTTTGCAACAAGCTGGTGTAATTCAACCAGTCAACTACTCTGCATGGGCCGCACCGATTGTAGTGATTAGAAAGCCAAATGGAACTATACGCATTTGTGCTGATTTCTCAACTGGTTTAAACGATGCATTGGATGTATATCAATATCCGTTACCAGTTCCTGAAGACCTGTTTGCTAAGCTAAATGGTGGAACATGTTTCGCGAAAATAGACTTCTCCGATGCCTATCTGCAAGTGGAAGTAGATGATGATAGTAGAGAGCTTCTGACTATCAACACTCATCGAGGGTTATTCCAATACACCCGCCTACCGTTTGGTATCAAGACTGCACCTGCCATCTTTCAGCAAATAATGGATACGATGCTAACAGGTATACCTGGTACAGCAGCTTATCTAGATGATATCATAGTTATGGGTTCTACTAATAGTGAACTTTCTGATAGACTACATCAAGTCCTTAACCGAGTGTCGGAGTATGGTTTCCAGCTACGTGAAGAAAAGTGTATCTTCTTCATGCATTCGATCAAATACCTTGGTTTCATTCTAGATAAGAACGGTCGCAGACCAGACCCTGCTAATATAGAAGCCATTCAGAAAATGCCTGTGCCGACTGATGTTCCTTCATTAAGATCCTTCTTGGGATTAGTTAGTCATTACAGCACATTTTTGCCTGAAATGCATCGAGTGAGAGGTCCTTTGAATGAATTGCTATCGAAAGATAAACCCTGGCAGTGGTCAGCAGAATGTCAAGCATCGTTCGAAAAAGTTAAGTCAATGCTCAGCTCGAAGCTTCTGTTAACACACTTCGATCCCAGCTTGGAAATTGTTGTTGCATCTGATGCCTCTAGCCATGGAGTTGGAGCAGTGATATCTCACGTGTTTCCGGACAAATCAGAAAAGACAATTGCCCATGCTGCTAGATCACTCACCCCAGCCGAGCGAAACTACAGTCAAATTGAAAAGGAAGCCCTTGCAATCATTTTTGCTGTTAAAAGATTTCATAAAATGCTATATGGCCGTAAGTTTACCCTGCTGACAGACCACAAGCCACTAATTGCAATTTTCGGTTCTAAAAAAGGAATCCCTATCTATACGGCTAATAGACTACAACGCTGGGCAACAATGCTTCTGAGCTATGACTTCAATATCAAGTATCAGTCAACAAATACTATCGGTCAAGCCGATGCTCATTCACGACTGATTGGAGTTCAACACACTGGACCGGAGGACATAATCATTGCCTCCATATCAGTTGATCCAGAAATACGGAGTGTAGTAGCTGATGCCATTCGAAACACTCCAGTGTCGTCAGATGAAGTTAGAGAAGAGACTCTTCGAGACCCAGTTCTACAAGAAGTCAGGAAGTTCCACCTAGAAGGGTGGCCCTCGAAGATCAACTCTACAGAGCTGAAGCAGTTTTACCAGCGCAGATTGTCTCTTTCAATCATTGACGATTGTCTTCTATTTGCCGAACGTGTTATAATCCCAAAGAAGCTGCAACCAGCAGTGCTTGAACAGCTGCACGCAGGACATCCGGGAATAAATCGCATGAAGGCGCTAGCGCGAAGTTATGTATACTGGCGGCAATTAGACATCCAACTTGAGCAGCTATCCCGTTCGTGTACTAAATGTGCATTAGCAACAAAAGCACCGCGGAAAGCAGAGCTACAATCATGGCTAATACCACAGTCACCGTGGCAGCGTATACACTTAGACTTCGCTGGTCCATTTCATGGACAAACTTACCTTCTGGTAGTGGATGCATACAGCAAGTGGCCAGAAATTTTCCTCATGAAACATCCAACCGCAAGCTGCACAGTCAGAAAACTACGTCAACTATTCAGTCGTTTTGGGTTTCCAGAACAAATAGTCAGCGACAATGGAACACAGTTTACGTCTTCGATATTCGCAGAATTTTGTCAGCAGAACGGAATCAAGCATGTCCGAACACCTCCATTCCATCCTCAATCAAATGGCCAAGTAGAACGCTTCGTCGGTACATTTAAAGATGCTCTAAAGAAATCAAGAGGGGAGGGGACCACCGAAGAGATCTTAGAGAGGTTCTTACTTATCTACCGTTCCACACCGAACCCTCGGACAACTAATGGGGTCTCTCCAGCGGAAGCGTTGCTGGGCAGAAAAATACGGACACATTTCGATAGCATTCGTCCGAAGCCAGCTCTTAAGCCGCAACGAGACGTAACGATGGAGAAACAGTTCAATCGTCGTCATGGAGCACAAAAACGATTGTTCACTGTGGGTCAAAAGGTACTTGCTAAGGACTATCGAGGTAAACAACCTACATGGACAGCTGGTCGGATCGTTCAAAAGAAAGGAAATGTGGTTTACGAGGTATCCGTTGGCTCAGAAGTCTGGGTAAGACATGTGAACCAGTTGAAACCAACTTCTGCTTGTTTCGAGAAAAGCCATCATAGAATACCACTAGATATTCTACTGGATACCTTTGAGATTCAACGACCTGAAGTAGAACCTGAGGACAAGAAGGAAAAAATTACTTGCCTACTCCCAAGAAGGTGGACAGACAGAAAGCGCAAACCAGTGAGCTTCATGCAAGTGGATCCTAATAGCAAATCCTACGGATCTTTTCAAAGGGGAGGTGTTGGCACGAAACGAGCCTGATTAAAGCACGCTCAAAACATGCTCACGAAACTGTGCTGTCATTGGTCCATTCTTAGCCAACTAGAGTCAACGACCAATCGGGAAGCTTCTAGAATACTCGATACCATTGTTTATATAAACCCTAGTGTAAATCATTTGCTTGACTTTGCCTTTTGCCGTTAATTTCTCAATACATCTTGCTACCTGTTCTCTCTTGTTCTGATTTGGGATCCAGTCGCGGTCGTTGTCGAATCGTAGAATACTAAGCGTGTAGGACAATATATAACAGTATCATTAAGTTTAACTCAATTATGTCATCAATTCACATTTCTAGCTTTCTTATTATGTAGTTGCACAAACTCTGACCACTACTTTGTTTCCTGTTGCATCGGACACATGTCCAACATTTGAACCAACATGTTAACTATGTTTGCACGTCTATCATGTTTAAATAATTAAGATTTCCAACCACTAACATAAGTATGTCAAACTTTGTTTCAAATACTAATTTCTTTTTAAATATTATCCCAGATTGTAAACGGCTAGTGAGAAACCAATAAAATCAAACGAATTCATCTTGTTCTGCACAATAAGCTGTTCTTACTCTTTTGAATATACATATATATATATATATATATATATATATATATATATATATATATATATACCGAATATCCTTCTCAAATTGTGGAACTAACAACTAATCAAGACAAAGGTAGGATATCAGAGACAGAAATGAAGCCAATTTATGATATTGTGAAGATGTATTAACTGAAACAGACACGTAACTAAAATGACAAACAAAGAAGAAGTTTGATAATCAAGATCCGATCTTGGCTATCTGTGATCATGGTTTACAAAACTCATATTTCAATTGTTTATAGTCTAAACAGCATATTAATATAATCATCTTGATGTTTGATATTTTGTATACTAGCATTTTACTTTTTTTGAAGATAAAGAATTCTAGTGGTAACTTGTCCTGATCTCTGATAACAATCCATTAGAGTTTGCGTCATAATCGAGAAACGTAATCAGTCAGTAGGAGAATATGTGAGAGAGGAGCATATTGCAATCGGCAGTATCGTTAGCTCATTAACTTGTAAGTGGCACAATTGCAAGGTTTTTAAGTTGAACGAACCCAACAAGGATATAACGACATAAATAATGATTTTCAATGTTTGTCGACAACAGCATACATTAAAACAAAGACAAATGAAACAAAATTTAAGCGCAAATTTAGAACTGCACATACCTGGTTTCAAATCATAATGAATTACAGGAGGTTTACGTTCATTTAAGTATTTTAGAGCAGAAACCACTTGACAAATAATGGATTTAGCTTCACGTTCAGGGATACTTTTGTTCTGTTTAAGGAAGAAATCTAAATCGTTACCTTCACTGTATTCCAATACAGTGCAAAAGCTAAAAAAAAATGAAATAAGAATGTAAGTGGATTTTATGTAAAGAATAATCAGTACTGAACGTGAATTCATGTAAAACAATGCGAGACCGTTACCACCACTACTACTGTTTGTAGACACTTAGGCTTTAAACAAAACATTATGAAAACTATGTAAAACCATACTTGTAAGAAGGTTTAACAAAGTCTGTACGAAAATAACAATTACGACAGGTTGAAGGCAAGTTAGTTATTAATCAATCATAAATAACGTATAACTTGGCACATATGTCCCCTACCGTTACCGCACCGCATCGACACTGCAAGATGAATATTAAAATGGTGGAAATAGCAGCAACGAAAGTGGTTACAAAAAAATAAGACAAAATAGTATTAAATCTCAGGATATACGAGAACATGAAGATTGAATGCAACTGCGTCAGTGCGGCTAATTGTGAGCTATGTAACAACTGTATACGATAACCACAGGGATGCCATATCAAGTAGTCTGCACGTACCACCACGTTAAGGGTGAAAAAACAATTATGAGACTGTATGCCGACTAAAATGTAGCATTAATAAAATCACTATCCACTGCAGTGCGTAATGCTGGGTGAATAAGAGTAGGTTAGGAGGTGATTAAGAAACTTCAGCAAATCCATGCTATCATCGACTAGTAGCAATCTTGTAGAGAAGTGTATGTCTATTTATTTGGTTAGTGACTTTAGTTGACATAACTCAAAATTTTCAACAGTATTATTAGAAAATTCTGTTTATTCAACCATCTTTTAAATCGTATTTATAACTTAACAGTTCCCAATCATTTTTAGAATAATTTTCTTTAATTCTAATGTTACATATTTTGAAGATTTGACTAATCACCGATTAACATGGAAGGTGGAATGGTGGTAGTCGACAGGAAACCCTGAATGGCCCGAACAGCTTAGTGATAACGGTTGCAAATTGTGAAAGTAGGTGATCTGGGATAGAGTTTACAGCGGAGAATAAGTCCCCTCAGAGACTGTAGATGCGCTGACGAGTGGCAAATAGCACTAAATCAAGGTCTGGGTTTCCCGCCGATTACCACCCTCCCAATCCAACTTCTATCTCTACATAGTACCAGTGTTGTTGAGTTACTTAGACTGGTGGCCACATACAGTTAAATCAGCATTACAAAGAACTTGATAAACACTAAAAATTGGTAATTGCATAGTGATCAGTCAATGCACCAATTAGCATGTTATCCTCAGATATAATCCTCTGTACTGGATAAGAAGCACATTTTAGAATCAAACACTGATTGATTAGATTATCACTGTATTATAAAGACCACGATAGATGTAGTATAATTTAGAATGAACGACTGAAATATAATCTACGTAGATTACTCTCAAATCACAGCTTATTTTGTCATTCATCCGCTACCAACTATGCCAAGATACATTCATTTAAGTTCTAGACAGTAATGGATAACAATCTAATGCAGGAAATATGTTTTATCCTACACTAAATATCAGTGAATGGATATGCCTTTTAATTATGAGTAACTACATATATAACTAACATCCATAGCATAATCTTATTTAAATAATAATACTTACGCATCATGATCGATATCAAATACATCGAAAACTTTTACTATCCTCGGATGATTCAATGTTTTGTGAATTTCGATTTCTCTCAACGCATGTCTATGAAGAAAAAAAGGTTTTCGTTAGATGCGTATTTACAGCCACACTACTCAAATAAAAATAAGTAGCTATTAGTTTAACAATTGTCTGTGAAAAATAAATGGAATAGCGGTAAATCTATCTATCGGCGGTCAACAATGACCATAGTTTTACTGTGCTTAGATAGAAAATATTCTAGGTGACTTTGGTAGCAAATTCCGTTAACAATCCAATATTCAAAATACATACAGATACTAAGCATAAGTTTTCTAGTGAAATGAATGTATAGAACCCAATGATTATAGCAGCAAGCTTTTCAAAATCAAATTATGTACATCTGGTTTTTCAAAGTGATTTTGAACGGACATGGTATCTTTTCATGAGCAGGCATAAAGAGGTACCAAAAGATTGAGGGTCTTCAGTAAGAATCTTAGCACTAGTCAATGAATTTCGAAAGATGTAATGAGTAGCAGTATCCTGAACAAAACAACTTAGTTTAAACGGCAATTAAAAGCTGTATGAAACGCTTTTCACGCAAACATAGAGATATGACATAAATTGTTATCAAACACTTCCAAGGTTCTCGTGAGAAGTCATGATAGATGAAATCCAGACTTGTCGAGAGTGAAATATTTGTCACCGATGGCAATGGATGATCGTCGTGTTATATATTACAAATTGATGAAAGTGGGAATTCTATTATTGGATGCCGACCCAGTGGTGTAGACGGTTAGATTTTCGTCAACCTGAAGCCCCTGGGGCGGAATCTAGGGTGCTCACTGCCGAGGAGTTTCATACTACGACGAAACGGTCATCCAGCGCTCATTCAGTGGTACCCTACCAACATTAATCTGTGACGAATTCAATCAACTAAAATACTTATCTGAAAAATATATATGACGATTAATGACAAAAAGTTAACTCTACTAGACTGATTGATTCCCTGAAATAAGTATAATTAAATCAACTAGGGGAAAAACTGTATTACACAGAACCGTTTATTCAAAAGTGCTAAACGTTTCTACTTAGTTTATAAATATATCGTAGGACTCTAACGAGCATACCAACAAACAGAAATAGTGCAGTCGAAAATAACAGTCTCACAGACTGTGAAACTTTGTGTAGGAACTAGTGATAACAGCCATTTGCTCAAACTAGGTGAAATCGGAGCGTCCAGCATAGTAGTTGAAAATTAAGTGGTCTAAACACTAAGCTATCGCTTCATTACAAATAAAATAATAACGCAGTAATGTGCATAATCATATAATATACATCTATTCTACTCAACTAAATATGAGAATTCACTTACTTAATGTAATTATCTTTTTTATCTTTAGGCCAAGCTGGATTAAGTTGATGAATTTTACAAGCGACATATCGGTTAGCAACAAGATCAAAACCCTGAATAGACAACAAATACGAAAACGAAAATATTGAAGGATAATTTAGGAAAATATAATGAGAATTGGATTGATGAAAATTAAATATTTTATCAATACTAATGATATAACAATATATCGGGACAGCAATTAAGGTAAAAAAAAAAGTGCAAAGAGTTACTTACAGAGCATACTTTAGTGTGTATATGGTACGTGTCATTGATTAAATGTTCTCATAATAGATTGGTGTATGCATTGTATCCTGCGGATCAACAGTCATTGTAATGTTACTTCCAATGTATTGGATAGTTAACACTACACTACTGTAGTCGACTTTTAACAAACTTGTCTACTAGAAATATGTTTACTATGCTAGACTTCGATTAATTTCATGAGGGTGTACAAATCGAAATAACTGCGGCTGGGTTCGAACACTGACTGGAGGCCGTGTTTTGACGATTAAACTGCCAGACTGTGATATATACGGAATAACAGTCTTTAATGTTGTCAAAACGATTTTCGCCATCAAAAAATGTCATAGATTATGTATGTGTTTCAAAACTACAAAGAATAGTGTTTACAAATCACCGCCTTGTCATCAGCATTCTAATCAGTATCGGTTTCAGTGGTTTATATACCCATTCAATATTTAGTCGTCTTGACGTTATATTTTTTTAATTACCGAGCTAACGATCAAATAAAGATAAATCCGACCAGCAAATAGTTATGGGTAATAAGTAGTTTGTTCGGATTTTATTTGTTATCGAGTTTGCAAGAATTAAGATAATCAAATTAATAAGGCAACAAATGAATTTTCAGAAATTCTCATCAATTTGAATTTCTTTTAATCAGTTTACTGTATATTACTTAATAAAAACAATGGCAATGAAAGTAAACCGGTTGGACAAACATATTAGAAACAACACAAAGCCTGACAACGAGCTGCTCCGATTCATAGCAGATTACGAGGCGAAAGAAAAAGCACTGCCATACAAGCTATAATACAATATCAAATTGCATTACAATGGAATTTAACGATGTACATGAAGTGTACTTTAATATTATTTAATATACATTTTTTCAGAATAGAGTGTAGGTTTTTAATTTTTGAAAATTTACAAATGGATCGCGAGTTCAGTTATAATCAACGTACAACTTGCTATAATTGTGCATCTCCCTAAAGTTAACAGATCAAATTCAAACGGCAATAAAATTAACAATAGGAATAACAAACGAGACGGTGGCAGAAAAGAATGAACATTGAATGTTTCGAAAAGAATGCATGTATGGATAAGTATTGAAACCCAAGTCGTGTGCAACTGCGACCGATTCTGAGCTATATAATCCAATGTCTACAAACATACAATATGCTTCATGTGATGGCCCCAACAAGATTGTGTGTATCTACCGGCACGGCTCAGTTCAATTGTCAATGAATTCTCAGATTGATACCACACTTTCAGTTTCACAGCTTTCTTTAATTATGGAACACGGTAGTTGGTGGTTAAATACAAATATCACATCTTAGTCATCTGTATTGTATTCATCAACTGAAGTAGCTAGGAGATATGTGAGGCATGCCTAACTGCTATCTGCATGGATGCATAATACTAGTTGACGTAGGAGTAGGTTGGAAGAAAGCGATCATGAACTAGGTAGTGTCTAATTCTCAGTAGGCTTATTTACTGTAGTGGTCATGTTAAATTTGTGATCAAAACAAGATACTTTATTGACACAGACAAAAATATAATAAAAGATTGAGCAACCAATAAACCAACCTTGTGAACTTCTGAGAATCCACCTTTACCAAGTAAATTAAGCAGAAGATATCGTTCATTTAATAATGGATGATCTTTAAAACGCGAAGCATCTTCATTTGAAATTCGTTTAATTTCTCGAATATGTAAATTTCTTTCTCGATCTAAACGTTCTAATTCCATTTGAATTTCTTTATCTTCTTTAACAAGCATCTGTTTACGTAAATCATAGATTTCTAATTGTTCATAGAATTCATCGACAGAAACTCTAGAAAAAAATAACAATTATTTATGATAGATTAATATCTATTTATCATGATTTGCACTATTGAGATTTTCAGAAAAGTATGTAGTAGAAGGATTCAAAGTGAAGGTTCACAGAACAAACTAATTCATAGGCATGATATGATTTTAATTTTGAGGATCAAGGTTGAAAGATAGGCCCTCCAGTGTCAACGGAACCAGGTTTTCATAAAAATGATTGTTTACTTTTAATTGAATTACGAAATTAGAAACATTTGACTGAGATAAAGCATTGATGCAACATTGAGGTAGCTAACCCAGGAAATGCTAATCATACTTAATAACTACCTACCAAAATCTAAAGCAGAAATACAATAACAGATTTTAGGGCGTCAGATCTTAACAAAACACTTATCCACGAAGGATTTCGACCATCAGTTTTAGCATACACAACGGTGTTAGTCAGGGAATAGAAATCAGTGATTAAAAAAGTAAAGAAAGACTATTCATTCACAACCAACGAGATTCTTGTTACATATCTTATCTTCGTATTATTACATGCGTTTTCATGCCATCAAAATGTGTTTTCGTTCGCGCCATGGTTTAGCTAAAAAGTGAATGTTCTTACAGAATAACATTCAACACAATATAATCAATAATCATAATCACTGGATGTCCGTTTCCAGTATTCTAGAGGTATTCGATTAACCTAAATACGAACATTTTAATTATACTCCAACTAGCCACCACAAGTATATCAGGACAGTATTATCATAACACACAAAGATTCACACATGAAACAGAAACCATAGCTTACTCATCATATTTAGATTTAGTACTCTTTTTTGTATCACCAACATTTGGTTTACGTTTGTTCCACTGTTTCTTTTTACGTTCAATCTCTTCACGAACAAGTTCAATATTCTTACGACGTCTAAGGAAACAAACAGAAAAAGAGAAGCGTGAAACCAACAAATGAACATTATTCTGAAGGCTACAAACAAAATGAGTTTTAAAATTAACATTTAAAATGTTTATCTAATGGATTTCATGGCTGACAATAAGATCAACCTAAAAATAAATGAATAAACAAATAATGAAATATTCTTTATCTAGTTACAAGTTGAGTCATGTTTCGATTGTGAGTAGTCGTATTAAATGTCTACCTAAATTGAAACAGGAATAAATGGGATTAGACTTGGGAGGAATTAAGTAAGGAATACTTAATTTGTCTATAACTTCTATGCTCCACTTTTTAACGATTCAATAATACACGAATTCATTTCTTAACAATAAGTTGACCGGAAATAACAAAGTGAGGGTACTTTTTGAATGTGTCACTTATGTCGACAATAAATGGCTGAAAAACAAAGGTATGATACACATTAACAACAGATTTTTGGATTTCATGCACAAGAACAGAAATAACTCACTGATCTAATTCCTTGAATCTTGAACCTTCAATCCACTTTTCTTCGAAATGAGCGCCCTGTCTTTGGGTTATAAATTGACCTAATCGTAAACGGTTTTCCATAACTTTTTGACGTGTAGTTTTTCTTTCTAGCAAGCTCTAAAAGAACGTCGAGTAATTTGAGGTGAATTAGAACAGAGAAAATACATAAGGAAAAAACAAACCACCAGTAATGTTATTTGAAATAGATGTAATACAACGCACTTTAACAAGCAAAAAGTCCGGCATATATAGTATCCAAAGTGTTCATGAAGATGCATAAATAACTTACTTTTTCAATCAACAATTCACGTATCATTTCGCGAGAACGAATGGCATTTTCCTGCAGTTTTGTGATAGACTCTCGCTGAACAACCGTCTCATGTTCCAAATCAGCAATTCGACGCTGTAGACTTTCAACAGTGGTTAGCGGTACAGACGAACCAGGAGCACTAGCTGTAAATAATGAAGGATTGTTATGTGAAGATGCGGTGTTTGAGCACTGTAAATCATCCACAGATTCCGTATTTGATGACGGGATGACAGCTTCATCTGTTTGCACCCCGATATGAGATCTGACGTTGTTTATGCACGAACCGGAAACAGTTGTAACATTTAGTGCTATGGGATTATTTAAACAGGATCCGGAGGTTAGATAGCCAGCATTTGATTGTCCAACATGAGGACAGGATGAGTTAAGATTAGCAGGTAACTGAAGGTTAGAATAGGTAGGCAACGGAATAGCGTTGTATGGTGTTGTGCAAGAAGTCGGATTAGCGTTTACATTTACAGCCATACTCAACCCAACCATCGACACAGGATTATCACCAGAGCTATCACTTAGGCTGGCCGTACTGCAGGCACGGACAGGTGACAACTGAAAAGTAGCTGCATTATTCGCATACTGAACTCCTGTTGCTGATGTAATAATCATTTGGTCATTACTTGCACAGCTTGTTGTCACAGCTTCGTTCAGCGATGGGATATAGTTATGATTTAATCCAACCATCTGATTATCAAGAGAATGTCCACCTGTAGGTGACTAAGTAAAATAAAGGGAAATTGGACATAGTAAAAACAGAAAATGTAAAAAAGATTACATTCCTACTTACTACAATTCTTACTCTACAAAATAGCCCTAAAAGAGACTATTGTTTAAAGTGTCAGTCTCACGTTTACTCATTTGAAGTATGATCAAAGTTAGTTATTGAGGTTGTTATTCTGTAGCAATTACTGGAGAGTAGAATAGTGCTCAAACTTGTTTATTACGATAATTAAAACGAAATTTAAAAGGTAGAAAACAATGTGGCATTCAGTGGTGTGGCTTAAATATTCACATTTCCAGAAGGTTTTATAATGACTTACAAATCTACTTAGACTAGCCATCATGAAATATTGAAATAAAACAACTAAATAAATTAGATTACAATTACCATACTATATTTTGATGCACTCGTTGGTAAACCATTCACATTTTACTGGGTGCTAATAGCTCTGTTGCCATTCCTCTACCGGCTGTTTTATCCTAATATATCTAGTGTAGGTAAACAGTTTTAATAAGACGCACCGTTCATTTTGAATTTATTGTAATGTAACCACTGGGTTGAAGATGGGAGGAATTATTGAGACACTTTTACTATTATGTACAGCAACCATGAAGTGATTGTACACGCCAATAATGTTAAGAGTCTTAGTATTTCGTCTAATTTGCATGCTCTCATACTAGGCGTGAATCTCAAGACTTGTTCTTTGGTACTAGCCTGTGTAATATTCATGACGTTTGTTCTGTCAGATTTAAATCCCGACAGGTACTGCTATGATGGCATTTATGAGATTGGGAGGAAATGAACCTTTGCATCAAACGCTTTGGAAATGCACATTAATTTCTATCATAAAAATTTGTAAACAACCTCAATAGTTATTAACAATTTTACAATATTCAGAGGATACATGAAATGCTTCATTAAAAATAACATGAAGTTTAATAAAAGATAAAATAAGAAACTGTTAAAAACGATGTAGCTCCTCATGTCAGTAATTGGAAATAGTTGGGAAATGTGCAATGAAAATATTTTACAGAACTGATTGAATACCTTAGTGAAATTAACGAAGGAAATATGAAATACATGTCAGAGAGAATGATGATGAAGATAATTAGAAGTAGAAAGAAGACTTTGAACTCCATGACAATTTATTAATAGACACACATATATGTAAATCAGACGTTCAAATTAAAGCTGAAGAAATCGGATTCTACAGAACAAGTTAATATTCAATCATAAATTGAAAATAACGTATTTTTATAATTTCAATTTAACAGATTGTCTAATACGTGAATCATATGAATATTTGGAGTTTATCTTATTAGTCAAAACTTTCAAAGAATTGATCTATCAAAATATAACAGGCAGCTAAAAAACTCGGCTAATTATTTATTTTTTGTCTCGATAGATTTGATATACCTGCGTAACTTCGGCTACAAGTGCAAGAATTATAATTCAATGAGACACAGAAGTAGAGCAGTTTCTGAATTACTGACATTTGGATTGATACGTTGATTATCCTGAAGTTATAGGTAACTCAAAAATGTTTAATGAAAACAAGTTGAGATACAAGTGTTTACTATGTCAATCGCCTGCAGTAATTATAATCTATATGAGAATTATTGCTTTTAGACTTATCAGCAAAGGATGAGACGATACATGATTCTAAAACGTAGTTGGTCTGATGCTACTACACACTGTCTAGAAAATCCGACACCATGAATATAAGACAGACTTACGGGGCTCTGCAGATGAGGATTATGTGTTGGACTGGTTGAACCACAAGACGAATACAATGGGCCAGGCATGAACTGAATGAGAAAAGACGAGTGAACGTGAGTTATGGTTAGACTCTTGAATTTTCCAGCTATATATATATATATATATATATATATATATATATATATATATATATATATATATATAGGATTAGTGAGATCATAACAGAAAACTACAATAACCTATAATATACAAAATCATCTGACCAAACGAAGGACACGATGTATACATTATAGAGGAGTCAAAAAAAATTCGAAACATCATCTTTTCACTAATCAAAATTTATTCGAGTTAGAACTTTGAATGAGCCTAGAAAATTACTTACTAGATGTGAACGTTAATTCACAAGTAACATTATTTAATTTATTATTTTGACGATTCTATTAGCTACAAAGTTATTGTAAAGCTGATAATCTGCAGAATGACACTAATACTGCAAGAGAACAAATGTACAACTCACTTTAAAGATTTCATCAATACGCTTTGAACCACGTTCTTGACAAACCATTTTCTTGGGTTTCGGTGTATGACCTTCGTCAGAGCTAACTAATTTTCGCCGCTTTTTCATACCATTCCGAGATGGCAATGAATCGCCTTGCCCACCAGGAGTTGGGGTAATTGATCCTATCGAAGGGGATAAGTGATGCGTAGGATTGTTTGTTTCGATAAATGCTGCAGATGGTTGGACGGAAAGTTGGAATGTGGAATAAGGAATATTTTTTTCATTTACAAATGTATGAGATGGCTTTATAGGACTGTTGCCCGCAACAGAATTCGGGGTGTGCATAGAATTCGACCTTGATATATACTGTAGGCCATGAGGTGAACCAAGAGGATGTACTGCCATACAAGCAGCCGGAGTTTCTAGAAACTTATCATCCGACTTGATAGGGGATGCAATAACGCCATCATTTGTTGTGCTATCAGATTCTCCAACAGAACTTGAAATCATCCTATTTCTTTTTGGTGTTGTGGGTGAAATCACGTGATCGCCTTGCGTCTGAACGTACAACTGCGCGCTTTGAACATTGGCACTCGGATTAGTGACCTCCAGTCGATTGTTGTCTTGGCTATTTGGGCTGCATAACTTTTTGCTTGTATCTACAACATTCGGAATCCTCTCATTTGGTTCAACTGATATCGAAGGAATTAGTGTGGAAACTGGTTTGGGATCACTGCTACTAGTACTCAGATCATGTTCACCAACTGAACTAAATGGACTAGAAGAACCGCGTAAAACTGAGTGTTCTGGAGTGTGAGAAGGTTCTTCCGTTATTGGAAACATATATCCAGAAGCATATGAATCAGACTTTGTGGAGGCAGGCACATTATTAGTTGACTTCAGATGATTAGTTCCCTGGATCCTAGCTTCTAGAAGTTCGTGTTTACGTGGATCTACATGTAGTGGCATAGCAAATGTACCTGAGAATAAAAATATGATGAAATTATCCTGCTAGTTTATATATGAAGTAGAAAATGATTTATAAAAGTAAAATCTCAGCATGAATTCAGAAAGCCTGATTGGCATTCACTAATTTACGCCACTTGTGGCGCAGGCGAGATATCCGTCTCTTAACGAAAGCCCGGGTGTACTGCGAAGCAGTTCGCTCTGTCCTAACATATGGCTGCAAAACGTGGGCCATGGATACTCAAGATATGCGTCGACTTCAGGTGTTTGATCATAGAAATCTTCGTAGTATATCTCGCAGGTCATGGAACAGTAAAATAAGTAATATGGAGGTTGGGCAAGAAGTTCTTGAGAAATATGGTAAGTCAGTCGAAGAGGTAACTAACCTTCATCGACTGAGATGGCTAGGAAATGTGTTGCGCATGCCTGACTACCACGTGCATCGTCGCGCGATAATGGCTAGGGTTTAAGGAGGATGGAAGAAGGGTAGGGGCAGCCAAACCAAAACATGGCATCAGTCCATGAAGTCTTTCACTGTTGATCTAACCCATGTTGGTAGATGCAGATTACCTGGTTGGGGTCCGCGCGAGTTACAATAAATGGCTGGAGACACTTGGTGACATGGCTCAGAATCGGTCACAGTGGCACAAGTGTATTCACTCTTTAACTTCATCTAAATCTTGAATCCTATCATTAGTTTCTGCACAACGTTACTTCACTCTCCCCTCTTGTATTCTGTTATTTTGTTACTCTTATCTCGTAGTGTTAATGTGGTATGACAACTTGAACCTATGGGAGCATTCGCCCTGTTCTAGGTTGATAATGATGATATAAAAGTAAAAATCCACATTCATGATAAGAAAGAGAAATTTACTCTTGAAAAACACTTTTCAAGAGGATACAATCAGAAACTGCAATAGTAACAGGTAATATCAAACTATTAAGGTGGAAAACAGCTAGTTTGCGACTTCATTTATTGGCAAAGGTATACGACTTCAGAAACAGGATCATGAATATAGACAAACGTTCACGTACCAAAGTATGAAGTGTTGTACAGTATAACAAAAACTCAGATTAAAGACTTGGATAAAACAATTAAGCCCATTTTCACCATTCAGTGAAAATATTAGCATAACATCTTCAAAATATCAAAATTCTATAAACAAAGTTGAATTTAGTCACCTAAAACTGAGTGCAAATGAGGTAGAAAGACTTTAATACATTGATCTTAATTATCACCCCAGAGATGGAGATGAATGAACAATACTGATACATTTTACTCTACCTGAAAAATCTAATATCACTGAATTTAACTCAGAGCGAAGTCATCAGATGTGCACTGCTAATATCCAAGCACTAAATCCAGTAGCACTACATCGAATGCATTTACTGGTTTTCAGAATGGATCTTAATTTTGGGTAAAGTTAAGACTCGACATTGAAACCAAACTTTATCTGAATTAGGTTGTAAAACACTAATGTACATTACTAACAATGTTATCTAATATGAGACTGAGTTGTATTTGATTTAAAACAGTGATATTATCGGCTCCCAAGAAGGTAATTTAATGAGATCACAGTTTGATACAATACGATTGGAATCTAAATGACTAAGCCACCAACTCATAAGTATTAGGCCTGTGAAAAGCCTGAAAAGAACAGTGCTTCGAAAGCTAGTGATAATGAAAACCCAATTGAGTGATAAAAGAGTAGATTCTTTTAGCCACTTTAGGACAGTAAAGTTAGGCTTCCTGGAATCAGTTTAGATATTTCAGCTGAACAGAAATATACTGCATTAGGAAATATGTGGAGTGTATATGATCAGGGACTGAAGGCTATCTCTGGTAATAATGATATTAGTGTTATGGTTTAGTTATCTGGATTAGACAGTGACTATCCAAAAGATATTTTCCCAATGACGATAGTTACTTGAACTTCAATGGCAAACCGAAAGATTCTACGCAGGTGAGTGCAGTTCACAAATTTATCAATCTTGTTTTTCTCAAAATAACTTCATAAATAATTATATCATAGAGAGCTAGGTTTATTAATTGTTGGGAATGATTGCAAACTTACTTATAAAATCAACTTAGTTGGTGATTTTCAAAACAAACGATTTTATGATTCGTTATATTAACGGTAGACCACTAGTCATTGAATCCACAGATGGATGATTTACTCATAAACATATGACTTTCTGACACGTGAAGACATTTCCCCACAAGAATAAAAAGGTTTTAAATGTTTTGATTGATTTAGTACACACATGAAGACTGTGAAACACAGAAGTGACTTTTTATGAACATAAGGTTAGCTGATATCAGGTGCCTTGGAAGTGTCGTTTACTGAATAGTTAGCTTTTAAATCATCAGAGTTTATAACAATGATGTTTGCCGAAGCTAACTGATAGCAAATGTTTTCTGGACGATTAAACACACAATCATAATATTACACTAAATGGGATGGATGAAACAAGTCATAAACTTATATCTAGTTGCCCATGCAAAATTACATGATATTAAACCCTTGGATGTTTGATTATAAAATGTGAATATGGGGAACTTTAGGGAAAACATAAGGCAGGCATGACTGTTCACCACAAACACTTCTGATGGCTCTAATCGTCTAAGACTTCTACTAATAAAATATTTAACTATAATGTGTACTTATGTAGATTTGTTTAGATTCACAAAGCGAAGGATTCCTGTATTCAAGGCTACCAATTACTAGTTTTTATCTTGTTGTTAATAAGAGATGCATTGAAAATTAACCCAACTATCTGAGAACACTTTACACCCATTTGTGCATCAAGTTTTTTGTATAGCTAATGTTTTAAATTGAGTTAAGACTAAGTAATTGTTGTTATTAATGGGTGACCCAAGAAGCGGAAATTCACCATCGTTTAAATATGACAAGAACGATTAGTTTCAAGTCCATACTTTCCAGGAGCACCTGGTTACGAAATTTACCAAGCGAGTACCTGGAAACGCATTATAAAAATAGAAAGAACAAAACAGCATACTAGCGACCGGATGACATAGCTATCACGTTAATATGAACATATGTAAACATCGTGTTGTGATTAAAAAAATTAAAAACACTGTCCTACACCTTAGAAAGTAAAGTGGCTCCCACTAAATAACATAAGTAGCTTCTTCAAGGGATGAGAAAATTTTATTAGCTGATGAATAATGCAACCTCACTGTACATCTAAATAAACCCTTTAATTGACGATGTGATGATAATTAGTGGTCATGTAAGTGCATAGCGTCTTATCCATTTAAAAAATTAGTCTATTCAGTTGTGTGGATAGTAGGCCAAATGACCAGCACTAATCCTTGCAGTTTTAGAATTAAGACTCAGTTTTTCGAAAACACCCACCGAAAGCACTGATATCACTTGCTAGGCGTGGGCGTTCAAATAGATGACTATTCGATGAAGAACAGTAACTTAAGTTAATTAGAATACACATAAGAAATTAAATCACACTATTTGGATGGTAAATCAAATTAAAAGAAGTGTCTAAGTTTCGCCCAATATAACAAAGGAAAATGTGACAGTTAATCAAAGTAAACTTAGGGAAACCTTTTTTGTTAAATGAATTCACAGTTTCTAAACGCCAGCACCAAGAAACTCCCAAGCAACAACACGCAAAACAGAAGACCATATAAAATTGGCAGCAAAAATTTTTGACTTACATATGCATACAAACACAATAGCAATCAAGAAATTTCATAAACGACATTCACAGCCATCAGAAGATTCCGAGCGCAGGAATTTTGAAAACAGATAAACAAACAAATGCCAGCTGACTGACATCACTTAGTTTTAATGTTTAAACGCTCACAAAATGATGACGTTAGTGACAAATTATGTTTACAATTATAGTTCAAGTTAATGAACATTTTTTATTTGCACATAATAATGGCGCCACATAAAATATGAGCGATACTCAGATGTATACCTTCACTCCAGAAGTAAATATAGTTGGTTTGATGACCTGTGTTAATCATGTTTCACATATTGCCTTTCCAAAGTATTTGTCACTCAATATTCAATATCTGTGTAACAAGTCAATTAATTTATATACACTCGTGTTTTGTTGTTCAAGTTTGAACTGAAAACTTTCATAGTGCCACATGTGTAAAGTCTATCTTTTCGACTGTCAGCCGAAAACTCTAGTCTCTAACTTAAATTAGCCCCCATAATCTATGAAAGATGTTCTGATTTACTGGGACACAACGAAAGCAGTGCCTCGAACTTTGGTTCCTAAAAATATGCGACGATTAATATTTAATAACTTTCATTTGTTGTCTCACGCTGAGGTGAAATCTTCAGCTAAACTAATCAGTGTCAGATACATACTAGTGAATCTCCAGAAAGATATAAATAACTGGGTTAGAGAGTTTTCGGTGTGTAGACTGTCACACAAATTCACCCATCGGAGTTTTCCTCCAACCGGATGCACGTTTCGCACATGTACATATCGACTTAGTAGGCCCCTTACTATGTTCAAATGGTTTTACGTATATATTTGCATGTATAGATATGTTCACAAAGTTTTCTATAGCCACACCAATCACGGACATCACAGCCAATATAGTGGCCAAAGTCTTCATACAGTTCTGGGTGACCATTTATGGTACACCTACAACAATAACGACGGACAAAGGAGCTCAGTTCAAATATGAACGATTCAACAACTTAGCTAAACTGCTAGGCTCCAACATAATATACTGCACTACATATCAACCTCGAATGGGATGATAGAACGGTTCCATCGTCAACTAATTGTCGCTCTTATAACTCATTTAAACACCAGTCACTGGAGAGAATTCCTGATATTAGTAATGTTGGGAATACGAACAGCTGTCAAAACTAACTAACAATGTTCAACAGTAGAACTAGTCTTTGGGACCACTCTTAGACTACCAGGTGAGTTTATTAACCGCCATATTGACAGGGAAAAGCTCAACTTAGGAACTTACGTAAATCAACTATGGAACCGAATGCCAAAACTTAAGCCAATTAACACTCGTGAACAATAATGAGCGACGCTTTTACCTAAGGATCTAAGCAATCGCTTGCACGTCTGGAAAAGATGTGACAAAATAAAAACACCACTTAGCCCTCCTTTTGAAAGTTCATTTAATGTTATTTCAAAAAAATCAAATATTTTGCAATACAGAAACAAGTAAACATCGATTCAGTAAGTAGTGATAAGCTAAAACCGGGTGATTTAGATAATGAACCACCATACGTGTTTTTAGACCATTTGTCTGACCAAACAACCACGTAATCAAGAAGTAAAAACGTTAAAGCTGCAAAGTGGCTAAAAAGCGTTTGATGAACACAACCGATTATTCAGGCAGGGATGTCCACAATTTTGGTTTCAGACTAAAATGCTATCACGTAACTTCTGAAATCTCAAGTTTGTAAATATTAAATAAAAACAGCAAAATAAAATTATTTTTTTAGCGCATTTATGTGAACAAGATATATACACAATGTCTATTTTCTTAACTCCGCCCGCAGCTCTTCTAGTGTTGTTGCCGGTCCCAAGCCCGGGTAAAGGAGGAGGGTTGGGCATAGGGCTAGCATCCCTATCCCGTAAAACACAAGCTTGCTAAAAAAACGCTGACTAGATTAAACAAACTTAACCATTTAAACTCTGCCCTGGAAGTGAAAGGAATCTATATGACGCTTCATGATGAAAGCCGAGATACTTCGGAAGTCATGAGGCCAATGCCACCCGTTCTAACGACCAGACCAAACATTTTTATAGGTACATGGAATGTTCGGACAATGTGGAACACAGGGAAGATCACCCAGACAGCAGCAGAAATGAAGAGATACAACTCGACAGTTCTCGGGATCAGCGAAAGCATTGGACTCAAACTGGACAGAAAACATTAGCCGGGGGAGAGGGGCTACTATATTCCTGGCACAAAGAGGAAACTACCCCACACACCCAAGGAGTTGCTTTGATGCTGTCTAAGAAAGCGCGCAATGCACTTGTGGGATGAAAACCACATGGACCCAGGATCATCAAAGCATCTTTCAAGACAATGAAGAAGGGGATTACAATGAACATTATCCAATTTTATGCACCCACCAACGACGGCAACGACGAGGACAAAGATCAGTTTTATGATAGGCTGCAGTCAATTATAGTGAAGTGTCCAGTAAAGGATATGACAATCCTTATGGGAGACCTAAACGCCAAAGTCGGAATGGACAACACCGGTTACGAAGACATCATGGGACGAATGGGACTGGGAGAAAGAAATAAGAATGGTGAAAGATTCACAAATCTATGCGCTTTCAACAAAATGGTCGTAGGTGGTACAGTATTCCCCCACAAACGCGTACACAAGGCTACATGGATCTCACCGGATCATACTACAGAGAATCAAATTGATCATATATGCATCAATAAAAAATTCAGAAGATCAATGGAAGATGTGAGAACCAGGAGAGGAGCTGATGTAGCTTCAGATCACCACCTAGTGGTCGCCAAAATGAAACTGAAGCTAAATTAACAATGGATAACTGGAGTAACAGCATTACAACGGTTCAATACAGCCTCTCTTCGAGATACTGACAAACTCAAGGAATTCAAAATAACTCTCAACAATAGGTTTCAAGCCTTACAAGATCTGCTGAACGAAGAAGAAGCCACTATGGAGGACAACTGGAAAGGAATCAAAGAGGCACTAACTTCAACTTGTCAAGAGGCTCTGGGCCGCAAGAAACACCATCATAAGTAGAGGATTTCCACAGAGACCCTGAACAAAAGTCAACAAAGGAGGAACAAGAAGGCAGAAATCAACAACAGCCAAACTGGAGCTGAGATAATCAAGGCACAAAATGAATACACAGAAGCAAATAAACAAGTAAAGAAGAGCATTAGAGCCGATAAATGGAAGTATATCGAAGGCCTTGCAACGACAGCGAAAAAAGCTGCAAGAGAAGGAAATATGAAACAGCTATACGACACAACGAAGAAACTGGCAGGTAAATATAGTAAACCAGAACGACCGGTCAGAAACAAACAAGACAAGCTAATCACCGAGATCCAAGAACAAAGAAACAGATGGGTAGAACATTTTGAGGAACTCTTGAAAAGACCAGCTCCACCGAACCCCCCAGACATCGAAGCAGCATCTACAGACCTCCTGATTG
Source organism: Schistosoma japonicum (assembly GCA_025215515.1). Taxonomy (NCBI): domain Eukaryota; kingdom Metazoa; phylum Platyhelminthes; class Trematoda; order Strigeidida; family Schistosomatidae; genus Schistosoma; species Schistosoma japonicum. The sequence continues at coordinate 41,800,350 of CM046064.1, read as the reverse complement.
ATGTCAGTCCACCAACGATGTAAGAAATCAAGATAGCTATTAGACAGATCAAAAGTGGGAAAGCAGCAGGACCTGACAATAAACCAACCAAAGCACTCAAGTCAGACATAGACATAACGGCGAGGATGCTCCACGTTTTATTCAAGAGGAACTGGGAGGAATAACAGGTGCCAGCAGACTGGAAAGAAGGATACCTTATCAAGATACCAAGTAAAGGAGATTTGAGCAAATGTGAGAACTACAGAGGGATCACACTATTGTCAGTACCAGGGAAAGTCTTCAACAGAGTGTTGTTGAATAGAATGAAAGATTCAGTGGATGCTCAACTTCGAGATCAACAAGCTGGTTTCCGTAAAGATCGGTCATGCACAAACCAAATCGCAACACTACGGATCATCGTTAAACAATCAATTGAATGGAACTCGTCACTGTACATCAACTTCATCGACAATGAGAAGGCGTTTGACAGCGTAGACAGGAGATCGCTATGGAAACTTCTTCGACACTACGGTATACCAGAGAAACTCGTCAACGTAATCCGGAGTTCTTACGACGGACTACAGTGCAAAATCATGCATGGAGGACAGCTGACAGATGCATTCCCAGTGAGAACCGGTGTCAGACAAGGCTGTTTGCTCTCGCCTTTCCTCTTCCTTCTAGTGGTTGATTAGATCATGAAAACCTCTACATCTGAGGGGAAGCACGGTATTCAATGGACAAGTAAAATGCAACTCGATGATCTGGACTTCGCGGATGATCTAGCACTTCTATCCCATACACACCAGCAAATGCAAGTGTAGAAAACCAAAGTAGCAGCAACCTCAGCATCAATAGGCCTGAACATACATAAGGGAAAGAGCAAGTTCCTCAAATTCAACACCGAGAGCACCGACCTAATTGAACTTCATGGTGAAACTCTGCAAGAAGTGGATACCTTTACATACCTGAAGAGCATCATCGATGAACAAGGGGGATCCGATGCAGATGTGAAGGCAAGGATCGGCAAAGCAAGGGCAGCATTTCTACAGTTGAAAAATATATGGGAGTCGAAACAACTGTCTACCAACCTCGAAGTTAGACTCTTCAATTCGAACGTCAAGACAGTTCTTCTCTATGGAGCTGAAACGTGGACAACTACTGTAAACATCCTTAGGAGGTACTGGTATTTATTAACAATTGTCTACGTAGAATATTGAATATCCGTTGGCCGGAAACAATCAGCAACAGCCTACTTTGGAAGAGAACAAACCCACTTCCAGCTGAAGAGGAAATCAGGAAAGGACGTTGAAAATATATAGGACATACATTGCGCAAATCATCAGACTGTATCACGAGACAAGTACTAACTTGGAATCCTGTCGGACAATGGAAAAGAAGAAAGCCAAAGAACACCCTGCGTCGACAGCTGGAAGCAGACATAAAAAGGATGAACAGTAACTGGAGACAACTGGAAAGGATTGCTCAGGATAGAGTTGAATGGAGAATACTGGTGAGCGGCCTATGCTCCCCCCGACATGGGAACACGCGTAAGTAAGTAAGTGTTTTTTCTTCCAGGTTACCAAACCATTTTGTAAGCCGAATACTTACGTGGAAACAACCACTTACCAATTATAATTGTTTATTTTTTAATTTAACCTTTTCTTGTATCTGAGCAGGGATGGCCGATATTATCGAATTTGTTATCTGCAGAGCTATGTTCTACAGCTAGCACCCAGCCTTGTCCTAATCTATTGCTCAGGCACGATAATCCGACTGATTTATCAAGAAGCCAACTAGTCACTCACACGCATGTATTACAACAACAATAAACCAATAACATACAAGATATATATATAAGGTCTAGCCATTGACTTATATGTCTGTCACACCATATTAATCAATCACATGTCTCCTTCCAGATTTGTCACCTCCCTTCTGTAGTGTAGGGCTTGGTTTTTGGATCCCTTTGCAATAGTTCTCTTTATCTACGCAGCCTACGTGGTCTACACTTCACTTCATTCTGACCTTCGTTTCTTTCCATATGTTGACGCAGAGGTGAAAACGTAGGTAGTGGTATATCAAATGTGTCATACACGATTTTCATAGGAATTCTACTTTTCGAGGGTGGGTCATCATTATTTCTTTTATACCTCAGTCGAGTAATATGTTGTATATCAACATAGCAGTAACTGGAGACAGCTGGAAAGGATTTCTCAGGACAGAGTTGAATAGAAAATACTGGTGAGCGGCCTATGCTCCTCTGAGAGGGGTAACAGACGTAAGTATGTGAGTAAGCAATTATCAACATGTCACCCACTCTTGCTTCATATATCACTTTGCCTTTCCAAGCAACAATTGTCCATTTTGACATACCAGGCCTGTAATTACGGGCACGAAAATAGTTACCGACGTTAAAATCTCGAGTTCTTCTATAATCATTCCTACTATTATTTGATGTCAACTTGCCTTTGTTTCTAGGGTGCACAATATCAGAAAATATCCTCATTAATTGGCCAAACACAATCTCAGTTGGAGACTTTCCATCTTCTCTTTTAAGGCTTGGCGTCGCCCTACATGAAATAAGAAATTGTTGCTAGGCTTCCTCATCATTGACAGCTTCTCTTCTCCCTTTTAACAAAACTCTTTCAAAAATGTCAACAAACCTCTCAGTTTGGCCATTCAATTGTGGGTGATAAGGTGGTATCCCAATATGTTCTATTCCATAACGTTGGCAAAAGTTAGCAAACTCAACTAGAATAAATTTTGACCCATTATCCGAAACCAGAATATTTGGTGCCCCGAACCTACCAAATAACTGACGTAAATGAATATAGTTTCAGATGTATTGTGTTTTCACTGTGAAAATTTCAGGCCACTAAGAATAGGCATCCACTACTACTCGAAAGTAGCGACCATTAACAGGTCCAGCATAATCAACGTGTAAACGTATCCATAGTTTGCTAATCTCTTGCTATGGCTGACTGTACGCTTTAGGAGGCTGTCGTGAAAATTCAACACACCGATTACATTTGGCGACATATTCTTCTATAGACCTGTCCATAAAAGGCCAATACACATGACAACGCATAAGTGCTTTCATACGCGTATCTCTTGAATGACCCAAGTGAAACTGTTTGAGAATAGGAAGCTGAGGAGAATTAGGTATAATAACACGATTACCAAACATTAAACAGTCATCATAGATAGAAATTGAGTCACGACGTAAAAAAACTTGATGATACGCTTTATGAGAGTTATCCTCCTTCCAGCCGTCCTGCAAGGACTTTTTATTAGCATGAACAGAGGGTGGGTAATAGAAGGTGCTCGCACCATGTAAGCAGTTACAGGCAAGGCCTTCACGCCATCGCAAAATACTCGTTTGATCTCTGGTTCTAAAGACACCGCAGCCACAACCATATCTTCTTTCAAAGAACGGTTAGCGGCAATTAACCGCGACAAAATATCCGCGTGACCCGTGCTAGCTGACTGTTTGTACTGTAACTAAAAATCGTAACCTAACAACATAGTTCCTCACCTCTGCAAACAGTTAGCAGAATGAACAAATATGCCTCTTCTGGAACAAAAAATGGCTTATAAAGGCTTATAGTTTGTCTGTATATTAAGCTTTCTACCATGTAGCATTTTATGAAACTTCTTTACAGAAAACACAAGCTCTAGAGCCTCTTTCTCGATTTGACTATACTTTTTTCTGCTACGGAAAGTGTGCGTGAGGCATGAGCAATGGCTTTCTGAGACCCATTCGGAAACCGGTGGAGAATAACTTCTCCAATACCGTAGTCGGAAAATTTCTGCAGCCACAACAAGTTCGTGCATAAGGTCGTAGTGAAAAAAAGTAGATCAGATGTCAAGATCTCTTTCATCTTCTCAAACGACGCTTGATACTCCTTAGACCAATGTACTTGGTATTTTTCATTGATAGTTTATTGCACAAAGCATGAATACAGTGCATCTTAGACGAAGATTGGTTATAATAATTTATCATTCCTAAAAATGACTGTAGTTCCTACACATTAGAAGGTACGGGCATGTGCACAATCGCGTTAAATTTTTCAGGGTCAGGCGTTCGGCTATTCGAATCAATAATAATTCCCAAATATTTAATACTAGACATGAAAAATGAACACCTCTCTAGCTTCATGCAAAACGCATATTCGCTAAGACGACGTAAAACCTTTTGTAAGTAAGCGTAACGCTATTTCTCATTTTTACCAGCAACCATAATGTCGTTCATATAAGCCATGGAGAACGGTAAATCAGCAAGCATAGTATTTATTATTTGTTGAAAAATGCTGGAGCACATTTAACTCCAAACAGCAGTCTATAATACTGAAATAACCCTATGTGCGTGTTCACTCCTAATAACAATCTGGATTCCTCGGCGATTTCAACCTGGAGATAAGCATCCGAAAAGTCAATTTCGAAAATACAATACAACCGTTCAGTCTAGTAAATAAATTTTCAGAAATAGGCAAGGGATACAAGTGATCCTGCTAGGTCTTATTTATTCCCTTCGAAAAATCTCTGCATACTCTTAATTTACCATCGGCCTTTTTGACGATAACTAACGGTGTAGTCCAAACTGAGAAGCTCACAGGAGAGATGACACCCATATGTTGATGATGTTCAAGCTCGGCGTCCAGGGCAGCAACAAATGAATAAGGTACAGGGCGTTTGAGGCAAAAAACAGGCTTGGCATCCGGAAAAATAGATAACTGAGCTTTAGCTTTTGTGCATAGCCCTAACTGGTTCGCAAGAATAGCGGGGAATTCTTTCTGCAACTGTTTTATGCCAACTATGCTATACTCATTCTTGACGGCTTTCTGTGCGGATATATTTGTAATGTTGCAGCAGACAGAGTTAAGTGGGACATCCCAAAACCCGAGTTTCCCAATCTAGTCTATGCTCACTAAATCGAATTTACAGATTTTTAAAACATAGCATTTACCATATTCAAACTTATCACAAAAGTAAGATTCAATAGAACTTCACCGAGAAGAATTATATCTTCTTTAGTAGCACTTTCAGCTTTGTGTGACGTAGGATGCAACTCCCGACTTCCAATGTTCATTCATGTTGCCTCTGAAATCATAGTAATATACGACCCTGTATCCACTTGTAAATTGATAGGATCACTCCCGTAATAAAGTCTCACAAATTTTCTCTTTGCCAGAGAATTCACTCCTCGTGTCTGCAGAGTAACATTAGAATTTCGTGGGGTGTCTTGACATTTATTTACGTTATTAAACTTTCGGCAATTACCAAAATGGTCATTTATCCTCACTGTAAACCTGCAACACTTTTGAATGTGACCCTTTTTACCACATTTTAAAAAATTGCTCTTCTTAAAACGACAAACTCTGGAAAAGTGATACTCACCACAACACCAGCATAGTAACCTTTGATCCGTTCGATGCTTCACTTGATCATTCGTAACAATTCTCTTCTGCGATGTGGACTAATGCAAGCCATTGATTTCAATGGAGTTGCGACACTCTTCCAGCTGGGTATCATGTTTCAGGCTTGCAATCCGCTGATATTCCTCAGTAGCAGACTGTGGTTATATGAGGATCAGCCTCGATTCTAGTTAGTATGGGGGTGCGAAAATCAGCATCTGCTGGCGACTTTGAACCACAAACAAATACAAAACGTTTGAACTAGTCTGCGGTAATCTCAGACAGTCGGGATCGCTCACATTGGGAATTTACAAGGCTGGCATAAGTCAAATAGTCATCATTCGGTTCTTTTGACTAGCTGCAAGCAGCCGTATCGAGTATGAAAAAAAAATGACCTTTTTTCAAACATGTGTGTTATACACTCAACTATGTTTGAAAACTGTAGGTTGGCGGGCTTATTCGGAAGGATTAATTCACAATATTTCTCGTGCACAGATACACCAAGCTTCCAAAGTAATAGTCTAAGTTTTGAACCATCATTTTAATTTTTGCAATCATTAGTAAATAAGTCCTCATATCGTCTAAACCAGGCTTCGAAGGTTACTCCATTTTCAGAATCATAAACAAATTGCGATATTGAATTCGCAATGGCTTCTGACTACATGACAGAATTTAGAGAGCTGGACTTTTGTGAGACAGATAAACTCTTAACCATAAGCTCGATATGAGTGTTCTAACGTTGTAGTAATAGCTTAATGTCCTCTATTATGAAGTATGAAACCTCCGACAATGAGGAAATTCTGAGTTCAGCTTTCAGACATCGTCACCGCACCTATATCAGACGTAGGTTCGTTGTTTTAAATACCCATCGCCTCTGTTGTATCTGAGCAGGGATGGCCGATATTATCGACTTTGTTATCTGCAGAGCTATGTTCTACAGCTAGCACCCAGCCTTGTCCTAATCTATTGCTCAGGCACGATAATCCGACTGATTTATCAAGAAGCCAACTAGTCACTCACACGCATGTATTACAACAACAATAAACCAATAACATACAAGATATATATATATAAGGTCTAGCCATTGACTTATATGTCTGTCACACCATATTAATCAATCACATATCTTCTTTCAGATGTCACCTTTTATTCAATCAGTGGAGCGATTCCATAGTTGTAATGGAGTTTCATCAGTATTTTTTTGAAGTAGATTCTTCTTTCATTTCGACTTGATAGCGACTCAAGTGACAAGTGAGTTAATACATGATAAACGGACTGAGCAAAGGAATATCGTACCTCTCTAACATGGTGTTGAGTAGCCCACTCGCGGTACTTCCTCAGATATTCTTGCTACATTTTATTATCCTCTGTTATTTTCCAAGCTTTGATCACAATTAGGAGGTTAAGTTCACCAAGTATCCAACCATCATGTAAAGGCTACAAGATTAGACAGCGAGTTCTAAAAGTGAATGTAATCCACGTAGTATCGTCGAATTCTAAAAGACTGTTTACCATTGATCGAATGTCAGGTGCTAGATAAACTAGTAATTCTCCATTGAGCTTCAAGAGCAGAAGAGAGATGATTTTGTTTGATATGTTGGTCGAACCGACGTTCCTACGAAAGTCGTTTTTCGGAAGAAGCTAATGAAGCAACTTAAGTTGATTAGTTAAGAGTTGACTTCAAACCTCAAGCATACGCTAAAACAATAAAGCTCAAGTATTATTTACTTCCTTATTCTTCATTGAGATTATATTTCCTATTATCTTATATTGAATGTTAAGAAGCATTGTGTGTTTGAATGACTAGGATCTCGCTCAAGTGTCTACTGCTCACGATAATAAAATAAAGACCTATTCGCTAAAAATCTTGTTTCTTCTGTCGAATGGAACGGGATGTATTAGGGCGTTAAAAGTGGGCTATCCTGGGCAACTGCTCTTCCAACTGTCTATCGACGATCTACCCAATGGATTCACGTTGTCAATGAGGACAGTGTGAAAGTGTGAATGGATCATGCACTGTGACAGTGACATATAAGCATCACAAAGGACCTGTTTCAGCCTAAAAACTGGTTACAAGTCAACAGTCTGCAATTAAACACAAAGAAATGTCGCGTCATGCACTTTTGCACTCAATGGGAGCAGATATAGCATTACTTTATCTGTAAAGCCCTCTTCTCCATCAGGTTAGCAGAAATAGACTTAGGTCTTAACCTGATTAACACACTTGACTCCAGCGATTACTATCAGGCAGACGCTGGTAGGTCCTATGCCTTTCTTGGTTTCGTCTGGAACTTTTTCATGTCTCCCACAAGACCTATATCCAACCACGTTTTTTTGCGACACACAAAATAAATGCTCCCACTAGTCCTCAAAGGGGACGTGAACCCAATGGAAAGGAGCAGAGACGGGCAACAAAGTGGGTCACGGGTCTGACTACGTTCCCCCAATCTATTCTTGCTTAGCTACGAAAGAAAGAAGGGTGACTTAGTAAATTTCAACAAAATATCTAATAACCCAGCCCACTTGTGCAAGACTATATTACCTTCGAATCCTCATAGTCTACAGTAGGACAATCCTCATAGGGTCGCAAACCTAAGAGCGAGTACTCGAATCTGATCATACTTCCTCGTGCTGAGAGTATGCTTGACCTGGAATGCTCTCCTCAATGCAGTGACATCAGATGACTCATGAAATGCCGTTGAGCGGTGTTTGAATGAATATGTATGCCCACACGGAATTCCCTCCATCTTCTGGAGCAGGGACTAAGTTTTCACCAGTCACCAGTTGAGCACCTATTATTTATTATTGTCCCTTTTAACATTACCGTCAATTCATTTAACCTATCAGCCAATCTTCACAATCATTTATATCCCTGTTTCTAACATTTCTTTCACCTATCTATCTTCCGCTCTTTTTCTATTCATTTTTACTACCTTTTTATTGAACCGACCGCCTTACAACGTTATGGCTGCTGGTTTTCGTCAACTAACCGTTGCGCGACGCACTTATCCACTTTCAAACAATATCATCCCTCAAAATAATTGGTGCAATAGGAGGACATTGCACAGTAGAACAGCAAAATCTATCACACTGGATACTATCAAAGACCCAGAACCCCACTTCAACATTAAGACTCAAGCCTAAAGCAACAAATCTAAGTTAACTCGTTATACAGATATTGGATACTGAAATATTGGGTATTGAATAGACCCTCGATTTATTTTCGTCCTGTTATATTTGGTATGTTTTTGCATAATGGAGTAAGATTATCGTTTATTATTTTTCGAATTAGTATAAATTGTGATATTACAAATGACACACAACTCAAAAAGTGGACACTAGTTTGAGATGGGTGTATATTAGTGTACCGTACATTTCGACATCACTTATACAGAAATCAAAGCTCCAGCTCTAAGAAATTTATCGAGTTCAAGATCGTTGCATAGCATAATTAACTAACATAACTGTGTTATGCTACCAGTCTTGTCTGACACAGTCGATTGTTCTGCACAGGTCTATGGAGCTTTTATCGAAATCTGATTATGTAGGGCAATGCTGGTCAGTAACTGACCTCAATAAATAAAACATGCTTATAAATGGCTGATCTTATGTTGATAGGATATCTACATTCAGTGTGGAAATGGAATCGGTAAGCTTTTTGACAGTTTTATGACTTATGCATCTGTACAATAAATGTCAGTTTGTCATGAATGGCGTAGAACCTCGACGCATGCACATTCGTCCTAGTTGCCATACCACATTATCGCTATGAGATCAAATCTACAAGATTAACATCACAGTATAATTTTAGAGGAAAAAAAGGAAGCAAATATGTGTGCGAAAGAATTATGGAATCTAAGATCTAGAAAACAAAAAGTGAATACATTTGCACCACTGTGACAGATTCCTAGCCATGACATCCAGTGTCCCCAGCCATTTATCGTAGTTATCACGCAAACCTCAACCGGGCAGTCAGCTACCAACATACCTTGGACCAACAGTCAGTGAGTTTATGAACTGATGCTATGTTTTTGGTCTGGTCGTCCCTAGCTTTCTTTCGTTCTGCTCCTACTCCGGCCAACATTCTACGACCAGGTATGTATGGTTATATATCCTGGGTGACTTCATTCTTACTTAATTCATGTTCCAGCCATGTCAGTCAAAAAGGGTTTACGCCTTCTTCGGGTGATTTGCAATTGTTCCTGGTACTCTGTATCTAACATCAAAATTATTTATTCGGTTATTCCGTGATATACGGTCATTTAGTCTTCATTGATAAAGATAGTAGGTCTGGTGACCTGTATTAATCCTTGAAGTGGTTTTCCCGGTATAGATCCAGCCTCTTATTGAAAGATTTCACCGACGGAGCTAACACCACCTGTTCAGGTAGTGCGTTTCAGTCGTTGACCACTCTATGTGAGAAACGGATTCCCACTGAGTTTATTCAGTTTCGGTTTTCAAATCTTTTTGAGATGGTTCCTGAGATGATTAGTTCTAGAGGGAGTAAACAGATGAGACATATTCACACCTAGGTCATTATTTAAGAGACGGAATGCCAATATAAGATCACCTCGTTTTCTACGGTAAAATAATAAGAAAATATTTCGACGTTGCAGACTCTTACCGTAGGGAAGGCTTAAAATGGCCTGTTACTAGCTTAATACCTACTCGTTGAGCCAGCTCCAATGTCTTGACATCATTAATAAGATAGGGACTTGCTGCTTGGATGCAGTACTCAAGATGAGGTCTCACGTACATGGGATATAAAATCCGGAACATATCTCCATCAACACAATTGGATGCTCTGCGGAGTGACCATAACACTAAACCCTTTAGCTGCTGCTGAGTTGCAGTATGCAGTGATCTTCAAGTCGTGACTTATAATTACTGCTAGATTCTTAAATTCTCATACTTGTAGAAGTGGTGCATCATTCAAGGTGTATTGATAGCCGTTACGGCTGCCGATGTGCATAGCACACTCTTACCGCAATTAATTTCTTACTTCCAAGTTTAAGACCATCAAAGCAATTCGTTTAAGTCAGATTAAAGACCAAGCTAACCAGTATCGGTGCATACTATTTTCCAAATTTTCACGTCATCAGCAAATAAGAGTGTCTATGATTTCAACTGACGTGGCAATTCATGAACGTAAAGCAAAAATTAGAGAAGGCCGGAGATGATACCTTGGGAGGGACTCCACTTATTAAAGGCTTCAATTCAGAGAGTGATCCATTAACTCGAATTCTGTTCCCGCTCGCATAGGAAATCCTATATCCGAATTTCAGTTGACCCTATTATCCCGAAGTTTGGTAGTTTCGGTATAAGGCCGACATGAGACTTTATCAGATGCCTAGTCAGTGAATACTACATCCACAGACAGTCCCTTATCAGTAGCTTCTGCTCAGTCTTCCCTCGCAGTTAACAAGTTAGTAAGACAAGATTGGCGCTTACAAAACCCATGTTGCCTTGCAGTCGGCAAGTCTTGTAAATCTACGTGTATTACTATTTTATTACGGATTATTTTCTCAAGGATTTTAACTGCTATGCTGTCGAACCAATCGGCCTATAGTTAGATGCCAGTTATCTATTTCCACCTTGAAAAGCTGGGCTGATTATTGCATCTTTCCAATCTCCTCAAAGTTGCTCTTTCAAAAGACATTGATCAGAAACCAGGGGCTAACATATCTCTTATTTTCATTGCTCGTGTTTCGCATCTGTGGATAAGAACAGCGGAGTGCTGTGCAGTACAGGTTATTTTGCTAAAGGATAGATATCTCGCCACAAATGGCTGGAAGTTTGTAAAAGCCAAGCGAGCTTTCTGAATCCCAATGAAGATTTCGTCGGACATCAACCCATGATGGCTGATAAACCCTTCGTGATAAATGAAGTGGTTTATGCACTCAACTATTTCAAACCCTATGACCAGTCTAGGCGATGATGTAAACCAGTGCTGGAGAAACATCTTGTATCTAGAGGGGGGCAAAAACGTATCCTAAATAAACTTGTACTAATACTTAAGGTATTCAGGAGACTGCATGTTGTCAGTGTCGTCGAGTCGGAATATGTCATCTGCATATTTTAAGTTGACACGTGGATTGTCTGAAAGGCGATTAATTTCTGAAGAGTTAAATCGGGACTTTAAGGAAAACATTCGTGACGAAACTAAGTAGAAAAGGAGATAGAAAGCATCATTGAAAAGCCTTACTTGAGGCTGACAGTTCTCATGACAGTTTACCATAAGCTCGGATTCGACCAGTGGCGTTTGAGTAGAGAGCTTTCATAAGGTTCACGTACTCCTGAAGCACGCCTTTTAATGGCAATACTGCCACAGCCTCTCGGTATATGCAATCGAAGATTGCTTTCAAGTCAAGAAACATAACCATTATCTAACAATAGTAGATGTGCCTATTTTAGGATCTGACTGAGAGTAAATATCTGGTCAATATACCTTCGCCTAGATCTGAAACCAGTCTGGTTTCTCCGAGTTCGCTGAACCCTAGCTTCAAACAAAGGTCGGAGGATTACATAAGCTAGTGTTTTAGATACAATTTTAGTCAAACTAATTCCTCTGTGCTTGCCACGACTTCGACGTTGTTTCTCTATCGACCTGGAGATGAACAATTTTCAGGATATAAGATCGAACAAAACAACTGTGGGCATCCACTTGTATGACTTAAATTGTCGTGCAGGTCCTCCATATATACAGCGATACAATTAAAATAAGTGACATTGGACCGAATGTATCTCTTTCCTCCAAATTACTTTAGAACGTTTTACACATCACAACTGGAAAGTTTACAACAAACTTCACTGTTAGCACCAAGTAGTCTTTCGAAATCAATCTGCTTGTCGAGGTGCTCACCTATTCCAGCAAAAACCGTATTTAAGCAAATTTAGTAGTTCAAATGCATTTCATAAAAATAGTAAATCAAGTGTAATACGTTAATCATGAGTACCGTTCCTGAATGCTTCTCAGATTTTATTCATTTTCTTTATGCTGAGTGTCTGTGTACTCATGTTAACTAGTTAACAATCCGAAGAGCGTTACCAGTAGTGTGCCTCAAATAGGAGTTATCTGTACTCGTTATTTACAGCATTAAGTTGGAAATATCTTTCAAATAAATGATTTTGTTGTAGGCTTCTGCGACTAAGTACCAATTGTAGTGAGGGCCGGAAATAAAATCGTATTCGAAATATTTACATCACTTACCATTCGTAAAAATATCTACCAGCTATTTTTAGAACGTTGTTCTCTTTCCATTTTAGACATAAAAATTAAACTTACTGCCTAAAGATCGTACGATTGACATGAAATATGTGGGTATAAACATCCATTTATGAATGGATAAAATGTGATGCTGGTAGGGACCAATCATATGCCGAAGAAAACTTTCCTACTATATTTGACACGCACTATTAAACACACGGTTTACACTCCCATGAAACAATAACATCCTCAACTTAGTTTTCTGTTGTGATGGTACCTCCCTGTCAATTGAAATTTACAAAGTTCTCGAAAGCAGTGACCACATAGTAGTGATTCTATTTGCTCTTCCCTCTGTCTCCAACCACTCTTATAATCCAATACTACGAAAAACAAGACAATATCGACATTATAATAATAAACCTTTCTAAGATGCTCACACTGGGACATTTTTGCTTAATAGTTGTTTAACAGATGCATTAGATATACTTTATTAAATTATTAACTCGTATTTGAACTATGTTGCACCTGTGAAAATTATCGAGATAATTAAATCTCATGTTTTATACATTCCACTTAATTATCGTAAAAAATTAAAACGCCTGCAGAAATGCTGATTAGATCGAATGACTTCTCAGCATTTGTGCAAGTTACCATTATTTTTGGCCAAATAAAAGCTCATTAATTAATAATAAAGTTACCAGCAATACATAGTGGCTGAGTGTGCACATGACTGAGTGCATATACTTAGTACACGCTTCAGATCTTAAAATACTGGCATTTTTTGGATCATGCATGACGGCTTGTTTATAAACAACCTTAATATTATCGCTAACTTGTCTAGTGATATTTTCGTAAACAGGGCTTCTGGGTGACATTGAAATTGACATCATATATACGCCCATTAACTACATAGGATCCGCTTCCTTCACTTGTGATCATGTATGTAAGACCATAAATTCACTCAAGTAGTTATGGAGTAGATGGCATGCTATCCATTTACTTCAAATTTAGAGAACCCGATATCCTATTACTCGTAACGAAACTATCTAATATCTCTTTCGAAATAAGCATTTATCTTAATAGATGGAAAACCTCATATGTAATTCCTTGATTCAAATCAAGAGACAGGACCACAGAGGAATTAGTTTGACTAAAATTGTGTCTAAAACACTAGCTTATGTAATCCTCCGACCTTTGTTTGAAGCTAGGGTTCAGCGAACTCGGAGAAACCAGACTGGTTTCAGATCTAGGCGAAGGTATATTGACCAGATATTTACTCTCAGTCAGATCCTAAAATAGGCACATCTACTATTGTTAGATAATGGTTATGTTTCTTGACTTGAAAGCAATCTTTAAATGCATGTACCAAGAGACTGTGACAGTATTGTAATTAAAAGGCGTACTTCAGAAGTACGGTCAGACAGATACAACGTAGAACTTCGTACGTACGTACATCAGTTCAGGTTGCCATACCACATCAGCACAGAGACGCAACTGTCAGTTCAAATCCAAGAGTGATAGCGATAGTAGAAGTATTAGCAGTAATGCAGAAGATTAGGGAACGATGATATGATTCAAAAAGTATAATTCAGTGAGATAAATTTGAAAGGAGAAAGATAGAGAATTCAGAAGGTTAGATTTTGAGGGAACACAAAGAGTGGATGCACCTGCGCCATTGCAAACGATTCTGAGCCATGTCGTTTAAGGTCTCTAACCACTGGTGACTTTCGTCTCGCGGACCCCAACCACGCAGCCTACATCTACCAACATGACTTAGTCTGCTTGTCAGTGACTTCATCGATTTCTGCCATGTTTTGGTTTGGCCGCCTCTAGCTTTCTTCCAACCTATTCCTACGCCGCAAAACATAGCTCGTCTAGGCAGTCGGTAGTTAGACATGCGTAACACATGTCCCAACCACCTCAACTAATGAAGTCTCAATACCTCATCTATTGATTTGCCATCCTTTCCTAGAACCCGTTTCCTAACGAGAGCATTGCTCACTCGGTTGTCCCACGACACACGAGCAATGCTTCGGAGACACCTATGATCGAAGACCAGTAACCTACGAATGTCCTCTACTCTTAACGGCCATGTTTCGCTCCCGTATAGTAGGACAGAGCGAACTGCTCCACGGTACACCCGTCCTTTGGTTAGCAAGCGGTTATCTCGCCTGCGCCATAAGTGACGCAACTTGGCAAAAGCTAATCGAGCTTTCTGTATCCGTGCTGAGATTTCGTCAGCCACCAGGCCATCGGCACTGATGAGACTCCCCAGAAGTACGGTGACTGTGAAATACTTGACAGTTGCTTTTGAGCATGTCTTTACCTATTCCTAGAGTAGGTGTATCCACTCCTTGTCTTCCTCCAAATTTTCAGTTTTTGAGCTTATCATAATTTTCTCCTTACTGAATTATATTTCCTCAAATCTTATCTCTGATCTCTATGGTTTTCCATTAGTATTTACTCTGTTAATAACTCTCCTACTCTGGGATTCGGTCCGACAATTTAATCTCTATCTGTTAATTGGGGCATGGCAACTTGAACTGATGTACGCATGTACCAAGTTCTAAGTTGTAACTGATTAACTGACTATTTCTAGAGTAAATGATGAAATTACGTAAAGACATTTATTTTTCGTAAGCAGAACTTCATGCTTAACATTAGTTGTATTGTACATCAATACTTCTTTTTGTTTTAATATTTTTCGTGCAGAAGAAACAGTACTTCCGTGTGAAAAAGAATTTTCCTTATTTTAGTCATCATCACAATCAACAATTGATGGCACGTAACAGTATGCTGCACGAAGTTATGCTTTTCTTATTTGACCTTGTTTGGCGTGTGAGAACACATTTGATATTTCATTCATATGAAGCGTTCTTTTTACTAAGAATCCATCGGAATTGAACACAGGAAGAATGGATAATTTCTTGATGATATACTTATATAAATTACATCAGATTGTATATTGTACATAGATAATATACCAAATAAGCTTTGAAAAAAACATTTGTATACACGGTTATCTTCTTACTCTCTTTGTAAAAGAAAAAATATAGATTATTCGTTAATTGTCGATGAGGAATTGTAAAGTAAAGATTGAATGTGTTTAGTTAACTGAACACATTTCAAGAACTTGGAGTTATCTGACAAAGAAAGTACAAAGGATAGTGTTGTTTTCTGAAGTGGTAAGTCAGGTGGATTAAAATATTTTAGCTCATCATCGTTACCAGGCAATGCTCTATATATATCAATAAAATAGTATGGTAATTGTATGTTTGTTAATTCAGATGTTGATTTTGTCTTCGTTTTGTCAGGTGAGTGTTTTTTGCCACCAGGCTTTTCTAAAGATGAATCTAAACTCTGAATGTTTGATGCTGATATTCTACGTTTGTTTGATGATCCTGGTTTAGATTCAGAAGTAGCAGATGCATTTGTCGTCGTATTATTATCTGTGATTGGAATTAGGTCGTCTCTAGTTAAAGACATTTGATGATTTTCGGTTATTTGGTTACTTCCTTTCAACCAACGTAACGGACTTACAAAAGTTAAACGCTTCAGAAGTCCGACAATGGGACTGACTACGACAACTTTATTTATTGGATCTCCGCCGTCGGACATCTCTCTAGAGAGAAGAAAACAGGTTCAATAAATACTGGTGAACTGCAAAATATGAAATATGGAATATTTTCATCTACATATAAGTACAGGTATTTTTTTTTCGTGAAGCGCTCAATAGTGAGGCGTTAGATGTTATTCAAAATAAATATAGAGTAATCTCAGTAGGATAATCTGGTGATAAGCCCTAGCCACTTTGTGGTGAAACACTAATAATTTATTAATTATGTGATGCATTAGATAGTTCACTTGAAGAACTTGAAGTAAACGAAGATTAACTATTTGTTGACTAATGGCACTTAACCTTTATCCATCTTGTCTCTTCACCTTGGAATGGCATATTTTACAGACGATTTGGGTTTCAGCCATTATATTAGAAAAAAACAACTCATATACCTTAAGTCAAATGTATTCACTCCTTATGTTCGAGATCTTAAGTTCCATCGTTATTTCGTACATGTTTGCTTTACTCCTTCCTGTTGAATCATATTGTGTTGTTAATCTTGTAAAGTAGATGTCGTCGTGATAATGCGGTGTGGTAACTTGAACCTAGGTTGTAATTAACTGACTGTTAAGTAATCCCTCGTAGGGTACCTTTTTAGTAGTTGTTTCTAGTCACTGATACTGGAATCTAAGATTTATCATAAAAGGTACGAAGTTGTAGCAACATCATATTACAAAAAAGATATTCCACCCTCAAACTTCTTTTGATAAATATGCGTACATATACTCAATATTTTCTCTACTATATCTTTGAATATTAGTCGAAAATATGCACAGATCCAATGAATAAACTTACTCATTAGATTGAATGCTTGAATTTGTTCGCTCACAACTATCTTCCAAACTATCACTCAATTCATGGATACATCCTTCTTGACGATATGATAACCAACGTTGAGAATTTAATTTAAATAACTCTTTGTTAGTTGTCGAATTATTTTCGGCAATTGATTTCCTACGGATAATAGGCGTCACTGGAGCATATGCATCATTATTATTATGTGAGAAGAGTAGAGATGTTGGGGAAAGTGTACAATCAGTTTGAATGACATCATGTGGAGCACTTGTAATAATACTGTTGTTGTTGTTGTTGTTATTTTCTTTAATTGGATGATCTACGTTCAGTAGTGAACAATTAGACAGATAATCTTCTAAAACTAACAGTCCATCTTCAGAATTTAAATCAATGTAATCGTTTAAAAATTCCCAATATTCATACCAATTTGTCCCAAATACACGTGATAGATACCTGTAATAAAGTGTATGCATACTAAGTAATACCATACAAGTAGATTGAAAGGTCACTTATGTACTGTGTTTTGAGGTGCACTTTTTGCATGAGGGGCTGATAGTACCACTCAGCTTTCCAACGCGACGTAGTGATTGGCGAAGAAAATTTCTTCATTGACTGAAGGAGGAAGAGTGACCTACGGTAACCATATCGTTCAATCATTTATGACATTTAATCATGTTTTCGTATGTTTAATATTTTGTATGAAAGCACGTTATTTTATTAGTTAAAATTCTCTCTCCGCCTTACGGCCTTGCTTTTAGTTTCAGTTCATTCTTGGATGAGACAGTAATCGTATCTCATGAGCTGTCACATAATATCATTCCGTTCTTTTGCCAAGTCATTCAAAACATCAATTCCTAAATCATAACAGGTTGAGCATCGAATACTTTAATCATTAAATTACTGCTGACATGGTACGCACCCTTTCAAAGTCCACTTAAAACAACCCGTATAACATGTTGAGTTAGTCAATGGTATAAATCATATCAAGTGATACACTATTCAATATATATCACTGAAATTGGTTAGAATTTTTACTTAAAACATTTCCAGAAGAATCATAAGTCAAATTAATATTTGTCAAAGCGTATAAACAGAAATGAATCATTTCTTTATAGTCTTTTGTAAATACATATGAACAGATCAACTTACCGTCCCTGGCGTTCATATCCTTTCTCAGAATCAATTAAACGTAGATGTGAGAAAGATTTGTAATCAACAGCATTAGGCATATTGAATTGAAGCCATTTTTTTCGAAATTGAACGGCCTGTTATAATAGAGGAACTGAGGTTATGCTCTTTTTGTCCGAAAGATAATATAGTGTTAAACTGAATGCCTTTTTTTGATAACAGGATCCATCTATTTATGTTACAGCAGCATAGAGAGCGAATATATGCTGGCGTTTTTGATTCTAAATCAAGTTTACTGAATAAGAACTAGAGGTATTAGTTAGGCTCCTAAACTAACATTATTAGTGGAGAGAAATTTTCAACTGGTCAGTTGGTAATATATAAATAAATTTAACCATATGAATAAATACGAAGTTAGTAAAATTGGAATAACTTAATTCCTTATAAAAATACGTATTTAAGGCTGTGGATATCCGGCATATTGATAAGAAGCTTAGAATCCACTCGAATTAGAATTTAAAACAAATAATATAGTTAGTTGATATTCGTCATAAAATAATGTTCGTTGAGTACCACTGAAATCAAGAGAGCACAAAGCCATTTCAATTCATTTACAATGATCAGCTCACCAGTGACTGGTGTAGTTTAGACTTGCCCAGAGTAAGACAGTCATCACTAACAGTAATGTATGATCACCCCGCTACATCACGAATTGATGGAAGTGGGAATCCTACTATGGGACACCGACCCAGTGGTGCGGAGGGTTTAGCATTCTCTAACCCTTAGGCCCAAGTGAAATTGGGGATACACTGCTACTGAGGAGTCTAATACTGGGACGAAGCTGTCTTGTGCACCCTGGCTTCTAGTGGTGCCAAACTAACATTAATCTGTGAGGAATGCAAACAGTGTTATCTATGTGGGAGTTTTGTCATTTTATCATAAGTGGAAAAACTGCTGAAAACCAGATAAGCACTGGATAGTGGCCATGTTATGGTTTAAAGTTTATCAGTGGTGAATATCCACTGTCTTTAAATGTTAAACGAGGGTTTCGAAAGCATCATGCTTTCCATGAAACTGCGGGTTTGTGGTCTCGCTATTGACCTTTTATGTGTGTGGAATCCTGAAGTCTCTATACAGGAGGAAGCAGCTATTCAGTAATCAAAAGTTTTCTATGATTTTTCAACTGAAGTCATTATGAAATGAAAACTATCATAATAAGATGGCTAGCTTTGAGATTGTAAGGTTTGGCTAAAATTGAGATTCCGATCTACTTTAAATAAAGATGTCATTCTCCCCATGAAATCTATGAATGCTTGTAGATTTACAGTGTTGACTAACTTATAGAAGATATTAGTTTGGTGAGAATTCAGGTAAATCATTTTTAAACCAGTAAACTAATAGTACTAAGTTAGAGAAAACGTTTTTCACAAAATTAAGAGTATTTATGGAAGGTGGATATCAGGTAGTCGGAAGGAAACCTTAGAACTCGGTATTGCTGTATTTGGCACTCACCACCAAGACGCCGGAAATATTGAGAAAACGGATGTCCCGGGGTGGATCTGATCCTCAGTCACTCAGTTTCGCAGCCTGTCGTCATTGTCACTGAAATATTTTCGAGTTGTCACTTGCCCCCTCTAGGGATGAGATAATTACATTCACTGATTATTGAGTAGTGACCAACGTGATGTTTGTCTCGTGTTCATGGAAGTCTATCAATTAAGTTACAATGTCGCTACTAGTATAAGTAACTGGATAACACCGGCATAATGTGATGGTTAGAGGTAATCGATCCTATAAAGACACTTCTACATCACTTTTGTTTCAGTTTTCATAGTACTTTATGTATCGTTCCAGATAATAGTGATCAATTTATTGGCTTCAATATAACATCCATCAAATACTATGTCATAGGGAAAGTAACAGAAAGAAGCACTGAACAATTTTTTTCAGCTTAACTAATAGGGATTATCAATCTAGACTTAGTTCATCATAAAGTTACCTAATTCATGGTATAACTATCGTGATGTTTATTAACTAGTAGATCACATTCTGCTCTCAGTTTACATGATAAGTGACAGGCAATTATGGGATTCATTATGATCATGGATT
Organism: Schistosoma japonicum; assembly: GCA_025215515.1. Classification (NCBI taxonomy): domain Eukaryota; kingdom Metazoa; phylum Platyhelminthes; class Trematoda; order Strigeidida; family Schistosomatidae; genus Schistosoma; species Schistosoma japonicum. Next base: position 41,780,099 of record CM046064.1, on the reverse strand, counting down.
ACTTATATACTCTAAGTTAGCTTCAATCTGGTAGCCTGTGGATGTGCATGAGTTGTAAACCATATTATCTGACTTTTAGTTATAAAGCTTCTCATAAAGTGTTGGTGATACTGTCGGTTATTCAAGAGGTAGAAATGTGAATGGAAGTTGAGTTCGACTGCATGCAGAACACAGAAATCATCTTTGAATCACTGGGTCATAATTACTTTATAACATTCAACATTATTATACGATAAGCGCTAACCACTATTCCGTGTAGTCAATAAGTTTATATGAAGGTGAATTTATTCGGCAACTTTTCATAAGGACTTTAAGCATTTTCTCTTTGAAATGAACAACTAATAACTGGTTATCAGCTAACATTGTCTCGTTCTTAAGCCCAGCTAATTTGCAACATCGAAATGACAGTTTCTCTATATTCCATATTTACAATCGACTATTTATTGGTACAAACAAGTCACGTATCTGTGTACATATCACAATTTGAACCATTATTCATTTAGTAACCATACATTAATTATGTTAGATTTAATGAATAATGAGATGGTTGTAAAATCGCAGATGTATGGGGACTTTCGATTTCTAATGCTTAGTGGTTTTATCTTAAATCGCTTCTTCAGTGAATGCATGAATAACTATAAAATTAATTAGTACAGAGGAACAAATCAAATACTCATTACAAAGGCGAAAACAACGACAAATCTGATCATGTATGTCAAAGATGAAATGATTCTATACCACTTTATATAAATAGATTTCAGCTGAACAGGAGAAGCGGCAAAGTTAATTATTAAGCCGACCCTTGGTAACGATATCTATAGTTTCTACACTGTTGGTGCTTTTAACAAACGAGACAACTTCATTTACTCAATCTAGGTCAATTCAAAACTCAATATAATAATAGTCTAGTCAACAAAGATAATGATATCTAAAATCTTTAGAACATAACATCTCGACATAGTATTCTTGATCGCTAATATTACAAATGTGCATCAATATGTGTATCACCTATACCGACTAATTAAACTACCTTTTCGTTTCAAAAGTAAGTTAACCTAGTTTAAATAACGAATCCGAATTTCTAAACTAGTAGATAAGTTACCTACAAAGTCGCATCCATGCGCATCCCGAATAACTATGAGACAGGGATAATCTATGTGTAGATTTACTAACTACTGCCGTCAACACCTCTTAGACTGAAAAGGTCATACATTAAAATATCGTAAATGTACGTAAACAAACTCAACTGACTAAATCAAAGAAAAAAACATATTCGAAATGCCATCTTTAAGAGATGCATCATGCATACAAAATGTGTTTGATAATCTCCACTTACAACATCACTTGGCATTGGTCCCGAGAAGCCCCGTATACGGTGCAATTGACTATTAACTTCAAACAATGTAGAACCATTTCGATTTACCAAAGGACTCTTGAAAAAACTACACTGTGAATTATATTGCACAGGGTATAGTCTTACATGGGTTGTGTTTGTAAATGTTTTACACGAATTCGGTGCATATAGACCTAACATCATTTGGAACTCACGTGTGTTTAATGGGCCTAGTATTTTAGTTTGCATCATGTTTGATTCTGAAATTTCAACATCTGCTAATACAATATAACTAGAAGGAAAAATACAAAAAAACCATTACAACTAAATTAGTAGGAAATACTATCACATCAACAATAATAAATGAATTAGATATCACGAATCAGTCTGGGTTAGACATCTGATACATCTCAGAATGGGACTCTACATCCATGACCCTATCACAAAGTTAAGACAATGGCCTTAAGGCTTCTCGATGAACACTAAACCACTAGACAATTAAGCCACCAACTAATTGTTGATATTTCTAGTCCAGTCGATTTGCGATGTAGTTACGCGACCTCATCCAAAGCCATAAATTGGTAACTGCCTCATATCCGACATTATTGGACTCCATTAATCACGTCTTCTCACTAGAACTAGTAGGATTGTGAATGTACGCCACCAAACAGTTCTACACTAGGGAGAAACAGCTGTCTAGAATCAGTTCCTGCAATTCAGTATATATCTAACTTAGATTAATTCATGATATAAAATTCAAATTCAACAATCTCCATAATACTTAACTGATGTACGTGTATGTTGAATTATATAAAATCAACAGACTGAATGTAACTGACGAGAGTGGATGCAACGAAATACACTGAATTCAAAGTATTCTGTAAATTCTGTCATTCTTGCTTTATTCAAATTTATGAAGGGAACAAATCTTGTGAAACAACAATCGTGATTTTGTGACAAACCATTATAAGATATGGTGATTGCCTTCACAGCTAATAAACCTTTACAAGACCGCTGAACTTAAATCTGTTGTATATAACCCACTAGAAAACTATGGGTTTATATACTTAGAAATGACTAGTTTGTGGTGTAAAGCCTGATGTAATTATCAAGCTGCTCAAACCTGAGAGGAACACATTTCGAACTCTCCGCCCAGAGAGATACAACGCAGAACTTCGTACGTACGTACATCAGTTCAGGTTGCCATACCACATCAGCACAGAGACGCAACTGTCAGTTCAAATCCAAGAGTGATAGCGATAGTAGAAGTATTAGCAGTAATGCAGAAGATTAGGGAACGATGATATGATTCAAAAAGTATAATTCAGTGAGATAAATTTGAAAGGAGAAAGATAGAGAATTCAGAAGGTTAGATTTTGAGGGAACACAAAGAGTGGATGCACCTGCGCCATTGCAAACGATTCTGAGCCATGTCGTTTAAGGTCTCTAACCACTGGTGACTTTCGTCTCGCGGACCCCAACCACGCAGCCTACATCTACCAACATGACTTAGTCTGCTTGTCAGTGACTTCATCGATTTCTGCCATGTTTTGGTTTGGCCGCCTCTAGCTTTCTTCCAACCTATTCCTACGCCGCAAAACATAGCTCGTCTAGGCAGTCGGTAGTTAGACATGCGTAACACATGTCCCAACCACCTCAACTAATGAAGTCTCAATACCTCATCTATTGATTTGCCATCCTTTCCTAGAACCCGTTTCCTAACGAGAGCATTGCTCACTCGGTTGTCCCACGACACACGAGCAATGCTTCGGAGACACCTATGATCGAAGACCAGTAACCTACGAATGTCCTCTACTCTTAACGGCCATGTTTCGCTCCCGTATAGTAGGACAGAGCGAACTGCTCCACGGTACACCCGTCCTTTGGTTAGCAAGCGGATATCTCGCCTGCGCCATAAGTGACGCAACTTGGCAAAAGCCAATCGAGCTTTCTGTATCCGTGCTGAGATTTCGTCAGCCACCAAGCCACCAGCAGTGATGAGACTCCCCAGATTCGTGAAGCGGTCTACACGCTCGACTACTTCACTCCCTATCACTAGTTCAGGTGCCGATGCAACCCAATCCTGAAGCAACATTTTGCATTTCGAGGGGGAAAACCGCATCCCGAACATGCTTGCATTGTTGCTCAGGGTAGTCAGAAGACTCTGCATTTTGTCAGCGTCTTCACCAAATAGGACTATGTCATCAGCATACTCTAAGTCAGTAAGCGAGGCTCCTGGTAGAAAGTCAACTGAAAAGTCAGACGAAGATAAGGTTATATCTAGGAGCATGTCTATGACAAAATTAAACAATGGGGAAAGTGGACATCCCTGTCAGATTTCCTATGGCCTTCTCAACTTCATAAAGACTAGGAGAAGTTAAGTCGATTTGCCATTCAGGATGACTGGGGATCGTGGGCAACCGAAGTGTGGCTGAAGGCCAGTTGAACTGACCTCTAAAGTGTTCTGCCCATCGGCCCAATCTCCTGGACTGAGAATGAATTATAATCCCATCCTTTTCCGAGATAGTCTAACTCACATTCGGATTCCTAATACCAGTTTCCTTGATAAGTCGAAAAAGTTGCCTACTGTTACCTATCGCCGCTGCCTTTTCCATCATTTTTGCTTTCGCCACCCACCACTGTTCACGGTCGTTGCGTAGGCTTTTTATCAGCCTGTGCTTAAGCTCACTTTACTCTTCATCATGTTCAGAGCCAGGTGGGATGAGTTTACGAGCATCCATCAGTTCGGTGGATGCTACTGAAATCCACGGCTTTATCCTAGCCTTATGATTTACCTTACTAGCAGATATGATTGCTGTTTCCACAGCCTTTTTGATATCATTCCAACCTGCTTCCAGATGGCAATCGCTTACACGGTCGCCTAACTGTTTTTCTAGTTGTTCCCTAAATATATTCTTAGCTTTATTATCATTAAGTGAAACCCTAAGAAGCTTTATTGGAATGTCTTTCCTACGTCCAGTAAGCCTCAAACAAATACGCGCTCGCACTAAAGCATGATCTGAATCTAAACATGTGCCCCAGAACGAGCGACAGTCCTCTATCGAACCCCTCCATCGGTGGCTGATGGCGATGTGATCTAGTTGGGTCCAACGTTGAGACGATTTTGGGGGTCGCCAGGTCAAAAGATGTTTTTCCTTATGCCTAAAGTTAGTATTCGCTAGAAACAGGCGGTTATCTGAGCATAGTTGCAACAGACGGTCGCCATTATCTGTTCTTTGAGCCGCGACACCATAACATCCACCCAAGTGTCTCTCATCTTCACTTACTCTACCTACTTGAGCATTAAAGTCACCAGCCATTATAACTATATCAGAGCGCCTAGCGTTTTGGAGGAGGTCCGTAAGCTTGCTGTAAAACTCATCTTTCACCTCGTCTGAACTGCAGTCAGTGGGGGCATAGGCAGATACGACAAAGAGGCAACGACGAGTGTCCCTATCTTTCCGAATCCTAACTGTCCCGTTCAGTCGGACAGCGCACAAGCGACTATCTACAGGGATTTAGTCTAGGAGAGCTAGTTCTGCCCTACGACTCAATGCTATACCTACACCAGCAAGACCCCGGGAAGCAGCATCAGGGCTACCGGATACACGAAGAGTAAATCGGGCTGCTTCTTTGTTTTGGTACGGTGAAATCAGGTTAATGATTTTACTAGGATCCTGTATGCGCGTTTCCGAGACGCAGCATACATCGATTGAGTGAGATTCTAAAGTCTTAGCTAAGGAAGCCTGTTGCCCTATTTGACTTAATGTCCGTACATTTTAAAAGCTCCAACATATAGTCTAGAACGGGGTTTCAAGAGACCAGGAATGATTTTTCGTGAACTCGCATCGTTTGCATTAGCGGTGCAGTGAGATGAAGGAATGTGAGTAGAGTTAGTCTTAGAGATAAGAGAGATATTATGGGGTGTAGAAAGGATTTGATTTTGACCAATTTGGACTCTCGTGCTTTTGCTTTGCCCAGAAGTTGAAAATCAAATGTGACAATTGTCTGTTCAAATTAAAATCATACTTCACTCTATCGTATGAAGCATTGATTCCTATATCAAAACAATTTATGAATATGAAGTTACTTTTTATTATGAGCTGACATCAGTTGGAGAGCTAAGTAGTATTTAACCGATATTTCGTCCTTGTTAAGGACTCATCATTAGTGAATGAATCCAGTACCCTACATTGGACTGAACTCTAATGATGTAAAAGGTTCAATTATGAATACTACATAATTGTGTCCGACACATAATTCTCTGGTTAATATTATTAATTTTGATTAATTTACTTCGTATTATGACAACTGATAATAAGTGTTTTGACTCCGATATGTTTAAAAAAGGATATTTGAAGACAACATCAATAGATCCTTATTAAGGTTGAAATATGAACGTATTCACAATACAACTAACCGTAATTGAGTAACATTGTAGTTTTGTGTTAAACTAACGATTAATTTACGTAATAAAACCTGTTTGTGCACATGAAATAAAACAAAGTAAAGAAATAAGATGTATCTCTACGTCTAGTAGAAACAAAAATACAAATATTCAATGTTGCATTTGAATAGTTGTGTTTCGAATAGCTAAGAAGCAAAGTACTTGAACTGCAACAGTGAGCAACTGTGTCATAATAAGATATTTCGAGATTAAAGTAAACGTAACTGATATAAAACAAATAAAACGCGTAAGAGCAGAGTGAGTTTTAAACAACATACGGTTGTAACAACTTTCACTTACATAGTAAAGGAATGGTAATACTACCAACGGAAAAGGAGACACTTAGTCACATTTTAATGTCCAAAACCATAATATTTAGGGTATCTCATATGAATTCGACTTTAAATCAGAAACTCTTCTGATTAGTCAAATGTGCCAGGTCGGTTACTAAGCTTTCGCCCAACCTGTTTTTCTAATGCAATAAAACTAAAGGGGCAAGTTAGCAACCAAAAAATATACTCTAATTCCCTCCCCTTTCTGTAGAAGTTTTGAGCATAATCAAGCCAGTTATTTAATTTAAGCACAATTCTACTTTAAACACTAATATTACTTGCTTTGCAATTCTACCCCATCAAGGGTCATGGAGTTTTTTTTAAACATAAAATATTATAAATCCCAATGACTACATTTTAAGCTAGTATTAAATACATTGTTTTATAAAAAAAACACAAATGGAGTTCCCTAACTGTTGACCACATTTCAAGTGTAATATACATGTTCTTTAAACAAGTGTATAAAATTTAGGAAATACTGGTTACACAAATCAAAGTTATACGTGACAAGACAAAACAATTAGTACATTATTAATTGAATGGTTTGTGTTTACAAGTTATTTAATGTTCAGGACTAAATCGTTCATCAACACTACATTACAGGTAAATTCATTGTACGAAACCCGTAGGGAATGAAACGTGTGTTGTAGATTATATTGCAGGTCATTTCTTAAAATAAGAATAGTATTAGTTATGAAATAAATAAATAACAATACTGGTGTTAAGATATATCAACATTGAAAGGTGAAACCACCAAACACTTAACACAATAAAAACAAGATATAAGTATACCTTTCATCAAAAATCTGTTGAATCCTGTCGACTATGTTACTAGGACAATCTGTATGAGGAGTTTTGTTTTGATTAATAAGACGACTTGCAGCCAAATCAGCAGGTGTTTGACCCGATGAATTAAGAGGGTTAAGCTTTGTTAAATGATGTCGTGCAAGAATGGAAACACATTCAATATGTCCATATTTGCTAGCGAAATGTAGCGGAGTTTCGAGGTTCTGTAAAACATAAACGTAGCATTTTAACAAAGTTAGTGTACTAAGATGAACTCTAAGGATTTGAAATCTAGCTACTTGTACAAAAAAAAATATTATTGATGTAAATCGAATTGATTAAGTGCGAGTATATAAAAATGTAACGCAAATACCCATTTATTTAACAATAAATAGTAGGGCGAGTATTAAAAAAATAAAAACAATATCATTACTGAAACTGTTATGGAAATTCATCTAATATTTCTAGCCCAAACTCTAAAAACAGTCGGAGATCCAGTTTTCATGACTCACAATTCCAAAAACCACTCGGTTTCATCAAGTATTATATTTCTAATGACTGCTTTATCCATAGATAAAAGGGCTTAGTTGATGCACAATATTGCTCGGATCTGGCATAACATTCAGGACATATTTAAAAAAAATTAAACATTTAACTGCAGACGTACATCCAGTGAAGAAAAGCGACTCAAAAGAATCGCTTCAATGATATTATTATTCTGGTTACTTAATAATTAATAGGCATATAACTACGGAAAATGTTTGGAGTTAATTATTCAGCAGCGAGAATGATAACATTTTATTGTTATAGTTAATTTATAAGTTGTGAATTATCTCGTTTTACCATCTCTACTTTCTGACTTTTCACTCACACATCAGCCAATATCATGCGACGAGGTGGACGGTGACCAAACACACGTGAAACATGTCCCAACTGCCATAACGATGAAGAGGCAGACTGCAACTCTTTATCTCTTTAGTCTATAATAATAAGAAGATGGGTAAGTACTGGAAATATATCCAAACAATGAAGAATGAAGAGGCTTGTAAGGAGAAATAATAGAACTCAAGATTCACGAGGAAATGAAGAATGAATACACCCGCTCCATTGTGATCGATTCAGAGTCATATCACTCAGTGTCTCCAACTACTGAGCCGATTAGATAGTCTACACCTGCCACCAATACGGGTATATCAAAAACCAATGAATTTATAGACTTGATTTAAACCCTATCAACTTTCTTCCAAGCTACACCTACTGTAACCAACATTAAACATCAAGGTAGTGGTTGGGCGTAAGCATAACATGTCCCAACCACCTCGGTTAATGAAACTTAACAACTTTATCAACCGACCTACAATCTATACCTGATAATCTGTCTGCTTCGAAAGTAATGACAGACTGGGCACGGCATGAAAAATGACTACCTTTCAGAACTGTTTTTCAGAAGATTATTTTAATTTCCTTGGTTGTAAGCATGTTTCCCGTACCCTAACCTCCAGTTTGAACTACTAACTGTTGCCTTATCATCTTCTATTCACGAACTACAACTAATTAACTGTGCACCTGTTCCACTCTTCCCCAGTTTCCTAACATTATTGTCCTTGTTTTTGCACCACTCATATTTTTCTAATTGATAAGCTATGTGGTCGGGCTCTGTATGCGCATAAGTAAATGCGTGGAACATAAACTGACTCTGGTGTTTGGCTTAGTTATACTGTGTTCCTCTATTGGGCTTGGGATTATCAGGATCAAGGCAAAGTAAAAGGCGTAAATAAATCATTTTTACAGTTTCCGATCACCGTACTGGTTCCGGCAAGTTCGTATAAATAATTTGACCAACCGTCTATCCGCATCGGTCATAGTTCATGTTGTGTTAATTGCTCACGCAATCGCTCCACAATACACAATAAAGCAATGATCAAAAGTCAAATAAAATAAAATCCTTGTAGTTTACACACGCCTTCTGCTTTTATAGCCTATTTCACAGCCATAGGTAAACATACAACTGAGAGATGTGAAGCATTTTTATTCTTTGAGTGGCAGATAAATACCTCGTCTACCCCGCAAGTAATGCTAGTCGGTAAAGGTAAGTGAGCTTTCTGAATTCGTGTCAAGATTTAGCAAAACATTAACCAACTAGGGCTAATCAAACTTACAAAATAAGTAATAGTGTCCAACACAATTAATTCACTCATTATAATCAATCTGGGCGACGATGGGTAGGGATCCTGGAGCATTTCGGATTTAGGTGAGAAAGGCATCCAAGATGTCTTTACATTGTTGTTCAAAAGAGTTTAGAAATTGCTGTATATTATCAGTGTCTTTACGAAGTGACTGTCGATTGCCTAATTTAAGCTGATAAGTAAGCCTGCTGGTAAGAGATCAATACCCTAAAAAGTTAGATGGTGCTACTTGTAGAACAACTATGATGAAATAAAATTAAAAATGATAGAAGGCTACTATAATAAAACCACCTTAGTTTATTAATCCTGATGACAGTTTGTCGCAGAACTCCACTAGTGGAGTTAGAATAGACAGACTTCATAAGTTTACTATACTTCTGAGGTACCCCTTTTATTAACACATCACCACAGAACCTCCCAGTCTACGAAGTAAAATGACGCCTTAAAGTTAAGAAACATTGTTATTGGTGGGTGCCGGTATATCTGTTCTACAACATGGTGAAGAATGGATGTTTGGCAAATGAATCCACGTCTACGTTTGAAATCAGTCTGGTTTCTTGAGTTCACTGTTTCCTAACTTCAGATAAACATTGATGATTAACAAGGCTAATATTTCAGAAACTGTACTGGTCAAAATTGGTCCTCTGCGATTATCAAAAGAGAAACTCTTTCCTTTCTTGTAAACCGGGACGATTATATAGTGAAAGCAGTCAGATGAAATTATATCCATTATAATGTGAGATATTTAGTAAAGCATGCGTCAGTAGCTAATTATGATTTAAGAGTAATCTAAAAAAAACAAATTTATAATCAATTAGCTATAAAGGAACTTAATCTCGAATAACTGACAAATTTCCAATAAGATATTTTCATCATATATAATTCCTATATTATTATGAGGGCACAACCTATTTAAAGGATAAGTTCCATAAGGATATATATATATATATATATATATATATATATATATATATATATATAAACTTAGTACTCTCGGCTAAGAATTATAAGTGTGAATATATTTTAAAAACAAAAATAATGGATTTAGTCAGATTCATATACTTAAATTTAGAAAACAAACTGGAGAGGCTCACTCACTTTCTATGAAGCTGATCTCAGATAACTAGCACGACAAAACAACAACGTGTTTTTGTATGACATGTAAGTCACTAGGTTTGATCAGTTTCATATGAACAACTAAATTTTTGTACTTTCAGCAGTACATTGAACACATATTTTACATAACCATTTGGGAATTTGAATATTTTATAGTAGTCTCGTCTCCACTTAACAAGAGATATTTATACTTGACAACTCAAAACAAAATATAGTGATGAAACTGTTGTTCATAATAGATAATAAAAACTATGTGTCAATGGCTTACTCCGAGCTCAGGGCTATTCAAATATAAATCCAGAACGTACTGCTGACGCCAATAAGATGCTTCTCTTGATGCATTTGGGTAAAGGCGTTCCCAAAATTCGTCAGAATCAAGGCAATTCAGAAGAAAATGAAGCAATTTGACGTTTCCGTTGGAAGCAATAACATGCAATGCATTATAGCGAAATCGTATCTTAAAGTTGATATATTTTGTATAAACATATAAAAAACAAAAATTGCTCAAAACGAATTTTTATGATACAAAATTGGCGTATACATATATATATATATATATATTGTGTGTGTGTGTGAATGAAAGAAGAGGACAAGTCCAAAAATGCAAGTGCTTTTATTTCTAAGGATTCGTCAAATTCGGTCACTTTAAAGCCGCATTACTGTTAGCCCTGGATTACTGATTTATATAATATGTTGGAACGAAACGAGAAGTGCGTCAACTACACAATTCTTGGATAGGAACTACAATAAGTACCAAATTCGGTTATTAACAGGGGGAATTAACGACCGAGAACAATTTCCGAATATTATTATAAAATATGTAATGCTACTATACAGTTTTTATAACAGACAATGTAGATTTCCATCTAGGAAATACTTAAAAGGGGTTAGGTGTGACAAATTAGTAGTAGTGCATAAAAATGGAGTGTCAATAACAGGCTTCCCCAAATTTCATCTGACAGAATTAAATTCTTCTGCATTTGTTATGAAACTGCAACTATCAGACCAATCAATATTCTGAGGGGAGAAACAAAAAATGCTTGTGACAAGCGTCAAAACGGATCAACAGGCATTCAATTATTAATAAGATACCCCTTATTCCATACTCCAGCTAAGTTAGTTTATAAGTACCCTATCTGTACACCGTTCAAATTATAAATCGGTTGACATTAATCGAAGCTATATTTTGTGACTCATTACATCTGTTGGAAATAATTAATATTACACATCTACGAAACTTATCAACTCAGTACAAAGGTCCACGAGCGTTCATTTTTACAGGTAAACATAATAAAACGTTTATACTTAATACAAATTTGTGAATACAACTGATGCAGCACTAACGTTATGAAATTATACTAACTTGCAATATTGTGGGTGTATCGCTGGATGTCACCAGAACCATTGGATTATCGCCAACCATTTTTCTGACAGTATCAACATCTCCACTATTTAGTGATGAACGGAAACGGATCAAGGTTTGTTGACTGGCAGTAGGGTATGGGCTGCTTTCGATGTCAGGCTTCGGAGACTTGGGTTTTATATACAAAAATATTCCGACTTACTGGGGGATAAGGACTGTCGAGCTTGTCATCGTCAACCGGAGTACTAGCAAACTTGTTGGCATCTACATGATTTGTAAACAATTTAAGTCTAGCACCCTTGATACCACGTAGAGTTAAATAAGCTTTCTTAGGATCCAAGAAAACTTCCCCATGACCTTTAGCTCGAGGAGAAGCTATGGCGTAGAAACAAGCTAACGGAATAATGAAACCAGGTTAAAACGTTACCTTCCGACTGACAGTCATAAAACTCATCATCTGAATCATAATTTGGAAAATCAACCATTCTAAACACATGACTTAAGATAACAGCCTTGAGATTAAATTTTTGGCAATGTGGATCAATATCCAATCAAATAAATCTAATGTTATTATAACGAACTAGTATAAACCTGATGATTTCTTAGTTTCTGTGTCTTGATGCTACCGGTTTAGTTACAGGTTGTTAGTGCCGTCCTACAGTAGTTATCTAGCCACACAAATGCACTGACCCAAATGAAGTGGATAGGTGAATTAATGCATTTTCTTTTTCTATTATGCTTTTTTCTCTCATACCTTGTTCGGTTATCAATGCTTCATGGAATTTAATATTTTCTTTTTCTTTTCGCATGCGTTTTTTAGATTTTTATCCTTTAACTTTTGTCCTTAACCTTTTGTTTCTCGGTGTCTACTTTTTTAGACAATTAAGAGGTCGAAATGAGTATAGGTAGAGAAGTGAGAAAAACGATTTCAGTATTTAGGGGGTTGATGAGTTGTATAATAACTAATGGAAACAGAAGATAGACGAGCAAACTCAGGCAGCAGAAATTTGTAGAATGACGATCATAGTAATTATTATTATTATTATTATTATTATTATTATTATTATTATTATTATAGTAATAACCCTTATAATGAATAATGAGGTGGATATAAACTAATAGATGATCAGCTAACGTGGTAGTAAGCTATTTGGTATTGAGTGAGATGGTAATTATAGATAGAGAGTGCAGATATGCGACGGTTGGTTGTTACGGCATACATGGCTACCTAACTTGATATAAAGTGCTCTAACGTGAGTGGGTGAGAAGACTTGGGAAATCCTAGATGGGAGAGTGTTTCGAGCCAAACGGACCCTGAGTGAAATGAAATGTGATCTGACTTCTTCACTATTCTTAGGATAGTTAACCATCGAGTTATGACGGTTGGAGAGGAAATGGACCAATCTGTTAGTGTCCTGAGGTTAGGGCAATGTAGAAGTCAGTTATCAGGTCGTCTTCAATTTAGAAAAGTTCCAGGCTTCTGAGTCCAACTCCATACTGCTTGTTTTGAGACCTGACTACCGATTTAATGGCCCATCTTTGAACTCATTCTGGAAGATCTCTGTTTCTCTGAAAGATGGGGTGGGGTATGACGTTAAAATTTTCAAGTTGCACATGACGCATGTTTTGAATTGGGCAAAACAGAGTTCCGGTATTAGCCTTTCTACCTTCCTGCGAATTCGATATAACATTATAGAAGCCTAAGCGTCAACTGTAGAGTGGCTTGCCCTAGTTTTAGACCCTCAGTATGGAGTAGTCCTAGGGCTCGTTCATTAAAGCTGCTAATTGTGGTTTGCTCGCAAAGTTTGTTGGCGGGGAGGTCCTCTGCGTGACTGATAATGTATAAAGTCCAGCACTTTTACATGTTAACCTTGAATAAACTGTTTCAGGTCTATTCTTCTAGGGTTTGGATATCTCTATGCAATGCTGATATGTCTGCATCACGTTCGATAGGTCTCCACAGTTTTATTACATCGAAGTATGTGTGTAGGTGAGCCTATATTTACTGGGAGGTCAGTAATAAGAACGAGCAATAGCAAGTAATCGAGTATTGCGCCCTGCGACACTCCGGAAAAAGATGTTTTCCAGGTAGAAATAACTTTTTTAATCTTATTACAAGACTTTCTGAAAGGCAGTGTCTCAAACAGGAAAGTAGTAGGGGGTCTATGAGCCTCAGAATGGCTGCTGTTGGAGGGTGATTTCGTGCTTTATTGTATAGAAGGCTTCAGTATAATGAAGGAAGATAGCGTGAACAGGTGTGTTTTCATCCCAACGTACAATTCAATTGTCCCACGCTAGTGATGTGTTAGTGGGCTAGGATCTACGTTTTTAAAATCTGTGTCAAGAGTCATGAAATAGGCTATGCTTGTCAGTGTGCTTTCTTATATGGTGATTCAGTAGGCTTTATAACGCTTTCTTCAGTACAGGAAGTAGGATTTCTTAGCCTGTAAAAACTTGGATCCTTTCTATCATCGCTTTTAAAGATAGAGAAAAAAATGGCATTTCTTTCTTACTTTGGTATTTGTTTGACGCCTAACGAATGTTAGAATAGACTAATGACAGGATATCAGATGGTTAAAGCGTTCTCCCTTAGGACTCTCGGACGTATATTGTCACAAGCTGAGGACTTACTGGTTAAAGGGCGGCTTGTTTGCGGAGGATAAATCCAGGGATTATTATAGGATCATTTTCGCCCTTCTAGTTAATAAGAGCAGGTTGAGCCTAAGATTTCAGTTGTTTGTTTAGTTGCCTGTCAAAGTGAGCGTTGATGGCTTTAGTGGCCTTTGGGGTGGTCACTATTGCACCCAAAGGTTCCATGATGATCATGATTTACTGATTCATGTCACTCCTTTGTACCATGAGCTGAAATAGTTGATTCAAATTGGTCAACAGGTTTGCTTGCAAGGTAGTTTGGTTACAAATTTACTTGAGAAGTAGCATTGAAATGACTCTACCAGCTACACCACTGTGGTGTGGGCATTGTAACTAGGACGGACTGTGTTGAGAAAAACTCGTACAAAGATTGCAGCTCCACCTCTTAATACCTGTCCTCTGTCTGGTCAGAACATCTTTATACATTTCATGCCCACTTCATCATCTGTGACTTTGGGTGTTAACCATGTTTTAGTAAGGATTACTACTTTTGCACTCAGGTTAGTGCATAAGCTACGGAGCTTAAGTAGTTGGCTACCCACATTGCTGTAAAAGCATTCGATCGACTGAAACAGTTTCGGCACTTCTGAGTCAAGGATGTCGAAGTTCACTTTGTTAATGCCCGTTGACCAGGTTTATTGAGTTGGAATATTATGTTACCACTTGCAAGTTTTAAATGTCTAGAACATTTACAACTTGATTGTCCACGCAACCCATGTGTCAGCGGAAATATCCCAATCGTCGAAATACACTTATATTTATGCAGCAATTATAAATATTAAGTTTGCTGGTCAGTTACAAAGTCTAATAAAACAGGGTCATCAGTCGAAAGACAATCCTAGTGTTGTCTCTACTAGATCTGTGAAACGGAACAGCTAATAAAATCCAATGTGGCTGCTGCAACGAAAGGAGTTGACTTGAGCCAATTGAAGTAAGTGATCAATGGTACCGATAGGCGACCGACATTTATATGGATTTCCTGAAATGCAGCAGGGGTAGATGGAACTATGCATTAATTAACGCCATTTCCCCTTCCGGAACTGGTCAAAGAGGTTTCTTGAAAGCTCGGTGCATGTACGTTCCTCCCTCCATCGTTAATTTTATCACTGTTGTAGACCGCTTCTAGTCTGTTTATCGATATCGGTACGGTCGCTTTCGTGAAACCGTAGTAGACTGTCGACTTGTGAGTCTACGTTTGCTATTAGGATAGCGAATGTTAATGTTTATATTAAACTTGATGCTTTGGTCGTTATGAAGAGCCAAATCCAGGTCGTTTCTAACTCGAAAACCGATGGCCAGCTGATGGGGTGATCTTTTGGTCTTTGGGTGTGCAGGATAAGGAAGTCGTTGAATGCTGGTCGGATTTACCTCTCCCAGGCTTAGATCACCTGAAAGCCACTACTAGTTGCTGCTGATCATGGAGGTAACATTCATTCGGGTCATTATTTAGTAGTTCAAAATTACCGTGAAACACAATGATTGGTAAATCTAGTGGGCCATTCTCTTAAGTTCTATTCACCTATCTCTCAGCCCATGGTTTATCGTGACTAAGCCTACTTATTGAGAACTTTTAGTGTGTGGATTTCTAAGGGGGTACGAGTGTTCTTTCCGCCTATTTGGCTGAACCAAATTATTTCCTGATTGGAAGGTTTCCTCTTCATAATTAAGACCACGGTAAAGACCGCAAAGTGTAACTGGTGTAGAGCTGACTCCAAGTTTTGGCTGAAGCAGTCCTGTTATTGGTACTCACCAAAGACATCTCAACTCCCAGCTGAACTTACTGTAGACACCGACTCGTTACAGAAGATTGGTGACCAATGACGGAAATCAGTCGTGTGGCTAAGTGCGTGGTTTAATGGTCCGTGTTCTACATTGAAACTGCCTTTCACCTAGTTTCCACCCCAATATTAGGTCGTGAAGCAAGAGGATGCTATACTGCATGCAGTGCTGAAGTTCTCAGTTTACTAGAGAAGTGCGTGGTGGGAGGTAATGAAGTGGTAGTCGTATGCATCAACGAAAAAGTCGTAAACTTGGCTTAATCAGGTGAGGGTCTCCCTAAGTCAAGAAAGTGGGAGGATATGCGTAGGGAAGCCGAAACTTGAAAAGCAACTTATACTTAGCAACCACAAGCTCCCTAAACTGAATACCGTAACCGACCTAGGCGTACAATATTCTCAAAACATTAACTTTTCCGAGTACATTTTTGCCAAACTATCTAAATCACGACGATTCCTAGGTTTCATTCTAAGGAATTTATCAAAATGAGTCTAGACTCACTCTCTATAAAATATATGTAAGACATGTACTTGAATACTATTCCTTCCTATTTAGCGATCTACAAACAAGTGACAGAATGAGAGTGTAGAGTGTGCAACGCTACTTAACACGACAGATGATTAAAGACGGCTTTAAAATAGACTACAAGACTAGATGTCATATTTTCGGACTTGAACCTCTATGGAAAAGAAGACTAAGCACAAACTTAGTCCTCTTATATAAACTGTTGTACAATATGACCCACACCTTAACTAATATTGGCTACCGTGCCTACACTCGGGACCATTATCTGAGAACTAAACTATTTCAAGTTGAAATGGAAAAATACAAAACAAAAGCTCGCGCAAACTTTTACTTGATTAGGTAAGGTCAAGTATGAAACAAACTGCCACCAGAAGTACTCATAGCAATCTGCCAGTATTTTGCAAGCTACTAAATATGGGTCTCAAAGATATTAGTCCTCTGGCTGATGAAGCTACCTATTCAGGTACGCTAGAAATAGTTGGTCCTTTAATATCTGAAAGAGATTGGACATCTAAGACATACAACTTGGCGACTTGGATGGATAAAAGATATTAACGGACCGTTGAACGTCCATCTACAATTCACCTGATAGAAACAAAACTACTTATAATCAATCGGATCATGCATTGGACCATCCTTATACATGTGCACCACAAACACAAAATTCCTTTTCTCACTTTTTTTTGATAGTTTACCAGAATATCAATCTTGCAGGCTCCATACCTCACTATAAATGCACGCCGAACCCAGTATCTTACTTCTAAGGTGTGCCAGTAACCAGAACCTACACTTCTATATCGCCCTATACTACGCCAAAAGGTTGAACTCCTACATTTTCCGTTATCATATAAACCCCAGAAATGATGGCATAAATCAATCCCTTCACTGTCTTGTACTACAAGGTCGTTCTAAGGTCATGTTTGGAATGGACGCTATATAAATGCCATTTTAAAACAAAATTTATTATTCCATTATCTTTGTGTGTCACAGTAGAATAAGTTTACGCAACAAGTGAACCCTTTTACCGCCTGATATGTTTTGTTGATCCCGCCTGTTAAAATGGCCTGCTCATGATATCAGGAAATAAACTATTATTATTACTATTACACCGTGCATAAAGTAAAATGTTTCACCCATCTATTAAGATAAGTTGGTAAATCTCAAGGTGCTGTTCGTTCTCCACCTCTTTTACCATTTTTCTTGCATGACCTGCTTACACCTTTCAGTAATATCTTTATCAAATATGCAGATGATATTACCATTCATTGGCCAACTTCTTCATTCTAAATTGTTCTGAAATGAATGGTTTCTCAGTAGGTGTTGAAAGATGGTCTAGTTTGAATAACCTTCAACTTGGCCCTTTCAAATATTAGACAGTCACTTTTAGTCTTTAACATAATGAGACCTAAATGCTGTTGTGAATTCTAACGAGGTTTCTAAAACTGGAGATCTTTTAATAAGCACTCCGTTGAATGTCGCATGTTTTGGTGCAACATTTACTCCTGATCTATTTCGGTTTCCGCATGTTTTGTTAATAATAAAGGTTTTTTGTTTAATATATATTGCTTAAGATAACTGCATAGTTTTGATGATACTAAAAATTAATTATTACGTTGCAACCTAGGTTTATTGGCTAAGAGTTGACTTCAAACCTTAAGCATACGTCATAACAATAAAGCCTAAGTATTCATTTACTACCTTATTCTGCAAAGGGGTTTTACATTTTATTTTACATTAAATGCTGAGAAGTTTTGTGTGTTTAAATGGTTAGCATCACGCCTTACTGTCTCTTGAACACTACAGAGAAATAACGATATTTCCTAATAATCTGATTACTTCTGTCAAAAGAACAGGACGTACCAAGGCGTTAAAACCACAATTTTCCAATTCTTGTATATTGTCTATTATTTGATACTCTCCACCCTCAACTTAGAAAAAACTATTGTGTTACATAAAATATTTAGAGCTGTTAGTAGGATGTACTGTAAGAACTTCGAAGTTACTATGAACATGGTATTTGACTGACATATGAATCTTGCAATCAGCTATCTAGCACTCTTTTATCAGATACAGATCACTCACTTCAGCTACATCATTTCACCTTGTACATCTTTAGACGCTGCTGCATCGGAGTTCATGTACGTAAGATAAAGTAATGAAGTTTTACTATCCCGTACCTATTAGGCGCCCTAGGCAATAAGAAAGCTGCAAATGCTGTCGAATCAGACATTTGTGCTCCTAAAATACATATCATCTTGCAATTTATAGACTCATGGTTCCTATGTAACCATCATTTGAATGAAATGCCTACATATTTAAAGGGTGAATTGCTGAGGCACTATATACTAAAAATTCATATTGTGCCAAACAAAATATTGAATAAAGTCATGATTGTTATTATTATTATTAGGTACCACACCCCGATCAATCAAAAACACTATTGAGACAAACGCAGAATTTTAGAAACAAAAGTTAGAAAGTTCGAAGTTTGTGGAAGGTGGCTTAGATTGTTTCGACAGGGACTAACCACCGTCACTATCCATACATCAGTCTCCATGCTTCCGGGACAGCAGCCTCTGGCACAGAAGGTCTCAAATAATAAGATGAAAAGACTAATAAACAAATGTAACCTACTTCAACAACACTGTTTTAAACAGAGGATTTTGTACCACTACCATTCTCCTACATTCGCATGACTAAATAGACTGTATCAGCGAGGATATTCCGTGCGAGTAATACTTCACGACGCAATGAAATCATGGATAAAGTGATGCATAGTGTCTTACTGAACAAGTTGGCTGTATGCTGCAAACAATCTAGAGTTTCTATGTCAAATGTTTCCACAGTCAGAGACAAACCTCAACAACAAGGCGCACGTGATAGTAAATTTATTGGTTAAAACAATTTCATTATGAAAATATTGGTTCATTTCTATTAAATTTAATGAATACTCACACTTGATTATCTTACTGATCATCGAATCAGCCAGCTCTAGTTTTGTAACTACTTCTCTAGAGAAAAAAATGTGACGAAATAAGGACTGGATACATATACCCGCTGCTCGTACACTGACGTGACTCTGTTGGTAACTCTTTAATAATTGGAAGACGTCAGTTTCTATCAGCTTTCTAGAAGTTTTGTGACTCTTTAATAGCCATTATAATTATAACAACCAACTCAAGACAACTACCATTGATTCATACTTCTGATCACATAGTAGGTCTAGCTATTTCAACTCACTGACTAGAGTTGTTGCATTAGTATATTTCGCTATTCTCTTTAAACAAGCTTAAAACGTGATTCTTAATCATCAAGCAATAGTACATTATCAGATCCCGATTGTGCCCATTATCACTAGGTAATAGTACTGCCCTAGATAAACCATCACTGTGGTCTGCAACCACTCTTAACAGTATATCACACGTTGTAGTGGTTTGAGCAACTCCTACGGAAACGCCCTAACCAACAACGACAAGATTCTCATTCCAATCCCCATCCGTAGTATTACCCTTCTTCGATGGATATAAGCGTATTAAACGACAATAGCCCATAAACTATTAGCACAGAGCTGCCCACGCCATCAACTGCTAGCGATAACACATGTGGATAAAATAAAAACTCCTAGCATTATCATACCAAATCTAGCAATACGTCACAACATACTAAGCACACCCGCAATGCATGCTCGGTGTCAGTAGACATTTGTGATCAAGCCTTCGAGTGCATACTCGGTAGCTGATATGTTTTCTCACTAAGATGAGACAAACACGTGGTTTCTTATTAGCTTAGTAAGGTCCGTGATTCGATACAGCTAAATTATCTAGGGTAGCCGGATTCTATGTCAGATTCCTTCGAAAGTTTTAATCAAATACCACGATTAAGGCCTTCTCAACCCACAGCTACTCCAAAAGACTAGACTCATAGCAAGATTATATTGTGGAGCGAAATAAATCTATCTCAGACGAGAATAGCAAACAACGTTTGCATATCTCACATTTGAAACTGAACCAATTGATGCAGGTTTGCAAACTGATCTTACAAAAATTAATACGATGCCTTTAGCTTGATTAGATGAACGATTGTATTTTTGGAGATTTTAAATTCTCAATAGTAGCCCGTAAGTGCACTATTCCTGTGACGCGATATTCCTTATTATCTATCAATTTCACATATATAATATTGCATATTTCCATTTTATTTTAGTCTTTTCTCCCCTTTTCTATTATTACTTATACGACAATTAGCAACTTTGTTGACGATTTCATAGTTTGACCTTTGAATTTTTTGTGAGATTATACGTTGTCGACTAAAATCTATTCACACTAAATCTATGTCACAATCACCTACTTATTTTTCACATCACATAGTTATTCACATTCACCTTTCTTTATTCATAATTTTTAGCCGGCTATCACTTCTTGTATGAATATTCACGACTTCATTGATACTTGTACAGTTTGACTCCTTAATTATTATTTTAGGAATACGAGTTGTCTAATAAACATCACACTTTATTTATTCGCCAAATCTCTATTGATTTTCTATACACTTTACATGTGTAATAGTGCATATTTTCATTTAATTTCTATCCATTTACCCATTTTCTATTACTGATTTTCTCATGTTTTTATTAGTGTTATGTATGTATGTATACGATAGTTCATATATGTATTTTATTCTGAATATTTTTTCGCCTTGCAAAGCAATTTTAACCATTGTATACGTGCACTTCGTTGATGACATCCAAGACAATTTCTTCACAACACTTATTGTAAATAAATCGCATGTTATTAAGATAAAATTCATATTCTCATATTCTCATCAGCAGCAGCAAGTGTTCGTTTGGTGTTATTATTTCACTTGGCCTTCGTAATAATCATAAGGGTTTTTACTCGATTAAGAAACTACCTGGTTTATTAAAAAGCCGCAGCAGTATTCCAAAACTTCAGCAGCTCCTCATTCATAACTAAACAGCGTAGCTAAGATGACATGAACTTTCATGAAAGACAGTCATGATTGTTTGGAGTATCAGCACAAAGCAGAAATCCCTAGTCCGCAAACAACAAATTTTTTAGCAGCATATAATCTCACTATATCAAACTAACATTTTCAAACCTGTTTCTGTTACAAACTTTATACAAAATTAAGAAAATATCTGCCAAAATCCAGTAATTATGTCATACACATAACATCAAATGTAGAAAATGGGTTTTACCTGGGTTTTTAGTTGGTGGTAAAGCGGCACTGTTATATGCAGCCAGAAATTTGGGAATAGCGGAATGCGTTTCAGTCGACTGTATCAAAAAGTATAAACGGTAAAAAGAATGAAGCTATTCATGAATAAAACAATACATCAATAAAACGAAAACTTGTTTAGTAATGGTGATGATATTAAAAACATATAAAACCAGAATAATCGCATTACATGTGAAATCCAGATAGTCTGCTTTGTTTATAATGTGGTGGATACTGCTCATAAAGTAGTTATTGACAAATACTATATTTCATGCCTAGGCAAAATACATATACACAACGCAACAATCGGGAGAGGCGTTGTATATAGATCAGTATTAATGATAAACGTAGTAATACTGACTAAAAACGACAGTCGATGCGTAGGAATGCGTGTATAATACATCTAATTTAGGACTAAAGATGTGATTTTAGAAAAGCGTTTAAATATATATAGTCAGTCTGTGTAGACATAGTGGAAAAAAAAGGTTGTGCATATTAAACAAGCTACATAAAAGATTAAAACATGAACACAGTTAGTATGGTGAAGCCACAAGGCGAGTGTATGTATATATATAAATGCTAGTCTCGGCTTATGTGCGAACATTACTAGTTACAGAAACATACTCAAAAATGTATGCATGTGTGTAGAAAGATAGACCAACTAACGCAAAGTAAAAGAGGTACAAAAATAGTTATAGTACAAAACTAACAGATACGGACTACTTAATGATGTGGTCAATAACAACTATTTCCGATAATTAGTTTGAGTAAATTAGGCATGATATGTCATTGTAAAGTACAAAATTGATAAAGTTGACATTCTGTGAGAACTATAGATGTTTATATGGAAACAAAACTGCCATTACGCAACGCTTACCAATGTCTCAGAAATCAAAATGGTATGAATTTACGTGTATACATGTTTATGATAAATAAAAAGGTTATTATAGTACAGTATTTTAGAGTCTGTTGTCATGCAAGTGTAATAGAAAAGAAAATGAACACCATGAAATAAGAGTTGCTGGTAGTTCAAAGATGTGTATTTTGAAAACAAGTCAAAAATGTAAATGGACAAATACGTAGGCATTGACGTAGCCCCACTATAATGTTTAGTGTGATCTTGGAAGTTAAAACAGGACTCAATGGTTCCGATTTTTCGAAAATCCCGGGTGGGCGATAAGTAAGATTGGAACGTAACTTTTCCGGTTCAAATGTTAATAGCTATCAGTCACAGTTGATGTGTCGAAAAACTGGGTTTAGTTCTGCGGAAACAGTTTTTTTTCCAACGATTGTCGACTGTAAAACGCTCAGCTGTGCCCTTTAAAACTTTAGATAGACCATAGTACGGTGGTGTGAGTGGTTTTTATGTGTATAGATTTGGACATAGATGAATTTATTATCAGGCAGATGATTGTTGGTTTCCTACCTTAGATTATGCGACTGGATAATGATCGAATTCAACTCCCCCATGGTTCGCATCCAGTTTTTTTAAGCTAGTCATATAACTCTGAGTTTCGTTAACTAAAAACAATAGTTATCCGGACAAAATAAATATCATGCAGTAACTAGTTGGAACAGTGTGCTTCTGATGCCTTCATTGATAGTGTTACAAATTCCAAAGACAACTAAAGGAAATGCTGTGCTTGATGATGTAGTATCAGCAAATGACATCTGCTAGACATTTTACTGTCTACGGAGTTTTTTCACCGTAACACTTTTACGGGACAATGCGCTATCTTCCTAATACAATAAACGACCAAACAATTATTTAACTATGTGAGTAATGCTGACTGTAGTGACATTTATAGGTACTCCGAAATTTACATTCTAGCTGCCTACTTAAAAAAGCGCAACACGTTTATCCGTAGTGTAGCTTACAGGATAAGGGATTGTCCATCAAGTAAAATGGTCTATCCCTGTGATAAAATGGTGAAAGTTTTCCGACTCTGATAGTGGTCAAACAAAGTCCTTATGAACACACTTTAAACTGTTTTAATATGCGAGCAGTGCTCTCTGGGAGTGCAAGTGAATGTCAATGGGCCCTCGTTCCCAGGTATTGTAAACAGAAGCGTACCTGTCAGTTAGTACTAACGTTTAGTGTTGGGCCATGCTACACGTTCTAAAACAAGTATAGGCGTTAAACGTATGCACATATGGTAATGTCGAGGAAGTTTTTTGTTGCGTGCTTGAGAAACAAGTAGGATTCTAACTAAATACATCACAAGTAATGCAGAGTCGGGAAAGGGATAAAAACACGTTTATCTTTATCAGGTCGTCGTGAATGTAAAACATCTATCTTTGGCTGAACCGCACTATTTGGTTGGAGTCAGCAGCGAAATATATGTATAGCTCCTAAAAATTTAATCATTCACGGTATTTATATCACCTCAAGTGAGACGGCTGTCTGTAGTAAATCAAAAAATGTAAAAGAAGAATCAAGCTTTGAAGTTGAAAGTATCTGTCAGAAGACGTGGTTAAGGAACAGCATAAACTTTTATGACCAGTTAAGGAAGTGAAATCTCTCCCCTGTTATACGCAACGAAAATCTCCAGGTTTCAGATTAACGGCAGGTTACTCACAACCAGAGACAATGTAACGTTATTTTTGTGGGGTCCAACCGTCTGGTAAATTAACCTAAGGGTTTAGGATAATCATTCACCTGTTCCTGTAAAACAGATCTAACCAAATTTTTGAATGCGTCAGTGTGTGAGACGCATGATTATGCGCACAAGAAGCTTAGAGCGCCATAGCTTTGGTTATTGATGAAGCGTATTATGCGTTTCTGAGATGAAACTTACTAAATACTCATTAAGTAAATCAGTTAATAACTGCAATAAATGCGCACAGTAAGTAGTAAACCAATAGCAAAAATTACGTGTGTCTACAGAACTGTGTAGCCTTATAATTAAGTCCGCTGCAGAGTACAATATTATCTCTCCTACTCAATCCATCAACATAGTGGTGCTTTAAGAAATTTTAGAGTCGATGTAACACCTAGTCCTTCTACACGTTACATCATCGATTTTTATTACTCAGTGAACATTATGTCATTTAAAAATGACCACGAAATGACGATGCTAGTAATGATGCATTAATTAATCTGGGTCTTGGAAGGAAGCATGCAGAGCTATTATTGTGTATTCTATGTACTCTTTCTTCTTTAGTGGAATTCAATTCATAATTGGCTTCGTATTAATCAAAAAGCCTGGCCACTAAAGTAAAAGTTGGGCAGGCTAATAGAGTCATCAGGTGGTGTGGCATACATAAATTTAATGCAGGCTAAATAGCTGCACCATGCGATAGGAAACAAGATCAGTAGTAAAAGCTGCGGCAGTAACCATTATGCTGTATCATCATAAAATGACTCTATGATCAAGAAAATGTATCCCATGAACATTGAAGGCACATTAATGTGAGTGTATAACCACTCCAAACTACTGAAAAAGACGGTATGAATATGTTGCAACTGTTCATTTATGTTGGCAATAATCAAAATATCAAACCAACTTTATTTAACTGGAGTGGTGTACTTTATATTTTCACCATTAAGTGTTGCACTACATTAAACACTTATGTTCTTCCGTATTACTGCCTGTTCTTCTCTTTCTTTTCAGTGATGAGAAATTATTTTTATTTATCCTTTCGTATAAGTTATAGTTTTATGTCCTACTCTGAATATTCCACAAACCCGACTTCTTCGTAAACAGGGTACTCTTTACTGGTGCACATGACGTGACCTAGAAACAACCGAAACTGTACGTTTGTTCCTTTACACATCTCGCCAATGACTTCCTGTCTTGCACATTTTATCACCACACTTTTGTATTGCTATACAATCCTTATTTTAATAATAACTAATCTGACGATAAATCCTACTAAAGTCAGGACTCAAACATTTACCGAAAATTCAATGCACTCCATTTTGGCCAGATAACGTAGAAGCATGGTTATTTTATGCAAAAGTCAAGTTTCAAGATCATGATATGATGGACTTACATGTTTGATTTCCAGCCATCGTATTCTTACTTCTATACGAACTCAATGGAAATGTTATGCCTTACCTTTTGAGCATGAATTATCCGGAGCATCATGATCGACTTATAAAGTTCGTCTCAAATGTGGTAACTAATTTGATAGGCAGTGACTATACAAACTGTTCTATAACATCAAGGTTGTTAGTGGACAGCAATTTTTAGCATCTCACCAATTATTACCTGCGGCTCAGCATCTGTAAGCCTAAAATAAATTACAAAATTAGAGCGCTAACTCTATATTTTTCAAACCCACGTCATTTTTAAACTGTGGGGCTCCGATTTTTTCTTTTGAACAAACGTAACATTTTATTTGTCATTTAATTTTACTGAGTAGGAAGAATGGTGCCTACGAAAAATAAGGAAGATTCAACTCTGAATTCTACTTTTAGATACTCTCTAGTTGTAGGCTGCAAAACTTAATGCTACGAACTCTATTTCAAACATGTACTGCCTACGAAAGTCTCGTCATCTAAACTACATTTTTCAGTTGACTATAGATAAATAGTATATATGTGGATCCAATGATGCAGTCGTCAACGCTTAATCGGGGATATATCCATTGAATCGTATCTAAGAAGTCGGTCTTGCTATTTTGGCTGGAGCTTAGTAGTAAAACAAGGATTTCCACCATGAGCTATCAACATCTACGCTTATTCGCCAGACAAAGACGATTAGAAACGGAAAAACAATTTATTTGTAATTTATCTGCAGACGCATCCCGTGCAATAGAACCCGAAAATTGCCGACGCATTTTATCCAACGCATTACACAACTATTTTTATTCTGGAGCCCGCGTCACTATGAAGTTGATTACTCAGAGGTTCTACTAGTTGAAAATAAACAAAGACTTCAGAGAACGGACATACTAGAGTGTGGTCTGTTAAAAGAAAGGTCACCAAACATAATGAATGCCCACTTGGTTTTTTTGCGATACCGTACGCAAGATTCAGCTACGCCCACCTCGATCTAATAACACATTCACCCAGAATTGAATGGAATCCCCCACACACTGATATGTGTGAACCGACTCATACAGTGACTAGGAGAGATATAACTCAAAGATATTGTGAAAGATTATTTGTAAATGTTAATGTTGGTCAAAAAGCCAATTAATACTATCCTTGCACTTGGTGTTCAATATAACATTTTGAGCATTTGTACATTGTTAGTGTTGTATTAATATGTGGATTGTACCTATTGTATCCTTGCGCCATTTTACAACACGGTCTGGTGTTTGTTCGGCTTCTTTATCAGTTTCGAATAGATACAGCTCCGATACCACTTGTTCAGAGTTGTCTTCTGCATTTACCTCGTGGTTTATTATGCTTCAAATTAAAGGCTTATTCCTACACGTCATTCGTCATTGTTTGACAAGCATTCTGTTTACTGTCTCAGCATTTCATGCTTCAACTCTGGCTTTTGATGTTATTTTAACAGGTTATATAGTGTAACGTGCCTTGTGGAATACAGCCTGCTGGATTAGGTTTGCTGCTACCCGAAGAAATCTATATTCATATGAACTTTGAATACGCTTGATGCACTCATTTCATGTTGAACATATCTCTTTGTATTTACATTTTGACTGTTCACTTTAGTGTAATAAGATGGTGCTTTTTACGGCCACTAATATATCACAACTAAAACTGTTTGCTATTCTGGTGTAGAACGCAGAATAGTAAAGTACCGTCGTTCACCTACAGGTACAACAGACCACGGTCGTCACAGTGAATCTCAGTCGTTCCACTTTCTGACCAAACTCCATGGCACCACGTGTTCTCGAACAATTGCTTACTAATCACAAATGACTTGGTAGAAAGGTTTCATTGTCAACTGAAAGCATCATTCTTAGCCACAAACATCCCTTAATTAACTGCTGCTCTCCTGTTAATCGAATAGGGACGTCGCACAGCTGTTAAAGTAGGCGTTGGGTGCAGTGATTTTAAGATGAATTTGTGGTAACCATTCACATTTCAACAAACCCGGCTTCACCGAATCACTGTTATCCTGTCTGCAAAGCTACCACCAGGCAAGGATGTTTTGTACTAAGGTGAACACGGTGTAATGTAACTATAGGTCGTCCACATCAGGAGTTGTACAAGGCTCGAAATACAGTCTTCAGCTGTTCTTTATTTAAAATACTCATCCACCAACAAACTCACGTCAATCAATTCTTATTCGCACAGATGATGTGAAGCTGTGAAGAACCACCGGAGATGACACTGATATAAAAGGTCTACAACAAGACTTGGCTTGAATAGATAAATAGATGGTCTACAACGGCTAGAACATCAACATGGTAAGTCATTACCGCACTCCAGGTGGTACCCAAACAAACTATTACATAACTATTTTTTTAAAAAACGAGATCTTCGTTTGCTGGATACCAGGGAGGAATACCAAATTGGTGCCTTAAGAGTGTATGCAACACTACATTAAGTTCATAGGCAGCTGGGTATGTCAATATCACAAATGTTTTAGACAATATTCGGAACGTCTATCCGATAGCATTTGAAATTTACAAGCTTATCAATCTTCTTACTTTCAGAAGGACCTTAACCTTCTGAAGAGGTTAAAGAGGCAGAACACAACGTGGGCTGCTGGGCTCACAACATACACAACACTGACGACCTACGCCAACTGGAAATGACCTCCCGTTATATTTAACCACCAATTAAATCTCGCCTTATCATTCTGACAGCCAATCAGAAGCATACTACAATGGAGAGCTCTTTCATATTATAAGCCATTTTGAAGGGCATGTTTCGTTTAATGCATATTGTTGCTCGCTTTTCAGTGTTACTACAATGTTTGATTCTTCAGCTTTAAAAAATTGTGCTACTCGTCTAATATTTTACACACTGATAGAGTTTTCTGCCACTTGGTAAAATGTATTCCATTGTTTTATTTATGCAAAACCGTGAATTATTTGCTTTTATAAAGTTTTCTTGGCTATAAAGACTTGACCGTTTGTAAGGAAGGATTTTCCTCGATTTCAGAAAACAGTCTACAGTTTTTGCAGTTTGAAGCGCCAACGGTATAGTTAATATTATAGTTGCTACTGGTTTGAAGTTTCTACCGAGTTACTTTGAGAGGCTTTTTACAGCTTGCAGCTTATGTATTTTGTAAAAGATAAGAAAATTCGCGTACTATGTTGTTATCAGCTGTATCGTAGAAGGCCTTTCACCTTTCATAGGTTCTCTAAGGCCATCACTAGTTGATATCGGGATAATTTTGAAGTGATCATATAGAATCGAAATTTCGCAACCTGGAATGAAGTTCGTGAAGCTATTGTTCATTACGAAAATTTAGTTGTATTTATCTATTCAGTGTCTAGTACTAAATATAGTTGGCATATGAGAAAAAAAGCTAAATAAACTAGATCCGAAAGCGCACTGTTGTTTACGTCTGCTACCCTGGCCATTAAATGAACCGTGAAGAGCCTATTTACCCTAACTAATAATTTAAATCTCCGAGATCTAAGTTCGGTTGTTGTAGATTTGACTGACCGCATCGTGCATCATTATACTATGAAAAAACTCTTAGACCTTTGCCCGTCAGAGAATGCAAACAGAAATAAAGATCATTTTACTTATCATTTACTTATCATTCTTGATACGAAATACATTGATCGAGCCACTTCGGCTTGTAGCGGCCGCCAAACACTATCAAGTCAATAATGCCTTACAGTCACAAATGGGAATAACTACTATATTAATAGCCAATAGAAGTTCATATAGTAAATGCAACGTGTATTAGAATTTAGTTTACTTGAATTAACAGTAATATTGAAGGTGAATGATGGTTTATCTAGATGACCATTGCACGTATGTATAAATTTAAATGTCCAGTAGGATCCTCATAGTGAATTCAACCGAGAGCGACGCTTGTGACATTGAATTACGCAGTTCAGATGCTACAACAGGAATCAATAATTGATCATAGCGATCACTGAACGAGACTCAGTTTAGAACGAAGAATATTGCGGAGACAGTATATTTAAGCTCCAGACAGTAGAAGGTTCAAGGCGACAAGGACAGATAAAGTGAGATTAAAATAAAATCGACGATGCATTTGAACAATGTTAGCTCAGTATGTATTAGTAGCGTATTAATACAAAACTTATTGCACACGTAACACTCGTGAAATTTTCCAAATTTCAGTCTTTAAAACAGTCAATAGAGGCTCACGTACTGAAAAATTTGAAGCTATATCTTGATGATCAAATGTCCAATTACGTCATATTAAAAGATTAATGGAAAAAAAGTTGAACACATTTGCGAATAGTTCTGTAGACTTGAATATCTCATCATGGAGGGCAATAATTTTAATAGCATCTTCTTAAACTCATCATCTTTCGGATTAGAGTTCTACTCTCCCAATTCTATGGAAACCTTGTAAACGTTATTCATGAACCTGACTGCCTTAAAATTGCAAGTGGATGGATTTCAACTTATATAATACCAAAAAGCTGAAATAAAGGTGAATTACACATGGAAAATTAAAAGAAAGAACAAAAATATTTATAAAACGCTAAACATCTGTAAAATATAAAAGGAAATGGAAAATAAAAATGCAAAAGATCAGCTAAAGCTGTTAAAACTAGAGCATTTGTGTAGCTATACATCATATATGGAATAAATCAAAGAGCTGAAGCCGACGAAACACACTAGTTCATAGTAGATTGCCACAAAGTTATTGGATATTGAATGAGAATGTATTGTATTGTAAATTACAAATACTCTAAAGGTCGTTGGTCCGCTGTGCGGGGTATTTAGAGTTGCTTATGGATAATGGTTTTTGGTTATCGTATTTAAAGTATGGGCAATGCTCAAGCCTTGGAAAAACAGAGGCTCACAAGTGATCAAAATAGAACGCCGAGCTCCAGGGATGTAAAAGATTTTGAGACTCGTTGGAAATCTTTTATGAATTCACTTGACGTTTCAACCGAACATATCAAACAAATTGAATCGCTAGATGAATCTAAAAAAGTAGAGCTGCTGTCAAACTACGTAAGCAGGAAGTTGTGTTATATGTCTTCCTTAGGAATCGAAAGTTCCTGAGCACTCTGCTTTTCATTATGTTACGCTTCTTAAAGCCAGTCGAATTGAATTCATTTGGGTTTGTCAGATGCATCGCTAATATAGTTTTGTAGAAGAAGAAAGTGGATGGTTCAGCCCTACGTTCCGTTCTATCTTCTGTAGAAATTTCGCTACGCACCAACAACGTTGAGTAATTTATTGAAATATATCCGAATTCCAGATGGGTTTATGACTTTTTAGATTTTGAGGGCTTGGAGACACTAGCAGATCTAATGTTGCAATGTATGCATTTTTTGTCCGAGTGAGTCATTCGAATTGTTACGTGATTTCTTTCAGACAAGACACAACATTTGGTCCACGAAGGTTTTGTGGAACCAAAGCCTCCAACGAAAACTACCGTGCTCGTTACGAAATATCTTGCTCTGCAGAAGTTCCTGACTACATTCGTAGTAATAGCATAAGGTCAATTCAGTCTCCAGGTAGTGACGATTGATTTGTTTTCATAGATTTTATTGATACTTTAGGCAATGAGGTCTTACCAGCGTCGATTCTTCATAACACTTGCTCAATAAAAGGTTTATCACTCACTCCAACATTCTTAGAATTCCTCAAGGATTGTTTACATTTATCGCTTCGTTGCCTTAAAGCCATATTAAATAATCAAGTTGGTTGTTCAATCACTCTTTGTTATTGGTTTTTTTAGAGAGGGTGTAAGAAAGCTATGGAGCATCCACTTGTCATTAGTTTAATAACTTTCTGCCTTCTACATCCTAATTATTCGTAAGTGTGATGATTGCTTGTGCCGTTATAATTCACTTTTAGTTTTTTGTGTTTTCATAGTGTCGTGTTTCTTTATAGTTGTAATTTATTTCAAAATCTAGTTCACTCATAATAGTACATATCCCATGAAAATACAGTACTTGGTATCTCTTGTACGTTGAATGTATATATCTATCTGATGAGGTTATGTTTTTATAAGCCCAGGTATAATTGAAGTACCTTGTTCGGCTTCACCGAATATCCAATTTAGTAGTGTGTTTGTTTGGTTTTTCCTAAAATTCCTTTTGCATGCTAAAGCAATCACATCAACTCTCGTTTTATAGTAGACAGTATCAGTCAGTCAGTCAGTTACAACGTAGAACTTGGTATATGCATACATCAGTTTAAGTTGCCATGCCTCTATTAGCAGATAAAGATTAAATTGTCGGACCAAATCCCAGAGTAGGGGAAGGTAGTGACAGAGTAAGTACTAATGGAAAGGCATAGAGACCAGAGATGAGATTTGAAATAAAAAGTGATTCAGTAAAGAGAAAATTATAATAAGCTCAGAAATTAGGATTTGGAGGAAGACAAGGAGTGGATGCACCTGCGCCATTGCAATCGATTTTGAGCCATATCACCTAAAGTCTCTAACCATTTGTTACGATCATCGTGTGGGCTCCAACCAGGTAGTCTACATCTATTAACATGGCTCAGCCCAATTGTCAATGACTTGATGGACTGGTGCCATGTTTTCGTTTGGCCACCCCTAGCTTTCTTCCAGCCTACTCCTACAACAGACAACATTGCTCGTTTCGGTAGACGGTGGTCAGGCATACGCAACACATGTCCTAACCACCTGAGCCGGTGAAGATTTACTACTTCATCAATAGACCTACCGTATTTACCTAGTACTCTATTCCTAACCCATGCATTGCTTACTCGGTTGTCCCAGCAAACACGAGCAATGTTTCGGAGACATCTATGATCGAATACTAGGAGCCTACGAATATGCTCTATCCTTAAAGGCCATGTTTCACATCCATAAAGTAAAACGGATCTGACTGCTGCACAGTAAACGCGTCCTTTCGTCAGTGAACGAATGTCTCGCCTACGCCACAAGTGACGCAGGTTGGCAAAAGCCGATCGGGCCTTATGTATACGGGCCGAGATTTCATCGGACACCAGACCGTTAAGACTGATGAGGCTCCCGAAATAAGTAAAACGGTTAACGCATTCATTAGTTTCACTTCCTATCACTAACTTTGGTGCCGAATTAAGCCAGTCCTGAAGTAACATTTTACATTTGGATGGGGAGAATCGCATCCCAAACATGCTTACGTTCAAGTTTAAGGTAGTCAAAAAATTCTGCATTTTATCAGCATCTTCACTCAGTAGAACTATATCATCGGCATATTCTAAGTCAGTCAGTCAGTATCACTAAGGATTCATCCTGATTATGAAATACAAAATGCGTTATCGTGATAAAGCCTAACATTATATCCGTATGTTATTTCTCTCAGGCTGCTTCAGACTTGCATTTGTCACAACTAACTGAGAAAAAGCGGAATATTATGTAAATTCTTCGACATTTATTTTCACTTATTAAAATTACATGAAAAGATCCCCTAAATAATTCATTTTACAATATATTATGTCACAGGGGTTGCACTATATTTTTACTATTGCTGTTGGTCACAAACTATGCTTTACATGGTCTCTAACCACATATGTGGCACATTTCGCTTACAAGTTGATAATATAGCCCGTCAGTAGTCACTAATCTTAAAAATCACTGCCTTAACTATTCCTTTCGTTTTTCACCAAAGCAAATTTTGTTTGTCTTGTGAGCTTTGGCAACAAAACAATGGATTGTCAGGTAGTTGGGGTGGATGTGGATCGGCATTTCCACTTTAAAAACCTCTATAACTTCAATTGTTGCTGCTTAGTGATTTTGACACGTAATATATTTGTTGTGCATGATGTACAAAGAAGCATATTCCTTCATGTCCATTCTCCCTTCGAAATGTTACCCTTATATTTTCTAGGCAACAATCTTTCCGGCTCAATCGAAGGTATGTAATCGTGAATCATAACTGGTATTTTTCATTCAGATGGAGGTTACTGACATTTGCCTGTCGCTTAGTGAGTGCAAAGTTCTAAACGCAATTCATTTCATGCGAGTGAGAGTCAAAATGAGTTTTAAAGCTCTTGAAACGTTTCATGTGTTAAATGCACTGTACGAAAGTTTTGAGCTTTTCACACAAAGTACTTTTATGTATGTGTATGATCAACATAGAACCTGGCACATGTGTGCATCGGTTCAAGTTGCCATACCTCTATGGCACCGCTAGATTAACACCAAATTAGCAAAAGTTACTTGAATAATAACAATATGGATAACAAGGAGTCTGAACATATAGAATATGGTTTAGGGAGCGTGGAAAGAAAGTCATGAAATAATTTAAAGTTGACGATTTAAGGGAGGACAATGAGTGGATACATCTGCGCGATTGTGACCGATTCTGGACCATGTGACTCAGTGTTTCTAGCCACTGGTTGCGGTTCAGGTAGTCTGTAGCTACCGACATGACTCAAACCAGCAGTCAGTGACTTCATGAACTGATGCTATGTTTTGATTCGGCCGCCTCTAACTCTCTTCCATCCTGCTCCTATATTAACCAATATCGCACGTCGAGGCAGACGGTGATTGGGCATACTTAACACATGTATCAACCACCTTAGTTGATGAAGATTCACGACCTCGTCGACTAATTTACCACCTTCGCTCAACACTCGTCGTTTAACCTCGTTACTACTTACTCGGTGATCCCAGCTGATGCAAGCGATGTTTCGAAGACATCGATGATCAAAAACTAATAACCTTCAAGTGTCTTCTACCCTTAATGGCCACGTCTTATACTCATACAACAAGACAGAGCAAACTGTTGCACAGTACACTCTTCCCTTCGTTGAGAGACGAATATCTCATCTACGCCATAGGTGACGTAAGTTGTCAAAAGCCGAACAAGCTTTTTGAATTCGTACTGAGATCTCGTCAGAGACCAACCCATCAGGTCTAATCAGACTTCAAGACAAGTGAAGTAGTTGACGTGCTCGACTACGTCACTGCCTCTCGTTAGCTAAGCCGTTGACGATGACCAATTTTGGAGCAATAGTTTGCATTTAGAGGGGGAGAAACGCATTCCGAACATGGTTGCACTGAAGCTTATTGCTGTTGAAAGATTATGCATCTATCTTATCAGCGTCTTCGCCAAATATGACTATGTTATCAGCGTATTCTAAGTCAATAAGTGGATCTCCTGTTAGGATATCAATTCGTGAAAAGTCAAACGATGAGAGTGTAATTTCCAACAGTAAATTGACTATGAAATTAAATAAAAATGGAGACAGTGAACAGCCTTGACGGACACCACTTGAGGTTACAAGTTCGGATGACAGTTCGTCATAAGCCCTGACACGACTAATAGTGTTTAAGTAAAGAGCCCAATGAGATTTATGTACCTTTGGGGTACACCTTTCATTGAAAGACATTGCCGTAGAACTTCTCAGTCTACAGAGTCAAATGTCACTTCAAGTCAGGAAAAACCACCAATATCAGGCATTGAAAAGTATGTCTATGTTCTAAAACTTGACGAGTGGTGAATGTCTGGTCTATACAACCGCGACCAGGTCTGAAACCAGCCTAGTTTTCTCGTATTTGTAGATCACGCGTTATAGTCAAACGTCTGATAATTATAAAAGCCAGTATTTTCGACACTATATTAGTCAAACTAATTCCTCTATGGTTATCACAGGACGATTTTGACCCTTTCTTATATACTAGGACGATAAACGATCGACATCAGTCAGACAGAATTATGTCAAGTTTCCTAACTTTAGTCAAAATATCAGTCAACCTAATTGTCAAAGTGGGACTACCATCCTTAAAGATCTCTGAAAATAATCCATTCAAACCTGCTACTTCGCCTCGCCATAGATTGGCTATAGTTTTTCAGACTTCGACAAGAGCCGGGATACCTAAGTCGACTTTCCATTCTGGCTGTCTTAAAATAATAGGAAGTTCTAGAGGTAGTGAAGGCCAACTGAACTGCTCCTTGAAGTGTTCAGCCCATCCTTTTAAACGTCTGCACTGAGAGCTAATAAGCATTTCATCTTTTTCAGAGATTGTTTAACTAATACTTGATTTTTTAACCCCGGCTTTTACTAACTTGAAAGTTGTCTAGTGTCAACTAATGCTGCTACCTTTTCAATCTCCTTTGCTTTTATTACCCACCACTGCTCACGGTTGTTTCACAGACATTTTGTCAGTCTGTATCTGATTAATCTTCGCTCCTCATCATGTCCGGAGCCTGAGGGGATAAGTTTTCGGGAGTCCATCAATTCAACAGAAGCCATCGAGATCCACTGATTTTTCTTGAAATATTTATTTAAGTCCTTGATAGATGTCATTGTAGATGCCACAGCTGTTTGGACATCTTACCAAGCAGTATCTAGTTGAGTCGCATCTTTATAATTACCCAACTGATTCTTCTGTTGTTCCTGGAACTTGATCTTTACTGTTTCGTTGCTGAAATGAATTCTAATGGGCTTTGCTGTAGTAGTTTTTCTTCACCCAGTAAGATGCGAGAAAATGCGTGCTCGTACTAGGGCGTGATCAGAATCTTAACATGTATTCCAGAAAGATCGGCAGTCTTCTGTCGAGCCTCTCCATCGGGGACTAATCGCTATATGGTTTATTTGAGTCCACCGTTGAGTAGGGCCAGTAGGTCGCCATGTTAAATGATATCGTTCCTTATCCTTGAAGTTCGTGTTTGCTAGAAATAAACGATTGTCTGAAGAAAGTTATCGCAGACGGTCGCCGTTATCCGTTCTCTGAGCTGAAACACTGAGGCATTGAGCTAAATTTCTTTTAGATTGATTCAAGCTACCTATTTAAGCGTTAAAATCACCAGCCATGAGTACCAAATTTGAGTGTTTGGCTCTATGAAGAAGTTCAGAAAGTTTTTTGTGAAATTCATGCTTCACTTCATCCGAGCTACAGTCAGTGGGAGCGTAGGCAGAAACAACAGAAAAACAACGGCGTGTGTACCTTACTGAACCATCTAGTCGGACGGCATATAGGCGAGTGTTGGCGGGAATCCATTCAACAAGGGCCTATTTTACTCTCATATTTAACGCAATACTTACACCGGCTAGCCCACAAGAAGTTGCTGTTGATTCACCAGATAAACGAAGAATGTATCGCGAAGGTTGTTTACTCTGACTAGGTGAGGTCAAGTGAATGACCATGCTAGGATCCTGTATGCATGTTTCTGAGACACAATATGCATCAGTGGCGCGGGATTCTAATGTTTTAGCTAGGAAGGCTTGCTGCTCTATTTGACAGAGTACTTAGAAAAATTGATTTGGTAGGTCATGTTATTTTGTATTACACGAACAATAGAAGGTTGTGCATGTTTTGTATGGATTGTTTTTAACAATTTCCAGTTATTTGAGTAAGTACCATAAACTGGCCGAATACTTTGGAAAAGAATGCCGTTATGGAATCATAGAATATTCTTTTAGGATTTTGTAGTCAGTTGTTTTTTTTAAGACTAATAACTTAGCCATAAATTCCTAAAATGAATCATCTTTACTAGATTATATACTCTTTTATAACGTAATCCAGTCATTATCCTCTTACTGAGTCATTTTTATAAATTTATCTGCTCAGATATGATTAAATCAATACATTGCATCCATGTGTGCAATACTAAGCTGTAATTCATCTTTAAAAATATTCATTTGTAGGACAAAAACCATTGCACTTGATATCCTCACAGCTTTGTGTATAATCGAGGGAGGACATGTAAAAGTTTTGCAATCCTTCGATAGATTGCGAGTCGTGATGGGTGAAGGATTGAGATTCGAACTTCTTTTATCTGCATTTAGATACCATGAATCACTTGATGAAGACGACTACAATTTGGATTTTGCAGTGAGTTTTACTGTATTTACCGTGGTTTCTGGATAACTCACTGATAATTTATCTGTTGTAGGAATAAATAGTTGGATGCGATTTATTTCTTATTAAGTATTTAGAAAATTTTGTTATTTTGCTTACCTGTGTCGACGTATCTGAATAGATTAGTAACAAATCTTCGAACTAACATTCTAGATTCTATTCAATTACTTTATATAGATGTATGAACAATTTCAGCCAAGATCGTTCACTTAATTTCATACTTCAAGAATTAGTTTGATTGTACGTAAATGGTAAATTGGTCAGATTAATTAATCTCGTTTCTTCAACTGAACTGATTAGTCAAATGAATAAAGTTTAGTGTTAGTTTAATCAAGGAATTTGCTTTTCCAAATCGTACTAAGCGGCATCTCTTGGAATAATAATTTCTATAAGAATGAGCTGATACTGTTACTTATTGGGTCTATTAGTGTTGGGGAGCAACCGGTAAAATAATATCAAGTTACTCTATGAATTCTAGGCTTTTATTATAAGTGATAGCAAGTTGTTACTTTGGCTCAATAGCGTAGTGCATAATATCGATGTTTGAAGTGGTGGGTTTCGAAATTTAGAGGAAACATCATAACTTTCTACTACAGAAAACATCTTGTTAATTGTTATTGGTGGAAAGAAATACACATCTTATGTTTGCGCATTAAGAATTACCATATGCTATTTTATTTGTCTTCTATCCATGTTTTTGTGACTACACCCGTTAATTAAATTCTTGACGGTACTGATTAATAAGAGTGCCTCAAACTACATGTTTCCTGCGAAAGATTATTATTTTATCTACCACTAAATAAGGAAATCATGCTATTAGGATGCTTCCACTGTTTTGTTTACGTTCGAAGTTTGCTCTAAACTAATTACCGTTAAATCAGGTTAAATATGAAGTTTGTACGATATTTCAGAACAGGTTAGTAATTGGGTTATTAGTTATGTCAGCCAAATAGTTTATTCAGGTTTATAGTTTAGTTGAACTTGTGTTCTTAGACAACGTATAACTCATGAGTGTTTACTTGACTTTCACATGTTTACTGTTGAGCGTGTTATTTTGACAGTGCGAATTCACAGGTTTGTTCATTAAATACACTTTTTTTAAAGGTAACATGCGTTCAATTTCTCAATATTGTTGTTCATTCATCAGAAAATATTAATTTACGAGTATATTTACAATATGAACTCCATCTACTTGGATTTGATGAGTTATTGAAAGTAAATCATATTGTTGCATAAAACAATTTCATTTCTCTTAACAGTTTTTACTACTTGTAAAATTTCATTTTGTTTCTAAAAATGCGGTTTTTGACCATTAAAATAAGTCACATGTTTACTATATCTTAGAGATAAAGCTATTTTTAGAATTAATAATCATTCAGTTGAATAGCCTACAATAATTTCATATTATATTCACTGTGTTTTCTAGTGAGTATTACAAAAACACTTTTGATGGGTATAGTTTTGTTTGGTAGTGCCGTTTGTGCTAGGTCTAATGCCAGCAAGATGGATTGCATATAATGAAGTTTATGACTTGGGGATTCATAACCACCCAAAATACAATCGTTCATTAAAGCAAGAGAAAGGCGTTGTATTGATTTTTTTTGTAAGATTGATTTGTAAACTTGCATTAATTAGTTCAATTTCAAATGTGAGATATGCAAACGTTGTTTGCTATTCTCGTCTGAGATAGATTTAGTTTGCTCCACATTATTATCTTCCTACGAGTCTAGTCTTTTGGAGTAGCTGTGGGTTGGGAAGGAATAAATCGTGGTATTTGACTAAAACTTCCGAGGGAATCTGACATAGAATCCGGCTACCCTAGATAATTTAGCTGTATCGAATCACGGACCGTACTAAGCTAATAAGAACCCACGTGTTTGTCTTATCGGAGAAAAAAACATATCAGTGGTGACGGGGTAAAACAAACGGACATCACTACACTTGAAGACAACAATAACTTAGGCAGATTTATCTAACGCCTATGAGATAAAGATGATTCATAAATCAGTGTTTTTATTATGTCCACCGACTAGAGGATTGTACACATTTACAATTAAACATTACATTTTCGAGATATTAATCTCAGTGTGTAAAACCTCATCTGGTTTCGTTTTATTCACCTGTTGTATGTTTATCTTGATATATTTACAGTCAAAATATTCATCTAGACCGAGGCTATCAGTTGAATGTGTTGAATTCAAAACAAATTTTAGTACATTAATATATATATATATATATATATATATATATATATATATATATATAATATGCAAGTTCACATGACTGAATTACTAACACTATTATTGTCGCTTGTGCTACTTTCACTACCATAGTAGTAATAATAGTGGCTTTAATAACTATTCTGAATCTTAAACACAAATGCATAATATACGTGAACAATAAAATACTAGTTTAATTTCATTTAAGATGACTAAA
Source organism: Schistosoma japonicum (assembly GCA_025215515.1). NCBI lineage: Eukaryota > Metazoa > Platyhelminthes > Trematoda > Strigeidida > Schistosomatidae > Schistosoma > Schistosoma japonicum. The sequence continues at coordinate 41,740,052 of CM046064.1, read as the reverse complement.
TAAAATTGTTTATCCTAATGCTGTTAAGCATCAAATACTTTGTTTTTTTTTTAAAAAATTGTTTGTTTAATAGGAAATTCGTGATCGTTCTGGTTCGCGATTAAAAATCCAAATTGAAGCTTATTTAGATAATCGTGTAGATTGTTCATTATTATTAGAAGATGCTGAAGCTAAAGAAGCAGCTATTTTAGAACAAGAACGTTTAGAAAAACAACTAAGACTAGAAATGACTATGGCAAGAAAATCTGAAGCAAATTTTAAGGTAAATTTATTTACACCGATTTATTGGTCTTGTGTTATTGAATTTGTTAGCTCTTTCTATTCAAGCAATCAGATATTTATTTTAACCTATTGCTTTGTTAGGATCAGTGTATTTGTGTTAGATACGTATTTCTAAAGTTAATTTCACTAACTTGATACAAGAATTGATAGTTAAGATGTCCCATAGGAAATAATACACACTCACTGCATACTCGATTTCTGTTAAATGGGGAAAGTTGTTATTAGGCTTTGGATTTAGTAGACCTCATACTAGTTTACTTCTATCAGTAACTCGTATCTGCCAACTATTATCCTAGGTAACATATGAGTATGTTGTTAAAATACTTGTACGGATCGTGCGAGAAAACTAGGCCAAGTATAAACCTATCTGATGAAATGAAGTAGCTCAGCGAGTGGGCCACTTCACTTCTTTTGATAGTTCCATGATCTCTTTTGTATTGATAGTTGCTAAACTTTCAGCATTTATTTATGAGCCCATTTGACCTTTGCCAACTCGATTCACTCGTAAAGCAAACTAGATATCCGCTTACTAAAGAAGCGGTAGGCTCACTCTAAATCACTTTATAGCTGTAAAACACTGATCATTAAAGTAAAACATATATCTAGGCTATAATTATTTGGCCCGACCGTGCTGTAACCTTGACGCGGTAATCGGGCTTGCCTATCGTGATGACTTAATCGGATTATACTGGCTGGAACAATCGTTTCTCAAGATCCTACCATGCCAGGTAAGTCGGTTGAAGAACGGTGAAACTGAAAGCAGCAAATATAATATAGGGTCCGAGGAAAAAGTCTTACTGCTAACTGAACAGAGGTGTGATGTCAGTAAGAAGTTTTTCTCAGATAACCAGCATAACAGCTATGCTACCTTCCCACAAAGAAAGGGTTGGCTTAGTAAAGGTCGACTCTAAAATTGCACACCTCATCTTACTCCACGGATTTCCATCTCCGGCAGTAAGGCCCCAACAAGTACAGAGCTGCGACAACGAGAACCTCTTTCAAAAAGGCCGTGTGTGACCGGCCTCAAGCAGTTGTTTCGTGGGCACCGCGGTCACGCTCCCAGGTCTTGCAGACCAACCCTAACCGAATTTGCTTTTCAGGTACATCAACAACACTTCCTTAATGTGGGCAACTGGGAAAGGGTAACCGCCCTCATACCTCTAACAACACACAAGATCACCACCATTTTAATCAAACTCCTTCTTCTATTCCTAATATTAATACTGCCCCAACCTTCAAGCTTAAATTCCTATCTTCAGCTTCCTCCTGTATCGTCAATGCCAACGAGTCTGGCTCACGAAATAATGTCCCGAGTATACTAAAAGCATACTCCAAACTTCACATTGGGGCATTCAATATACGAACCCTTTGTCGAATAGGGCAGGAAGCCTTCTTAGCTAAGACATTAGAATCCCATTCCACTAATGTATGTTGTGTCTCCGAAACACGCATACAGGATCCTAGCATGGTCATTCACTTGACCTCACCTAGTCAGAGTAAACAACCTTCGCGATACATTCTTCGTTTATCTGGTGAATCAACAGCAACTTCTTGTGGGCTAGCCATTGTAGGTAGTGCGTTAAATATGAGAGTAGAACAGGCCCTTGTCGAATTGATTTCCGCCAACAGTCGCCTATGCTGTCCGACTAAATGGTTCAGCAGGAACTGAAAATCGTCATCATCAACAACGTAGAACCGGGCACCTAAGCCCATAGGTTCAGGTCGCCATAACACATTAGCACTACGAGATAACAAAGTAGCATAATAACAGGATACAAGAGGGGAGATTGAAGTAACGTTGTGCAGAAACTAATGATAGGATTCAAGATTTAGATGAAGTTAAAGAGTGAATACACTTGTGCCACTGTGACTGATTCTGAGCCATGTCACTAAGTGTCTCCAGCCATTTATTGCGACTATCACGCGGACCCCAACCAGGTAATCTGCATCTACCAACATGGCTTAGATCAACAGTGAAAGACTTCATGGACTGATGCCATGTTTTTGTTTGGCTGCCTCTACCCTTCTTCTCTCTTACTTCAACCCTAACCAACATAGCACGACGAGGCAGGTGGTAGTCAGGCATGCGCAACATATTTCCTAGCCATCTCAGTCGATGAAGGTTAGTTACCTCTTCGACTGACTTACCATATTTCTCAAGAACCTCTTGTCCAACCTCCATATTACTTATTTTACTGTTCCTTGACCTGCGAGATATACTACGAAGATTTCTATGGTCAAACACCTGAAGTCGACGCATATCTTGAGTATCCATGGCCCACGTTTCGCAGCCATATGTTAGAACGGCGCGGACTGCTTCACAGTACACCCGGGCTTTCGTTGAGAGATGGATATTTCGCCTGCGCCACAAGTGGCGTAAATTGGCGAATGCCAATCGGGCTTTCTGAATCCGTGCTGAGATTTAATCAGACACCAACCCATTAGGGGTGATGAGACTTCTGAGATAAGTGAAGCGGTCAAAGCATTCAATTACTTTTCTCCGAAGACTGCATATTTTCAGGGTCTTCATCAAGTAGGACTGTATGGTCTTTGTATTCTAAGTCAACGAGGTCTCCTGAAAGCAGATTATTTTTTGAGTGAGACTTTTAAGAGTATATCTATGACGAAGTTAAATACAAAAGGGTATAAGGGGTAACCCTAACGAACCCCGCTTGAGGATGAAATTTCTTATGACGATTCGCCATATGCTCTGACTCGACCGGTGGTGACTGAGTAGAAAGCCTTTATAAGGTTTATGTACTTTTGAGGTGCGACTTTAAGTGACAAACATCCCCACAAGACTTCATGGTCTACCGAGTGGAGAGCTGCTTTTAAGTTATGGAATACAACTTTCGTCGGACGTCGGTACATATGTCTATGTTCGAGGATCTGGAGCAGTTTGAATATTTGATCAATGCAACCACGTCCAGGTCTTAAACCAGCCTGGCTTTCTCGAGTCTGCTGTTCTCTAGTGTTGGATAAACACCGAATTATTATAGAGGATTCCTCTGTGGTTATCACAAGAGGATTTCTGTCCCTTTTTGTAGATTGGAACGATCAGTGAGCGAGACCAATCATATGGGATGATGTTCAGTTCCTAGACTTTGGCCTATATTCCAGTCAATCTACTAGCTAATACTGGACCACCATCCTTAAGGATATCTGTAGACAACCTATAAGGTCTTGCTGCCTTCTGTCGCTTCAAGTTACTTATGGCCTTTTCAACCCCACTGAGAGTTGGGGGACCTGTGTCAGTTTTCCATTCAGGTAGTTTGGGGATATTAGGTAAACTAAGAGTAGCTGGAGGTCAGTCGACCTGTTCCTGAAAGTGTTCCACCTATCGCTCTAATCTTCTAGATTGATATTGAATCACAGACTCATCTTTTACCAAGATAATTTCACTAACCGCCGATTTCCTAATGCCAATGTCTTTGATAAATCGGAACAGCTGTCTACTATTACCTGCCGCAGCCGATGCTCCCATCGCTTTTAGTTTTGTTGCCTTTCACTGTTCATGATCCTTACATAGACTCTGTCAGTCTACGTTTCAGTTGTCGTCGTTCTTCATCATTCTCCGTTATTCGTTCACCGGTCTGGGATGCCGAATGATTCACCTAGGTGTTTTTCAGTCTGATTTAGCGTACCGACTTGGACATTAAAATCCTCTGCTATAATTATCATATCTGAGCACTTAGCTTTCTAAAGAAGGTTAGAGAACTTCATGTAGAACTTGTCTTTCACTCTATCTGTACTACAGTCAGTGGGGGGTGGGGTAGAAGCAGAGATGACATCTAGGCATCGGTTTGTGTCTCTATCTTTCCGATTTCGTACTGTACCATTTAGATGGACAACATATAAACGACTGTCTACAGGAATTCACTCGAGAAGTGTCTTTTCTGCCTGTTAGCTTAGTGCTATGCCTACACTGGCAAGGCCATGTAAATCTGCCGTGGGGTCTACAGATTAACGAAGAGTGAATTATGCTGTTCCATCACATTGATTAGGAGAGGTCAAACGGGTGGTCATGCTGGGGTCCTGTATGCGTGTTTCGGAGACACAGCAAACATAAATTGCAAGAGATTCTAGTGTTTTAGCTAAAGCAGCTTGCTGACCAATTTGACACAACGCACATACGTTAAAAGCTCCTATATAAAGTTTAGAGTGCGGTTTTAGGAGACCTGGTATGGCATTTCGGGGACTTTAGCAACCAGTACGAGTGACACGTATAGAAGATGTTGTGGGAAAGGTGCAAATGGTGGAAGTCAGCGAAGGAGAACGTGTTTGATCACGAACAATGTGATCTGGAGTACTGTTAGAGGTATGAGGGCGGTTATCACTTCTCGGTTGCCCACACCATGGAAGGGTTCTTCTTGAGGTACCTGTAAAAGAAGGTGGATTAAGAGAGGTCTTGATGACTCGAGAGTGTGACTGCAGTGCCCAAGGGTCAGCTGTTTGAGGTTGGTCGCCTATATTGATTGTTGCTCCGGTTGTCAGATAGAGACACACGCCGTTGTATTTCCGTTGTTTCTGCCTACACTCCCACTGACTGCAGCTCGGATGAAGTGAATGATGAATTTTACAGAAAACTTTCTGAACTTCTTTATAGGTCCAAACACATAAGGCCATATCGCCATTAGTCACCATTGGAGAGGCTCGATAGAAGACTGCCGACCTTTCTGGAGTACATATTTAGATCCTGATCATGCTCTAGTACGAGCACCCATTTGTCGATGTCGATTCTTGTTCTTCGAATTCATAACATTTTTCAAACTGCATTTTTTAGTATTTAGTCTTTATTGGTTCCTTTACCATTCGTCTCGTTAGTTTCATTTCGCATACATAATCACCTATGTCAGGTTCTTTATTGATTATGATTGGCCAATTCGTATTGCACTGTCATACACTTGAACATTTCATGTCCTGTCAGTTAACATAAACGTTGTCGTTTATGACAAAGGCACCTATTGATTCAGTTTCAGTTATGTGTAGATAAGCAATGATGCAATTCTTAATGAATACCAATATTTTAAAACGGAATATTTTGCGTGATAATTGTACAACTTTCCTCCTCCTGTATCTGCATCCCTTTTTTAAGTATTTAAGATTTTAAGTACTCATTAAGTGAATGGTCAATTATTTAGAATTTCTAAAGAATAACAAGTAAAAAACAATTAACAAATTATGTGTTTACACAAAGTTACAAGTGAAAATGTTATTCTTTTATAGAAAAGATCACCTTCAAGAAAAAGGACATCATTCCAACATTACTATGGAAAAAAAAAACAATTATTTTAAGAAATTATTAATAAACTTTAAGAAATTGTTATTTATTTTCGATAGCAATTTGCCTTGTATGATAAATTATTTTCTACTTCTAAGTGTATATGGGATGATCTTTGTAATAGAGATAAGTCAGTAATTAGATTATTATTGAAAGGAATGATGAAAAGTAGGAAATCATATCCATAAAGTTAAACGCTACATCTATTCATTTATGCAATGTTGAATAGATTGTAGAAAACGTCTAGGGAAGGGTGTGGGTGGGGTCATCAGATCAATATACACCATCATCACCATAAAGTAAATGATTTCCCTATCAGCTAAAACTTAATTGAACATCGTTAATTCAGTTTACACTTGTCTCTTTATTTCCCTATCAGAGAAAGTACATAAATATGTATGTTTATATTTATCTTTGCAATGTAATTTTTCTTTGAAATATGTGTCAATGAGGCAATTCCTCATTCGACTCGTCAATGCAGTTCTGATTTAACTATCGTATTAATATAGCAATATGTAACTAACCTTCTACAACAAAGTACATACTACTAGCCAGGAATGAAAGAATACGTTATGAAATATGTGCTCACCTTCTCCCGATGCCATTTCATCGAATGGGATTGAAATATACCCACGGTCTTCCACTCAATTCCAGTAACAGCATTCAGTGATCTATGGTCAGTAGGCATCATGAGTCTATCAAATGAAAATCAGTACATGTTAGTAATAACAGAACAGGTTACATGTTGGATAAATGCTGTCGCGATTCCGGATTAACACAGAAAGACGATGACCAAGGCGGTAATTCTCCACATTGTGACGTCCCGAAAATGTTACTGGCCAATCATGGTCCATATTTCAAGATCTAGGAGTTTACGTCCTGCCTGAATCAGCTAGACATTAAGAGGATCAGAACAACACAATGCCATTTGTAGACTAGTGGGCTAATAGTACAAAATATTGGCACTTTAAAGGAATGACTGGAAGTAAAGCGAGGTAACCGGGAGATGAAGCTTTCGAAGATATTGCTAGTATATCATACCTCAGTTCAGGAAACAACAAAATGTTGTCTTCCAAGCTGGCAGACTGTGACTGCCTTGAAGCAGTAAAATCCGACCGCAGTTACAGGTGGAATCTTACGAAGTGGAAGGACAAGCGATGAAGAAACAAAGGAACGACTTCAATGGTAGCAGAAGAAACCCTTTTCATTGTAAGATCAGGTGAGAGAGAACAAAATTGAATAACAGAAGGCAGACTTAGTTCACGGAAAGGACTGTATATAGTCGTCGCGAGTTGCGGACCGATGTATATTATCAAGAAATACAACAAAAAGGAACGCGTAAAAGTTAATCATCTCCAGAGGTGGATTCACTGGCATGATGAATCTGGTTTGACGAAACAGCTGGTGACGACAAGTCTAAAGAGATCAGCACACCTATAGACTCAACAATCGATTGTGGGGGTGGGGGGTGAACTGAGTATGATGAATACTATTTACAAGATTTTATATAATTCGTATATTGTCGGACGTCATGCGAAGTGTCAACATTCGACAGCTGACAAAGAAAAGAGCGAATTGTAAACAGAATGGGTAGAAGGTAAGAAAAATGGCAGTATAAATCAGTGTAGAACGAATTGTGTATGTAGTATACAACAATTTGCAAATAGATGAGTAGTTGTAATGCATACATTATTTATCTTTTTTTGTAATTTCACTAAAATATCATACTTTCCTTCCATTTAATTGATTTTTCTTCACAATGAACATGACTTTTCCTGTGTTTGGGTATTTTAAAGCAGTGAACTACTTTAAAATTCATTTGTATTAGTTGCGTATAAAACAACAGTTTTGATTATTCGGTGACAAACATATTCTTGCCGTCATTATGAAATGTTTCAAGTCTATAATGGAAATCACGATTTTGTTTTCTTTGGTTTATTAAATCTTCAGTTAGCGCTTAAAACTGAACTAAGGCTTTGTGCTACAGGCAAGTGTTTTGACCATATATTTTGACAATACAAATCTCATCGGTAATGTTTGATGACCAAGAAGTTGGCTCAAATAAAGTTGGTCTATGAAACTAATCGTGATTGTGTTAGTAGGTATGTGGCTGTATTATTCTGAACTGGCTTTTTGTGTAGACACAGAAATTGTCCGTAAAACCTAACTAATTGATGCACCTTATTTAGGATATAGTGTTTGACTTGCCATTATAGGCTTATAGTTGTTCATTTTTAAAATACATATGTGAGTTTAACAGCATTTGTTTATTGTACATATTTTCGAAAATTCCAGCTTAGAGAAACTGAACTTCTTCGTGTTATTGAGTCACTACGTAAAAAAAAGCGTGAACTCGAAATAGCTGCTGCTAATCGTGAATCTGCATTGTGTAAACAAATCAATGAATTACGTTTTACAGTCCAGTCGACTCAACTAGAAGTTTCTGATCTGAAACAAAGTCTACATCTTGCACAAACAAGCACCACAAAATCATTCAATTCAATGTCAACATCAACACATTTTGAAAATTCGAAGGTGAACCTAACAGAATGCAACAGTAATGTTGATACTAATTCTCCTTCTGATCCTCCTACATTAGTAACACGATCTCTTTCAACTGAAGATAATTTATCTCCTTGCTATCATTGTAATGGTGATCGGGACCAGCAACATAATCATCGTCCCAGTCCTTCCGGTTCTGAAGCTTCATTAGACAATAACAGCAACAGTAACATTAAGCAAGGCCCTTCAAACGTCCACACAGATAAAAATCCGTTAACAATTCATCAATCTGAATTGTCTGTTCAAGATAATAACGAAGAGCAACATCAGCCACCTGTGAAGCCTCAAAGGAAAATGACTGATCGAAAGAAAAATCATTTATGTAGGTTGCTTACAATCTCATTTCAAAAATAAATGAAGGTCAAACTACTTTAATTAGTGCTTTAATCAGCTTATTTTAAATTTACAAAATTATGATATCCCAGTTAATTTAATGACATATATAGTATAATCCCAAGAAATTATTGTGTTCCCAGTATACATAACAACTCATTTATTACTCAATGTGAATCAAATCCACGGCCTAGTTTGGATAGAACATTTATTTAGTAGTTAAAACATACTCTGATTTCATCTATTAGGTTACAAGTTCGAACACTGACCCCATTGAATTTGATCTGAATAGCCGGTCAGTATTACTAGCCTTCATACTAAAAATGTTGCTCAAAGTTGAGTGCATAAACATTTATATACTCAGTTGAAATGAATTATGCTATTTAGTTATATACTGCTGGCTAAGATTGGGGTATCCCAGTTTGTTTACTGGTATGTGTTCATTTAATTTAGATGCGATTCAAACTTTCCTGGAAATAGTAATCTGAACTGTTTAAAATTCCAGTTAACAATATTGATAATAAACTATTTCTAAAACGAAATCATTTATTTACTGCAACTCTTTGTGTGACATTTCAAATAAATCCATATTGTGTATATCATGAATGAATTTCAAAGTCTCTAATTCATTATTTGATTATTCTGGTCAATTATAAATGTTTGTTAGTTATCTTCACAAGCTGATATGATTTGAAGTACTATAAGCTTTTCTGGGAGCACTGAATACCTCTTATGCTTAATTTAAAACTCACGGTTTTACATGGACGTCATTGTTTGATTTCACTGCAGATTTACTCCTGGAAATAACGCTCTCATCGCGTAAGTCTACATAAATCGATCTCAAGCAGGAGGTCCACTGACTGACTTAGAATATGCAGATAACATAGCGCTGTTTTGGTGAAGATGCTGATAAAATACAGAATCTTTCGGTGACATTGAGCAACGTTACAAGCATTTTTGGGATGTGATTCTCTTCCTATAAATGCAAATTGTTGCTTCAGGACTGGTGTTGGTCAATACCTGAACTAAAGAAAGTTGGTGAATTGGTTGATCGCGTTGACCACTTCACTTATCTTGGAAGTCTGATCATTCCTGATGTGTTAGTGTTTGACGAAATGTCATTATGGATTCAGAAAGGTTATTTGGGTTTTGTTAACTCTCGTCACTTATAGTGTAGTTGAGATATTCGTCAGTCAATTAAAGAATGAGTATACTTGGCAGCTATCCGTTCTGTTGTAATGTTTGAATGTGAAACGTGGTTATTGTGAATTGACGAAATTTGTAAGTTATCAGTATTTGATCATCACTTCAAAATATCGCTCGGATTTGCTGGCATCACTGGTAAGTAATAATGAGGTTAAACACTGGGTATTAGGGAAATTCGTGAATCAGTTGATGTGGTTTTGAATCTTCATGGACTGTGGTTGGGATATATGTTGCAGATTCCTGGAATTAAAATATTATCGCGATACGAGCAAACGAGAACAGTAACTAGCGACAAATTGGCACTGATTGTAGCTATGCTATTCTCTGTTCCCTAACCCGCCTTATCGGAGCAGTAATATTAGCTTCAGCGGGAAACGTATGTTTCCACAAGCAACTCGGAAAACGAATCACAAGCAATCAACTCATGCGTTTACATATATTGTGATATGTCCTTGAAGGTCACAAGAATAGCGTACTAGAAGAGAAAATGAACCTATAAGGTTTAAGGTTCTTTTAGATGGGAAATACGGACGGGAGGTAATAATGACCGCTTTTGTCACGAAAATAAAAAAAAGCAAACTTACACAAATAAGTCATAAAAATAATAGGTTTACCAAGTAGTTCCTGGGGATCTCGAATCCCCAGCAGTTACGTATGCCTAACCACCACCTACCTCGACGCGCAGTGCTGACTGATATTGGAATAGGATGGAAGAAAACTCCCGGAGACGGCCAAACCGAAGCATGGGACCTCTCTATAGAGTCTCTGACTGTTATTCTGATTCATGTTGATAGATACTGACTACTTTGTCTCAACGCGGGCTACTGGTTTGGCATCCATTAGTAATATGTCGGCTTAGATCACTGCCTGATATTGCGCAGAGACCACCTATTTTAATTGGTGACAACTTTCTAACTTCCCAAAAATCTGAACTCCTTCAATCACATCTCTTCAGTGTTAAATCCCACAAAGGTATGGCCGATCCTATAGATTCTGATTCACTCGCGATACTGCACCTATAGCCACTCCCAGTCTTGCCCTAATATGTTGCTCAGGCACAATAATCCGACTAATTTACCAAGAATCCATTTGGTCATTCATACACATGTATTATTATAATGTGAACCAGTAATGTACAAGATATACCTAGAGGATTTAGTACTTTACTTTACGTCTGTTGCATTACATTGACCAATCACATGTCTCCTTCCAGACATGTCAGCTAGAACTCCAGGAACATCTTGAAGTTAGTTACTAGTGTGTTGATTATTATAGTTGAATGTTATTGTTCTGTTAATAATGTTAAGCCAGTTCTAAAAGCTAACTCTATAATGCAGGTGGATTGTTAGATATTTACAATAAATTCCTACTGAGCAAATAGTGGAGTGTGGAAATATTTGACTGTCTTCATTTTAATCGCAAATGTGAATTTTCTCGTCATATTTCTGTTTAAACATAAGTTTAGTGTCATATCGATCATCTTATATGAAGAATCAATTAGCCCATTGTACTCAGCTGAATGATTAAGATAAACAAATTGCAATGATGCCACGATGTATTATGGATATAATCAGATTATACATTGATTCCTAGTGTATGATATATCGTTTTTTTCTTTGATTACCTTCTTGTTTCTTCACATTTTTTAGTTTCATCATGTAATCCGAGAAATTTATCCACATCTAAACAGCTCGCAAATCAAGCAGCTAATTATTTAAGTGAACTAATCAAATTAGTTTCTAGTTTATCAAAGGAATTTCAAAAATCAACAGGATTATCCAATACTGAAGATGCTTTTCTCAATAATTATTTGATTACAATTTACCCGATTGGTTGGGAATTTTCATATGCCGATCATCATTTAAACTCTACTCCGAATCATGATGATGATAATGTGGCGACACAACCATCAGCATCATTGGAAACTGTATTCAGTGATTACGTATTTAGAACATGTTATTTGGCAAATATATCAATGAAAGCTGATGGGATCTGTACCAATTCTGAAGATTTTTTTCATATGCATTCTAATCAGTTGCCAGAATTATGGTTTAATTTGTACAAAAACTTATCACAGAATTTTCTAAGTAAACAAAGTTCGACACCAGTCAACTCGTTAGAAAAAGTTGATTTAGCTGCTGCAAGGTGAAAATAATGTATTTTTTTCAATATTAAAATTCTCAGGATTTGATAACTTTTATGTTAAAACAGTATGATGTCGTAAACATCTAACAATATGCATGACAGCTAACCAGATTATCGATACGACCTAGCCGGAACCAATACGGTGAACGCAAACAATAACACTGATTGATTGATGCTCTTAATTCTGCCGTCGTCCTGATAATCTCATACCGGAAAGAAAAACGAGATAATTGCACCAACAGTCAGAGTCGATATGCATTTCTAACATTCATTTATATATATGTGTAACTTGAGCACACATTAAACCAATTAAGAAAATGACATCAATATAGAATTAGGGTAATATTGTTAGGGAACTTCTATATGTAATTAATTAGTTATATTTCATGAATGCAAATTGACATAGCAACAGTTAATAGGTGGGATGGGAGGTTAAGGAAGGGTATTGATGAGTGGAATATAAAAATGGAAGGAATGAGATGTTCGATTTACATGCAACTAAAATAAATGAAATAGTCGTCGGAAAACCAGTTTCATGAGTTACTCATTTATCTTGATTTGCCCTATCTGTAAAATAGGGATTTCCTATTAGAAAATGTTACAAACAATAAATATTTGAACATGATGAACAGTTACTACGTTTCGTTCTTTAGAACACTTTTACGAATATGAATTGGTAATCTTATTTTGCTCAAATAAAATTTGTATTTATGTAGTAATTGTACTTATTGTTAATTTCACTAAAAAAATTGTTAGAAATCATAATTTTGTGTCTCACGGAATGATTTTTTAGTGGATTCGCTGTATTTTTAAGCATCTAATATATTATATCGGGCAATCCAGAAACAGTAACTAACTTTTTGGACTTCGTTCCAGATGACTACTTCATTTATTTTAAGTACATGTAAATCGATTATTTTATTTCTATTATTGTGATGATTCTATTGCCCTAACCTCCCACTAAATTCACGAACTATATCATTTCATCTGTCATTCAGAAACTATGGTTAATTAACTGTGCATCTGTAACCTCAGTTCCTAGTCATTGTTGTTTCTGTTTTTGTGTAAATGTTATTCTTCTTATTGGTGAAATGTGTAGTCATGTTTTATTATGTATACAAATAGATTAGTGAATTATAATCTGACTGTCTGGTGGTTGGCTCAGTTGTCTTGTATTCTTGATTTCGGCTATGGGGACTAGTAGTCACAGGGCAGACATGTACATTCACCGATTGGTACTATCGAGGTAACTACTTTTAATATATTGTGATTGGCCGTATTTCCAAGATATAACAAATATACGATCAGTGTTTTTAAAATCGGATCATTTTTTACATACTTCGTTCTAAAAGTCCAACAAGTATTATCAGTCGTCGACCTAAATGGGTGAGGGGGGGGGCGTTAAATTCAAGTATATGAAACTTGCACTTGATAAGGTTGTTTTAATGACTCTTTGAAAATTAGCAAACATCTCAGCTAAAATGAATTTTAAGTTTTAACTTTCAAATACTTTACTTTAGATTCTCAACTGTTGAAAAACTGAATTCATGTGTTTTACTTATTAACAAATATTCTCAATGACCTGAAATATTTTAACTGCCTCAAATCCTCATTCTTACATTCATTATAATTGGATGTTGTAGAGATTGTTGGATGTCAATTTGATATCACGGATTGGTCTGAATTAGACAACCATTGGCCACTATAAACTGGCACTGGGCAACTTTTTCGTCCTAGTATTGACCTGAATTAGAAATATCAACCGTTGGGAGTCGACTCAGTGGTCTAATAGTAAAACGTTCGCCGCAGTACCAGAGGGTCCGGTCGCCCATGGGATCGTGGATGCGCACTACCGAAGGGTCTTATAATAGGACGAAACAGCTGTCCAGTGCTTCCTGGTGATCACTTTTTGTCTAATTCAGACCAATTCACGATATTGAATTAACATTTAATATAATAGCCACAATAAGTATATTGTTGGTTGTGCTTTGTTCTTCAAATCGAAGACTTATTGACTCAACAAGTCATGATTCATTATTAGAAATTTAAGAATTCCATCTTCAATTTCGTCAATTAAAAGTGTACAATTATTTTTTGGATACGGTGATTTTGAGGATATTTATGCATATTTTGGAGATCATGGTTATCACAGTACGATATTATCTAGTTTACCATTTGAAACCGAGTGCATAAAACTATTATTCTTTCTTAATCTGAAACATTTTAGCTGATGACATTCATGATACCTTACGAGATTGAGACCAAAATAATATCATTGCTATTACTATTATTATTATTTGTAGGCATCATTATCAAGGTTAGCTTTGATAATTTTTAGTAAATTTTGCATTGGACAAATAGTTTGTAGAACTGAATAGTATGTTTATGATAATTCATTAAGTAGAAATTGACATTTTTGACGTTTCATGATTTTGTGCAAGCCACTTCTTCAGAGAATAAATAAATAATTGAATTACATTAACCTAAGTTTAAATAATCCAATAGAATAAATCCAAATCAAGATAATTAGTACAATCAGATTACAAGTCTGATCGTGTTGAAATCATGTCATTATGAGTCAAGATGTTTCATAGTGAAACATGTTTTTGTGTGTTTGTAATTTGTCAGTAGGTATATCCATTCAGTGCGAAGACCTCGCTAGCTGTAAATCTTTTCAGAGTAGCTACTAAAATTATTACATCAGAAGAAGATATACAACAAGAAATTAATATTATTATTAATTAATGACAATTTAATAATTTTCCTATGAATTTTATTAAAAATGTACAAAAACGGAACGATTTATTTATACCTAGTAATAAATCAAAGGAAATATCATGGAATAGTACCGTCGTTCTATCTAATCGCCATGACACGGCAGAAGACTTGCAAAGAATTATAATACAACAAAATAAACAACACACTTCGAGGTGCTTTAGTTAAAACAGTAAAAAAGATCCCATTTACCTCCACAGAAAACTGTGCTTACAGGTTGTTTTGTGTCGATTGTGACACCTTGCATGTTAATGAGTCTTCTGGAGAAATCATGATTTGTGCCAAAGAATATAAAAGCTACACAAATACCCCCCCTCCCGCAGTAATACTGTAGGCTCGAAAGAATAAAAATCAAATCCATAATAGCTTTAGATACAATTTACAGCAACTACAAAATCGACAGAAATAACGTTCAAATCATTCAGAGAGGTTTTTCGAAATCCGGGTAGTCGGATAATTTCAAATTTCGATAAAAAGAAACCCGTTTCACTCAATGAAAAGGAACACCTTATTATTCATTCGACTTGGATAATCTATTCAAACAACAACAATTAAATGGGTCGAATTTCTCACATGTTTAACACACACACAAATTATCGTCAAATTCTCCCCACTTCACTCAACAAATTTTTCATACCCACTGACGAATAACAAACATGTTTCACTATGAAACACCTTGACTCATAATGACATGATTTCAACACGATCAGACTTGTAATCTGATTGTACTAATTATCTTGATTTGGATTTATTCTATTGGATTATTTAAACTTAGGTTAATGTAATTCAATTATTTATTTATTCTCTGAAGAAGTGGCTTGCACAAAATCATGAAACGTCAAAAATGTAAATTTCTACTCATTTAATTATCATAAGCACACTACCTAGTTTTATTATTATTATTTCAACTGATATTATTACTACCTCATCGTAATGTTTGATTACAGTGACTATTCATTAATATCAAACTCTATGTTACTGATGTACTTCAAATAAAATGAAATTCGTTTACGTAATCTCTTTGTTTACCTATATGTTTGAACAATTACAAATTGTCATAATCCTACTTGTCTTACTCTACTGGTTTTTTTTTCTTGTAGGCATTCGAAAATTGTTGATGATCTTCATCAGCTTGGACTTTTAACACCTTTCGATAAATCAACGATAAATATAAAAACTATTAGCAATAATGAAAATGATGATGAAATTGAAAAAAACATAACTAAATCAAAATTAATTGAATATTTATTACACATTGAATTGAATCCAATGATTACACAACGTTTATTAATAGAACTTCATTATTTAACAGTGAATATAACGAATAATAGTAAAACAACTAATGACAACTTTATCATTATGAATTCATTAACTATTGAATTGTTTAATCGAATTGAAAAAATATTACAAAAGTATTTTGATCATTCGAATGCTGAAGATTTATTCATTAGTAAAAATCAACAATATTGGCCTTATCTACTCAATTTAATACGTGTTAATCTTATTAAATTTACTTTAATTAATGAATTGAAAATTATTAATGAGGTAAGATATTATGATATTTGGTAAATTTTGTTTCATCTCGTGTAAACAAAGGTATGAATGTGATGAAAATGAATACTAAGAAGTCATGTTTAAGTTAGATTGTGACTGGCAAGCGGAATCCAGGACGCGCGTTTCGTCCTATATGAGACCTATTAGCTGGATGTACCTACATCCCAATGTTGATGTTCATACTAGGATTCAAACTCAGTCCGTTTCGTGTCAAACGCCACCGCGTTCACCACTAGGCTACATTGTCTAAACAGTCACACTTGTGCAACTGGTATATATGTAAGTAGGTTTAGGTGACCAATTTCAGTCCATGACTAATCAATGGGAAGGTACAAGCTCAACCTAATTGCAAAAAAATCAGTTGAATTCACCTAAAAAAAGTAGATTTTTCGATCTCGTATCCAAATTGTGAATTCCACTCTCTTAATGTACTAATGTTTGTAATTGATTATTATGGTTATTTTAAATTTCCTCTTTCAGTGTCATCATCTTTGTTTGATATGATATGAAGTACAACCAATTGCCTGTTGTGACCTTGTACACACCATTTACAGTGATCAACGACTTTCTAGTCGATGTCTAACATCTGCCCTCATGCCTACTCAGCATCAGGCTGAAATAGGAAGAGCATAAGACAGACGAACCAACTAGACAAATCAAATTACATTTCAAGCAATCCTTTGTATATTCATAAAACCTGACCACACAGTCAGCTAAGGATGACAATGATCAGGAACTAGAGTAACGTATAGACAATTAAATAACTATTGTTCATAAATAGATGACATACGGATAGTCAATAAGTCAAATGAGAGGATAGAGCAAGGGTGCATAATAATAATAATATAAATAAAATGTTTACACAAAACTAAGACAATTGAAATAATCTACCGAAAACCACCTCTAGGAAATAAGTCAATCATCTTTAGGTGCCCGACATATCAGGGGTGGGGGGCGGAAGTAGCAGTAAATAAAATTTTTGTTATTCGTTTTTTTAAATACTTATGGCTTAACGTTATGATTAGTTGATGATCAGAAAAATTAATTTTGTGTCAGTAAGTTTACTAGTTAATTAGCTTAACTGTATTATTGTACGTAACAGAATACTTCTCATGCACATAGTTTAGTTGAACTTCCTAGGAAATGAACATTAGCAGCGTTGAGGAAAATCACAGATGAATTTATATTTCATGTTGATAAACGCTGCAATAACATCAGATATGTCGTTACAATCAGCGAACAGTCTATTTGTATGTTATATTCTCTATAAGTTTACATTTTATTTCTGTTTAATTTAAACCTATTTAGTTGAATACATCTTTTGTTTGACTGGATAATAGCGTTTGATTTATTCACAAGCCATCCAACTATTTGTGATATCTTGTTTCTCTAATGAAATGATTTACACAGAGGTTTTGTTACGCCGTTAGAAAGGGGTTGATACTAGTGATGCGTATGACCATGTGGTTGATGCGACTTTGCGCGCACGAAGTCACAATAACGAGCGCCAATGAGAGTTTCCAGCTGGCCAATGTACGCCTGCTTTATGCCTGGTTAATCTCATCAGGAAATAAGAAAACATGAGATTGATAAACCAAGCAGACAATCGTATCATATTTCAAATATTCCCTTATATATACACAAAACCAGACCACACCGTCAACCAATTAGGAAACTAACATTTATACAATATAGAAGTAATAGTGAATGTGAACTGGAGTAATATGTACACAATCAATTAAGTGTAATTAATAATGAAAAATGATACACTGATAGTTAATGCGTTAAACGGAAGAATAAGGCAAGGGCAACGTAATAATAACAGCAATAAGATGTTCACTTTATATGCAACCAAAATAATAAAGTAGTCTACAGAGAACCATTTTTCGAAGATAATCTTTTTTAGGTGCCCGGCACATCAGGTTTATTCAAGTTATTGTTAGTTTTCATCAGGAATTAATATTAGCTAGTGTCAAAGTTATAGAAAGTTTGTGAGTGCTTAACAATTTTATCTCAACACTGTCAGGGAAATTGTATATAATCAATTAGTCATATTTCCTGAATGTAAATCGACATAGCAACTGTTAATAGGTGGTGATGAGTGGAATATAAAAATGAAAGGAATGAGATGTTCGATTTACATTTAACCAAAATAATTGAAACAGTAATCTGAAAAACAGTTCCATGAGTTAGTAATTCACCTTGATTCGCCTGAACTATCACATTTATACCTTATTATTATTAAGTTATTTTCCTGTCTTTTACTTGTTTGTTTTTCCTCTTAACAGAACTTATCAATAATCCTCGAATGTTGTACAAGTTTACTAGTCAGTACTAAACTACCATTGATTATGCAATTAGTTTGGAGATGTACAAATATGTTATTGAATAATTTCAGATCATCCGGTTTTCAGTTGAAAAGTTTAGATTCTGTAAGCTTTATTGAGTCAAGTAAACCTTTATGAAAAGTTCATTTAAAAACGACTTCACGTTTTTACAAATTATTTGAATTAAAATTTAATTCCTATTTCAGTAGCATGATTACGTATTAAGAAGATTTTCACTTTTAATACATTGTATCCAACCTAACACTCATTCTTGCTCAGGGATCATTAAGCCAAATGTTCTAGTTTAATACGCAATAATACCTTGGTTTTCAATTAATAGAAGATGTTAACTAATTTCTTTCGAAAGGACTATTTATTTCCCTATCCACAATATTCACTGCATCCTGTCTTATGCAAAGTGACTGTTTTGTACGACTAAGACTTTTTAAAGTTGGTTGAACTTATATATCAGCTTATATTCTTGTCTATATTCTTCGATTTTCAGTTCATTCGACTTAATTCGATTTCAAAATAAAAAAGAGCTACACTTACATTACGTTTCAAAGTTGTAATTCAAATGGTTACTTAAATATTATATAGATAGTTTTTATTACTTAAAGCCATCAATAATAATTAAATAGTTAAGAATTAACTATTCAGATCATGCTCCTATTGAGAATACTAGGAAGATTGTTAACATATCATTCTCGGAACTTCATATGCTTATTGAATGTGTCTGCCTTTCAAGGAACTGGTGAATGTGGTAGACATAATAGACATATTTTTAAAAAAATCTCATTCACGTCTGATTTCGATTTATTAATTTTTCTTATCCATTTGAAGATTGAATTTCTGTTAGTCTTAGAATTTATGAGCATATCATCGGGTTACGTATCTCATTGTTAGTGCAACTAGTTTATTTCTTTTCATTAGATTTCGAATATATGTGATAGTAGACTAATTTGTGAGACTATAGTTAATATATATATATATATATATATATATATATATATATACTCAACGCGCTGACTAATATTAGAGTAGGATAGAGAAAAGCTGAGGGCGGTTAAACTAAAACACAAGATTAGTCTATTAAATCGTTGATATCTTATCTGAACTGTATTGCTGGACACAGACTAATTGGTTGGGGTCTACTCGTATGTGATAACCAATGGTTGAAAGCTTTTGGTGACATGGCTGAGAATTGGTCACAATGATGTAGGTGTATTTATTCTTTGTTTTGAATTGCAATCTAAAAAATATTGTTTGCTTTTTACTCCACAGACTAACTCTTTTTTTCCCGTGTATCATATTCTACATGTCTACACTTTATTGTTACTACCAGTGAAGTAACTACTACTTCTATTAACTTGTTTTTCATCTTGTTGTGCTTCTGAGAATCGCATTCTGGTCGAATGTATATTTGTTCCAGATTTTATATTTGACATACGTTCATACATTTACTCGACTCTAAGATTCTAACAAATGAATAACCTCTATTAACATTATTGCTCATGAATTACCAAATTTTGTGTATAGAGTAGTTTGAAACATATTATTTAGTATTTGAAGTTTTTGTAAGGACTAGGAAGAGATATTTAAACAGTATGTTTACATCACTGCTAATTCTAGCTTTATAAAAAATGTTTCGATACCGTTTCATTCAAGTCTACTAACGTTGAAATGAACGAAAAAGTCCATTACGATTAACAAAACAGACCTATACAATTTCAGTACTGTTTATTAAAAACAAATAGGAAATATGTTATAAAGGCGTCTGTTTTCCATGTCTCACATTTCCTGGAAACATTATCGCTACGCAACCTGAAGGTTTAGGTTTTATTTTTGCGTGGAATCGTTTATGTATATTGCTGAACAGTTGTCCGGTGATTTTTAATCTTTATTGTTTGTGTAACTGCTGTCAGTTCCCAATAAGAATCATCGTCACACCTTAATTATTTCTAGTTAAAACACAACATAAAACCAACTAACTACCTATTTATATACGACACTAGCAATTAAACAAACAATGTATATACTGACAAGATTTTGCCAAATGTTTAGTCGTCAACCTCCCTTAATATATGGCAGATAATACAATATTTAACATTATTTAATTATGTAGTACTGGGATGATAATGAACATCTGCAACATAGGCGAATGCTGTTGCTGATGATGTAGACTAAATGTTCTTCCCTTTAATGTACGCATACACAAACACAGTCTATCTATGAAGCTATATCATATAGTCTCACTTATATCGATGCACTCAAGCATTTACAGATTAGGGAAATATCAAACTCCCAAATTGATTCATTAGAAAATATGCTACCGAATTTCTGTAAACATTATATTCTTATACGTTAATAATCTGTAGACATTAGATAGAATCAGTCCTGAAAAGATCAAACAACCACATGTTCAGAATTCAATCGAACAAACCAGTCAAAGTTCATGTGACAGAAACTAGGCGCAAACAGTGCTCTCAGAGCGAACTAATTTAACGCTTAACTCTATATAGCGTTAATATTATACAAAATGAAAGCAATCATTTCCTAATGAAATTATTTAGCATACCTATGATTGTCAATGCTCATGGTTGTAAGTACGTTGTAATATGTCTTACTGAACAATATATACCATATATAGAGTCTTTACTTTTAATTCTCTCTCTATCCTTATGTTATAACCTAAAAAATGGTTCTTTTTGGTATATCGTACGCCAACTGGATGTGCCTAGTCGATAACTGCGATTCCGCTCTATGCCCGCCTAGTCCTAAGCCGGAGATAGAAGAACACAAGACACTAGACCAAAGAGAGAATCATATTATATTTCACACATCCTTATATATATATATATATATATATATATATATATATATATATATATATATATATATATATATATATATATATACTTAAAGCCTGATCACATGGTCAACCAATTAGGAAACTAACATTAATACAAAATAGGAGCAATAGTGAATGTGAACTAGAGTACGTATACCTAATTGACTAACCTTGGTTCATCATTGAGAAATGATATAATAACAGTTTATGTGTCTAATAGGAGGATAGGGCAGGGGGGGGAACTGAATAATAATAGAAATAAAATGTTCACCTTGAATGCAACCGAAAATAATGAAATAGTCTACAGAGAAACAGTTCTAGAAGATAATCAATCTTCTTTAGTTACCCGACATATTACGTTAGGTTTAGAAAAAAGTTTTCTTTTAATCATATGATAATATTTTATTGTGTACACTTCTTTCATTTATACAAATAAAAAATATTAGTGATGATTCACTCAATTTATTCAGTTCTTTTCTCCACTCTTCATTTGTTTAAACAAAATTTTGTATTCAACTAAACGTTCTTTATTTTCGTTTCTATCTTTGTCACCAGTCTCTGCATTACTTCTTTCTCTCTCTTTCGATTTTTTAGTTTGAATATGAAGTCTTTGTGTTTGTGTTTACAATGATTATCAATGTTGATGGTCTTATATTAACTTTGTTTTGTAATGCTATGTAGTTTGCCTTATTTGTTTGACTACAATTCGATTTATTGAATGTTTGAATTCTTTAGTAAACGATGGACATTCTAAAACTGTTAAATGCATATCATGTTTGTAGTTGCTATTGTGATTATTTTCTAACTATGAACTGACAATGACTTTTACCTTTTCAATGTTTTCTTAAATTTATGTGTAGTATTCGTCACATATTGTTGAACAAATCTTATCGTGATTATAGCTAGGATTTGTTGAACATAGGATTTAAAAATGAATAGTATTATATCTAATTCAGGGAAGTTTCAGGATGTATACATGATATATAAATCAGATCCATAATGATGAAATAATGTGTGTCTTCGTAAATCGCATTTAAGATATTCATAAATATCTTTTAAATGAACCCTACGAATGAAGATAACGGAAGAATTAAAGGGTATAAATGATTCGCGACTAATACAATACAGTCATCCATAGATGGTGCAATACCGATAAATTCAGTGATTAAGTTACAACTGAACTATCTAGGAAGACCATCATATTCAGTGACTCCAGACGAGTGTAGGTGTTGAGATTATTCACATGAATTCCGAAGTGGTTGCAAGCAACGTATAGATGAATGTAGGACACAGAATGAGCAATCACTATGCCTAATATAGTAGTTAAGATTAAGAAATGTATTTTAAAAGTAGATATTCTCGACGACAAACGTCAAATTTACAATGGAATATGAACCTCATAACCTATTGAACTATTTAAACCTAAACATTAAGCAAAGAAATTGTGTGAAGAAATCTGTTTTTATTCGACTTGTATTGGAAGCGAGTCAGATTTTCAGTAACATTGACAAGAGAACCAAAACAGCACTAAAATGAAACTTCTCTGCAGCACGGTTGTTGTCAGTTTACAGTACCAGGTGTTCTTTAAACCAATCAGAAGTGGACCATTGTTCTTCTGAAGTCACCTTTAAATTTATTTACGAATTTACATATACTTATAGCAACAAGTACATAAGAAAGACTAGTAGAACATTCACATGGTCTATTGCATATATTCCTCGCAACCTATGCCTGAATGGAAGTAAAGCTTTTGCATGTGCAATAATCAGGCACTTGATCGAAAGTGGGCTTGTAGTGGATATCTCAAAGGTGTTTAGAATAATTACATGATAGAGAACATCGCTTTTAGTACATTTTATATAGGCAATTACTATCATGTGTTTTTAACCTAACGTTTTCACAGAGGAGGAAAGCGTGGTAAACCTCTCTGTGCCATAATAAAATAAATACATTATTTGTTTGTTTAATTTGTTCTGTTCTATTGAT
This sequence comes from Schistosoma japonicum, assembly GCA_025215515.1. Taxonomy (NCBI): domain Eukaryota; kingdom Metazoa; phylum Platyhelminthes; class Trematoda; order Strigeidida; family Schistosomatidae; genus Schistosoma; species Schistosoma japonicum. Next base: position 41,716,750 of record CM046064.1, on the reverse strand, counting down.
ATTCACTTATTGCGTTGAAAAGCAATTCAATTAACTAGTTGATCTGATTACGTATCGTTCATTTATTAATAGGTTATATTATTCTGTTTTACAATTCGTATCTACTGTATCACCCACTTCCCTATTACATGATCTTCTTTCAAAAAACAAATACAGCCTACTCGTAACCGCTCTATTATACATTGTTATTGTTCATTCTGTGTGTGTGCCACATTCATCTATATCCGACCAACCTCAACTTCAGTGACCATGGTCATTTGCAGCTGATGAGAAACCATGGAATAAAATGAATTCATTTTATTCCACAAATTTGTTTGTTCTTGCTTTATTTACATGTCTAAAACAATCACATTGTATGAAATTTAATTTTCAGTCTGAAAATTTTCTGATTTTCTAGAAATAATGAATGTTACCTGTCTACATGTAGCCTCTGATAGTTTTGTTTCATGATTGTTTCTTATAACTATGTATATATCTTGTCGATTGTTGTTCTATCGTTATATAATTTTAGCTGATTGATTGGCAGCTGACTTTGCTACCGACATCCAATACTGAAAATCAACAATCTACCACAACAATGCTACAATGTGAATCAAATTTCATGTTGACATTCATTAAGTATATCGTGAATATTTCACCGAATTTATTAAATTGGACATCAGAATTAAATCAATTGGATATCGTTTCAAAAAGTACGTTTTTCTTTGGCTATTTTTAATAGATCTAAATATTTTTTTAAATAGATGGTTAAAGATGACTCTGAAATTTAGACATTATCCTAACCGCAACCTAGTTTAATGGTGTCAGTCCATGTGAAACAAATCGTCTGTAACTGGGTTCATTAATGTTCTCTATCCAAAATACTTTTCTTCCAGAACTAACCAACAAACCCAATTTTCTAATTTACATTGAAATTTTTTTCTTGGTCAAAAGGCTTAGTTTCCAAATTATGAGCTCACAGTTACGAAACCTGATCTTTCTACTTCGACTTTACACTGTAATTGAGATTTATGTGCACTGAGTTTAACCACATGCAGTAATGGAGAGGAAATCACAAGTGATAATAATCATAACAGAATTAAATGATTGCACAGTCAAATGATATAATTTGTATGAAATTAATATGAAACAATTCATAATATTATGTATTAGGTAGTGTTTATTGTATGTATACGCCAGGAATTAGTCTCGAATGAGTATCATTATAAACTATGAAGGATTGAACATCTGTTTCGTCTTAGTATGGGACATCTCCGTAGGGCTCGTCCACGACCCCATCAGGAATCAAATCTAAAATATACACCCATTACATAAATCCTAGCACATTTATGTATTCCTTCATAATAGCCAACTATTGTTAAATGTTGTTATTGAATTATGACTTGATTCATCATTTGTTGTTTTTTATTTATTATTTGTTGTTTCTTTTGTCTAGTTTCAATATCTGATCTGTTCAGACGTATTGAATATGTCGAATCGTGTTTGGAATTTTTAATTCATTTTTGTAAAGCTACTGATAAAATAAATAGTAGTCATGATGATAACAATAGTAGTCACAACGACAATAATGTAAATGACAAAACAACAAACAAATGTGATTTAATATTGAATAGTGTACTAATTGATCATTTATCTAAATTATTGACAAAAACATCAGAAACCGTATTATGTATTTTACATTCAACTGCTTATTGGATTATGGCATTTCAGCCGACCAGCTCTTCGTCATCATCAACAGGTTATAATGTTATGCTAACTGATGATTGGTTAAATCCTCTTGTGAGATTTGCTTTTTCATTCAAGGTATGTGTGTATACATTTTGTGTGGAAAAAAAGTATTTCCTTTATATTACTAGTGAAGAAATTGTTCACTTTAAAGTAAACTTCTTGCATAGACTGACGTCATTTGATGAACTAATTAGAAACTAGGAGCAAAATTGTGCACAAATGTTTGATTTTGACTTCAGCTTACTTAATGGCGCGTGAACACACAGGGTTACAACCGAAATTGTTAAGTACTGCATACACTATGTTTTTAGGTTGTTGAGTAGTAAACACCTGGGTAAAATGGTGAATTCTTTGCAATACACACACTTACTTACGCCTGTCACCCCTCTCGGAGGAGCATAGGCCGCTCACCAGTATTCTCCATTCAACTCTGTCCTGAGCAATCCTTTCCAGCTGTCTCTAGTTACTGTTCATCCCTTTTATGTCTGCTTCCAGTTCTCGACGCAGGGTGTTCTTTGGCCTTCCTCTTTTCCGTTTTCCAACAGGATCCCAAGTTAGTGCTTGTCGCGTGATACAGTCAGATGATTTCCGCAATGTATGTCCTATCCATTTCCAACGTCGTTTCCTGATTTCCTCTTCAGCTGGAAGTTGGTATGTTCTCTTCCATAGTAGGCTGTTGCTGATGGTTTCTGGCCAACAGACATTCAATATTCTGCGTAGACAGTTGCTGATAAATACCTGTACTCTCCTGAGGATGTTTGCAGTAGTTCTCCACATTTCAGCTCCATACAGAAGAACTGACTTGACGTTCGAATTGAAGAGTCTAACTTTGAGGTTGAGTGACAGTTGTTTGGACTCCCATATATTTTTCAACTGTAGAAATGCTGCCCTTGCTTTGCCGATCCTTGCCTTTACATCTGCATCAGATCCTCCTTGTTCATCGATGATGCTCCCCAGGTATGTAAAGGTATCCACTTCTTCCAGAGTTTCACCATGAAGTTCAATTAGGTCGGTGCTCTCGGTGTTGAATTTGAGGATCTTGCTCTTTCCCTTTGAAGTATGACGTATTTTGATTTAATCTTCCTTATCTTTCAAGTTAACTTGTCGAGGTAGGCAGTAACTTGTTTGGAAATTCCCTTACATCACTTCTATTGCAACCGTTGTATTCACACCGAATCTTTATATTTTAATTTTCGTGTAATTTTACTCATTTATTCTTCGGTTTCATTTATTTTCTAGTATATTTTGTATATTTAACCTTACACTTTATTTGCTCTAATCTCCCTCTGTTTTTTCCTATCTTGTTTATATACTCTTGTATTTTTTCTTTTTCCCTAATGCATATACACTACTTAATCATCGCGTCAATAATTTTATTACTATACTTTGGATATATTAGAAATATTTCATATAACATAATGACAGATAAACTGAAAAGCATGATTTATATTTCCGACGAACAAACGTAAAATAGTGACATTAAGACAATAAGCTAATCATCAAAAGGCAATGAGAAATAACTAATGTTCATATGCAAACAAATGAAGCTACAATATATTTATTTGTATTAGCAACATCTATAAACTACTGTCAATAGCGATAGGAAAACGGGAATTGTAACAGCTGCGACATATTGCACATCTCTGTTATCGACTTAAATCGAACCCTATTTATGTGTACAACATAAATCTTGGCACATATGCAATTCGTTCATGTTCCCATACCTCAGCAACACAATAAAATGAACATCAAATTAGTAGAAGTAGTAGTTACTTCAATGATATTAAGAAAAAAAAGTGAACATGTAGAATTTAGTACAGTGAAAAAGAATTAGTTCATGGAGTAAAAAGTGTGAAATAATTCTAACCTCTTAATTTGATAGAAGACCTAAAACCTAGCCTCAATCAAGAAAAAGCAAAACAATATGAAATTTTTATTCCACCACAATTTAAATGAATCACAAAATATAGATTGTTTTAATGTCGTCCATAAACTGTCACGAATTTCCAATAGAATCAGTAATCTGAAAATTGTAATAGATCCTTTGTAAAAATTCATTCATATGGTTTAGCTGTATCCTTCTTTATGAACCCTTGTATGGTTGTTGTTAGCTTTCTAATCTGTCCCATATGAATTCGTCGTCATTTGTATGAATTCAGTTGTTGTGTCAACGGAACGCTTCCTATGTACAATTACTTTATGCACTTACTCACATCTTTTCAGGTATTTATAAGACTCAAAATCGCGAGTCCGGATGGTACTTCTCCGTAATATTTCTTAATTATTGAAACTAGTGTAGTCTTCTTCCTATCTGGAACTCTCTGTAAATGTCATCTTCCTATCCCAAATTTTCTTTTCCGACAGTCCAGCATTAACTTTCCAAGTGTTAACGTAGAATGATAAAAAACGACTTTGTTCTAATAGATCCATCATTTATTTCAACGGAGTACCACTCCATTTCTCAGTTCCGATCATTCGTAAACGCTTATTTCAATTCCACAATCACAAATAAGTATCTTCTGTAATGATTCAACATCTTGTAAATATCACACAATTTCACCTTCCCCCCCCCCCGCTTGTTCCACATGGCTTGCATATCCATCTGTTTTATTGCACCTATTGCCATCCATATATATAAACCTGATTTATCTATTCAAAATGCGTTTGTACAACCCCTCGCTCTACGTTGGCCATTAACATAGGTCATGCAATGAAACGAATTTAAAAACAGACATTTATTTAGCGTGCCTTTTTTTCTTGATTTTTTCCTAATCATTCATCGTTGTGTACCTTCAGTACCCAAGATACATCAGTTGAATAGAAATCATTAGCTAAACAAATCATTCAAAAAATTTCTACTTTTTCTAGGTTTCTCATTGATTACATTTGATTAAACAATTATTGTTATATCTTCTTGTAACGACCCAGCTACTCCTATTGCTTAGTATTTTTATACAGTGAACACTCGACAAGACCCCAAATCAGATCACGTTTGAACATGAACGAAATTGTATTCCAAATAACAAGAGTAGATAGAAGTAGGAATTCACAGTTAGAAAACAATATATTTATAGTATTTACATAAGAAGCTCCTAGAGTCTTCTCCAATAATCCACTAGAGCTGATTGGTTTTGAAATAGCTAATCATCGTGCACCATCACGATCATGGACAGAACATGCTTTAACTCGATCTATATCCCACTAACAATTTTTTTTTGATTGATTAGATGTGTCACAGATTAATGTTAGCAGAGCACCACTAAAAACCAAGGAGCACTGATCAACTGTTTCGTTCTAGTATGGAACTTCTCAGCAGTGCACACCCCAGACTCTGCGCTAAAGGCTTCAGGTTGGTGAACACTTAACCCAATGCACCACTGGGCTAGTCATCATCAAATGATAGAATTCTCTCTTTATATCACAAATTGATGGAATCGGGAATTCTACCGTTGGATGTCGACCAGCTCAGTGGTGCAGAGGGATAAATGTTTGCCAACCTGAAGTCTTAAGCTCAGAATCAGGGGGTGTGTGTTATGGCGGGCACTTAAAGAAGATTGATTATCTTCTAGAACTGTTTTTTCTGTTAACGATTCATTATTTTTGGTTGTATACAAAGTAAGCATTTTATTCTTATTATTGTGACGTTGCTCTTATCTTATACTCCTGTTCTCATTTATGAACTATAGTTAATTGACTGCATATACGTTACCCCAGTTCACACTCACTATTACTCTTATTTTGTATTAATGTCAGTTTTCTAATTGGTTTATGATGCGGTCTGATTTTGCATGTATATAAAGGCATGATTGAAATAAAAAACCGATCTGTCTGTTTGACTCATAAGTCGTTGTTTTTCCTCTATTCCGTTTTGGGACTGGTAGTCGAGGGGCTGACGTGTCTGTACAGGGATTAGCGAATATCAAGGTCATTGTATATATTGCACAAAACATAACAGTGTGCACTGCTGAGAAGTTCCACACTAAAACGAAACAGTTGTCCAGTGCTCCTTGGTTCCCAATAGTACTCTACTAACCTATTTAATCAATTAAAATACCAATCTCCCCAAAAATAACCATCATAATTATTTTTTATTGATAAGAAAAATTTTATCGAATTTTCTATATTTCATAAATTAATTGATTTTTGTAAAAACTACTTATAAATACTTATTATTCTCTTTTTTTCTTTTCTTTTTTCTTCAGAATTGTGTTTATGAATTAGAAAGAAAATTACATCATTCAGAAAATGCTTTAAGTGTAATGCATGGATTGCATTCTTCTTCTACTCATTCACATTGTCACAATCAGAAATATTCAAAAGAACAAGAAAAGGTATTCATTTATTTAAATAGCAGAAGAAAAAAATCATCCCTAACTTGTTTATTTCACTTTATTTTTTTTGCTTATAAATTATTCATGAAACCCCTGGTGATCCAATAAGTTGTTAATCAATGTAGAACATAACCACATAAATTCAAGTTGATATATCACATTATTAAGACGAGATTTACATAAATAACCATAGCAAAATAATTCAAGAGAAAGAAATGAACACAAACGATAGAATAGTTGAACTTACGATCTAGGTTAAGATAAAGAATGAATACATTTACACCATTGTGATCGATTCTAAATCATGTTACCCAGTTTATCTAATCACTTTTCATGACGACCCGAACAATGTAGTATGCATCTGCCAATATGGCTTAGACTAAAAGTGAAGAACTTCATGGATTCATACTATATTTTTGTTTGGCTGTTCTTATCCTCCATCCTGAGCCTACTTCAACCAACATTATGCGGCGAGGTAGGGACTGGTCACACGTACGCAACATATTCCAACTATCTCAGTCGATGATAGCTCACGACGTTACCTACTGATTTGCTTTTTTTCCTGGTACTCTGTATTTTACATTAGTATTACTTATTTAGTCATCATTAGATATATGGGAAAGAATATACCTAGATGCTACACACAGATCTTCTATTTTCATAGCACATGTTCCGCATCTATAAGTTAAAACAGAGCGAACTGCTTTGCACTGCACTCGCCTACCCTAGAAGTGGCGTAAGTTGGACAAGGTCAAGTTAGCTTTCCGAATTCGTGCTGAGGTTTCGTCAGACACCGACCTATCAGGGGTGATGAGACTTCCGGGATAAGTGAAGTGGTCAACGCGTTCAATTACTTCAGGCTCTGTGACCAATCTAGATGAAGATGAAGACCAGTCTCGCAGTAACATTTTCATTTATAGGGCGAGAAACGCATCCCAAATAAGCTCGCATTGTCACACAGTGTTCAAGAGATTCTACATGTTTTCATCGTCTTCGAATTGGGTTATGTCGTCTGTGTATTCTAAGTGGAGAAGTGGGTTGCGTAGAAGGAGATCAATTCCTGAGAAGTTTGATAACGAAAGTGAAACTTATAGGGGGGGGCATATGTGACAAAATTAAATAAGAAAGGAGACTAAATAACAACCTTGATGAACGAAATTATTTGTATCATTTAATCGATCAATTGGATAATTTACATAGCCAATGTGAACATTTCAACTGTGAATAAACTACGAAAGTCAGGAATTTTAAATCAACTATAACCGAATTTACTATTAAAAAGACTAAAGCTATCATTCGTGGATGTCATCTTTATCTAGGATATTAAAGTTTAGGATTGTAACCTTATTATAAAGGACAGAAGTTACAGATGTGAACCTTTGGATGCCAGATCAGCGTTCTAAAGGTTAACCATTTACGTAAAGTCTGAAGGTAGTTGGCTCAACCCTCACTAAGGATATGGGTTCGCACTACGATGGAGTCTCATCATAGAACGAAACAACTATCTGCTTCATCCTTATATTCAGTGGTCGCTTAACTCAAATAAATTTGTGTTCTCATATTTAAAAATCATAATAACTCATAAACACAATGGAGATGTATTAATTGCAAGCGATTTATGATTAGCATAGTGAGAATTTTCTTTCAGTGTAATCATGTCACTTAATCTGATTAGACAGATGTAAGTTATTACTAATTTTGGTAAGTGTTTATGCCGTCTTTAGAATCTGAAAGCTTCTCTTACATATTCATAGCTACCTGCTCGTTTTCAGCAATAGACTTCGAAGCAAATCTTCATTTCAATTGTCTAGGGCTTGTATGGAAATAATCTTAATAGCGGTAACGGTTGCAGGCTGTGAAACTGAGTGATCCGTGATAGAATCCACATAGGAGCATAAGTTCCCGTAGGTAAACCTTTTCGATGACTGCCATACAGCACGAAACCTAGGTCTGAGGCTTCCTACCAATCGACCCAAACCATCTTCCATTTCAACATAGTGCCAGTAATGTTGCGTCACTTAGACTAGTGACCACATTACAACTCCTCAATCAGCACTATAAATGACTTGATACACATCAAAAGTTATTCACTACATATTAATCAACCCATGTTGTCTTATTAGTGTTACAGGTGATCGATGCTATTTAATTAACGTTTTTTTCGATGATGTGTTCTTCAGGTACCACACTGATTAATTATTCAAAGTATTCATCATTTGTGAAAATATAACTGTCATATAACAGCTCACATCGTCTCTCATGGTTTGAGTGTAGAATTATTGTTTATTAAACTGTAATTGTATTATAAGCTATGCAATATATCTATTATGCATAAATTGATCCCGTTTCATATTAGAATTATACATTTATTCTTCACTAAATCAGCTGCCATCATCTTCATCAAAACGTGAAAATCGTCATCGAAAACCACGTACTCGTCAGTTGGATACAGACGGTCTAATGGACGATATATTACAAAGTACGTTTTGTTGGATACTTTCTATTGAATTAAAACGTTATATTAAAAACAATAAAGCATAAGTTCTTTTTGTGTTTATTCAAGTACTGTACGTCAGTTGGAGTCTAGAATTTTTTTTAATTGCCTAAAATTATCTTATTTAATTGCCCACCTCTTATAACAGTGGTTTACAAAGAGTCTATGCAAATCTATTGTCAAATTGTTAGTTAGTTTCAGATGTCAAAGTTACAACAGCATGGATAAATTGTGAATAATTGTTAGAATTGTAGAGAATCTATGGCTTTAATAGAATATATGTCAACTATGAAGTTAGGTCACAGAAAGATCAAATTGATGAGTATTTAAAGTAATGTAAAACTGATCTTTGGTTTAATAATTATCGTCCGTGCATATTCCACTTCTAAATCGATTGCTTCTATTAATTAAGGCTTTCCATTAGAGTTTCAAGAAATTTATCTTGATATCATTTACAAATGGTTGCACGAATAGTATTTGCTGAAGTACTTTATAAAGAATTTTGTATCACTCCAAGATAGCTTTCGCGTTTCAAATCTAAAGCTGAACAGTAAGAATAATCGGATTCCACTTCATCATCCGAAGTGTAACGTGGTCACCTAGAGACGTAAAGGTCCTGATCTCGATCAGTACGTGTGTAGTAATAGGCGTATGTTAATGAAGAATCTTGAAAAAGGGCGTAATAGCTGTCCCGTGCTCCTGTTGGTATATTAGTTTTTGATGAAAAACATCTTCAGATTGAAAATTCCTCCACAAAACATCATAGTAATGAGAAAAACTACAGAATTAAGGAAACTTAATAATACTTAACATCCCTTCTGATCAAAGAAATAATTAGAATACCAAATAGTCAAAATAGTATATGTGCTTGATATAGATTAAATAGTGGTAGCCATTTCATGTTCTTTATTTTGAAACTGATCTGTTTTACAAAAGTCACCAAACTTGATGCAACGGTCACTATCGAATACTCGAAATCAGAGTGCATCATACAGTTATTAGTGAAAGTTTATTTTCTCTGTTGATTAAAGGCAGCTACTCAGGAAATAGTATGCCACTTATTGTCAATCAATATTGAAGTGTATATGAACTAGTGTTTTGTATGAAATTGGCATGAATTACCACTTATATCAAGATGATAACAAATATTAATCCATCCTGAGTACATCCTATCGACTTATCAGTGATATCTTGAATCGCACCATTACATTGAATCACTTCCTAAAGTACATCACCAAAAACTAGTCAGAACTGCGGAATGCATTAGATTGTTGGGTAGAACCAGAAAACCCCTTGAAACAAGCTCAAAAAGGCTTAGAAATCAATTGGAAACATTGTGTCCAATCAGCACGCAGATAGTTTCTTTTATCAGAAACGTCTAGACAATGAGAAATCATGTGATATGTCTCTGATTGGACAGTTATCGTACTACTACTGTGTTTAGTAGGATACAGAAATCTTTAGAAGCCCCAAAGGACATTTATGATACTAGAAATGCCCTGGTTTTCTGTATATAATTGAACATTTCAGTAGTATTTTTTTTCTGCCGTATTTCTTGCCTTCTGTTTCGTGTTCACATTGAAGTGTAGTTTTAGCCTGGGGGTTGTATCAAGAGGTCAACTTAGACGAGATAATGATTGACGGCAGAGATTTCGCGGTCGATAAAAGAATCAAGACCACGCGTCACAACATAAATGCCGTAGCATTCTAATTTAAGAAAACCTTTTACCAATCTTCTGCTACTCACATTGGTTTAGCAGTTAAAGCAATTCACTTTCATTAATATACTGTATTTTCAAACTGCACTGTATATACCTCATTTTGGTAAGCTGGGTAGCACTATCACTAACCACAAATGAACGTTTCCTTCAAGAATAAGTGCACTAACATAGATTCAGTAAATGAGTTAGTCGTTTAAAAGTGAACTGTTTAGAATCCAGTGCAACATCAAGTTACTTCATTTTTAGTCGTCAACACTATACTTAATTTACTGTCTATATTGCATTTCCTTTTTAGACCTCACTCTAAATCCTTTACGGACAGATATCCATGTAAGACGGGATAAGACTGATTAAATCAATGCATCTTCGATCACTTTCTACTATTATCAAGTATATTGTACAATTTTCGTGATAATAGTAATGATAATAATTATGCATTGACTACTTACTGTTCAATAACAGGTCTTCCGACAAGTATACATTCCGTTAAGTGAAAATCTGCTTACCTTTCATTTTATCGATTCATATAAACTATTTCTCTAATTTGCTTTATTTTATTTGTACAGATTATTTACTTTAACACGTATACATAGTACTACTTAATTACACACGGTTTTAACAGGTATGATGATGCATTTTCTTTCTATATGTAACCACTTATACACCTTTTCAATGTCAACCTCCGTACTTATTTTTACGACACTTCTGTTTATCCATTCAGTAAAACTTAATCTGTATGTAAATAGATGGTTATTTTGTGTCATGCTATTAAATGCTTTTCTTAATGACTAATTATATAGTACTTAGCTTCTTATATTGATTGCATAATATTGTATGAATATGCACACTTCATTGTTATCTGCTTATTGGTTATCAAAAGCAGATTATTCTACTTCCCATCATGTTTATCACTTTTTCTAAAAGAAATAAACATTTCATTTTTGTCATTAGTTATATTATAAATGTTCTATCTTGACATTGTTTTGGGCTGTTTTGATAATACAATAGTAACCTAGAGATTAACAGTGACTAATTTTCACGTCCTCCATTGCATTCTACACTAATTACCTCGGTTTGCCTGCAGGTAGTTGTTGAATACCTCTGAAGTTTGCTCATATTTCCATTACGTATAGTTTAGTTATCTAGCTTGACACGTATTTCTTAAGAGGCTATTTTTTAACTCTGACAGTTCTGTGAACCACCAATAATTAAATGCAAACCTTCAGTCGTCCTACTTTATCTTTCTAAGACTGCTTATTGTAAATGGGATAGCAATATCCATAAGATTTCTGAATCTTATGCTTGATCTTCAGGAGATAGTATTCAACAATGCTACAAATATTGTACATTGATACGACAATGAAGATTATGTCCGTATTAAAAACTAATGTCAGCAGTGTAAATCATATTGACGGACCCGACAACGGTCTATAACTTGACAAAATAAAATCACTTTCCAGCATGTTCCTCGTTCCCGCTGGAAAAAATATAATACATGAATGAATGTCATAAAACAACCGACCTTTGGAAGTATGGAACTTACTGGCAGTTAAAGGCGATGAGATCACGTATATAAGTTTTGTTTAAAATGATATTGCTACGTGGCGTTAAACACACTGTCCTAATATTATACTAAATAAGTAGTTGACACCACGCATCGACATCAGCCCAGATACTAATGAAAACCACTGAGCACAGAACAGGTGTTTGATAATTATAGTATGAGCCTACAGTAATTTACACCCTCCACTTACCAAGAGTCGGACCCATAATCTCACGACGAGCGCCTAAAGTTTGGATCACTTGAATAGGATCTATGGCTTATATTTCTAAATTCAATTAGTTCCTGGAATAAATGCTAGACCGATTAATTAGTTTAAACGAAGACAAAAAAATAACTGAATCGAAACAGCGCTATAATCCTAGTTTTTTTAAATTTGATTACTAATAATAGACGACAAGGGAAAGAAATTTTATCGTAACCCTAGTTGACGATAGGTATTAAAATACATTCAGGGAAGTTTTAGAAAACAAATTATTCGGGAAGCAGCTTCCAGTGTTACAGGTGATTCGTGTTAGCCTATAAACTCTGTTTAGAGCCAGATTATTGTGCTCTAATGATACCTCTTGAATGCACAAACCGAGGTACTTGGAATGGTGTTCAAACTTGTGAAATAATGGTGGAAGCCTTGTTGTTTAGCACAATAAGTTGGCTACATCTCGAAAAATGAAAACAACAACACCAAAACTCGTGATCAGATCACTACTCAACTGTTTCTATAAACAATATAGGGTCAGGGGAAATATTTCGAATTTACGGCTGCAAAACCATTAATAACTATCACAGTTACTGAGATTCTGTTGGCTGGGTTTGAAACCAAGCACCACTTATCAGTTATTAATTTATAAAGGAATTGTCCTGTAACCACTTTTATGAATCAAGGCCTTACGCAGATAAATCGTGAAAATTTAAATAAAATCACGTGATATCTAAATAAAGTATCCTTTTATTTATTAATCATGTACGTCAGCAATCAGATGTCCATGAGCTACATATTGTTTACGTAGGTTAGTGATACTAGCTGGCTTCTACCATCATATTATTATGCTAAAGACTTCAAACAACTTAACAATTTAGTAGGTTGGTTAAGTGATTATCTTTAATATCTTGCTTTTAAACCGAGCCATCACTATGCAAGGAAGACGCTGGTTCAAAATGTGCAATAATTATGAAATACATACTTCACCATTAGTAGTATCATGTGTTTAGCTGCTGAACTTCATCACCATATTCACCGACATATAAGGATTACACAATATGAGCTACAATTAATTCCCCCAAAAAATATGTTAAAACTGTACTTTTAGTTATATTTAAATTACGGAAATAGCGAATCAATATGTAAACAATTGGCATTATGATTACTCATCCCTTCATCATATATGAATAAAAATGAGGTAAGTTAAAAACAAGGAGAAACAACGAAAATATTAGATCGATACAGCAAACTGTTTAGGTTTTTCTCAACGTATATCACATAATTTAGTTCCGTTGGTTTTATTTCTATTAGAAATCAGAAAGAAGGTTGACCGGAGGAAATATAAAAGCAAAAGAATATAAGCCTATTAAATTAAAGTTAAGCATAGAAATCAACAGATACATTTTTTACACCTCTGAATGTTTCAGCGTTTATAAATGCAATGTATTTGCGTTTGCTGGACAAATAGGATAATTACTAGTGCTGCTATTACCACTGCTACCGTTATTATTGTTACTGTCGGATAAATGATAAGATAGATAACATTCGTTAGGATTGAAACTTGTCGATGCATAGGGGTGTAGATTAGATCCTACTGTTGGGTATGTAGATGCTAGAATTGGATTAACACGATTTTTTGATGATCCCATTGACTCATAACATGAATTTGACGAACTAAATTCTTCTGCATAATTAAACACCTGATTTGGTAAAGAATTTCTATTCAGAGAATGGGCGCTGTGCTTCGGAGAAAAAGAATTTCGTGAACCATACAACAGTTCGTCACTAAACATATGATAATTCCAATTGACGGGAGGTAGGTGTCCAAGTTCATCATACGAAGTGGATTGTTTCAACCAATTAGAATCTAATGGTTGAGTGTCGGGTAAGTTATAATCAGAAGTATGACTCAGTGTCTGTTGTTTAGTACCAAATGACAGGTTACTACAACTCCAATGTTGTTCCGCTTCAGCACCATTATAAATGAAAGGAGTTTCACATGCTGTATGCTTTTGTTGAAGTGTTAACGATTGACATCTGGTTTGGGGAACACAATTACTACTCCTACTCTCACTATCTCTAGGCCAGTTATCCCATGAGCAATCGTCAAATATACTCGGTTCACAATTCAAACCTGGATCTGCATATGTCGGAGGTGGGAATATTGGTTCCTTGGAATTACAGGCTAAATGGTTATCGTTATTCGCCGGAATACTGAAATTATTCCACAGCTCTTCTGGTAAACATTGGTTTATGAAATCTGTTTGTTTTGGTAATGAATGATGGATTGTGCCTAAATGTTCGACTTGAGACTGCATAGCATAAGACTTGCCGGAGAAACGTGCAGATTTCGCTAACTAAAAATTAGATAGTGTAAAAACAATGATTTACCTGTGGATTAGTTGTTCGAGACTTTGCAATCCTCTTAGTTCTTTTTACATTTTTATCGGTAGCCTTTAAGTGAGCCATCAAAGAGTTCATTAGCTCATGGTTTTGACTAATATAGTTGCTAACAGCTTCACAATGTCTAGCTGATGCTAGTTCATGATGTGATTGGAGATTAAAGACACGTTGTTGGAAACGATAAACCTGCGCTGAGGCCATTAGAGCTCTTGTTTATTCAAAGCAATTTGATTAAATTAAAAATTTAGAGTCTGAAAGTTTGGGGAAATAAAATATGTCAGATAAACCGACAATTCGTAAACAGCGGTGAAGTAAATATATTAATTCTAAATTAGTGCTATAATAAAAAGCATATGACCCAAGGTAAATATGTGCCATCGTTGCACAAACCATACATTACCTAGTTCAGTATCATATAGAATAATCAATACGGATTCACAATATGAGTGACTAAACTTCGTTTATTTTTAAAGGTTTTAAATTAAATTATACTACACTCAAAGCATTGGCAAAACACTACATATCAGAGATTAAATACTCTTACTTGTAAGCATACTTTTGAAAGCTGCCACTTCGTAAAGCAGCAATCTTGTAAGACCTATTAGATTGTTTGCTAGTAAGCACAACAAATTCGAGAATCAATCCTAGTAACTCATATTTCACTATGTAATGAACCAATTAATAATTTAATTAGAGAAGATTAAGCCTAAAGTGAATGAAATATTAGATGCGAACTAAGATCTAAAGCTAAAGTCAGTCAGTTACAACGTACAACTTGGTACATACGTATATCAGCTCAAGTTGCCATGCCTCAATAAGCTGATAGAGACTAAACTGTCGGACCAAATCCCAGAGTAGGGAAGGTAGTAACACAGTAGGTACTAATGGAAAGGTATAGAGATCAGGAATGAAATTTGAAACAAAGAAAGTGATTCAGTAAAAAGAAAATTATGAGAAGCTCAAAAACTAGAATTTGGAGGAAGACAAGGAGTGGATGCACCTGCGCCATTTGCGGATGATTTTGAGCCATATCACCTAAAGTCTCTAACCATTTGTTACGATCATCACGTGGGCCCCAACCAGGTAGTCTACATCTATTAACATGGCTAAGCCCAATTGTCAATGATTTCATGGATTGGCGCCATGTTTTCGTTTGGCCACCCCTAGCTTTCTTCCAGCCTACTCCCACAACAGACAACATTGCTTGTCGAGGTAGACAGTGGTCAGGCATACGTAACACATGTCCTAACCACCTCAGCCGGTGAAGATTCACTACTTCATCAATAGCCTTACCGTATTTACCTAGTACTCTATTCCTAACCCACACATTGCTTACTCGGTGGTCCCAGAAAACACGAGCAATGTTTCTGAGACATCTATGATCGAATACTAGGAGCCTACGAATATCCTCTAACTTTAATAGCCATGTTTCACATCCATAAAGTAAAACGGATCTGACTGCTGCACAGTAAACGCGTCCTTTCGTCATTAAACGAATGTATCGCCTACGCCCCAAGTGACACAGGTTGGCGAAAGCCAATCGAGCGTTATGTATACGAACCGAGCTAAAAGTTTCTGAGTTCCATCACGACTCCAACCAACAGTGAATAAGTGGGCGATAATAATCGGATAGTTGGTGATTCAGTTGTTCTGAGGGATCCCCAATAATCTGTAATGATAGTGTAACTCATCAATTAAAATCAGTCGTTTTAATGGGGTTAGAGATACGAATTGTTATATGTCATCGATGGTACCTTAACTTCAACAAAACAGGATGTTTCCCAACAAATATAATGACGAGCATTGATGAGTCGGCTAGCGAACTAAAAATTTAAAACTCATGAGTAAAAAGAAGCGGAATTGAGCCTAGAAAGTAAAACTGCGAACCAATTTATCCTTGATGTTTAATTTTTTGACGTCTTTAGCACTAAACAAAACAGGCTAAAACGATAAATATGGTACGACTTTTAAAAATGACTCTTAAAGAACCCTCGGCCATAATTATACTCGCCAGTTATTATGAGGAAGTACCAATTACGACATCCCATATTAGTTGTTAACTAACAACAGAAAATGGTCTTAAGTTATCAGGCATAAGTAAATTAGTATTCCAGGAACATATTTTTGATCATTTTCTTCCAAAACACCTACCAGCAGACAATTTTTGGACAAAATTCAAGCATTATGCAGTCTACAGATATCCTTAAGGATGGTGGTTTAGTCTTAGCTGGTAGATTGACTGATATATTAGCCGACCTCTGGGAACTGAACATCATCTTATCTGACTGGTCTCGCTCACTGATCATTCCAATCTACAAAAAGGGACAGAAATCCTCTTGTGATAACCACAGAGGAATCCTCTATAATAATTCGGCGTTTATCCAACACTAGAGAACAGCAGACTCGAGAAAGCCAGGCTGGTTTAAGACCTGGACGTGGTTGCATTGATCAAATATTCAAACTGCTCCAGATCTTCGAACATAGACATATGTACCGACGTCCGACTAAAGTTGTGTTCCATAACTTAAAAGCAGCTCTCCACTCGGTAGACCGTGAAGTCTTGTGGGAATGTTTGTCACTTAAAGTCGCACCTCAAAAGTACATAAACCTTATAAAGGCTTTCTACTCAGTCACCACCGGTCGAGTCAGAGCATATGGCGAATCGTCATAAGACCACAGATCCAAAGGGAAAAAACTGTCATTGTTAGGGTATTTTAAATGTTTGGGTGTTGATATTTAGATACTACCAACACTTATGATGTACCAGTAAACTATTCTACGGGCAAGGTGTGAAGTATGATATAATGGATAAGAAAAGTCATGTGGCTTCATGCTTCTGCATTAGCAAATCTACTGTCATACAAACTGTTACATTTTAACCTCATATATAATTACTCAGCAGAGTAATTATATATGAGTATTTATATGTGAAGTTGTTGTAATATATATTACGAAATTTGAACCTGAAAAATATGTGACCTGTAGGTTGGACTGACTCTTTACAAAAATATACGACTGTTGATGAATTATCATATAAAGACAAATGCATCCTTACAAAAGATTTACACAAACCGCCTTTGCCAGACATCCAGTGTCTATAGGACAATTTACTCTCGCTGGTTGGTGACCTTGCTGCTATGTAAACATCAGCCGTTACATTTATCAATTTGTGTTCATTCACTGGTTATGTGGAAAATATTTTCAAATTATTTTAAATAAAGTTTTCAATCGAATCCTTATATTTTACGATATTTGTGATCCTATGTCATATGTTGGGATGTGTTTCGTGACTCGTATACTTATAAGCACTGTTGTGTTTTGTAAAAATCATCTGTTAGCTCTGCTTAATATGGAACACAAGTCGTATTTACTAATGAACAAATACATTTTGTATAGCTTTAGATGGATGCTGTAGTACTTAAGCATGGATCCTTACATAATTCTTTGAGGAAACCAGATTAACTGGAGTTATTTATATAATATTAAAAAAAGGTTCGGATGCTTGGTTTCATTTCACGTCCACTGGAATTACTTCTGCAACAAGGTCAGATAGGTCAATATATAAGGTCTTTGCCAGTGATGCACATTGTTGTACTGTGACGAGTGACATGGCGAAATAGTTGAAAATGATGTGAACGGGAATTTAGTGGTTTCATTATTTTTTGGTGCAGAGTCTCTCTTAACCTTATAGGATAAGCCCTCCAGGATGATCATATTGATTATTATCTAGTGTTTGTTTATGGAAATGTCACCATTCCTTCAGTAATGAAAAATATTGAAGGTGCATTGCTACTATTTCAAAGTTATACGTAATAAAAAAATGAGCAGGCGAAAGTTTATTGAGCCCTCGTTCTCATGTCCCGTTTTATCTAACCGTTATTACTGATAAAAATCGAACTACCAAAATAAAATAACAACTCTAAGTATTTTTCACCAGCTAGCGGAGTGCTTTTATTTTAGACCAAACAAACCTAAAATTTTCTAGCATTATATTTTGGCGAACAGAAAGTACAATGCTTGCAAAATATAAGCTTTACTCGTAGGAATCTTCCTCTTTGTTGTAGCCTGCAGAACATGATGCTACTTACTATGGTAACAACTCACTAGTGGCAGTGAGTATCGAATTTTTACTGTTTTCCACAGTACTTGTTTCTGTGCGTTCATATCTAGGAGTAGCCCACAGGAAGCAGTGTACTCTTCCAGTCTGATATTTTATTAAATTCACATAACGTTTCATGGGGAAAGCCGAAATTCTTCAAGGCTACGAGACCGATATCTCTTATGATAGCCAGAGTTACAATTAGCATTGGTACATGAAAGGTTCACGTGGTGTGGAAGAAAAACAGAATTATCCAAATAGCTGAATAAATGAGAAAAATGCACCTTGAAGATATTGCAATCAGCAAAACCTATTGGTCACAAGCTGGACAGCAAAGATTAGCCTCAGGAGAAGTGCTTTCATACTTCAGCCACGAAGAAAAAATATACATCACACACTCAAGGAATAGCACTTATACTGTCCTAAGAAGCATGGAAGGCACCTTTAGAATATTGACCCCTTGAACCTAGGATCATCAAAGCATCCTTCATGATCAAGAAAAAGGGGATAACCATTAATGTCATCCAGTTATATGCACTCACGAACGACAGCCAAAAAAATGACAAAGATCAGTCTCATGCGATGCTGCAGTCAACCATTTGTAAATGCTCAACCAATGACCAGACGATTTTGATGGGAGACTTCAACGCCAAGGTTGGAATGAACAACAGTGGATATGAAGACATCATGGAACGACATGGACTGGGGGAAAGGAACGAAAACCGCTAGAGGGTTGCAAACCTTTTTGCCTTGAACGAAATAATTATAGGTAGTACCACATTCTCTCACAAACGTAATCACAAAATCACAAGGGTTTCACCGGACCACATTAGGGAAAACTGAATTGACCACATCTGCATCAAAAAGAAGTTTAGAAGGACTATGGAAGAACTAAGAGTAGGGAAAGGAGCTAACATAGCTTTAGATCACCATCTGGTAGTGACTAAAATGAAACTCAAGAGGCAATGGACAACTAGTGCAGAAGTATTACAAAAGTTTAACACAGCCCTTCTCCGGAATATTATAAAACGCAACGAATTCAATATAATTCTCGACAATAAGTTCCAGACATTTCACGGGCTACTAGAAAAAGTTGGAACTAATATGGAGGATAACTGGAAAGAGATTAAGGAAGCAATAAGTTCAACATGTCATTAGATTTTGGGTTGCAGGAAACATAACCATAATAAATGGATTTCTGTTGGTACTCTTGATAAGATCCAAGAAAGAAGGACAAGCAAGAAGATGGCAATCGATAACAGCCGGACATGAACAGATAAAGCCAAGGTCACAGGCAGAATACACCGAAGTTAATAAGCAAGTGAAGAGGACCATTAGGTTGTATAAACAAAAATTTGTTGACGATATAGCAGTGACGGCGGAAAAGCTGCAAGGAGAGAAAACATGAGGCTCCTATACGATGAAACGATGAAGCTGGCTGGAAAATTCAGTAAGCCAAAACGGCCAGTCAAGAACAAGACTGGGAAACCAATCACTGAAGTGCACGAACAACGAAACAGGTGTGTAAAACACTTCGAAAAACTGGTGAATAGACCAGTCCCACTTAACCCATCAGTCACCAAAGCAGCAACCACGAATCTTCACATAAACACCGACTACCAACATTTGAGGAAATCAAAATGGCAATCCGACAAATGAAACTGGCAATTTAACAGGGCTAAACAACAAACCAGTTGAGGCATTGAAGATAGATATAGATGCAACTTCAAAGATAGTCCACATTTTGGAGGAAGAAGTGCCAGCAGACTGGAAAGAAGGGTACCCCATCGAGATACTCAAGAAAAGGAGATCTTAGCAATTGCGAGAACTACAGAGGCATCACTTTACTTTCAATGCCAGGAAAGCTCTTCAACAAAGTTTTATTGAACTAAATAAAAAATCTAGTCGGTACCCAACTTCGAGATCAACAGGCCGGATTTCGTAAAGATTGATCGTGTTACAACTCTATGGTTCACTGTTGAACAATCAACTGAATGGAACCCACCACTTCTCATCAACCTCCTCGACTACGAAAAAGCATCTGATAGCGTGGATAGGAGAATATTATGTTGCTTTCTTCGATATTATGGTGTACCCAAAAAGACAGTCAACATCATAGGAAACTCTTACGATTGACTACGTTATAAAGTCGTTTAGTTATGTAATATAAATAAGAATTCATATATAGCCCAGAGAATGAAAATGCTAGCGAATAGTTGGAAGAGTTAGATTATGTATTTGTGAATACTCTGTTGTTGTGACTATTTGAAGAAAAGGAACAAGAAAGAAAAGTAAGAGTATTACTCACCGGCTTCCTATTATCTGTAGTTGGAGCATCAATCCCATAATACCAGGGCAATAATAGATTAACTGCTGATTCAGGTCGGGGTTAAATCTTCTAATAGCAATAGTATTAGTAAATTTTAATAGGACTGATTTGTGTTGTTTAGTAATAATTTCAGAAACACTTGTTATATCTAACTCATATCTCATGTCAATCAGGCGACAAGTAATTGTGCTTTTGAAAGCGGTTTCTTTTCTCAAGGATAAGTATTTTGGAATATGTTCAATAGATCGTGAAAAGGCCCGTCTTTCTATTATTCCAATGTATCTTCTTTTGTAAGTACATGTGAACTGGTAAATACAATTAGAGGTGATATGAGATGGATATTTGTCAACTTTACTTAACTAATTAAACATCATGTTTTGTAGAGCGCTAGTAGTTTGGCAGAAGGAAATGTTTGTTTGATAGTCGTTTCAAGTCTTTGATTGAATTGTTTAGCTAGCTGATTTGCACTAAATAGTAGTCGAATAAATACCCTTTTCTTTTTGAGTTTTCAAGCTTCGAATTTTTGATTACAACTTTTACTATGCATTCACTAAATGTTTGAGAGTACTATTTCTGTAGAAGACATTTTCTTATGATTATAATTTAATTATAAAGTGCACAGTTGTCTAGCCGTATAGCAGAGTGACCTGAATAAGCCACGTTTACAGCTAATTGGACAAAAGCTATGAAAATGTATGTATTATATATTTCATGTATCTTTCCGAAGTATGAATATTTGGCACGTTCCATAATCTCTTCATGAATTTCCTAGATTTAAGAACTGGAAGATATTGTTTTTTATGTAGTTCATTGTGTATTTGATGTTGGGGTGAACTACATTAAACATTTGAAGTTTAGTCAAGTCAACATATGTATTAGTAATTTGAGTTGTCTAAAATCAACTGTATGTATGCAGCTCATAAGAATACAGCGAAATAAACTGTATTTAAGGTATTTTGCGAATAATGTCATTCTTGAATTATTCAAATGTGAAGACAATTCTATTTTATGAAGCTGAAACGTGGATAACTATGAAGAGCGTCCCTCAAAAATACAAATATTTTAAACGACTGTCTGCGTAAGATATTTCGGATCCTCTGACCAGAAACCAACAGCAACAACCTTCTGTGGAAAAAAACAAACCAGCCAGCTTCCATTCGGGGAGGAAATTATTAAGAGACGCTCGAGGTGGATAGGATACACATTGAAGAATTCATCAAACTGCGTCACAAGACAAGCACAAACTTGGAATCCCAAAGGCCATAGAACAAGAGAAAGGCTCAAGGACATACTCCGTCGGGATCTGGATACGGACATGAAGAAAATGAATAATACTTTGAAAGAGTTGAAAAGGCAAGCTTGAGACAGAGTTAGTTGCAGAATTCTGGTCAGTGACCTATGCTTCACATGGAGTAACAGGCATTGATTGATTGAGTGAGTGTGAAGTAATCCTGATAAAACACTTTTTTATGATATGGATAGGTAGATAGTCTTTTACTGGGATCAGCGTTTGGTCCTTCAGAATTTGGTCCTAGATTAAATTCTTCAGTTTTTACACTGAGGGTGTTATTAATTTTATCATCACCATCAGCATTCAAATACCACAATAAACACTATAAGCTTGTGGGATCTGTGATTACTTTTATAAAATCATATGTCTAACATGCTGTGCATTATTTTGTTCGGTGATATTTTCATATACGGTCTCCGTATCTTGTTATCATGTTGGCAAAGTTTATCAATAAAAAGTGGATATCACCTACATAAATCATTTTACATGGCTGAAGATGACTTAATCGATGTCCTAAAAATCACTGGGACTATCCTAAATAGTCAACGTTGTTAATTTGGATACATATGACACAAACCGTCACCAAATCGGAAGGTACTAAGTACGACTAACATTAAATTTCTATGCAGTTCAGTGAGAATATTTTTCAAACAATGAATCTCTAGTTAAAATATAGATAGAATTATTTCATAATATTAATTGGATTTTGTTGTGGATACTATATTCATCCAATGAGCTCGATATTTTAAGTAAGAGGTGGCTTTGCTGTATTGTAATGAAGAGACCTGTAAGCGAAAGGACTGGCACCGACTGCTCTATATTACCAACGCTATAAACCTTCCCCTACTAGTTTACCATTAAACTGCATCTGGCAGTTCGCTTCCTACACCCTGCTGATCTGTGTACATCGTAAGTACTACAAACTTATAATAAATTAATTTGCAAAGCACCTATAAGGTAGCAGAGTAGTGCGAACCTGCAACTCGCATATTTCTGCAAGTACCGAATATTTCGATCACACTAGTGGTTTAGGACCTATCACATAAGATTTTAAAGCGTAATTAACATATTTTCTCTTAATTTCTAGTCTTAATAAGTCATATAGAAATGTGTGCCATAAAATTAATGAGAATTGGTAAAATGGTCTGTTCATAATAATTTATAACCGTTATATTACAAAATCAGTTGGTTGTTAACGTCTATGTAGCTAATGAAGCAGCCGCAAATCTTTGTTTATGACTAGAAAACTTACCAAGTTCTCTTTAACCTCACGTCCACTACTACACTTTTGTTTACAAATCAATGTTTTGTCTATTTCGGCTATTTTCCTCGTCCCCCATATTGGATTTGTAAGGGCATCAATATGCTGGAACATATTTTGCAGTAACATTTTCACCTCTGATTTTTCACCTTTTCAGAAACATTTACGAGTAAAGCGGCTGTTGTTACTGGAATATCAATCACCCATTCGATAATAAAACCAGGATTTGTTTCAACTCTAACCAGGATCGAGCAAAAAAAGAATCCGTTCGAAAGAACTTCTTGCACCATCACCCAGTACAATGAAAGCAGTAGCCATCTAATGTTCCCCAGGTTTCATAAACTGTCATTTTCTTGCCACATTCACGATGTAACGCTTTTCTCAACAATTCCATAGTCTCCAAACGAATAACAAAATTTTTATCACTAATAAGATTTAGAGCACGCTCTTTTTTAACGTAATGCTGTCAGGTGTCCACCATGGCCTTGAAATTCTCCCTATGTTCTTCATTGGTTTGGCAGTAATAGTCATGTCCACTACTTGGGCTAGTGTATTGTGGGGGAAGGTAATATGTAGCGTCAAAATTATACTTGCGATACTAGGAAACATAGTTGGCTTGATGTATCAATATGTATCAAAATATTAATCGTAAGCAATTTCATCAAGAGTATAGAGTTTTGGGCAGTCTTTTAAGAAATGAACCACGAAATTTGGTTGACGCTTAAAAGCCACAGAGTAACTAATAGAACAGAACATAGCTATTATCTTTCATGCAGTGCTTTGCCTACAACCATACTGTTATATCTCCTACTTTCACAAAAGACGTAAATTTCATAAAATCACTATGGAGATGAGTAACAGACTGGGTTAGTGGGCTACAAACCAGCTGGTTATGCAACATACCTACTAATTAGGACTATTCTATTCGGGCTATCATAGAATTAGTAGAGACGACATTGTAGTACACAGACATTGTGGATCCTTCGAAGAGTGAGGTTAGTGGAGTAATACAGTAAATTGTTCAGTCTCCTTTGATTTTCGGAATGTGAAATTTAAGGGGGGTGAACAGGGTGGGGATGTATGCTTGTGTACGGCTACTAGGTCACAGTGGGAATCCTCTAACTAACTGGAATGCTTTAGACAAAATACCCCAAGAATTTGACCAATTAATAAATCACGACCTTATCTTACTATGGACTCCTTCGTTTCTTCTGTTCATTTTACGATAAATAAGTTCCATAAAGTCTTCAGTTTTATAATAATTATCTCACTTATATATTTACCATTAACTGATTTACTGGTTTTCTGTAAGCCCTTGACGTACTATCTATCTTCTGAAATTCGACAGCATTCGCTTGATCTAATACCCATGATTCCGTATAATTGCTGAGCTCATCCTTAAAAATAAATACTTATTTAACTGGATGTTGTAATCGGATGGTTTGGTAATAAGTAAATAATTGATTAGTTGGTTGCGTTATTAGTAAAATACCTCTTTAAATGAAATAAATTTAAACAGCAGGTACCACGAAGAATGTTCTGTATAAAATATTAACCATTTTTGCAACTAACAATTATGCGGGACTTATGCCGATAAAGAACGAAAAGTGGAGATGCTATCAACAGAAATGACCCAGTGGGTGATTCGAACTTCTCTCGTATGTACAGAAAATTATTTTAATACTACAGGCTACTAAATATGTTAATGATTTAGGAAGTTAGTCAGTGATATTGCTATTGGATTTTTATAACTCTTACTTCGACTAATGTACATAATATCTACTTAAATTTTCTTCATATCAAGGTGTTTCATTGCAAGACTTCAATTTCACAGACCAATGTGTTGACACTTAATAAATAAAAATCATGGAATGATTTGCAAATGAAAACACATATTCCGTTCATTATTACTCTATTAAGTACTATTTTATTTATGAGATACCTCTAAAGATTACTCGTTGAGGTCATCATTCTGTCACAATATGCTCCTTTTTAACTCTTTTTTCTGTTATTTACTAATCAAACTATCTTCGTAAACTGTAGTGCTTATCAACTTGTTAGTAATACTGTTGGGGCACATCTCATCTAGTGATAATAGGACATATATGTGTAAGATGTGAGTTGATGTTGCAAAAATATTTTATATGTTATTTATTTTAATTATCATAACATAAGTATAGTGTGACCTATCTAGTTCTTGGCTCCCTTTTAAGAGTTTTGTCTGCCTAGAATAATAATTTCATGGTTAATACTAACCTTTATCCGCCGAATCGCAAGTACATGTATCTTATAAAGTTTAGTTGGCTACTCTGTATCATAAACAAACACTGTATCTCCATCAAAAATAATTGTGCTTCATCATCTATTTTTCTCTTTCTGTTCCGCCTTTTGTCCTCTTTTATTCTTATTACCTTTCTACCCTAACACATTGTGCTTAATATTAGATAGATACTCCCTATACTGAAATGCTAATTTGTCGCAGTAATATGATGTTTTGCTTTGGTGCCTTAAATATTTTTCCTGTCCGTTCGTCTCCCATCAGACAGTATCAACAAAAGGTTATATTCTCAGTGAGAGCCATTAATAACATCTAAATACAACGTCTATGCATACCAATAAAACGCTTATATCTTATTCCATGCATTTGCTATAGTGGTTGAATCACTACTTATGTAAATTATGTGTAGGAAATGTTTGTTTGCACAATCGTTACATCTTTTGTTTTCTAAAGTGAACTTCTATAAACACAGCTATACATACGGGAAAGAAATGTCGATGTCATTTACAACTCCACAGCTTTCCTGGGAAATACCAGGGATTTCCTGAAAAAATTCGTTTACCATATTTTGTTTCGTTCAGAAAACGAAGACCTACAAACCATTTTTGAGTGTGTGGACGATTTCAAAAAGCTTCAAGTAAATCAAGTGCCTTTGTTTAGGTAAGTGCGAAATGATGGTGCAAAATATATCCATAGAACTTAAGAACCAAGTGTTCTGAATAATAACCACGATCATTTTTGTAGGGATATGGAAGAACACGAGACAAAGTGGTCTGGTTTACTGCAGCGAAACAAATCTTTCCCGAGCTTTGCTATCAAAATCCGCAAGGTAGCTAATTATGACTTGTCTACGGTAAGTCTGTAATAACACTTTTTCAGTAAAACTATGGCTCTCTAAGTAAACGTTCTCGAGACGGGGCTAAAGAAATTTAAAAAACAGTTGCGTATTACCATAATTTGCCTGAAATGGTGATTACTTGGTGATATTTTTATTCCATACTCTTAATTACACTATATCTTTCGCAATTCTGGCAAATGTTGTTATTAACACACCAGATTTTATTTTATCCCTTACTATTTCCATATAAATAAATAAATAGCTTTTATTCTCAAGTATCATTTTGCACACGAGAGCGTGCCAGTTTACAGGCATGATCATAGGGATATGGGTTTACATACATACAAATATTACGACGAAGTGTCACTATCAGGACATTCATAACATATAAATATATGACCTTAGAACCAAACCAACGGCATCAACGTTTAGAGTACTAGAACACTGAATGTATGTTTTGTATTATGTTGTACCGAAATAGACTATGGGAGAATCATGGTCACGTAGGAATTATCAAACATGTGGTTAAATGGTAGATTTCTGGATTTCGTGCAAGTTATACGTTATCGGGTCGTTTTGGAAATTGTTGTTTATTTATTTTCAAGTAGATATTGACTTTCTATTCTCTACATTGTATTTTGAACAAAGGGAATCTTGCCCTAGACTATAAACTCTGTGAAGCCGAATATTATTTCAACAGGAACTTTGAAATTAAAATTAAGGAAACAGCAATCAAACTAAACTACTCTTTTATTAATGTACATATTTTAGTTCCATTCCACTTTTAATTAAGTCACTTATCTTCAGCCTCAAATAACTTCTGTCTAAAAGGTACCAAACAACCGGTTAAGTGCAAATATAGGATAAAATCTAATGGTGAACAAAATGTAAATAAAGGTGGCAATACAGAACTTTACGACTTTTACACCTCTTAGGTGTAAATAAATAGATATATCTATTTATTTACACATTGACCTTCTATAAGTTGTCTAGTTCGGTATGACGCATCTGCCAATGAACACTATGCTGGGGAATAAACAGCCTACTTTTCGCCTTTATTTACAACGTGTAGTCTACCTTCGCCTTGCAGCCCACATTTACACAACTTAGCCCGCTCATCTTTCACAGTTGTTATCTGGTCTACTTTTCGCACAAACATTTCGTTTCCGTCAACTTTTGTAAATGCTTACTTCAAGAATGTACGTTTACGAATCACTAGATGTAAATAGAAATGCACAACTTTATCTGTATGATATTAATTGGCAAACAGTTAGATTGCAATGTACATGGTTCAAATAAATAGCTGCATACTGTCAACATCTGTATCCCTAACCAGATTAGTATGAATTTCCCTCCATGACAACCTGTAAAGAAAAAATATGATGTGATAATAAAAGTATTAAATGCAAAGCTACCTCTGAACTGTTGCTTCAAACATACGTAATTTCATAGGGGAAACACTTAGGTAAAAAAATATAATCGTTATGCAGAAGGTATTTATTCAAGAAAGTGTTCACAATAACAAGTTAGTGCGAATCCAATTGATAGTTACCATCATATGCTTTTAGTATCTGTAAATGCATGAAAAGAAAATGCATAAGGGCATGTAATTTATCTGATTTTCATTTAAAATATGCATTCTATGGTTTATAGGTATGTAAATAAAACAGCTAAACGTTAAGCAAACTGAAGCTGACGCTGAGATTTATTTGTCATTCTAGGAACTACCGTAAACTCCTTAAAAGTCTAGTTTGAAACTTACGGATATACTGTTAGTTGAGTTTCAAGAGAAAATTAATACTTACAATAACACCGTTTAACAGTTGATTTTTCTTTATCGAACTGTAACTTCGAAAGTCTAATCCGGTTGATATAAAATTAGGTAATTAATCAAGTCAGCGATTCGAGAAGTGTTACGTAAGCCAGGGATAAGCAGTATGTGATGCAGAAAATATGATAAAACAACCATGAGTATAAATACAGTGCTATGAACAAAGATCACCAGAGAACGAATATTAACTTCGCCCTCGACTGTGTCGTGCAAATTTTACAAATAGAAGAAGAAGCTGAATTTACGAATGTTTTTTGGATGACTACAAATATAGTTAGGAGTGTTTTGTAGTGCAGATTTACTATTGGTTCTGTTGATGGCTAAGATCAACGGTGAGCTTACGTAAGGTGATTATTGATGGTCAGAACATGTCTTAAAAAGCACTACTTAATAAATTATTGAAAATGTATTCAGCAGTTAAGCTCACTGAAATATTTTTACAATTTATATTTTCATTTTGTCCCAGTCTACCCACCTTCTATCATAAAGTATACAACGATTCACAATTTCAATTACATTTAGACATTTTACTCATCTTGTGTTTACTAATTGTCTAATTAATCTATTTGCAGTGAATTCAAGCTATAAATACTTAGCGAACTATCTAGAAATTTGTTTGTAATTTCCTACCTCAGTGTCATATGTGTATATACATATACTACTTAACATTGACGTTTAACTCTGAATACTGTTTACCCATATTAACCAATTTTATTTATTGTATATTTATACTCATTTGATGAAACGCAAAACGGTTTCTTCAGAATGCTCACTGAAAACATGTTGTATGTGGTTAAAATTCAAATTTGGTAAACACAAGCTTATCTGAAGCAAATCATTTTTTAAGCTTCCTTCGAATCCTTTATGATGTTTTGTCTAGTCATTACGTTTACTGTGCAAACAAATTGTTTAACTAAGTCAATTATAACTATACTGTTTCTACTTTAATAAAAGATATAACTGATAAGTAAGCTCTGAACAAAACAGAGTCTAGCACAACTTTTCATCTAGTTGGTTGGAAACGAATGGAGTGCAGTGGTATGATACAATTATACGCCGCATATTTTCTTGTACGCGAATTTCAACAGTTTCAAGAAAATTGCTTGATATGACCCAAACGGCTAATTTATATACGGAAGAACTAACTGCAACTCTAACTCACTGAATTATCTACGCGAACGTAACCATGATCAACAACCTGACAACTGACTACTCGCCCAAAGCCAAATCAAGAAGACACGAACACAGTACTAAGAAGATTCAATTTTATTTTGTCCGAACTCTGTATATATAGATGCAAAGAGAACCCTGTCGTAATTAGAGTACTTAGCACCTTACAAAACTACTACAACCAATCACAAATAGCAAGGTCAGTGCGAAGAAAATAAACGGTAGTACTGGTTACCACCTACTTTACAATTAATACAAAAGCAACATAAATAAGAATATTTACATGAAAAATAACTAGTTTAGTCTCTTCTTAGCACCTTTCCTTTTTGAAAGAAGTTCGCTCTCTTGGAACCTTACTGTAAATCTACGTTTTCTCATGCTGCGTCTTAGTGATTGTTCTTCTGCAGACGTTTGTTTCTCGTTGTTTGCTGCAGTCATCGTCAGTTTCTTTGTGGATAGCTTAAAAGTATCAAGGAGAAATTCGATTGCCAGGTCAGGTTAATCCGCTTTTTCTTTATCATGCCTATTACCTAAAGGATTTCGATGTTGGACCAAAATTTGTCCTTCAACTACCACATTATATATTGTACCTATGGAAGCAATATATTCAGCACACAGCAGACACGTGGGAACACACGAACAGGAAGAAGTCGTGGATGACCGGAAGAAGAGAGTAAGCATATTTTTTAAAACAACAAAAGTACATATATATATAGGATAATGTGGCGGGAGTTCCAAACGTGGGAGAGAGTCAACATTCTCCCTTCAATCTGAGATCCTTAAGCTTCTCGGAACATTCTTCCACGTTCGCATTCGACTTACCTGCAATGTAAGAAAGTAGAAATAACATTAGCGACCAATTAGAACCCCTGCAGCGCCCTCGTCTCTGTTACACCACTCTCCCTCGTGGAAGTGAGGCACTGTCCTTAGTGCCACTTCGTGGAATCTGATAGGCGTCTCCATCCTCTGGTGGCACTTCATATTCTGCGACGACCGGGGGTGTTTCCAAGGAAGAAGAGGAAGTCGTATTCGCTGGCTTTAGGTGATTGTAATAAGCAACTGTGACGTTGTCATTCGGTCTATTCAGATGACGGAGCATGAAGGTGACCGGAGATCCCCTGGCAACAATAGTGAATGGACCCTGCCATGGTGCATGCAGCTTAGTGGATTGCCCAGGTGGGCACGTGGGTCTGTATAGCTAAACACGATCACCAACTCTATACTCCGGTCCGTGGCTTCCTCTGTCATAACATTCTCTTTGATGATTGCTAGCATTCAGGGGATTCTTGTGTGCAAGTCGGTACGCAGTGACCAGCCGTTTATGAAGACTTCTAACCTAAAGGACATATTCTCTCTCCTCTGCTTCGTGAGGGGGCAGTTGGATCTCGATGGGTAACTTTAATTCGTGTCCAAAAAGGAGCTGTGCCGGTGAGAAGCCAGTGGATGAATGCACAGAGGATCTATACGCCAGCAAACATTGTGGCAGCAAATCATCCCAATTCGCCGCAGGAGCCTGATGCACAAAGGAGCGTAGCAACATTTTTAGAGTCCGATTCGTGCGCTCCACTAACCCATTTCTTTGTGGATGGTATGCTGTAGTGCGTGTCTTTCTGATGCTAAAGAATGAGCATACATTTGCGATGAGGTAGCTTTCGAACGCTGGCCCCTGGTCTGAATGTAACGCCGTCGGGGCACCGTAACGAGCTATCCAGGTGTTGATGAATACTTTAGCGATTGTCGCGGCGTCTTGTTGAGGAATAGGTACCGCTTCACACCACTTCGTGAAATAATCAACCATAACTAGTATATAGCGATTCCCATGCTGAGAAGTCGGAAATGGACCCATCACATCAACTCCTACTCGCTGGTATGGTGCAGTGGTTACCATTGGTATTAGTTTAGCACGACTGTGTTTGGAGGGCGATTTGACTCTAGCACACGTGTCACAGGACTTACAGAACTCCTCGACATCTCGATGGATCAGCGGCCACCAAAACCGTGCCCGAATTGCAGCTTCAGTCTTTCTCGTCCCTGCGTGGCCTAACTGCTCATGCATTCGCGTTATCACGTGCGATGTTTTAGCTCGAGGAACAATCAGGCGAGGAGGTTTGGATGGCTCCGTTAAGTACAAAACATCATTACATAATCGTAGATGACCCCACTTGACACAGATACATCGCGCCACTGTCGTCATGTCTTTCATCTCTTGACTCGTAGGTTTATTATTCCCATGCTGCTGGCGGGCATATACTAAGGCTAAGTCTGGGTCCCCTGCCTGTAGGGAGCCCCAATCTACTTCACTGTCGCCAGTGAGGAGGCTGTTCACCACTTCGAAAGGTGCGGGGTGGCGTGACATAGCATCTGCATTTAAATGTTGAGCCCCCCTTCGATATTCACACACATAATCAAACTCCTGTAGAATCTCTTGTCAACGTGCTAACTGTCCATCTGCTTCCCGGAAATTGTTAAGCCACTGTAAGGCTTGGTGATCTGTTCGAACACGAAATTGACGTCCCAAAAGGTAATGTCTGAAGTGCTTCATGAAATATACTAACGCTAACAACTCCCGTCTAGTAGTAGAGTAGTTTACCTCTCTTTTGTCCAGCTTCCGGCTGCCATATAAGATAACCTTCTCCTGCCCACCTGGGGAGATTTGCGACAACACAGCCCCAATGGCGTGATCACTGGCATCCGTATCCAGTATAAATGGACCAGCTCCCGGTGATGTGTCAGGAAACCCTAGAATCGGGGCAGCAGCAATCTTAGCTTTTAACTCTTCAAATGCTGACTGGCACTCTGCTGTCCACAAAAATTTTCTTCCTTTTTCTGTTAGACGGTGAAGTGGGGTCGCAATACCAGCAAAATTTGCCACAAATCGACGATAGTATGACGCGAGCCCCATAAAACTCTTAACCTTAGCAGCCGATGTGGGAGTTGGCCAACTCTGCACTGCCTGTACCTTGCTACAATCTGTCTGAACCCCCCGCGATGTTATGTAGTGACCTAGGAATGCTACTGATTGTTTCAAAAACTGACATTTATTAGGCCCAAGCTTCAGCCCATTTGCGCGAATGCGGTCGAGAACAATTCGCAGGTTCTCCATATGTTGTTTGATAGTGCGTCCATGAACTATAATATCGTCCAAGTAAATTAAGCACCTCTTCGGAACTAGCCCATCCCAGACAGTTTGCATTAACCGTTGAAAGGTTGCTGGGGCGTTAGTTAACCCAAACGGCATGGTCTCAAATTCGTATAAGCCTGTGGGTATTACAAAGGCCGTTTTCTGTCTGTCTTTTGGTCCAATCTCTACCTGCTAATACCCGGACGCTAAGTCTAAGGTGGAAAACCATTGTGCTCCTCCTAAGGCATCAAGAGTCGCATCTATTCGAGGTAGTGAAAACGAATCTCGCTTCGTAATTGCGTTGAGACGACGACAATCTACGCACAAACGGAGAGAGTTATCTTTCTTTTTCACTAAGACTATAGGGGACGCCCATGGAGAGGTGGACGGTTTAATCACCTTCTGCTTCAGCATCTCCTTAATTATCTTATCTAACTTCGGCTGATAGTGGATCGGCACTCTCCGAGGGTATTGTTTAATAGGTTTATGGTCGCCTGTATCGATTTCATGCCAAACAGCCCTAGTCCGTCCCGGCAGACCATTCTCTTCAAACACCTCTCTGAATTCCATCAATACTGACACCACTCTATCTCGAGTTTGGCGATCTAAGTGAGAGCCAATAGAAACTTTATCTATCACAGATGGTTGGTTAGACGCGTCTACAGTACCAATGCACTTCGAATTAACAGTTGTGGCTATGGGCACTACATGTCTGCCAACCAAGACACAGGACGTCGAAAAATCTACCAAAGCCCGATTTTTCCGTAAGAAGTCGACCCCCAAAATGATATCCCAAGTGATATAATCACACACTAAGAACCGTTGTTTACATAAAAATCCAACGAACTGCAGTGTCAGGGTGGTCGAAAATTGTGCTTGAATGACACTGCCATCTGCTGTTATTAAATGATGACGCCGTGAAGCAGGTTCTAGAGGTACTTTTATGTTGGACACAAATAACCGGCGTACTACCGACGTGGACGCCCCAATGTCGATCAACATCATCTTCTCCATCCCCTCAATACGCCCTAAGACAGTGACCGGTGCAAAATCATGACTATTAAATACTGACAGACAAAAATCTCGCTCACCTGCTCGAATTTGGCGGTTATGTCCACACTTCACTGCAAACCTGCCAAACCGTTTGCAGTAGTAGCAATTTCGTTTTTTGGGTTCAGCAGCATGGAATGAATCGCTTCTTCCTTTTGACACGGGTCTTTGGCGGTCATGTATTGTGAATAGTATGGGATTTATCGTTGATTTTGCCGCGTCTTAGAAACGTTGAGCTACTGTAAGCGCTTCAGACACGCGTTGAACCGGGAATCGAAGTAACTGTAGTTGCAGGTCCCTATCCTGAAGACCTTGGCTGAAACGGGCACAGATCATCTCTTCTCGTATCGCCACAGACATCGAGGGTAGTGCACGTGAAGCCAGGTAACGTAGTTCATGAAGATAGTCGGTGGCTGGTTCGTCTTGCCGTTGTTGTTGATCCATGAACTGCCTTAAATGTCGTGACGTATCTTGGCACCCTCCGAAACACTCGTCCAGGATGGCCCAGTTATCCAGAATCGAATTCGACTTACAGAAACCGGCGGCCGTAGCTCGCCGTACCATGTCGTCACCTAGAGCCATCATCATCTGGCTGAAACATTCAGCAGGTGAGACGCCTTCGAGAACTGTTTGCAATCTCATTTTCCAGATCTCATAATCGCCTCCTGACATTAGAACTGGAGTATTATGAAATAGAGGTTTCGCGCACGAAAGCGGCAGGACTGGTGGCAGCGGCCTTCGAGTGAGGACGGGAGGTTCATTACAACTTCCAACGTTTTCTGCTTTGGATCCCACCTCCATCACCAATTAATTTGTACCTATGGAAGCAATATATTCAGCACACAGCAGACACGTGGGAACACACGAACAGGAAGAAGTCGTGGATGACCGGAAGAAGAGAGTAAGCATATTTTTTAAAACAACAAAAGTACATATATATATAGGATAATGTGGCGGGAGTTCCAAACGTGGGAGAGAGTCAACATTCTCCCTTCAATCTGAGATCCTTAAGCTTCTCGGAACATTCTTCCACGTTCGCATTCGACTTACCTGCAATGTAAGAAAGTAGAAATAACATTAGCGACCATTTAGAACCCCTGCAGCGCCCTCGTCTCTGTTACATATCACCATACCTTGTCTTTTTAAATTACCCCGCCTTTCCATTTCTCATTCCCAGGTCTGTAGTTCCTTTCATACAACTCCGTTTCGTTCTTATAGTTGTCATTTTCCTTGCTTTCTACCTTTGCTAGTCCCACCACACCATTTATTGTTCTTAGTTTTCGCCCCATAAGTGTTTCTGCCAGTAATTTCTGTTGGAGAATATAGCTGTTAGGGGTGCTCCTGTATACGATTTGGAAACGCTGGTAAACTTTTGCTAGGGACTACTCCTGCTTTGCCTTTAATGCGGCTGTTTGAAGGTATCTATGAACCACTCCGCATGTCCATTTGATTGTGAATAATACGGCGAGGAGCAAATATGAGTGATGGAGTTTTATTGACAGAAGTAATGGAAAAATTATGTAAATTGGGACCCGTTATCGGTGACGAGTGTCCTAGGCAACCCATGGTATGCGAAATTCCTTATCAATATTTGCAGTCTTCTGCGTAGGAGGAATTACCGGAAGGAATTCTGGCCATTTT
The DNA here is from genome assembly GCA_025215515.1 of Schistosoma japonicum. NCBI lineage: Eukaryota > Metazoa > Platyhelminthes > Trematoda > Strigeidida > Schistosomatidae > Schistosoma > Schistosoma japonicum. The sequence goes on along the minus strand of CM046064.1, from coordinate 41,681,404 downwards.
TAATATGGATCTACTAGCACTAAGTAGTGGATTCCTGGAATAGGTTCGGCGAAATCTTGATTTACTCTGCTTCATGGTCTTTCGGGGACTGGCCAGCTAACTGGTCCTTATCTACGGTAATTTTTCGATGCTAGCTGACAGTGGTCACACTTCCTAATCACGTCTTTGATATGAGCGTCCATCTTTGGCCAGTATGTGTAGCTCGTGCCACTTAGTTCACTCGAGCCGTTTCAGGGTGTCCAGGATAAAATTGTTCGAGTACTGCTCGGCGTAACTCATGTGGTATCACCACTCGATTCTCAAACATAAGGCATCCTTCTACTATGCACAGAGCTTGTCATCGTTGGTATATCTGTCTCCGTTCTTCATCTAAGGAACATGGCCATTTGTGCTGCATATAATAAATTGTTCGTTGAATCGTTTTGTATCTTCTTGTGAACTCAGCAACTTAGTGAGCGGTAATAGGGGATGCTCTCACAGCATCAATCAAACTCTCTGCAGTATAATCTCTTGTATCGATGGCGACGATCACCGACTTTTCACTTGTCATAGGATAGATGCTTATAAGTCGAGATAGGGCATCTGCCTAACCAAAATCTTAGCTTTTCGTGTACCGTACTTCGAAGTTAGATCCGAACAGAATTAGTACCCAACGTTGTGATCGATTCGCAAAATGTGCTGGTATTTCAGATTTAGACCCAAAAGCTGCCAGCAGTGGTTTATAATCAGTTAGTATTTTTAAGCGTCATTCATACACCATCTTAAGAAGGCGCCGTATTGCAAAAACGACAGCTGAAGCTTTCTTCTCTTTTCGACCACGACGCTTCTAAGTAGGTGTCAGCGTCCTAGAGGTATGCATTATAGCCTTCTTTTTCCAGTCGGTACTTTGTGCAAGACAACTACACTTACACCATATGCTGACGCATCCGCGGTAACAACAATCAGCATCTTCAGATCATAATGTGTCGATAGAATGTCGGATGTAAAGAGCTTTTTCAAGCTACGGAAGCTGTTTTGACACTGCTTTGTCCAGTTTCATTTAACATTTTTTTCTAGCAAATGGTTTAAAAGTTCTTGCTTCTCATCCAAGGATAGTAAGGATGCTGAGTAGTAACTTATGAGTCCTAGAAAGGATCGCAGAGTAGGTACATTGTAAAGCGCTGTCATTTCTCGAATGGCTTTAATGTTTTCTGAACGACGACCTGATTTATTAAAAATAAATCCCAAGTACTTCATAGATGTAAAATAAAATTGACATTTCTGGGGACAAAGACTATATCCATGGTCCTGGATTCGTTGCAGTACAGTCGCAAGTCAGTTGTACAGTTCGTTTGGTTATTCCGCAACGACGAGTATATCATTTAGATACACGGCCACTTTGGTGATGCTGATTAAAATCGTATCCATTAATAATTAAAAAATGCTGGTTCAGTTTTCACTCCGAACTGTTGTTCTGTATACTGAAAAAGTCCTCGATGCGTGTTTACTGTGAGTAATTCACGGCATGCTGGTTCAACGTCAATTTGCAAATAAGCACCGGCTAGGTCTAGTTTGACGAAACAACTACCACCGTTCAGATTGGTAAATAAATCTTTCGGAATCGGTACAGGATGCTGGTGCTGCTCTAGAGCAGCATTCAAATCGGTCAAAAAATTGACACAGATGCGTTGTGTACTGTTGGGTTTCTTTACAACAAATATTGGGGCTTCCCAGGCCAAGAACGATACCGGTATAAAAACACCTTGCTTTTTCTAGGCGTCGAAGTGACGCATCGACTTCTGATAGCGAGGTATGTAAGACTGGTTTTTGAGACGGAAAACTGGAGAAGCATTCGATACCAAGCGAAGAGAAGCTTTAATTGTGATACAGCATCCTAAACCTTCTTCAAACATTTTATCAAATTCTTTTAGAATCTTAGTGAAATATTTTTCGTCTTTCATATTTACTATGCGATGAGATACTGTATTCAGTGGAACATCACCTAATCTCAGATCAGCAAACCAATCTAAACCCAACAAGTTATGATTATTGTTAACCACATAACATCCTCCATCTATGGTCATATCATTGAATGTCACTCAGCGTTCATTTTTGCCGATAATCTTCTGGCAGTTACCTGTTGCGCTTATGGCGAGCTGTTTTGTAAAGCATAGTAAGTGTTTCCTAATCTTAACCCATGCTGTTCTAGAAATAATAGCAATATCAAAGGCTGCGTCAAGTTGTAGGCTCACAGCATAACCATTTATCTGAACAAAAGCATACTTTCTGGATGGTCTTTGATGAATATGATTCCCCGTGGATACTGAAGGTAACTCAGCCAGCTTACTGGATGAATTGAATCTTATTCTGCAACGTAACCATGGGCCTGGTGACAGTTGGAGCGGGATGCTAATCATTCAAACACACAATGTATCTCAACATTCAGTATAAGATAATAGGAAACATAATCCCTATAAGGAATGAGGAAGTAAATGAATACTTAAGCTTTCTCATTTTCGCGTATGCATAAGTTGTGAAGTCAACTCTTAACTAGTCAACTTAAGTAGCTACATGTCTTTCTACCCGCAAAAAGTTTCTTTGTCCCAGTATGTCGCATTTTCTGCAGCGATAGTTCTTAAATTAGTAGAACTTGGCAAAATGCCATGCGCTACAGTTACGGTATCTGGATGGAAAAATAATAATTTTTTTCTTATCAGCTGGTTTCTCACAATTAGTTGAAGTGGTGGTTACTGAAGTGATTCGATAAGAACTAGGTTTTCGACAAACTGTATGAGCTTCGGTCTTACCATGACCACCAGATTGAACAAGTGTCGTATCATGCTTTAAGTTGGTCAACCGTTGATATTCTGCGGCAATGTCATTGAGAGACAATGTGTGTTCTTGATCAAGACGATGCAGCGATTGCGTATGACTATCGGCGAATTTTTCTGACTGTAGGCTGTAGATGAGGATTAACGACCTATATTGGTCCTCTGACAGGTCTTTCAATTTAAAACATTCACATTTTCTGTTTACAATACCAACAGCATTAAAAATTGCCTGTTTTATTCATTTTTAACTTTGATCAACGATATTTAATATTAAACATAGAAGAATTGTCACTAAAGTATTGGCTGAGAGTTGTGCAGGTTTCAGTGAATGTTTAATCACGTAGATCTTGAGGTAAAATTAATTTGCAATACTTGTCAAGTTCTGCTGCACTGAGCTTTCTGAGTAGTAGGCGAATTTTTCATCCATTGTCTTGAGAAGCTAAATCATACATAAACAGATCATCATACTTTCAAAACTATGTGTCAAAAGTAACATTAGCTTTTAGATCATAATAAAATTCAGCACTACTATTAATAATTCCGTAAACCGAAAGTGTAGAGTTGGGAACATGAACAGTCGAGGACGTTTCAGGAATAGATTTCGAGCCTGCGACTAGCTTCATTAGTTTAGGTTATTTATCCAACAACATCTCCATCTTGATTGGATCCACCGTCACCATCACCCTTTGGTAACTGATATGACGCAACGTCCATGTTATACACGGGGACAATAACTGCAGCTCTAACTCACTGAATTATCTACGCGAACAGATACTCATAACCATGATCAACAACTTGACAACTGACTACTCGTTCAAAGCCAAATCAAGAAGACACGAACACAATACTGAGAAGATTCGACTCTATTTTGTCCGAACTCTGCATATGTAGTTTATTTATTTATTTATTTTGATCACATATTACTTATTCACAATACGCGTTGTAAAGAAACCATTTTGGGTTTCATCGAATTAGTATGCATTGACAATAATTAAAATTGGTTTACATGTAAAAACAGTATTCAGAATAAAACGCCTAAGAAAACAATTTAAAAAGAAATAAATAAAAATTTGTAAAGAGTTCAATACGTGGTTATAGCTTAAATTTGGTGTGAATAGTTGTATTAGATAACTAATGAACCCAATATAATTAATAAAAGGTCAAACTAATGGAAATTGTGCAACAACGACCTTGTCGTAAATAAAGTACTTAGCACCTTACAAAACTACTACAACCAATCACAAATAGCAAGGTCAGTGCGAAGAAAATAAACGGTAGTACTGGTTACCACCTACTTTACAATTAATACAAAAGCAACATAAATAAGAATATTTACATGAAAAATAACTAGTTTAGTCTCTTAGCACCTTTCGTTTTTGAAATCGTCGAACCCAGTGATGAAATTATGTCTTAACAGTATAATTTCAGAGAACGTTAAGTCTTTCATTTATTTATTGGAGATAGAAAGCAAACCGTTATTTTATGTATAGAAACTTTGATTAAATAAAAACTACATTTTTTATACAAAACGAGCAGTCATTTATCTTTGGCACTCAAAATCAAGGGAGTTTCTCTAACCCTAACAATTAATTGATGACAATATGATTATCACTTCGCTCCAACCAATTATACGTCATCAAGTTGTCGCAACGACTACGAAATTAAACTTTGTGGCTTTTGCTGAGGTTATAGAAAAGATTCTACAATTTATAGGAACAGATATAAAAAATTCTTTTACTAATACTGGCAGTACAAATGATAATTGAAATATATAATTCCTACTGTTGACAGTATAGAAATTTTAAAACTTTGTTTAGCAAGATAACAATATTATCTTTTACAGTTATATTATCACTGTAATATTTTAGTTAATTTAGTCAAATTACAGTTTGTTTAGTGAATACTGATCAGGCTAAATTTAATTTGTAATTTAGAGAAGTAATGAGCTTCACCAAAGGCAGTGATAACCAAGATACGCTACCATATGTTTCACCATGATAAATCTATCAGCCCTTGAGGTATTACTCACTTAAAATATGGTAATGGAACTTTGTACGTGCATGAAATTGTTCCAAAGATATGATATCAGCCAGGTCTTTCACTAGTTTTTTAGCACAGTTTATCATGCACATTTCCGTTTCGGTTGTAATGGCTATAAGTCTGGTCGCTATTTTTTTAAGAGTTCACGGCCTTGGAATAACTGTAGGTTGAAGAAATCTAGACTTTAATTTAAGTGGCATCGCTATCGAAAAATAATGATTACCGAAAGTATGACACTATAAGTAAATGACACTTGAACAACATAACCCCACCCCATCAAGTGCCTGTAGGAGTCAGTTTTGTTTTATCCTGTTTCGGTGTGCAGTGCGTACAAGAAGACGTTAATACTTGTTGCAGAATTCGAAACTTGCTTCTGGTGCTTGGCAAACAGCTCAAGGTAATTCATATAACTTCTGGTCTATGGTTCACTATTGCACAGTATATATCTAGAGATAAAATACTGTAACAAAGTAAAGTACCAGAATGTATTAGTGAGAAAAGCAACGTGGTCACGATATGTCTACACGAAAGTCTATATGTACAATAAAACCAACATGTTCAAATAACACGACGACAATCGATAAAAATGTATGGTAACCTTCCTTAAAGTTTTCGGCAGTCATATTCGCAAATAAATCGTCAAGTCGATGACGCTCGTAGTCCTTAACAACCTTTCTTCAAAAGATGTCAAGCACCTTAATACAACCTTTAGGCTTTCAGAAATCTAAATAGAATAAAGGTATCTGAGTAAGACTTAGATTATAACTGTAATATTTGGAAAGCATAAAAGTGCCTTGCATTTGTTTCTTACGTGTGTCATGATCAATCTACTTCAAAATCTTCCAGACTGTCATCTGTATAGGGTCATTTTTCTTAAAGTAACGCTCCAGTTGTTGATGAAAGTTTTTCCACCCGATTGTTAGTATTGTTACTCATTGTTTGTGTAAATCTATTGTGAGAAGCAGCCTAGTATAACCGTGACCTCAACCAATACGAGCGTGTATGTATCCCAGATTCCCGATCAATAAGATCTATAATCCAAACGCAATTCTAAAAATATAAACAATAATTTAACATTAAATAACACATGTGGCATAACTACGCGTATGAGCCATTCAAAACAACCATTATTCCACAAGTGGGTTTTAAAACTAAACGGTAATTCATGCTTATATAATGAGCTTTCTGTCTTCCGGAAGGTTCAACACACGTAAAACAAGCACAGAATGATCAAGGCACTTAAAGCTCTTCATTTAGAGCACGAAGTTTACCAGAGGTACAGTCAGCAGCAAAAGTGGTTGTTTTTGATGTGTCACCCAATAAATTTTTAAAAACTAATGAATCTGCTTGGCATCTGTTTATTTTTCGATTCACGTCAATGAGAATAATACAGTCCTCTTACTGCCAAATGCATTAGTTATTACAAACTAATACAAAAGCCACTTATGAGTTTTCATAAAAAATATTATGTAAGACATACCCCACTTTGTCGATTTTATACGAGGAGTATATGCCAATAATCTTTGTGAACTTCTCATAAATACTACTCATGTTGTTCCGTGCAAGACAATTTTTAAAACATTATCATCCTGAAGGACCTCAACTTTTCCAATTGTACTTAAACGTCATACAAGGTCATTAAGATTACCAATACCTGGATAATTTGCCCATACACAAATCTTACGCTCAAAAACCTTTGTCTTCATGCTTCTATTATAACTGTAAAGGAGGACTTTACCAAGTTCCTTAGATCCATAACTTTCAGGGGATCTTTAATTTGATGAAAAAAGGTTGAACAACATTACGCTCAGCATTACACAATCTATGTCTTAGGCGATTTATTGCCAGTAAGATAGTAGTATATGGTTGGTTATGCGCTGTCACGAAACGTGATATTTTATGTCCAGTTGGAGAGTATTGTACTCAAACCTTTGACTGGCAACCTAAATACTCATACCAAATAGAGCATTAGTATCACAAGAGCGCTTTATTTTGAAGTTCAGCAAACCAAGGAGGACGTAAGATACGGAACATGCATTGGTATAGCACATACTAGTATTTCATGACTCCTAGAATGGGTTACTTGATTTAATGACATTTACACTAATGAGCTCTTTTAGTGCCTGATGAAATCGAACTCAAATAGGATAAGTTCGAGACAGCATAAATCGCTAGGAAAGTTCACCCATGATGAACGATCCACCTACAGCAGTACTGGTCCTAGTACTCTAAAAGTTGTTTTTAGGGTACATTTGGCAGAATTATAGCAAAACCTAATGTTGGGAGTTATTATAAGTTAGTTGAATTTTTATCTTGCGTAAATAAAGCATATTCAGGCCCACTTAATGTTGACTAGCTGTTGATCTAATGAACCAAAATAGTGAGCAACACTTGGCATTGTGCGTGTAAAGGTAAATTTGAAAATCCGATGTTCAAGATGGCTACATTTCGTAATGTCGTTTGTGAAGTAAATAATCTGTTAACTGAATGTCATCAAGTAGACATTTGATTCCATTATTAGACGCAGCTATGTGCTGTACAAAAAATATTACTGCCTGCCCACAGCTGTATGAAAAGGACATATCAAACAATCTGATTTTGTTCAATCGCAGCAGTACACATTACGTAGATTGACAGGGGTATAGAGCAGAGACGACCTTGACGTTGGTTATGCAAAAGTTAGCCAGTAAGAAATCGGCTAGGGATGAAATTATATTATTATAAGAAACATATTTCAAAATTTTAGTATTAGTCAAAAGTGTACAATAATTTCACATATTTAATAGATGTTTCAAGATTATCTCAGGGTTGTGAATATGTAAAATCAAAGTAACTTCAGCAAAATTTACCATGGCTACATTAGCAGTTGCAGGTGTCTCTAATAACCACTGTATTGAAAGAATCATTATTTGCTGCAGGGAAATTTCGGAGTGTGGAAAATGAACCAGACCTAAAAGATTTTTTGAGCTAAAATTTGTGGCATCAAAATAATAGATAGTCACTCGTCTCTAAGCATTTGTCCGGGTGCGTAGACTCACTACAATCACATAAATATGTTCTACAAAGTAAACCTTTCTCCTGTTAGTGGCTACAGATAATTTCCTTCTGGAAATTAGCGAGCATACGACAGATCGTCAACATTGTCAACTAAGCTGTGCGCAATGACCTTGAGATGGCAAGTCGATATCCCATTTGTTCGTTCCCATTCTATAACCCTGCCGGCAATCCACATGTTAACCAGCTCAGCTGTAGTGAAGTATCGTAGTTTGTCAATAGAACTAGCTATTGAATAAATTTTGTGTAATATTTTGTGCATTTGCCTCCAACTGTGTAAACAAACCAACCAATAGAAATCGAAACAGGATTTCGGTGTGATTTTCGACGGTTACTACCTTTAGTTATTTTGAGCAGAATATATCGTTGAGCACACTTAAGTGCGGGATAAGACTGAGAGTACTTAGAACTTAGGCTTAGAAGAGAAGATTGCAGTATTGTGCCAGTAGGCTCTATACTTGTTTTATACATTATTGTCTACAACTAGAAAAAAGATGAGAGCAGTGAGGACATAAAACAACAATACTGATATGCTGAAACGAATGAGCGAAAACTAGTGTTTATGCAAACATTGAAAGATACGACTGACCACTTCTGCTCATAGATAGATTAAAAGGAAAGAACACTGGCATATGAATAAGACAGGTGAATGGTGCTCACACATCCAGATCTTCTATTATTTCGCTAGTGGAGTAAGAAACAATAGTTGATGTGAACATTTTCAATGAAATATCAGGAGAAATGAAATTACCAACATGTCTTACGAATAAATATATAAATGTGTTCCTCGAATGGCTTGAGGTAAATTGTTCCAGATTCTCGAGTATTTATTCGTAAAATAATTCATATGAGGAGTAGATTTGGAATGTTACATTTTTTTATTTATGGAACTAAATTGAGTATTTATAGCAAAATGACTTCTCCAACTGAATTGTATTTGACAATAAAAACGAAAATTTATTAATTATATTGTAGAAAAAATTTGGGTTTAACTTGATTTGGCTCCTCCATAAGGTATCTAGTCCTAACGTAGTGCATCTAATTTTTTAGTTGGCAGTACGATTAGCTTCAAGAATACGATGAGTAAAGCGACGTCAGAAAGATTCCAGTTTGAATTTATCGTTTATGGAAACATTAATAAAAATAAAGTTGCAGTATTCTAGTAGAGGTCAAACACAAATTTTATAAAACACAACACGAGAATCATTGTTTAAACGTTGCGAAGTATTTGACCCGAAAGTCGATGCGATTTATATGTCAGCCGAGTGACCTCTTCTGTAAAAGATAGATTATAAGAGTACCTGAGTCTTAATTCAACTACTGACTAAAGCCTTGATAACTTATTACCGTTTATGAAGAGATCGAAATTGAGGCGTTTTCGCCAAAACATATCTAATCACGCTTAGAAGCATTGAAATCTAACTTCCATTTCAAATACCATACTGTGACCTCGTTGAGTTCAGCGGTGACTCCACTGTGTGTGCGTGCAAATTCGCTTAGACTAAATAAGCACACTATTTTAAGATCATCCGCGTATAGAAAAGTTCTACCCATACCTAAGTATCTGTATATATCATTTATGAAAGCTGTAAACAGCAGTAAGCCCATAAAGGCTTCCTTGTATAATATCACCTGTAACCGGTATGGTCTTCAGAAGAGTCGGGTTAACTTTAACAATTCAATATTAATGACTGAGGAAAGAGTTTAGCCATGCAAGTAATAAATTCCCAATCCTACAGGATGAGAGTATGCCTATAAGAAGCCTGTGGTTAACAATGTCAAAACTTTAGATATATCTAAGTACAATACTAATATTAAGAGCCCAAGGCTTTGTTTAAAGAAGACTAAATTAACAAACCCAAAGTGACGAGTCCTACAAGATCTAGTTTTGAGAAAATCATGTTGGGGATCAAAGGTTATTCGGAGAGTAAATAATCAGAAATTTTGTCGCATATTATTTTTACAATTTTTTTAGAGATAACAGGGGTGATGTTGATGGGCATGTAGTTAAGCAAGTTTGTCCTATCACTTGATTTAAGTCCAAGGAGTATGTATAAAGTTTTCTACCTATTAGGGTAAGTACCTGTTTCTAAGGTGAGGTTGAATAATTTTAATGGGAGTAATGGGATATTAGGTCCACGGAGTTTGAAGTAAATGGATACCGTGTTATCACTTCTTAACTACTTGGCGTCCTAAGTAAGTTTATGGGTTTACAAATGTTGTCATAAGTAATGGAAATAGATTCCACATGGTTAGTAGTCTGGTTAATAATGTCTACCTCAATGTCATTCAGAGGTTAACACCTGTTAGCAAAGAAATTGCTGAACATGTTATCTGTAATATATTGGTCGTAAATCATTAATCCATCTCGTAAAATGCAGGAAATATCACTATTCCGGAAAGGTTTGGGGCATTTATTGAACAGCCGTACAAAGTTTTGTATCTACGAGCTACTATGCATTGCTAATAACTTTATTAATTGCCTTTAACCTGTGAACTTTTATTTGATTAGAAGTCATGGTAATTTCCACGAATGCCGAGAAGTCATTTGACTTAAAATAACACTTTTGTAGGCGTCTGATGTTCTAACGGCAATAAAATGGTGTATACAAATAATTGGACTTAATTATGCTGCTTAGTTTTATTGGTGCAATGGAATCTAAATAGAAGTCGTTAATTTAATAAAAAAAAGTATCTAGTTCATTTGTAAGTTTATCAGATAAAAAAAGTCGTCTTATTTAGAGCAACTTAAAAGGGTGTGTAGAAAATTCCAGTCCACATTTTTGTAATCTTGATATTGTCTATTTTTGTAATATATAATTATTAGAGTGACTAGAATTTAAAGGAAATGCACATAGAACCATTTTTGTGGTCACTGCTTTTGAGCTCTTTGCTAACTTGAAGTGACAAAGGAGTGACATCATAACAGGAAACTGCGTGAAGAACGTTATTATATCTTGTAGGAGTGTGTACACATTGTGTCCAATAGTGCACGTCTAGTGTTGTAAGAAGATTTTCTTCATCATATGACTGTCTTCTGTCAACATTCCCGTCAATCTCAGAAAGGTTAAAGTCTCCTGCATTGACTTTTGCATTATTATTTACGGCAAAGGTATAGGCAAAAGCATTATTAGTGACGCTATATACAGTAGTCAAGGTGTTATATAAACCGTCTACTTATCTTAAATTTTATTCGCTCTCTTTTTCACCTCTCGCCTCATTTTTACTTGCGATCACTCCTGTAGCAAAATAGAAGACTGATTAGCAATATGACAACTTCCGGTACTAAGAATACAATTATCTTAAAGCAGGTGTACTCACTCAGACGTACATAAATTCGGAAGAATATGTCATTTTTATTGTGTTCAGTGAGGTGGACTTGATGAGTTACCCTTACTTGACGCCAACCCTGACATTAAAACAAACATTGATACCAATACATGATAACAAATGTATTATCTGGTTTGCAGTGGCACGTTTTAAGGATATTAGGTATTTGTTAACCTAGATTAGAACTAAAGTTTCTATGGAGGTAGATTGTGTAAACATATGCTGGCAGACTAAGCATCTAACCCAGTGTACGTTTAGTAATCTGTATTCAGACAGCAGTTCAAAATCAGCATAAAATTTTCGTATTTTTTCTATCACCTCTATAACGCTGAGTAGATTTTAAATAAGGAAGCAGTATTTTAACTGCTGAATATGTACTGATCGCTTCAATGAGTCAAAACAATATAGTTTTGCTCTAAATAAAATTTTCAATTTACACATCATACAGAACAGCATCATGTGTTTTTGACTGTACCAATCCACCACTAAAAGCACTTATGCGGTTCGCCAGCTTGTAATGTAACATAAAAAGATATTTTTGGTCTGTTATTTAGTTAGATTGTCATAACGGGTAATGAGGGACTGTTGTTAATACTCTATTGGTGAGCATAGAGCCTATTTCTGGTTTTGGTTATTTGTACGATTAATTCAATCATTTTACTTGAATAGAATCTAACCCAATTAAGGCATCACAAAGGGTAAAAAGCGTCTAAACGTTTTGTCTGCAAGTGATGTAACTGTATATTCATCTTACTGATGATCATTTTACTCTAAAGTTGCCGCTAATCTTTATTATCATATTCTAAAATTTTGTGTGAAATTCACGACAACTCACAGACATGGTCATTATGATACAGAAAAATCAGCCCATTTACAGATTAGCAGAAACAAGTTCATTGATAGTAATAAAATCTACAGCATACAAGATGTAGGTGTGAGGGGACAACGTAGGAGTATGCAACGTTTTGCCGTCCATGTAACTGGGATTAAAAGGAATAATACAAGATTTAAAAATATTAAATATCTTACACAAAAAGATACGATACACCAACCCTGTGGGTCAAGATCCACAGTAGAAACATGCTTGAAATCAAATACAAAATGATTGTAAATATTTCATTTGTCAGAAAAAAAATTTAAGGATAAAAATGGATCTGCAAACCTGATTACATGGAACCACGAATAGTCAAACAACATAGAAAGTTATAAAAGTCAAGGTCATGTATTTGAACAACCAAATGCAAACCTGGAAAAAAAGCTGATAGCGCTAATAAAAAATGAATGAAATCAACAACTAAGTTGATGGTAAAACTAAAAATATGATAAAATTTCAGATCATTATTGGAAGTACTGATGAAAAGGGCAAGGTGATGAATAATTTTCATAAGTTTGGTCAGTGAATCATACATATTCAATCAGATTGACCGCAATGAATGCCAATTAAAGCCACATTTAATGCAACAGGTACACCTTTTGTTCCCCTGCAAACAGTGATTCATAATTGATCATTTGTGTCCACTCGCCTTGCTGCTTATCCTTTTATCTTTGTATATTAAGTTCTCAGTTGCAGTGTCATTGTAGGATTATCAGCTAGAATCTACGCTGAAAAGGGACGTGCGCCTTTGTTGTTTAGTCATGATACAATAATGTGATATTTCTGGCCTTCGTCGTCCTCTTACGAGATACTGTTCAAACAAGGTCATACTCGTACTTGGCGCAACATTCGGCTATTTAAAACAACCATCTATTATCTAAATTTCCCCACTGTCACACTTATGACATTCTTTACTTAAAGTGATTGCATATATTAATTAGTGTTCTCTACTCGTGTATCTCTGAAGTACCATCCGGCTGGTGAATGACGATTTTCCCGCTTACATTTAATCTTCCTGCACATAAAGCTAGTGTGATTTAAACGTCTGCGTGCCGCAACACTACATGGTTAATGGTGTACCTATTTCAAGCGTCTCATATCTTGCTTTCGCACTAGCAGCCCCCAAGGCCAATTTAATTCATAGCTTTCTCACTGCTGTCATCTTGACTTGGCTTCGAAAGTTGTAACTTCTCATTTTCGGATCCTCAGTATTGAATTAACTTGCAATCAAACTTGTGACAATTTATAATAGCTTACTACAAACAATTCGCAAAACAAACCGACCCTGTTTTATCTGCACAACTTATCGGTAATCTCCTCTTTTTTAATGCTGCAGTGAAAGTCACCTTTCAGTTATACGGATGAAAAATAGACCAATTGAATTTGTGATATAGCTACAACTAGATTTACTTGGAAAACCCGTATCGGTTAGCATGACTGGCATTTGGGAGTTTGAAGTACCAATTGATTCCCTTCATCAGTAGTTTTTCACGCATATGATGCTGCTTCCGATTCTGGGGACAATTCTTCAATTCTTGCTTAGCTCCAACGAAGTTAGTACCACTGTCACTAAATATCTCTTTCAGATAAAAACTCTTTCTAATGATCATTTCATGCATGTTTTATGAATCTTATAGAAATGGGACTAAACAATAGTCGGCAAAAATTATCAGGGTAGTAGTCAACAGCTGAACTAGTTACAATCGTTATGTAGAGACAATGAATTTCGTAAATTAATAGTTGCATACCTTTCCGTCGTTGATGTTGACAATCTTTGTATTAACGGACTCCACTTAACGTGGGAAGCAACTTGTCCTCTAATTAGCTAGCCTAGTCGCTACTATTTAGTCAACGTTTTGCTTGCGATCAAATATATCTTCTTTATCTAGCACTGCCTTCTGCATTGTTTTTATTCATACGTGTGGGTCTATGACTTAGTATGAACGAGGAAGAGTTGATGAATACCACGATTGAGAGTAGGTTGTGATTCGAGTACTATGTTCCAGCAACTCTATGCTTCGTTATTCTTTTGACTAACATTGACAAAACATAAACACAATGGACGTATATCAAAAGCCCGGACGAAGAGTAGACGGGATATTTGTTATTGCAACAACTATCAAACGTTAGTTCGAAAATCAAAAATTGTTACAAGAAATAATTCTGGCTATACAACAAACGTATATAGCGGTAAATAATCTCTTGAAGAGATAGTTGCATAGAATTTCGACAGTGATGCTGACCATATTTGTTCTAACGGACACGATTAGTTGAAGACGCTCGGTCACGCATCAACACCAGACATCACGACACGACACGGCGTGGGACGCAGTTTTGTCTCTAGTTTCCTGGCCTAGACGTTACTATCTCACTGACGCTCTATTCACGCTCACAATACAACTTTTTTATCCCATACTTCCTTCTGATCTATTATTAGTTGTACGTGTAGGTTCAATCGTTAGAAGTCGCTATGGTGATACGACAAACTTTACCTGGTCCTATTTGTGGTGCGCTTCACGTAACTTGGTCATATACATGGTTCATTACAATTTAATGAAATATATATTTATTTGAGATAAAGCAATGATCTTTAGGACGATATTTTGAAGTTTCAGTTCTGAAATGGTTATAATCAGATATCAGCATAAATATGATTAATAAAGGTTACTTCCGGAATCGTTCAAAAGTCGCACTATAGTTTTGTTCTACACTATTAAGTATTTTACCATAGTTTAATCCTGCCAAAAACAATAAAAACTTAGGTCTAATAGACCACTTATTTATTATTCGCTTGTCACAAAGATATTGGATCTATTGGTAGGGCGGCTTTTTGGGAGTAGGTGTCACACCTATTTTGCATGATGTCATCAGTATTAAAAAGCAAGATCTTAAAGCCGTTCCTCAAGTAAGTGTTGAAGCTACCACCAAAGTGCCATATTTGTTTCTTAGATACTTCGATTCCTTAGGTCAGAACATATGTATTTAGGGACACATGGTTTGGCCTAAATATTGTTATTTGAGCAAACAGCTAAAATGAGAACATATTCAGTCACAATTAATGTAGAGGCTGAACAAATTCACATTAGCTTAAGTTGCTGTATGTCGTGGGTACAACCAAGTGAAATTAGTGAGGATTAAGGATTCTAAATAATACGGTAGCATTAATAAAGTGGGTGATTAAACGGGATTCGAGAGGCGGATTGAAAATGTATAGACAAAAGGATATCAGAACCCAGTTCTTGTTAATCGATAAAGAGTAACTGCATTCGCATCACTGATCGATCCCAAATCATGTCACCCGACGTTTTCAATTACTGATCGCGGTTATCTGGTCGACCCCTACTAGGTAATCCGCACCTACGGTCAGAATTAATAAAGTGATGCCACATCCTGGTTTTCAGTTTTTAACTTTCTGACAACGTGATACATCGTCAAACCATCCGTTGAGGTAATAGACGGTTGGATATATGTACCACATGTCCTAGCTAGTTTAATTGATGAAACTTAGCAACACCATTAACTAATTTCCATCCTTTAATATTATTAGTACGTCCCTACTAATTTGTATTCAAAGTATTTTCCGGTCGCTTTTAATGGTTGTTTGCGTACACAAAAATCTTATTTTGATGCAGGTTTACCAAGAATCTTTCTTCAAATAAACTTCATATGAGTCTATTAAAGGGTATTTTGGAGTTAGAGGCATTGGAATTAGAAGAGAATGCTTTAATGGAACTTCTTGATCTACCTACCTGGTTACTTTTACGTAAAGCACACTGTACAAACGTTGTAGCCAAAGTAAGTTTCCTATTGGTTATCGTGAATAATCACTGAAAATATATGTAGATACACTGGACAAAATTGAAAACTCATCCCATTCTCATTGTAAGCACTCATATTAATCTCGTATTTTATATTCGTCGTCGGCCAATAGAGTATTGATCACATCAGCATTGAATTACAAGCGCTTGATGAACCCCGTCTTGCATCGGATTCACCTGTAGCTAATTATAGGTTTGTTTTTTGTGTAAATTGACCAAATACTTTTATCTTCTTTTAGGAATGGATCTGGTAAATATGGGTTTAGTGACAAAGTAATCGATGGGGTTACTATTCAAGTGAATTCAGTTTTTATCAAGTTCTTTGCTCAAGCGTTTCAAGGTTCAGTTGAAGTATGTTTTTTAGTGTTGATAGATGACATTGTGTTTGTTTTGTGATAATCTTGTGTTACTTGGAAACTGTTTAGTTGTTTTTAGGTAGTGTACTTGATATAACATGCATAGATTGACGCGCTGGTATACATAATAAAGAATTAAGCATTTGTTGTTTTACTGTTAGTCGCTATATCAAGGAAATGTAACAATAATGAATTATTAATATCCTAAATGTGCAACTGTAGAGCTGTAGTTTATTAGTCGAAGTGTCTGACATTCATTCATTGTGTTGGATGTTCGAATCAAACTACATTTGTTTGAAGGACCGGTTAATACTATTAACCATCAAACAATGAATTATGATTTGAAGTTCAGTAAATATACCCGTCGTGGGAACACAAACTACGTTATACAAGGAACTGTTTGATAAGAAGCTATTCCTTTAAATATTAGTATCGTTTTAATATAATTACCTTGTATCTTCTGCTGTCTAGGCTTCGTTCAAAGCATACAACATACTTTTGTTTTGGAAACCTGGGCATTATCACTGATGTTTACATATTATGTGCGTTTAAAAGCTTAACGCAAACTTGCATTTAGTTTCTGGATGATATTGCGTTACTTTATTATCTTATTTATTCCTATCTCACTGTTAATAAAGGAATGTTTAGATTATTTTTAGAGCACTATTTCGAGCTCATTTTTATGATTTGGTAGTACATTTCTGAAACAAAAAATGCTTACCTTGACCATTCTAATATGTGTATATGGTCTTTCATTTGGTTCGGATGTTATATTCACTATAGTATGTATGTTACCCATGAAATCTTATTATAGGCCCCTATTCACCAATATGCATCATCGTTAATGTTGTGGTTATGGTTTTCTAGTAATTGCTCAAAATATATCAAGCGATAGGTTTGGCTATCCAGCTGCGGGGTGTCTGATGGATATAAAAGCTGTTAAAACACATAATCACTACTACATTTATAACAATAATTGTTGTTACTTGAGAAAGTTGAACCTTATGAGCAGAATGTTGTATGAACATGTCAGTTATAATTATATAATTAATTTGTATTGACCAATATGATAAGGGGTAATTCTACGCATAAATATCGGTCATTTGTCGTAAATTTTAATTCTGTCTTGGGAAAGAAACTGCAATAGAGTTCAAATTAGTTCATAAAATGAATATATACATCTCGTGTGGACATGACTCACTTGATATTAAGTCCCACTATTCTTTCGTACATTAGTTTCCTTCATTCCTCCCTGTTGAATTATATTTTCATGTCATTCATGCATATTTGGCCTCGTTGTACTAATGTAGTATAGTAATGTCGACCTATGAGCATATTTGCAAGGTTCTACGTTGTTCACAACTGACTAACTGATTAGCTATTAAGTCGGATAGAGCAAAACTTCAGTAGTCGAGTATTAAAATCTAGTAAAATCTTACAGCTTACCGTAATATAAATATTCTGCCAGCCTATCATTTTAACGGGGTTGTTTCTTTCTCTGCCTAATAAGTTTTGTCTTCTACTTGTATATATCATTTAAAAAATGTATATACATAAACTTTACATCTTCCTTTTGATTATTTTCCTTCAGCTGTCTAGATTTTGCGTAGTGAGTAAATCACCGAACTGGCGAAACTGTTTATTAGATTTGACCACTCTAATATTACCCCAATATGATTCCATATTAATATTTAAAGAAGTGTCCTGGGAGTCGGCACGTATTGTAGCTGATGGTCTTCTAACTGTGCTACGTGGTATACCAGTTAAATTAATTACAAATCAAGCCCGTGTGCGTTTGATAATGAAGAAGCGGTTATCGGGTAAATTTACTAGCTGGTTTTAGGCTTTTAATGCTACTTAAAGTGGTTGTTTACTCGAAAAAATACTGCGTTTTTTAGTCACTGACGTTACTCGAGTGACAATATAGAGGTGTTATTGATTCATGTTGTTCATATTTGCAGGCGCAGGCTAACAGAACGTTGCCTTTAGGATTTTGAGTAAACTTATTTCAAACGACTGAAACTGTTACCAGATCTTATTGATTAGATAACAGGCAAGTGTAATTTCAGCGGAATTTCCCTGTTAATTGATTATGAGTATCACCCAATAAACAGTGATTATCTATAATATCAAATTAATGGAAGGCAGAGGAACCTCGAAATTATATATACATACCAGTTGCATAATTGTGGTTATCCGAACTCGGAATCATATCAATAACATCGTAGCGTTTCACACGAAACAAACTGATTTCAAGTCTTGGTGTGATTCAAGTACATTCAGCTGAAAGATCCCAGATGGGATCAAACGCTCGTCATGAATTCCATTTGCTAGTCTCAAACCAACTTAATCCATACTCATAAATTACCGCTGTATCTAGGTCATTCACTCAGGATGCACATATGACAACAGGGGCTGATCAACTTTAGTCTATAACAAATCAACCTGAGGATACAAATACGATTTCTGTGAAGACTGTCTTTTTGGTGGAGTAGTATCACCTATTAGTTAGTTTTGTCTTATATTCTAAGGCTTGCGATAAATAATATGTTTACTTTAAACTTTAAACTGCTGAAAATTGTTGAAATTTATTCGTTGACCAAACATTGATTCATAATTTTAAAGTTTATTGCTTTGTTCATGTTTATGACAACCTCTGTAATCTTGTTTTTGTTTTTTCATTTATTTGTATTGTTGTCGTTCCCCTTGAACGTATTAAATTAATGTAAACCTTTGTTTGATTATTCGAAATCATCATAGCTTCGTTAAGTTATATGTTGCACGTCAGTATGAACAACACTCCGCAGTATAGCTGATACATAGATGAATAAGTAGTGTAATTTGTTATTTATTTTAACTTTCCTTGGTTTTGATAATAATTTTTGGATATATCTCATTTAGAAACAGTTAGCACAAATTGATTAAGTATTATGTGTTACACTATCTATCTTTAAAGCACTGAGATTTTTAAAAGCCTAAATGTGTATCTGTAATCCGACTCGGCGCTAACTTGTTAGTTGGTCATTCTAAATAAACAGACTCAGAAATAAAAATTTAAATGAGGTTGTGTTTACCAAACGAAAAATAACGTACGCAAATTAATATTTGCAATTTAACTCTGATGGAGTAATCACACATACATTAGCATAATGACAATGATATCTATAGTTGTTGAAGTAGAACTGCATTCAGATAACCTGTAATATATATATATATATATATATATATATATATATATATATATATATATATATATATAAAACCGTGTCAATTTCGTGGTTGGTAGCTATAGAGAAGAAGGTAGTTTAATTGCACGTCATCCTACGGCCTCTCTGATTTGCCTGGTTGTCTCCTTAGGATACGCTTTAGGGGAGCTTCGGCGAAGTTATGGCTCATTGATTTAACTAATTTACAACTACTGTGGTACGAGCCAAAATCCCACTTCATCGATTCGGCTGTTTGAGTAGTATGTACACTTAAACCACGCGTTCATCCTTGGATAGAGCTTTTGAGTTTTTTTAAATAAAATTTCTTGGTTTCTGAGAAATTGTATGCTCGAATCGAAAATAGATTTCCCTTAGCTAGGTATGGTATGTTCAACAGCCTTGTGATAAGATGAAATTGACTTAGATAATGCTGTGTACATTTTGAAAAATGGGACTACGTATTTATTTGAAAGCATTTCATATTCAAACAAGGAAGCATGCTTATTGCAAGGTAACAATAGCGAGGAAAGAAAGATTATAACATGCTTTTTTCACACCATACTAAGAACCAATAATAAATTTAGGAGAATACACTAGATATGAAATAAATGTGAGTTGATTCGATTTTTCCACAGGTCAAATCACCTCAGCAACAGTGAGACGCGACCTGACAAGAGGGCAGCCATCGGTAGGGTAAATTAAAAAGAAACATATGACGAGTAATTTGACAGAACAAATAATATGAAGCAATTATAAGTTGAAGGTCCTTAGCAAGGTGACAAGATGATCATATTTAGTCCATTAAAATCAATTTTAAACCATATGTTGTATCGTTTCCAGTCCTAGCTGGTGGTTATACTGGGCAGAAGGTTCACAATTCACTGTAAAACTTTAATAGATAGGTAATAACTTCGCAAATTGAAGGGAAGTTTCAATCTGATCACTCTCAAACTTTTTCAGACCTTTCCTAGCATAGGAAGGCACTGATTTGGGCTGCATAACATATGTCGCAGCGGATTTCTGGTTCGATTATCTAACAATACACTAAGCATCTGTCTATAAGATTCGTAAGTAGACTTACTAAATGAGTCATTTAAGGCACAAATATGTGTATATAATGATTATGTCTTTATTTTCAATTACGAAGTAAGATGTAAAACGAATTTGTTAATCATGTATTGTTACAAAACTAATAGTAGTGGCCATTCAGCGAACTTTAAAAGGTAATTTTAATCACGAACTGATGTCATTTAGACAAATCTTTTGAAAACTACTGAGTACTGGATTAATCGAAATTTTAAATGTCTTGATGGTTCGCCTCTATTATATTTATTAAACGTAATTATGTTCTTCAGTTCAATGTTAGCTTGACAACACTTGACCAGTTCTTCATTTAGTAGGAATAAACTAAGATTGCAGGCGAATGTATATTGTCATAAGAGGAGTAATAATATGTGTGACTCATATGTCTCCGAATCAACCTTTACAATGACATGTAGGCGGCGAAATTAGCTTGTTGAACTACTCACTTTTTGCAGTTGAAGAGAACTTTCGTCCTATTTACCATGAGGGACTCAGATAATATGTGTTTTATCCCAGCTCTTCGGATATGTCATTTATAGGAATCAATGCAGATTTTTTTCCTAAAATATCTTAGTGGTTAATCTAAGCCATACTTTCAAAATTATGAGACTGGTTATACTACTTAATTGCTTCCTTAATCTAGTTAAATGGGGGGGGGGTTGAGGTTCATATTCAAACAGTAAATTTATGGTTAGAAGCTCTATACTTTAATCACTGAGGTATCGTGTCTGTGTAATACTTCATGACTTAAAACCTCATAAACCTCAATGTTTCGTGGCTTACGCAAAACTAGATGTAGTAGTCCTTGAACTCTCTGAATGTTTCTGCTACAATCACCTCTCAATACTATATCTTACACCGAAGATTGCATTTAGTAATGAGATATTTGGTAAAGAAGTGCATCCCAGCTTAATATATCAATAAATTATTGATGTTTTGAACTCCACGGTTGTTATCACTGGCTGATTTGATATATTGTTTCTTCAACAAACTTTGAATTCAAGTAGCTACACCTTTGAATGTGAATATAAACATTTACATTAAGTTGATTAGTCGTTTGATTTGTATAATTTAGTATCTCAGCTTATCTTCATCTCAACAAAATCTCAGTCATTTATACATGTTGGTCCTGTTAATATGATCGATCGACTGTAGATTATTATCACGTAGTGTTGATAAGGTGACTGGCACTTTAACACAACTTTTATAAATACAGTGCATTAGAAAGTATTAACTCAAAATTAGATTCAATATGACGGTAAGCTCATTTACTTATTAACTAAATAAAATGAAAGTCACCCCGTATTACATAAAAATCACCGAAATCCAAGCTTCGCCATATATTTGATAAATAATCTGCCTCGGTAACAAAGTTCTCGTAATAACAATTGTCTAGAAATCTTTGCGTGCTGAACGCTTACGACACGAATTTCATGACGAACTTCAAGATTCCTATCACTCTATACACCTTTCTCCATGTACAGCTAATGTATTGTTTAAATAACGGAATCATTGAGAAAACGAAAATTTATTCAAATAGTTACCAATAATCCTAGAGTTCTAGTGGCTTGTTGTAACAGTAGCAAAATATGCGTCATTATTTATGGATTTGATGAATCATGTTAAGCAATCATTTAAATATGCCACTCTGAGAAATATATCTAAAGCTACTAATCGGTCAAACGTATTTTGATGATTTTATCAACTTCTTTGAGGTGGATTTTCAGTGGGTGTTATTAACACTAGATACCCTCTTCCATGATTATTTAATTGATGCCAGTTCGTATCTTTAATTATCAGTTCATTGAATAAATTAAATTTTTTTGCAACTTTAAAGTATGTTACATAAATGTAACTAAATTCAAAATGTTGTTCGTACAAATTATGCTAAAGTATTTCTACTCATTTCTTTCCTATCTTCTTATTCAAAGATGGTGCATTGATTAGTTCACGTATTCGTCTTCTATTAGATGATCTACTTTGGGTATTTACATTATCTCAAGTTGAAGCAGCTATTGTATTTGCACGTTCTTTAGAGCATTCAATTCGTTTAGCTAGTGAGCAGAGTAAAAGATTTGCAGCAGATAAAGCAATGGTGAGTATACAAAATAGAGTGTGTTTAAACACTTATTTATTTTTTTTCGACTATATATTTTTTCATTTTTACACTGAATTAATAATAAAATGTGGTTGAAAACTCATACTTGACCAATTAATTGTCTAGTGTTTTTTGAAATTTCACCAATCGATTTTCTGTTGATATTGTTTTATGACGAAAGTGTAATAGGTGGCAACCATCTAACTACATAATAGTCATACTGTAACTGGTGCATAATTTCGGTATATATTTTTTATGCTGCGACAGCAATTCATGATCGGCAAAATTCAGGTGTGTAAGGGGTAAAACATAGATATCTTTGATAAGATTATATTATGGTCGTGTTATATTGTGTGTCGTTTATGCTCGTCATCATGGTTCAACTCCGCAGTCTAGAGATATGATACTTGGCGAGTTTTTCATCAGTTCTTCAGTTAATGCCATTTTATGACAGAGATTATCTTCAGATCAAATTTACCTCTACAAACCACCTTATTACATTAATTTTATCAATATTTCTTTCTTAACACTTGTTTCTGTGTTGACGTATCTGCAGTCTTGTCTATTTACTAGTGTTTCATTTCATTTTAGCTTTATTTATACCTTCTCAGATTTACAACAGTAACTAGAACACTTGCATTATTTAAATAAAACAAGAACGATAAAGTTTGTAAAGTACAACAATGTTGGGATTCTAAATCCCCAAGATTAACAAAGCAAACCTACCTTCTTTTGTAATTTTTTTTACAGAAATTTGAATTTAGCATTTTCTCACCAAAAGCGTTCATGTCACCTGCTTTTCCATGTTTCCTTTCTTTAAGAACGTTATGCTCTGTTGATCAGTTTCTGCTTTAGTACTTTGTTTTTGTTGCTTTTACAAAGACATTCTTATTATATATACTGCATTTAATTCTTATGTCCTTGTTTGCTTGCTTATGAACTCATATTTTTCTGGGTAGGTTAGACTAGTTAGATAAGATAACTGGGTATTAGGAGTAAATCAAGTTGCGTGTCAAGTAAAATTGGTGTTGATATTGATTAGCGAGTAACTGGCGTATCGAGGATGTAATGGACAGATTTTTCCGTGTGTTATCAGGAAATATGGATTTTGTGCTTAGTCTTCCAGATAAAGGTATTGTCATAGTTATTATGAATCGTTAAAATTATATTCATAAGTTATCCTCAACACTATTGTATTGAAGACACTAACCTCGATATTGGTATACCGAAGTGTTGTTTGAAAGAACTACTTCTACGATGCACATTCAATATAGAGTTCAGATTTAATAATGAATTCAGTAGACGGACGGTGTAGCTACGAGTTCACCTTTGGGTCCTCTTCTTGCTGGCAGTTTCATGGAGAAAGTAAGGAGCATTATATATAGTCCAATAACTTTCATTTATTTGAAAGGTATATGAATGACGCCTTCATCATCTGCGATAAAAATAATCTCAACGTTATTTTGGACAAATTCACTGTCTGTCATCAGACAATTAAATTCACATTAGAACCAGAGAAGAATTCGGAACTTCATTTCCTCAGTGTCTTATTAAAGAAAAGCCCGGACTGTCTACTTCAAAAACACGTTTACGTGTATCTACCGGTTCACTTGTTCTTGTCAAACAGGGTACATTGGCTACACAAAGTGTTCACTTTCCAAACACATCTTCGAACAATTCCTGGTTTGGTTTTCTAATGGACAAAACAAAAGCATGAATAGTTCAGTTCTAGAACATGTAATACTCATAGATTATTATGTACTACCTGTGAATTCTTTCAAAATTGTCTACAGGATCAAAGCCAGCACAAATCAGCGACTTATGCACTGCAGAGGTTTTGGCTGCCAACCGGTCTTGTGTGTACAAAGGCAACACGTGCGATCCTTAATTTTGACATAACCATAAGACCAAAATTTTCTTAGATTAATTTTCTCAAATTTTTTTACTTTCTCTCTTTGATATACTCCAAAATCATTAATTTCACATTACCAGTTTAATAAGATTCATAATCTCGATTATAAGTTAGAACAAATAGCTCAGTGAAGGATATTCTCTCTTATCGACTAGCTGTACAATTGTAATTTATATGAAATAATGAATATGATAAACAGATTTTATTTGTTACTACATATGTATATAATACACAGAAACCATAGTGTGTATAACGGTAATGATGGGTACAACAGTTAGTACAACATAACTGAGTCATCAAACAGACTGAAAATGGCATAGTTGACTAGTGGTAAAAAAAAATAACTATAAGATAAGAGATTTGATCGTTTGTTTTTCTCACAAGTGCACAAATAAAGTTCATAATAAACCAATATTCAAGGCGATATAATCATAATAATATACTGAAAGAAATGAATACATTCTAATGGAATATATTCAAATGTAGAAATTGTACGGTAGAATAATATGTGAATTCGGTGTACCTTTTTAATAACCCGACGATCTTAATTTTCTCAGTTTCTGTACCTTTTTCACACTTGTAAAGTGGACAATTAACTTCATATTTCTATTAATCTGTAGTCGTTAATTTGTTACACACGCCTTCTTTTAAATACACTTCGTGATGTAAATGACTATGTCTTGCAATAGACTGATATACCTAATGAATTACTATAAATACAAGTATACAGCTTCTGTAAATGAATTCGTCGAAAAAGTTCTCTGAAATAGTTAATTTATTTCTTGAATATATATTGATAAGTTTATGTGTTTATAAATGTCATCATAAGACTCTTAAGAAATAACTTATTATCAGTGATGAGCTTAGTTGTTTCACAGAGAAATTATGATAAGTGTTAAAGTATTAGGGAGTATCCTTTTAAATTATTAGTGATATTTGTAGCTTGATATGACAAAAGAGAATGTTGAAAGGTAAAGCAGAAATTAAGATAACATTATTGGTTAGGATATATAGTTCCTTTAATTGATAAAATCTGGTCTCTGAACATGGTACTTCCTTTTCTATGTACATGTAATTTAGCACATTCATTTGAAAGGTAAATGGGGCAGTATCACTTTAAGTTGGTTCGCATTATTTAACATAATGTTTCTTCACAATTCATTCACCTTTGTAGATCAGTTGGATGATTGCCTGTTTCTTTTCATATACGTTATTTTTCTCTTTTGCGGTGTGCATATTTCTTTGTAAATGAATATGGATAACTATTTTCTCAAACTCATCAGTGCGTAAGACAATTTCATCATTTCATATTCATAACCTATCGAACAAGAACTCTTTAAGTCTAGGTATTGTTCGCTACAATTCTCTCCTCTTTGGCAGGTCCCACCACATAGGTCCAGCAGATGGAATGTCCTGCTAATTTCATGTTATGCCATAAACTTAATATTAGGATTCACCTTATTAAATGATTTAGGTCGCCTATTTGCATGATTTATATTAATACACAAAATAAACGTGTCATCACCATGAGTTGTTGATATATTTGTTGGAAATTCGCAAAGGATAAGATTACAGGCTTCACTCAAGGAAATTATATTTTATGCATGATATCGTCAATGATACATTCTTTTTGTTTGGTGATATAAATCATCCAAATAAGATAATAAATTTATTTAACCTTGTTTTTATTTTTCGAATTTATTATTATCATCTTAGAATACGAAACTATTACATTTTTCATTTGGCTGATGACAAATAACGGCCTCACCTAAGTATTTGTATTACAACCCTATGGTGATCAAGTGATCCAACGACACTTAACAATGAGCTGATAATCTTAACACTTGCAAGTGCCTCATATCTATCCCACCTTAGGCTGTAGACGAGTACATGTAATGTTAGTTATGAATGTTTTGTTTAAAATAATCCTTGAAGTTTATACATAAGTTCACGCAGCAAAAGAACAGAGAAATAGCATTAATACAAAATAAAGTTTTTAATGATACGAAATCCTGGCAATCCGTATATTAATGATTGATCTTAGTTTATGAGCCGTAAATGATATAGTAATGAATAATGATTTAAATAAAAGGTTATGGAATAGTAAAAATAAAACTGTTATGATTCGTACTTGATAGCTGGACTAGTCGCAGACAACTTTAGCACTCGAACACCGTGAACCCTCCTAGTCGCAAATTCAGAAGTCTGAAGACGAGTAGACAGGAAACTTTATCCCAGTAAGATAGAGAGAGTTCTATACAAAGTAATCGTATATTTATAGTTTTCTGAAACAACAGAATCAGTATTATAATCCATCCAATCCGAACTAAGAAACTTCAATTATTGTTCAATCAGAGAGCGCCACATCGAAATTCTGGAAGGTTCTGTCGATCAGTGATTGGACGGAATATTTCCGGCCCTTTCAAGGGTTCTAATGGCATCGTTGAGGTTTCTGGGAGGTGTATCAATACCTCCCATTTTTGAAAAGAAATTATTATGACAGGGTCCCATGTATTCACTTGAGTCTGAGTGTGGTCGTGTACAGTTACAAAACAACACGGATCTCCCCCACGAAATTTGATGGGATCCTTGTGTTGTAATAGGAATAACACTCTGTCACTCTGAACAAAAACACTAGGTAAGCATACAGTCAAAGTATTTATAATAATCATTAGAGAATTGTTTTGGGAATGCTTTACACTTTCGTTTTAATCATTCTCTATAACAAGAACCTATGTACCTTTGAACATTCAAAATCACTGGAATCTATCTACAAGTTTGTTTGTCTATTTTATTCATTTGATTAATTATCAATTCGTTTTTATTTAGAAATTATCTTAATTTATCACATATTCCCCTTGATATTGACACTAGTTTCACCCACTATTTGTTATATTATCATTTTCCTTACACAAAGTGTAAGTAATTAATTGTATATGCATTACTCCATTTTGCTATCGTCATCACCTTTGTTTTGTATTGATGCTATTTTTCTAAGTGGTTGATTGTGTGTTCTAGTCCTGCATTTATGTAAAGGAATGCTTGAAATATAGACTCTGACCTGACTTACTGAAACTGACAAGAATTGGGGCAGACTTACTGGGAGAAAATAGCGGTATTAGCTCTTTTAGGTCACTATAATGGTTTATTACAGTTAGTCAAACATCAGGCCATAACATATAAATTCTTAAATTGTTCTTATCACCTCTGTTGATGAACACATACTACTTATCAATATTCTGTACTCTTTAAAAACATATCTGTACTTCCTTTAAATTCAGTTGCATGTTCATGTATACGACTGAGTTACACAACTATTTTTTTAGGGACCTAATTATGCCAACTGGCTGCTCAAACCGAATTAACTGGGGCTATGTTGTATTTATTTGTTTATCGACTGAAGATCATGCTCCTTAATCACTAAAATTACCAATCCTTAAAAGATTAAGTCGTTAAACTGTATCCCTCTCCATATGAATAAATGAAAAGCGTTTATGATTTCGGTGCACATGTAATATGTTGTGTATAATATTAATAACTATGACATTCTTTTGTTTGTATTCACCACAAATTGATGTTATTTGGGTACCTCTGAAAACCAGGTGCACCCAACAGCAAAGTCGCCTCAGTATTGGACTCCTCAACCGTGTGCGCACTCACGAGTCATCCAGCAAATGATCGTCACGCTATGTTACAAATTGACAAGAGTGGAAATCTTACAGTCGAATCCTAGTTGACACTATGTTACAGATAGTTAAGAGTTCGCATTGAAACCTGAAAGCTCTGAGTTCGGTTCCGTAGTTGAATCAAGGGTGCTCACTCCCATTGAAAAGTCTCATATTAGGACAAAAAATTGTTCAGTGTTTCTTGGTATTCACTGGTACCCAACAAAAGTCAATCTGTTATGAATGCACACAACTAAACCCAAAATCTGTCTTTACAAAACCACCTCAATTTGACTATAGCATTCGCCAACGTAACCGAAATTAACTGACTAGTATTAAAGTGTTTTGGTGTTATGTTATATTATTTAATCCATAGATTACCTCCATCATCAATAATAATAATTTTAATTGAACATAACTGTTATGTGTTACGAAAAACACAGTGCCCTTGATAATTGCTTATCAGTGTACGGACACGTCTGCCCCGCGATTACCAGTCCCCAAATCTGGAATAAGGAAAACAACGAACCAACAGACGGAATTGTTTTTGTATTTCAATCATGCCTTTATATATACACAAAGTCAGACCACACAGCGAACCAATTAGGGATTTTACACTAATACGAAACAGAAGAGATTGTGACAGTGTATGGAGGTAACTTGTACACAAACTAATTAACTGTAGTCTATAATAAGAGGTAATATAATAATAGCGAATATACTAAACGTGAGAATAGGATAAGAGGAACGTAACAACAATAGAAATGTAATGTTCACGTTACTCACGACCAGAATAATTGAAATAGTCGTCTAAAACACAATTCTAGAAGTTTTTCACTCTTCTTTAGTGTTCCGACATAAGAATAACAATAGATGAATTAAATTATTCTGGTATAAAGTTTTGATCGTTAATTTGTTTACAAAGCAAACTTATCATGCAAACTTTCCAGGCTGTTTCACTGATAATCAATACGATAAAATCAGCAGACAATAGCTAATAAACAGAGTTCTTGCACTAGATCAGTTAAATTAGATTGCATATTATTTAAGGGCAGTTTTGTACAACAGTAACAGTTGTTTTTAAATAGTATCGAATTGGTTCAGTGAAATTTCTGAAGTGATTGTACTGTAATTGTAGCTCTTATCTATCGTCTGTCAGTAACGGCATTTTTTTACAAAACTTTTCAACTGTATGACTATTTTCTTTAGTGAATTATTGTTATAAGTAGTATATATAGGCTTCCAAAGTTTTGTCTTGTTTCTTCTAATTTAGAGACAAACCGTCACTATGTCTTCGTCATCGAAAACACAATCTTTGGTGAATAATAATAATAGTGCTAACTGTACTTCTAACAATCATACGCAGTCCACAGTAACAGCACAAAATTCAGCTACGAAACGTACAGAGGATTATGTAAATGCTGTGAATTTATTCCATCAATATGATGTGTTAGAAACATCTTATCATTTGACTATTAGTCGGACAGAATTACACTTTTGTGATGAAACTAAAGAAAGTGAGTAAATTTAATTGTTATTCAATTACTCGTATATTACTAATTAAACCCCTTTTCTTATACAAAGAAGTGCATATTGAAAGAGAATTAAGTTAAAGCATTCTATTTGTAACCACTTATCTAAATGATAATGTCCTCAGTTCAGGTAAGCGAATTGAGTTGAAATACTTTATATATATATTGCTTTAAAATGAATCTACGAACATGTACTTGAATACTACGTTCGAAACCTAAGCTGTAAAACTTTAAGTCATTTTCAGTGGTGTGTGTATGTGCTATGTAACTTTATACTCTTGATAGTAATTCTTCATTATTGTCTTTCCCATTTATTTTCAATGCTACCATTTTATTGACTATCTTAATATGTAGTGTTACACTTTGCTGCAAATTTACCTTGATTCGCTTTGTAATAATGGGGTAGAGACAGCACCAACTTTACGAATTATGTGAAACGAATACAAGCTAACTGTATATAACAAGCACAGTTTAACTGCTCCTGATCCTACGAGGAAAGTTAGAATGAAAATATTGGTATTTTATAAATGTTTTACTGTCACTACAGGTGAAATCATTCCGATGAACCTTGGAAAACATGAAGAATAATAACATAAGATTAGTTTAAGTGATCAGTGAACGGAAAGTAAAAGTCATTGAAGGAGGGGGGGGGGGAGAGACTTGGCAGAATATTGTCGTATAAATGTAGAAGTCTAAGTTGTAAGATGTTGTGTATAGATTTTTCATGGCATTTCAAGCTCAACTGATATAGTTTCCGAGAGATGTTTTTATTTTATACACCAGTCTGTTTTCACTAGCAATTTCGATTTCAAGCTCACACTGAATCTTTCGATATGTTGACCATATTGTAAGTCCGTTACAAATAATCCTAAAATGAGTGAATTCTTCATATAATGCGGCTTCTTCTGTCAATTATTCATTTCATACCAGTATAAGTGAATTATGAGCGTTTAATAATTCTAACTGAAATGTTTTGTAACTGATATTTGACTAGTGAATGTTAACAAATGTCATGTTTGTTTTATTCTCAGTGCCTCTCGGGTTCTGTGGATCAAGCTACAGCGTAACCACTAGCCTATATGATATGACATCGTATGAACTGTGTTTTTTTCGTTAGATTCTTCAGAGTAATTAATTTGAAGTTATAAACGTAGACTTTGTCGTTCACTTTGAATATCTCATTACTACAGGAGGTCACAATCATAACCGGGATTCTAGCTAATACCATGTCTAGGCGACACATATTTCGAATTTCATGAAGATCACTAATCTCACACAGACTGGAGATATGTCTTACTGATATGTACCAACTAACGTGAAACCTATGGACAAGATTTGATTGTCTCATAGCATCTAATATTGAAATACTAAACTTACCATTTAGACATTACAACAATCTTGCAAATTTGATACAATTCACTTTGCTTCATTATCAGAATTTTCGATTTTTCAAGCTATTTGTTAGTTTTGCTTTTCTTATATTTAGAAATTCAACTTAATCCAAATATTGTACCAAATGGATCAATACGCGTTAATTTAACCACATTATCTATAGATTGGTACCCTTATCATTTGGATAGTATGTTCCTTGTTTTTTGGTTATATTTTATTTCAACTGTAACTTAAATGTAATTCTTGTTTTGCTAATAGTTATGTGATGTCTTGAAGTTAATATCATTTACCCTTACATATCTAGAGTGTGGCTCATAGTAGAATAAATAAACTTGTACTTGAGAAAGATAGTAAAAGGTAAAATGTCACAGACATGAAGTTACTTATGCAGTGATTAGTGTCAGACAGACAGACAGATACAACGTAGGACCAGGCACATAAGTGCATCGGTCCAAGTTGCCACACCTCAACAGCATAGCAAGATGATCACCGAATTCATAGAATCAGTTACTTTAATGGTAGTAATATATAAAAGGAAGATTGCATATAAGGATATAATATGTAGAGAGAGAAAAAAATTAGTTTGTAAAAAGAAAGGTAGAGTAGTTTTAGTCTCAAGGTGTACGTGAAGACAAAGAATGTATACACCTACGCCATTGTGATCGATTCTGAGCCATGTCACCAAAAGTCTCCAACCACTGGGTACGGCAGTCACGTGGACCCCAACCAGGTAGTCGACATCTACCAATGTGGCTCAGACCAGAAGTTAGTGACTTCAACGACTGATGCCACGTTTTGGTTTGGCCGCCCCTAACCCTTTTCCAACCCACCCCAATACTAGTCATCATTGAGCGACGTGGTAACCGGTGTTCGGACATACGTAACACATGCCCCAACCATCTCAGTCGATGAAGTTTCATAACCTCATCAACAGATTTACCATCATTGCCTAATACCCTTCGTCTTACCTCATTATTAGTTACCCGGAGATCCCAGCAGGTACGACATATATTTCTAAGACATCTGTGATCAAACGCTAGTAACCTACGAGTGTCTTCTACCCTTAATGGCCATGTTTCACAGCCGTAAAGTAGAACAGGACGAACTGCTGTGCAATATACTCGTCCTTTAGTTGATAGACGAATATCACGCCTACGCCATAGATGACGTAAGTTGGCAAAAGCCAAACGAGCCTTTCGAATTCGTGCAGAAATTTCGTCAGACACCAACCCATTAGGGCTGATCAGACTTCCAAGATAAGTGAAGTTATCAACGCATTCAACTTCTTCACTCCCTATCCTTAGTTTAGGGGTTGACGCAGGCCAGTCCTGAAGTAACAATTTACACTTAGAGGGGGAGAAACGCATCCCAAACATCCTGGCATTGTTGCTCAGTGCGACCAGAAGACTCTGCATCTTATCAGTGTCTTCACCAAACAGGACTATGTCGTCTGCGTATTCTAAGTCGATAAGTGGACCTCCTGGAAGGAGATCAATCCCAGAAAATTCAGCCGAAGAAAGCGTTACTTCTAGTAGCACGTCTATGATAAAATTAAACAAAAACGGAGATAGTGGGCAGCCTTGACGGACACCACTTGAGGTCGCAAAGTCAGATGACAGTTCGCCATAAGCTCTGACTCGACAGGTAGTGTTCGAGTAAAGAGCCTTCACAAGGTTTATGTACTTCTGAGGTACACCTTTTAATGACAGACACTGCCACAGAACCTCACGGTCAACTGAGTCGAATGCTGCCTTTAAGTCGAGGAAAACCACCATTGTAGGACGCCGGTAGGCGTGCCTGTGTTCTAAAACCTGACGAATGGTGAATATGTGGTCGATGCAACCACGACCAGGTCTGAAGCCAGCCTGGTTTTCTCGTGTTTGTAGTTCACGAGTCTTTGTTAAACGTCCGATAATTATTGAGGCTAGTATTTTAGATGCTATATTAGTCAAACTAATCCCTCTATGGTTATCACAAGATGATTTTTGTCCTTTCTTATATATTGGGACTATTAGTGATTTAGACCAGTCGGATGGAATTAGTGTAAGAATAAAATAAAACAACACAGTGAATTTGTTGGTGTAAATGAATCATTGCCTAGTTTGATAACAGAGGATGACGTGGTGTGTATAAGTCAAACGTCTCTTATTTTACTAATCTTATTGTCTATGATGAATTGTCTGATAATATCATTGATTTGTTCACTCAAAACCAATTACTCGACCATTTACTTTGTCACTTAGTTGTATAACTTATTATTAATGCTGTTTACATTCACATGTCATTAACCACCACGTAGACTAACCAATGTAGCGTAATGCTAATTAACTAAATTCACTTACAGACTAAAAGTCTACTTCACTCATATTTATTTTAACAGCTGGTTAACTGTCGTTTACACAAATAAACATACAAATATAGGTCAGAGTAGAGTGCACGGACCTTTGCTTGGTTATTCAGCTACACCAACATCATAAAGTCGTTTAAAGATTCCGATAAATTGTCCGAAAATAAATTACATTTGAGTAAAAAGTTTTCTCTTCAATAACTTCATCATGGATGCTCTGTAGTTGTGACTACATATTTCTCATAATACGTCGCCAAGTATTATATAAGCTGGTTTCTATTGGAAAGCTTTGTTATCTTCCATGTTAACATAATTACCTTCTCTGGATGAATCCAAACTATCTGATTGTTCTATAAACCTTATGTCAATCTATTCTGATGACCTCTTTTGCAACTGGTTGTATTCACAGGTCCTATCATCTTAATGTGTTCTTATGTGTTCCCACTAACTGTTTCCTTCTGTTGACCTCTGACTATATGAATGGTGTTTTTTGCGCACGTATTGTTAAATTGAATCTCTAGATGTCTCTGTTAATTGCAGGTTAATATGAGTGTTGTCATTGTAGGAATTCTCTAAAATATTTGGAATTTAATACAACTAATTCCATTTGTGAATTTAAACAAAGCAAGAAATACACTTCTCTCAAAACAATATAAACTTATTTTTATTTTATGGATTCTCATCAGATGTGTACAAGCGTCTTTATGTTGAGAGATAACATAGTATTGAACAGTAAATACTGGAAACTAAACACAATTGTATTGACATAGTTTGTCGTTACCATATATCCGACTGCAAGCTTACGGTTGATTAGAGATTGATGTAGGAAGCTTAAAGAGAATGAGATAATCACTAACTCGAATTCTTAATCTAACAAGGTGGATTGGTAAATCATTGGTCAAGGATTCAAGGAATTTTCATTCACTATAAGAATTGGGTGAGTGAACGAATCATATCGAAGTACATGAAATGAAAATTGGCAAAGTACAGATTCCATAACATATGACAAACCATACTAGCATTAATAATAACTGGAGACAATGAAAACAAAAACATACCAATGTACAATGGTAATGATAATTGACAACTGTTTCTTTATGAACGCATATATATGGTTTGAGTCTTTTTGTAATTTCTGTAATTAGCTGTATATTTATATGTTAATTATTTTGAAGGATGAAGAAACGTCGATAATATGGTCACTGTCAGTTATGTGTTGACCTACTGCACTATTCAGGGCATGAAAGAATTCGTCAATATGACATATATATATATATATATATATATATATATATATATATATATATCACTTGAAATACAGTTTAGATAACTATAATTCATCACCTACTCTATTTTTATATGAAGTTTATTAGTGTTTATTAGTTTGTTAGTGTTTAGTTCATCATACATTATTTGTAGTTTATGATGTATCTTTGTATAAACATCATCATACAATAATTATGGATTATAAATGTAAATTTTAAAAATGAAATAATTGAAAACAATCATTCATTCAACTCTATGTCTTCAGTCAACCAGTTATAAACAACTTAGAACCTTGTACAGATCCGCATCTGTTCAAGTTGTTACACTCCATCAACACTACAAAATGATGAATACTAAAGCAATAGAAGCGAATGTAAAATCATTTTTCAATAAATATGACGTAAAGACGTAAAGAATGTAATTCGATAAGAAAGAATTGATTTGTGGAGATAAATGTATTAAGTAATTTTAATGCTCTGGATCTAAGGAAAGACAAATAGGTCTGCACCATCGCTACCGATTCTGAGCCATGTCATGTAACATTTTCAGTCACTGGATATTGCAATCACACGCACTCCAACCAGATAGCCTACACCAACATTGATTGAGACTGGTAATTAACGACTTCGCTGAGTGGTGTCACGTCTTGGTTTAGTCACCCCTATACTCAATGCCTTAACATATTTCAATCAACTGTATACGTATTCATTAGATATCAGACACCTAAATTAGTATTTACTGTATTAAATTTTTCCATTCTTGTGCAGTATGTAGTTAGTGTCAAAATATGTTACATATTTTTTCCTATTTTTTAAAGTTTTATCAGAATTACCTTGGCCTGGTTGTCGAGAGTTTCACAGTGCACGTGATAATTGGTTAAAAGGTATTAATCCTATTCATTTTACCAATGGTAGATTATTCAGTACAAATTCTTCAACTGTTACTGATAATCAATTTGTTATATTGGATTGTGGTTTATTGCAGACGATGAATACATCAGTTTTACAAAGTGTCGGTATTCTACGATTAGTCGATATCACTGTATCATGTG
This sequence comes from Schistosoma japonicum, assembly GCA_025215515.1. NCBI lineage: Eukaryota > Metazoa > Platyhelminthes > Trematoda > Strigeidida > Schistosomatidae > Schistosoma > Schistosoma japonicum. The sequence goes on along the minus strand of CM046064.1, from coordinate 41,645,570 downwards.
TATCTTATCCGAAGTCGTTATTGAAACCTGACAATTCATCAACATTATTTTTGAAGTCTTCACAGAATCATAAAACATTTTTCAGTACTTGTGCAGCAAATAATGCACGTATACAAACAGAGATTCCAGTTGACAGAAATCTTTTTATTGGATCAGATAAATTATTGCATAATCTACCAGATGCATCACCATTTCTTACCGTTGAATTAAGAAATCATTATTCTGTAGACGATACATCAAGTGGTTGTAAGTGTTTATGGTGCTTTTTTCTATACAAATGTGTTTTGTTTTTTAAACAATCACTTGTGTTTCTATATATCACTTGTCAAATTCTGATTCGTGTAGTCGACTTTCAGCGTTTGGGATACTACCTAACTGCATATACTTGAAGCGTGTGGACTGACATTCAGATCTTCAATTTATTAGTTAAAAAACATGTATTTCATAGACTAGGTCACCGCTAAACACACTTCGGGTTCAGACTAAATAGAATAGAGCTATGGTTTAGTGGGTAAATCACTTGTCTTTTAACTAGTAGGTTCCAGGATCAAATACCAGTCAACGTACCTTTGATACGTGCAACTGGCTAGTATCTCTGGCGCTAAAAAGTCAAAAGTCAGGTATTATATTTCGAATCCTAACCCTGTTTCACCTATCCTATTTTGAGAAGATATGTAGTGTCCTTAACCCTTACACAACTAAAGTCGTAATCAGATCCGACAACTAGGTAAGTCACTTAAATCAAATTAACCAATCATGTAATAAGTGGATTCTGTGATGTTATGATATTGTTGTAACTGTTGCTTGGTAGTTTTACTAACTACGGACAACTTCATCACTCGGACTCCTTGAAGCCTCCTAGTTGCACTTCAGGAGGCAGAAGACAAATAGATAGGAATCTTTTTTCCAGTAAAAGAGTGAGTCGTGCACAAAATATTCGTATATTTATGGTTTTCTAAAACAATATAATCATCATTATAATTCATCCAATCCAGAAGTTTTAGCAATTAACCAATCAGAACACATCACATCGAGATTCTGGGAGGTTCTGTCGATTAGTGATTGGATGGTATGTCTGACTCCTTTAAGGGTTCCGGAGGCTTCGTTGAGGTTTCTAGTAGCCGCTTCAACAGATAAAAATCAAAATATTTACTAAACTTTACATCGAAATGTGATTATTTAATTTACCGTATGTACGTCTTACCAATCGATACACATGCATTAATTGGTAATCAAAATAGCATATTATCAGTAACTCTATACTGCTGTTTCAACAATGCACATATGATTAGTAATTATTTCTAACCTACTTCCAATAGTAATCTTTCTTTTCTCAGATAAGAGATTCAGTTTAGAGATACTTCTCTTCTTTGATTAATTTTCGACTGTAGAGTCATTATAAGCTAACTAAAGAACGTTACGTCTCCTACTAGCCTATAGTGGCTGTTTCTATGACAGTGTGAAGACGAAAATTCGTCACCCCCTACTGTATCAGTAGATACAGATAGTCCACCTACGAATTATAGTCAACTATGATTCTAAACCAATCGTGTACATAGAATCTCAGATCTTGATTGAGCTGGTTGTCATGATACTTGTCTTGGTGTAGTTTAACCGCATTTTGGGTCTAGCCTTTATGTTTAAGTTAGGAAAAATGTCCTTTTAAAAACACCATTTGATTTGGGCATAATTTTGGTCGTTTATACTCGTTACAGACTGGCTTTTGTTGGGTACCAGTGAATACCAAGAAACACTGAACAATTTTTTGTCCTAATATGAGACTTTTCAGTGGGAGTGAGCACCCTTGATTCAACTACGGAATCGAACTCAGAGCTTTCAGGTTTCAATACGAACTCTTAACTATCTGTAACATAGTGTCAACTAGTATCCGACTGTAGGATTTCCACTCTCGTCAATTTGTAACATAGCGTGACGATCATTTGCTGGATGACTTGTGAGTACGCACACGGTTGAGGAGTCCAATACTGAGGCGACTTTGCTGTTGGGTGCACCTGGTTTTCAGAGGTGCTCAAACAACATCATTCTGTGACGTATGTAAACAATTAAAATCCAATGCCTATCTCCGCAACACAACCTTAATTTAAGTATAATTGTGTATTTGTAAAATCGTTTTTTCAGACTGTATAGTGTTTTGATTTCATTTATGTTTGATGTAATTTATTAACTGATTAAAGTTTTGTGTATGCGACTTTAAGCTAAATGTTGTCTTTGAAATCTACTAAAATCAAATTCATAAGGTTAGAGTTGGAACTTGTACTCCTATGAATACGAATTGATTGCACTTTTAATCATTAAACTGTGTTATTCCCTATTTGGGTTACATACTAATTTAGATGTATTATTTCAATTGATTAATTCATATTCCAACATCAAATTTTTTCTTAACAATCTATGCAGATACAAATTTTAATGGTAAACTTTTTTTGTTCCAACTTTTTAAAATCAAACTTTTTCAACTAATTACTTTTTATAAATGCATATTTTCTACTAAAATTCTATTGTGTTAGAGGTTTTCTTTTTATTTTATCTAAACTAAATTGGTTTATCTTCTAGAATTAGGTCATTTCATTTGTATATTCCAGGTCAGTTTTTCTTCTGAAGGGATTTTCTCAATTGTCTTTATTTTTTTTTGAAAAAAATAAAACAATATGATCATAAAACATTGTAGTTTCTTCTTTCTTTTTTTTCTAGAAATTCTCTTAACAAGATTTTAAAACCTCACTCTTCAACCCACTGCAAGAAACTATGATAGGTTAGTATAATAGGAGATATTGACGTGAAACTGGTAGATAGTCAGTTCAAGATATAAAGAAAAGTCATCAAAAATTATTTATTATCATTACTTTTATTTGTTTGTGTTTGCTACAGATTAATTCTGTTATAATAATCAACCTTTTAATGATTTACTTTGGGAAATTCCTGAAGTTCTCGGGAAAATTCGTGACTGGTGAAGTTCACACTTGTCGGGAGTTAAACAGTTATCACCAATGTCAGTGGATGGTCGTTGTGCTACATTTTAAATTAATGAGAATGAGCATTTTATCATTAGACTCTAGTTGGCCTAGTGGTGCAGACTCTTAAGCGTTTTCCGTGAGACCTGAAGGTTGTGAGTTCGGATTACCAGACGGAATAGAGGGTACTTACTACCACTGTGGAGCCTCATACTAGGACGAAACGATGACATCACTAGCTAAGCATTTATTCTTTATCTTTCTCTTAATGCTGAATTTAATATTTTTATATATCTTCAATTATTCGATTCTGTTTGTTTCTGTTGATTTTTGATTACTATTATTATTGCTTTCCTCTTTCTTTGATTCACTGTGCTAATTTGAATGTTGGCAACTAGGAGTGACGCATATTTTGTCATATCTTCACCTGTTCAAAATTGATTGTTCGGTTGTTAAAATGGGCTCCTTTCACTCTTGTGATATTGTATTAGTTTTATTTTGTGTATGCACCTGATCATATAACTGAATTTTTGAATAATGTACATGATGCTTATTTATCGTACTGGTTGAATATGCTCCTCCTCCCTGCCTTGTTTTAACTGTATGCTGGTTCACTTACTGGCAATTTTCGCTAGCTAATTAAATACATTATATTTCATTTCTTTGTGGTTGATTTTCGATTCTATATTGACTAACAAAAAGTGATTTACAGATATCTCGGAATTTACGAATCAATTGTCATCACATCACATTATAGTTTTAATAACTGAGCTCAATTCACACCATTCTCATGTGTTACCAACATGATTGTTCATTTTCTTATCACGTCTACTGTTTCTGAGACCTTCTTTTGCATAATATATGCATTTTCAATGTTTTATCCAGTATTTTAATTATGTTTGGATATCCTACTGTCGTTATGTAATTGACATTTCAATCAATTTTATCTTCATATGTATGTTAAATTTTGTTTCGATCATTAATCATAAGGAAAATTATCCCAGATCATATACAGCTGATAACGAACCATCGAAATAAAACAAATTGTCATGTTATTCAACATAGTTTCTCTTGTTTTTTTTCAAATTTATAAAGGGGACTATGTGCATGAGAAATCTAAGGTGTTCACTTTCGAACTAAACGAAATTTCTGTTGATCCTGATCAATGATTACTTAATTTCTATAAGAATATCTTCAGCCAATAGTACTGTCCTGTTTAAGTTGGGTTGTGACCGGCAAGTGGAATCTAGGACGCGCGTTTCATCCTATTTAAGACTCTGGCTGGATGAACCTGGATCCCAATGTTGATGTTCACACTGGGATTCGAACTCAGTCCACTTCGTGTCTAACGCCGACTCATTCACCACTAGACTATTAAGCCCTCACACTCACACTTGTGCAACGGATATTTATGTAATTAGAGTGAGCTTGTATTTTCCCGTTGATTAGTCATGGACCGAAACTGATCAACCGTTGTTGCTATATGTGCATCCTGGGCGGGTTGCCTCAATATAGCGATAGTTCTGTCCTATTAAGTTTGTACATATAAGAAGTAGAATGAATTTTCCTTTAAAGGAAAATGTTACGTAAAGCAGCTTAGTAATTTTTCATCTAATTAGTTATCTCATTGTTACACTGTCAAGCCTAACACTTTCGATGAATTATTATTTTCATTTTTATGATTTCAGCATTGCCGTGCTTATTGTTTTGTCAAGTCAATCCATTCTACATAAATTTCGATCCGGATACTGTGATATGGTTGAATATATTTTTATTGACACTACAATTAAACTTGGTAAGAAGGTAGATAATTTATTCAATTGATGTTCTTATTGATATTTTTTGTCACTTGGTTTGTTGGTTTTGACGATGGCTACGTTATGTTCTATTACAAGCTAATTGAACGTTTTCGTATAAAGTCGTTTCAGGTAATCTACAGGAAGCCCTCTATTTTGATGTAGTGCTAGTCAGCACTCGTTCGCTAGAAATTGACGCTCCTCATTAGATCTAAGTCCATTACATCCACTATCGTTGTCAAAGATGTCACTACTGATCTATTCGCTTCGCAGTTGATCTCTATTAAGATGTCAATATCTGATTAGCATTTATGGCATTTTGTAAGGACTAAATATTTGAGAATTACTCATTTACGGATTTTAAGAATACTGTTTTTGAACAATTTCACTATCTCAGACATTATGTATCTTACGGAATATCTTGCATTGTGAACTACATCACGTAATTTTTAGTGTTTCCGACTTTTATTTCCTATTGTTAACTAAAAAAAAACGATGCCTCACCGCTGTAGACACTCATCTTCCAGTAGGTAATTCACGAATGATCTGTTCGATCACCAACTTTAATCCAACTTTTGTTGTTGGCTAATCATATTTCATGCACAAAAGGTCTGGATATAATAATTAAACAGTAGCCTAATAGAACGTCCTATTCGATATCTAAATTATTGAACCGTTCATATTAACATTCATTTTAACATTTTTATAATGAGCTGATATTGATTGAAAAAGCATGTTAAATCAAAGAGTATTGAGCCATTGTTTCACCGTTGCTCAACACTATGAACTAACATTAATTATTAGTACTAATTGATAAAACCTGAATCTGCTGTCTGAAAGAGTCATACTTCAGTATTTATGAATATCCTAGCACATAATAATGTGAAAACGTTATGCATTATTTTGTTGCATTAAATAGAATGGAAGCCTAAAAATGTACACTAAGTGATAATCAGGATTATTGTTATTATTCACAAATTGCATATTTAGAATCCATAGTAAGTTCAAATTATGTAGTAGTTAGTGTTAGTTTTTGAAGTATGAGATTGGAGTGAGCTGAATGACGTTTGAAAAACGTTTCTAATAAGTATACCCGTGCTGTATCTCATATTGATTGTATTTAGAATGTAACTTATAAATTTCACATCACTTTTCTACTTTATTCATATCTATAGTTTAAGATCATTTCTACATTACTATCAAATGTTTGTTGACCTCAACCACTTCATATTTAAGCGATTAGATCTTTCTTCTGATAATTTTATTGGTGTTTCTTTTATAGTAGAATGTCTTGTATCACTATATTGCATCAAAATAATGCATACTTCTATCTCTCATTGCTTAAATTTTGTCGTTCATCTGAATTTCCACACAGTTACGAAATGTGAAATTTTCTCTGTTATTAATGTCATTACGTATAAGGGGGTTATTGTATATACGTATAGTGAAGTCAATATTTCGTAAAGTTTGTGGAAACATGTAATATCTTTAAAAATACTAATCACTTGGAGTTTTTCACCTAGCAGTTGTCTAGAAACAAGTTGCAAGCTACATTGAATGGTTGTGTTAAGCTTTAGATAAACATATTCAAAGAATCTACTTCGTCAAACAATTTTTTTAATTTATGATATCTACAATTGTCTACTGCGCAATGTTTATTTACAAATTGGAACATTTACAGATGGTAAATTCATGTAGTGTTATCCGTGTTAGAAAGTTTTTTAACGAATTTCAAAAATTGTTGGGCTTTTGCCAACTTCCATCAAGTGAGATATCCATCTATTAACTAAAGGTCATATATACTGTACCACAGTTCTCTCTATCTTACTGTATAGATATGAAACATGGCAATTATCAGTAGATGACGTTCGTGGGTGCTAAGGATTCGCGAATTAAGGTAACACATATATACCAGCTAACGAACGTAAGATCAGCAACACAATAACAGGAAGCTAAGCTATTCCGCAGCGCCCCAGCTAACTAAAGTAAGAAGTCCAAAGTCAGCAAGAAACGTTTAATTCCACAGGCAGCCTATCAGACGATATCAACACACACAACTCATGCGTATATATACAAAAAGGGGGCATCCTTAGAATGTCATATATAGCGTACTAAAATAAACAATGAACCAATAAGATTTAGCGTCTTACCAAGTGGGAAACGCGAACTGAAGATGAGAAGGGAACTTTTTGGCGCAAAAACAGGTAACAGATTCGCCCAGAAAATTCTGGGGATGTAACATCCCCAACAGAGGGTTACTGGTATTTAATTATCAGTTTTTTCAAAATATCACTTTCGTTTGTTGTACTCACCTGGTAAGTAATGATAAAGGCGCAGATTATTAGGGAAGAAAAGGAAATCAGCTGATATGATTATCAGTTTTCATCGATTGACGTGGTTGCGTCATGTGTTGCGTGTGTCCTTCTACTGCTTACTTTGATGGACAATGCTGGTTAATAATTTATGCATAAATGTATCACAGCATTTATCAAAATATACTATGAAACGTTCAATAGTATGACACATTATTTATAGCATCTCCAAACGGTTGTTTCTTATAGGACATCCACATGTTTTCTGAGAATATGATTTCCAACGAGATAATCATTTACCTCCCTCTGTACATTTCTCACAATAATCACAATAACCGTCAATAAAATCAATAGTTCCTTGCTGTCAGTGGTATTTTGTAGTAATTATTACTCAAGTCTTGTTTCCTTATATGTGTACTTTAAGTACTGTGACTGAAAATATTTCCAAAAGGAATGTAAGATGTCACATCATAATCAGCGACAACTATCAAGTTGAGTGATTTTGTGTTACATATATACATGGTGGTTGGAACACCATCCACATCAATCGAGAAGTTATTTTTCAAGTTGTCCTACATTTGCAATTATCAGGAGTGTATAAATTGTGAACATGAATGTTTCATATTTGTTTAGTTGGTTCACGGTGCTAACTTTATTACTTGTTAGTCTGCGGAATAATATTGTAAATTGCTACATTCCGTTTATGACAGGTGTCCTTTTTAGTTTGACGGTAGATGTTGTTAAGGGTATCCATCCTTCATCGATTCTGGAAGATATACCATTTATTATTATAAACATCTAATAGTCGATTTTCATTGCCAAGTGTTCAGGTAATGGTAACTTTCAGGTTCAAACATTTCACCAGAAATTTTAGGTGATTAGTAGGTGATTAGGAAATAAGCTATGTGTGTCGTGACCATTTGAAGTGCAGCTGCGATCCAGAATGATGTTCACAAAAATTTAGTATGCTAGATTAAGAGAATGTTGCTAACCGTTTCTAAAATGTATGTACCGACCCTTCCTTGAAGTGAAGAAAAAGTAGATATTCCTATTCTAATTTCTGGCACTAGATTATTCTAGTGACCTATTAGATTTTTACAGCAAAATATCAAACTTTATATTAAATTACTCAAGCCTTTTGATATAAAATTCAACTATCATGTTGAGACTTCATTATCTACATAATTCATCTCGAAGACATCACCGGGATTATCAACTGGTCTGAATGATGATGAGTTTTATCAACTGAATATAAACGCTAACAAAACTTGTTGCATATTGAACAAACGTCGATCAGGATCAGCATTTTAGATTACATTGGTTATTTGGTGTTTATTAATCTATATTTTTGGTTTCTGGTTTTTTGCATACTGCATCTAGTTCTGTTCCTGTGCTTGCTTATCTATGGTGCAGTTCACGAATTTCCCAGCATTTCGCCAACTGGGCTATTGTATTCAATGCATGTATCTGAACAGCCTTGATTTAATAGCAAATTATAAGCACCAACTTAGTAGGTCATAAATTGGTTTGCATTAATTTTCACTGCCTACATCGATGTAGTCTGTATGCACTACCTGTCATCAACATGAATTAATAAAAAGAATAGAGCGAAAATCATCGTCGTTTATAATTGGCTCTTTATTACTTCATAATAGATTTAACTATATTAAGATTAGCGGCTGAAAATAATCTCCATGTCTTATACAATTCAACCATTTAACTTTCAGCAACTATTCATTACTTGTTGCACTTATGAGATATTGAAATATTGTTCTACTTTTTGAACAGATTTATTTGAATTGTTTCGTTACTACTACTTATTGAGTTAGTTAATATAAATGCATACACTTCTATTCCTTCAATTTAGCTTCGATTTCAGGTTTGTTTATTTATTTGACTGATTTTTGTCTCTCTTTATTATCATATGTTGTTGTAGTATTTTGTTTTGAGTTCACACAGTAGTTCAGTTAGACTCTGTTGTCTATTTATCTCCATCTTCGTTTTATAATCATTCATTTGCCTACAGTTCGCTTTATTGTTGTTATTCTTGTTGTTGTATGTATTCAACTGTTATCAGATAAACAATTCATAGATATTATTTATTTTATCCACGTGGTAGGAGTTTAACTGATGTTAAAATTTTTTTTAATTTGCACGCCTGGTTGATTATAGAATCACTATAAGTTTTGCCTGTATTTAGCCGCTTTACATTATCATGATTATTGAATCACAGTATAATGCATCATTTTTAATTAACTTGTATGTAGAATTGAAGTAGTTTTGTGCAAATAAGTATTAAGTTTAATTATCTTTGCTCTTCACAGATTCACATTGGTTGGGTACTACTAAAACCAGGAGCTGTGAACAGCTGTTTCATCCTATTATTGGACTTCTCAGTGACAATGAGCGCCCTTGATTCCACCAGGACCTTCTGGTCTCATAGCGAACACACGGTCAACTAGTGTTTAATTGTAGAATTTTCACTTCCATCAATTTGTATATAGGTTACTGGGATGAACTATTTGTAGAGGTTGTTATATTTAGTGCTAATATTAATTGCTAATATATTCAAAAACCACGGTATACTAGTTAGCTAATTCGTTCTAGTTTAGTGCATTTGTTGATAGGGCGCACTACATGAGCTAGAATTTAGCGCCTTCAGTTCTTGTGATGATGAAGATATTATTGTCAATCTACTGATTTGAAATTCAATTTTGTTTTATACTATAGTTCACAATGCATTACAACTATTAGTCATTATTTCTGTTAATGTGCCCCATTTACGACATAGTTGAACTATATCTAACATAGCTATTCGCATTTGAACTCGAAGTAATTCTTCTTGTAGCTTGAATGTTTACTTCACAGTTAGATATAAAGAAAAAGAAGAATCATTTTGTTATGTATTACGAAAATACACAGTGTCCTTGATAATTGCTCATCAGTGTACGGACACGTCTTCCCCGCGATTGTTAGTCCCCAAATCTGGAATAAGGAAAACAACGAACCAACAGACGGAATCGTTTTCGTATTTCAATTATGCCTTTATATATACACAAAGTCAGACCACACAACGAACCAATTAGGGATTTCACACTAATACGAAACAGGAGAGATTGTGGCAGTGTATGGAGGTAACTTGTACACAAACTAACTAACTGTAGTCTATAATAAGAGGTAATATAATAATAGCGAATATACTAAACGTGAGAATAGGATAAGAGGAACGTAACAATAATAGAAATGTAATGTTCACGTTACTCACGACCAGAATAATTGAAATATTCGTCTAAAGCACAATTCTAGAAGTTTTTCATTCTTTAGTGTTTCGATATAACACATTTTTGTGTGGATGCTGTGATCAAAATTTAAACACATCTACATGTTGTTGTAATTTTTACAAATAAGACTATTCAGTAGAATTGGTTACGTAATATTATTTTATTGATTTTTGATGGATAACAAAAATCTCCCATTGATTGAATAGATTTATAACGTTTCTTAAATTCTGTAGAACTTTTCACAATATAATAACTTTAATGTTTCCCAACAGTAGTTATCCTCAGATTTGCATGCCTAAATATAATAATAAGATATATAACATATTGATTTTGTCAGGGTACTATTGAAAATTAGGGAGTACTGAACAGTAGTTTCGTTCTAGTGTGGAACTCTTAAGCAGTGCTCACTCTAGCTTCCGCACCAAGGGTTTCAATTTCACGGCGAGCGCCTAACCCTCTATTCTACTGGGTCAGCATCCAATGGTAGAATTTCCACTTCCATCAATTTCTGCTATATATATATCTATATATAGCGCGACATTCACTCAGTGTCATTGGTGATATCTGTCTCGCTCCCGACAAGTCTGAACTCCATCTGTCAGCACGAAACGAGTCTGGTTAAAGCATACTCATAACATGCTCACGAAGCTGTGTTGTAATTGGTCCACTCTTAGCCAATCAGTGCCAACGAACATTTGGGGAGTTTCTGTAATACTCTATATCGATGTTTATATAAACTCTAGTGTAATTGTTTGTCTTGCTTTGCCTTGTGCTGTTGTTTTCTCAAAACATCTTGCTGCCTGCTCTATACTTGTTCTGATTTGGAATCAAGTCACTGTCGTTGTCAAACTGTAGAATACTAAGCGAGATTAATACATAGTACTGTCGGGGCAATAGAGATAACGCAACTGAACACCACCAGCCTCTACTCCTCACTAGAGCTTGAGGAACATCCTGAAGTTAGTCACTAGTGAGCTCGTTATTATAGTCCGAATGAGGTGGTTATTTTTGTGGATATTGTCAATTTCGTTTAATGGTACTCTGCCAACATCAAACTGTAGCATATTCAACTAACTAAATTACCAATATCCACAAAAATGACAATCTTATTTGAACTATAATAATAAGAATTTATTATAAGAATCTACTTTCTCCTACTAATTGTTTCATGACATCTAAAATAATTTGTTCTTATTATAGAGCATTAAGTAGATATAAGTAGTTGTTAAAAACCTCAATGTTTTTCAACTATCAGCCTAACATTCATATTTCTCATTTTCTTCTTATCACTTAATAATACCGATTGACTAAATAGATAGTGTGTTATTCACCTTTTACTGTTTATCCTTTACGAAAAATCTACATTCAATTGTATTCCTCATGAAAGCAATGCTTTTTAGAAGTATTTTTCATCGTTATCGATTGTTCTAATTGAAATGATGCATTCAAATACACTATTAAGTAGTAAATGTACTATTCATTGTTGCCGGTTATTTGTTTATGGATAGCGATTAGTATTGATTTATTTGTTTACCAATATTCTTCGTAAATAAACTACTCAATATTTCATCGAAGTTAAAGATAAAGATTATTAAATGTTAAAAATAAGTTATATAATATGTTGAATTGGTCTTTAGAGAGGAAAATGACGTCTCAGTTTAAGACCGAGGTAAAAGTAGAAGCTGAACACGTTTATTATGATTACATAATCCTGGCTTCAGGGAGTGTGTCAGTCTTCAATAACTGGAAGTAGATGAAAGACTACTGCCTTTGGCAGAATTTTATTGACTTTATAAATGACTTTAAATGAGGAGTGTGTTTTAATAGAGTGATCTGTGTTTACAGGATTCTGAGTAACTGAGCTTTTTATTGATTCGCTACTACATCTTATCAACCATATTGGGTAATGTTCCTGAACCCTTTAGGATAGAATCATCGACGAACGACCTGTATAACTGTGTCTACAAATTCAACTAAACTAATAAACTCATATAGAAATGATCAGGTGCGGGAGTTTTTCCTTCAGGTTGTTATTGAACAATGGATGACTGCATAACAGTAATCTTAAGGTCTCTTCAATGAAAATTTTTTTATGCCGATTAAAAATCCTTCTGTTTAGGATGTCTGCAACTTTATCACCGTCGAACTCAATATTAATGTTAAGTATTTTCTTTGGTGCGGAGGCGTCTAATAATTTTGTATTTTTTGGCTTTGTGTTCTTGTCAATAAACCTAGGTAAATATTCACTATTGATTAAATTTTTGCTTAAGATATTTAACTTTCCATCTACGATGTCAGAACTGCAAATTATATGGGTTCATATGGAGAGGGATATGATCAAATTTTTGTTTCTACTGATGAGATCTCAACATTATAAGATTAATAACTGATGATTTTGTCACTAGATGACTGATTAGTTCAATAAAAATGATGGCAACTGGCATTCATTTAATCTAGAGGATTGTTTCGATAATAATCTATTGTATTTCAATATGCTACTTATTTGTAATATTGAATTTATCTTTGTAAGCCTAACTTTAAAATCCACAATAGAGCTAAACTTACTGATTGCCATCTCTGTTCTTTTTTAAGCATGTTTCGTTATTAATCCATTGACTGAAATCCCTTTTCCCAACAGTTTAAATGAACTTAGTAACTGAAAGAAAAGTGATGTTGATTAGATTTAAAACCAATACAATTTTTTCTATACGTAGATACTTTATTAATTTATCTAAAGCATGTATCTGATCTCATGATGTTGAATTAGGAAATGCAGTAGATTGATGTTGGCCCGTTTCGTTTCATTCAGAACTCATAAGTTGGATGTACTTGCATTCTAATTGTGATTGATCAATCGATGTATTGAATATCAATAATGGGAAATTACAAACTTATACTAGCATCATTTTTGATATTGTTTTTTTTTATTTTGTAAATACTATTTCGTTACTTGAAAAGTTTTCCCATATTGATAAAAATTCACTTCTATTTCATGTTCATAGTCAACTTTCTTACTCAGAAAAAATAAGTGTTCATTGAAGCAACCAAATAGATTGTTCGACTTAAATCGATATCATGTACGCTTTGAAGCTTTAATGCCTCGTGTAAGTGGAATCGTTCTTTTTTTGTCTGTTATTTCGTTTTTAAAAACTCAGTATTATTTATGTTGATTGTTATTACTTACGATTTATTTGTGATACTATTGAATTGTGTATAAGTAATATATATATTCATATACTTTACAACTTGTTCTTACCTTAGATTCATATAAAATGAAAAATTATTACCATACTGTATTTTCTATGTTATCTATTCTTTATTATCATTAGACTCATTGAATTCGTTTAATGAAATAATGAAGTTTGGTTTTGCGAAGTTTAAAATACACTGTATATTCCTTCAAAATACTTCAAATTTACGACTAGAAATTCTATCACCACTTTCATCATCTACTAGAAAACTAGGTCTAATGAATTTGTTTTGTTATCGGAATTTTAAAGATGATCATATAGTCACAACTTCAGAGTTTTACTATCATAAGTAGGTAATACTTTAAAGTGAGTAATTTCGTTTATGTGCCTTGGCAAACAAAACTTTTATGACCTATATGCATATGAAGAACATTTTATTAAGCGAATGAATTGTTAATCGATTGGATTCGTCGCAGATTGGTATCAGTATCTTACGTTTGAAGACCAGGGAACACTAGACAGCTGTTTAGTCCTAGTATAAGACTTCTCAGCAGTGGAAATTCTACCACTGGATGCTTCCTGACTGGCTTACTGGGTTTGGCGTTCATCAAGCCTGAAGGCCTCGCTTTTGACTCCTTGACGGGATCGAAGGTGCGCACTGCTGAGGAGTCTCATACTAGAACGGGATTGCTGTTGAGAGTCCCCTGGTTCTCAAGTATAACCCTCCAATCAACCGAACGTAATACCAGTTTCTACGAAACCACCTTAATTTAAGTGTATTAGTTTGAAGATACTAATTACACCACAAAATAAATTTATGCCTCCAACGGAGTCCCTTTTCAATAAATTCATCATCAAGCGGTACAATCATATGTAAAAAAATCATAGATCAATGTATAATTGTAAGAATTCTGACTAGTCTTTGCATAAAATCTTTTAACTACTCGGTGTTTTAAATAATCACTTAGTAGTTGTAGAAAAGAAAATCTTTTTATGAAGCGTACAAATTGTGTAGTCATTAAATTGGAGGCATTATTTGTGATTATCGTTAGATTAGCGTGAAAATGTTTGAATGAGATTTGTAGAAATCAGGATGGAGACAGTCTTTGTAATTATAAGATGATAATAATAATCGTTGTTATGATAATTAATGGTAAGCGTGAATAGTAATATTAGGGGTAGGAACGAGATATGAAGTAGCAGAAATGTAAAAGTAAATAAAATCACCGTCTAGTGAAACCTATTTTTCTTAGAGGAGTCTACCATGTGCATTGTTAGTGAGCCCCATACTTAAAATGAATGAGTTGTCCAATTCACCGCAGTTCTCAATAATACTCAGCTGAGGTTGATAACCGACGAATACTATTCAAAAACGAACATATTCTCCATTAACTTACCTCATATGAAACATGAAAATTAAGATTTTTTCTTCTATCTACTACAATAGCAAACCTAGTTCGGTCTTCGAATTATTTTAGTATTACTCTGTGTTGTTCATTCTTAAAGGCTTTTTTTTTTTAATTTACCCTATTTCTTATACGATTTCACTGTTGTTATTGCTTTTTTTTTACAAATATAGTTGATATTCTCATTATTTGATCGATATAATCGTGATGCCAACTTGTCCAAGTGGATTGGACCACATGCTCTTGTTATACAAGTGAGTAATTATCCTACTCTTTGTAATACTGTTTTTTCTTCATTAACCTAATCTATGGTTTTATAATTGGTTGATTTCACTTATCACTAACGTGAGTTAAAATATTGCTCATAATTAATCCTTGTTCACAATATGATACTCAAAAGTGTCAATTTCTACAAAAATTATTCACTAGTAAAATGCCAAAGTGAGAGTATTTTTGTTATCATTACGGTAAGTTAATCATTATTTCGTGTACCTGGTCGCACCAAATTAGGAGTTGAAATGGTTATTAATTGTACTCAATTTGATTTAATATCCCTGATAATAATCGATATAGTTAGAAACAGGCTATGGGCGGACAGATCAGTACGTGATATTGGCTCATTACTTCATTAACAATTAGACTGAGCTGTATCAGAATTTGTGCTTCCGATTTATACTTTATTAAAGGTCTACGGTTGAACAGTGTATGTCATGATTCGAATTTGTCACAGTGATAACTTTGGCTGATACACACAAATGCATTTTAAAAGTTAGAAAAATATCAAGTGTACTTCTTTTACACAATATGTAGGTTGTGGCTTGTTTGAAAATCTGGGCTGCCTAGTTTTCCACCTATCAAGTTGTCTCAACAAGATCCCTCTTTGTTTGCTTTAATTAGTCAATTCTATTACAAGACTGTATTGTATATCCATACTATTATATAAAATGTCTATAACTTGTCAATATATATTAAAAAGTAATGAAATTACATCAACATGCCTATTTCTGAATTGCTTAGTTTTAACCTCAGGTCAGTCATAAGTTAAATAAACTGCCTTCAGTTTCTAAAATCAAACATCGTAACGGTTTATAAAATGAGTGATATACATTTGTAAAGTTCCAATGTGTAGAAATTAAAATTTCTGACGTTTCACGGCTTA
This sequence comes from Schistosoma japonicum, assembly GCA_025215515.1. NCBI lineage: Eukaryota > Metazoa > Platyhelminthes > Trematoda > Strigeidida > Schistosomatidae > Schistosoma > Schistosoma japonicum. The sequence goes on along the minus strand of CM046064.1, from coordinate 41,629,453 downwards.
GTGCAAGTCGCTTCTTCAGAGAAATGAATAACCGAAATTATCAAAGTTAACCTTGGTAATGATATATATCGTAATGGCCTTTTTAGTAGGATTTCAGTAATCTTGGCTTTATGGTTTGTGTTATTAAATTGCTATCATAAGGAGGTTTCAAGATTTTTCTATAGGATTGTTCTAGTACCCGAAAAGAGTGGGGTGGTGAAGTAGCTGCGTTTGTATACATTAGCTGGTATAACTCTCATTGTGTATAATTTAAGTTTTCAAACGATTATGTCTATTGTATAACATTAAAGTGCAGACTATAACCCCTAGAAAAATATAGTTAGGTGCATACTGCCAACATTTATGTGATTCCGACCTCCACATTTTTTGCACCATCTCTCCTTGCTGATGAATCTACTGGGTTTGTTTCTGCTTTGTTTAGTGGATCTCTTTTAGTTATATGTAGTAAATTAAATTCATGCAATCCCAGCTTTGTGTCGTCCCTTGGCCACCAAAACCTAGTTAATTTCTCTATTCATTCCGATGTTTTTCTTGATCCAGCTTTCGTTAATGATGTAGAAATATTTGAGACTCGCGAACAATCTTCTCTTCTCCACCCTCATCTTTGCATTATTTGTGTTCTGCCTAAAATATGTTATTAACTTGATAAAAAGTTAATTTCTTATTAGAACAGAAAGATCATGTTTAAGCGGTACTGAAGGGGAAACACCCATGATCTAAGTAACGTACTTTGGCTGACAAACCGGGATCTATTTAGAAATCACTTGTTGAAAAGTACAAAGATGTAATCACTCGTTTAATAAATTCTATTTTGATGCTTGTTGTCTCAACGAAGCAATTTTTTACCAAAACCAACCGGTTTATCTTTCGACGTTTTAAAAGAGTGAGAAGATAAAATGGAGTTATTGAAGGGGTATGAAGTTAGAAAGCTGAATGACTTCATACATCAGGAAATAGAGCAAATTAAGTCAATCTACACTCAACAACGTTTACTGTGTGAAAATCCTCCCTACGTCTGTCGATTTAAAAAGCTTACTAAACGAAGTAGTAGTATCACTCACTTAAATGTCTATTCGTTAAATGAGTCTTTCCTTCCTCATAGATCTGATTTACTGTATTTGGATTACCTAAGTTTTTAGGAAATTTTTACTGTAATGTTGACTAGAACATATCTTAGATTATCTGGTGGCGCTTAGGGCATCACACAATATAAACACCTAATGACAAAACGTACCTCCTATTTAAGAAATGTACTGATGTTCTATTGCAACCATTAACTAGTAACTTCAATAAATCTTTTTCAATCAGTATTATGCCAACAACATGGAAAAAAATGAAGGTAGTATGGTTACCATAGATTATGTTTGATGTTAGGCATATTATGTATACAAACATTTCTGTAAATTCTCTTCTTCTCGAAAAGGGGATGTATAGTTACCTATTAAACTACAGCTCTCACTAGTAGAGAGTATCGACACTTATCGGTTTGCATGCACATGCAATAGAAATACTTTGGATGCAATATCATAATATAATGTTTAGTTTCGAAAGGGGTTTTAGGTATACTGGAAATAAATTTGTCGACTGCAGTTCTGTTTTCGGTTCTGTTCTGTATATTATTAGGCAATTTTGTTGGTATCGATACAGAAAGTTGGATAATCAATTGAGTTCAACTTATTTTTTGTGGAATAGAGCAGTTTACTGTGCATTGGCAGAAGTGTTTTCCTCTTTTATTTTTCGAAATTAAGGGACTTCATGATACTATCCTTTCCCCTTTCCTTTTCTCCTTTATCTTGCATAGCTTTCCGTATTCTATGAAAAATATCATTTTAAATAGCCATGTGATCTTGCTATATATGTTTTTACCTCTAACTATTCTAATCGCCTCGAAATGATGGGATGTTAAGAAAAGATCTATATCAAGCACTCTTACACTTCATCTTTCCTAATGCTAAGATGTTAATTGTAGTTGAAGATTTGACACGGACCTGAACACCCATCGGAAATCGCATGATGTTTCTGTCATCTGAGATTGTGTAATGAAAATCATATGGAATATCATTTATCGTGATGTAACTTTTACTGCTGATCGATGTTGGTCTTTATGTATTTTTATTGTCCGACTGTAAAAAATACGTTAAACTTTGAACGTTATATTTTGTGCTACTTATCAGTAGGCAAAATTGCTGATGAGTAATTTTCACGATAAGAAGATAAAAGGTGATGAGAACTTGTTAGTATACTTCTTAGGTTGGTCTTCATTTAACACTAGCTATTTGTATTGAAAGAATATAAATGGTCAGTAGTTATTTGAAGTTAACTTGTAAAATACGCTATAAATCTCTCATCTCTCATAAATATCTCATCTTTGTAAGTGCAAATGCAATTATTCATCTATATTACTGCTTACTAAATAAGCAGGATAAAGTAACATTCTAAATATTTGTGGTTTTTCCACGGCAGTTTGCAGTCACCTTAGAACACTTTTCGTTCATTACATTATGTAAAAACAATGCCTAGTTTTGGCATTGCTAAACGATTGTTACTACCTACTGTTGTAAAGTGTTACGCATTATTTTTCCAAAAACTTTTGAAAAAAGACCATACAGTGTTTTGTTGAGTTTGGAAGTCCCTTAATAGATTACGTGATAAAACTTTCGACATTATTATGAATATGATTGTAGATAAACATTTTAAATCTTGCAAAAAAAACTGCCTAGTATTATTCTATTAGACATTAACTGTCTGTTTCATTCACATTTTCTGACTGGATCAGACTAAATTGCAGCTATAATTCGTATGTCCCAAGAGACGTATAAAAAAATTTACAGTTCCATATGTACTAAACATAATATATGAAGGGTTGCAAGAGCTATCCTAACCAACTGTCTGTGCTCGTAAATTACAGATTCTTATATATTTTTATAGAGTATTCAAATTTACAAGTCTATACATACATCTCTTAGTATTTATCCTTTACTGTCTATGTGATGTACGTCAAGAAAAGTAGTAACTTATTGAACTACTGTATGCTTAAAATGTGACATTGTACTTATCAAGTAGTTCCATACAGTAACTTCTCTTTGTATTTTTTAATAAGGTAAGAAAAACAATTATAGCAGAATAATTAATTTTATTTCATGGTTTTTCATCAACTGCATATAGCTTACAAAAGCAGGACAGGTGTACATAATCTACATGGGACGAAACCTCGAATAATTCTAAGATGAAATGTAGATGTGAATCAATTAGGAGAAGAATTATTTTGTAATACTCTAATAAATTAATTATTCCTTACGACAAACACGAATTCCCTAATTTTGTTGCTTTCATTTGTTTATACCTATTCACATTCATGCGCCAATCCACTTTCACCGAAAGAATAGAAAGGATGGTCAGTGTCCGCATTTCAGAACATATGACGCATAAGCTGAGTTTAAAAGAACAATTCATTTCTACTACTACAATTATTCTGCACTTATTTGGTAGTGGACATACTATTTATATCTCAATGTCTTTCAAAATAGTCAATAAATCCAAATCTCTTACACTCCACTGAAGCAATTGCAATAAAACGATTGACCCAAACGTCTGTGTACAAACGGGAACTAGTAAACATTGATTTGCCCTAGTGACTGAATTTCTTTAGATCCGGTTACAATGTTAGTCTTTGACACTTTATATCGGAGCTTTATTCATTTGATCATTGATTTTACTTGCATTTATCATATTTACATAACTTATGCTGCTAATCTTCTTAACTGTGAATGCGTGCTCTCCTCAGTTTTATTCTTCAGAACTTACTTATAGTTGGTCTATAAATAGACAAATTGTGTTGATGAAGTTTATATTGTTATGCAATTGTGTTTGTATTGGGTCGTGTTCTTCTTATTGATTCACATCTACATGTCAAGTTAGAATTCCTAAAAGTTTTGTCCTATGTAGAGTATGTGCAACTGTCCTACTTTTTAAATGATTAGAATTAAGTGTAGGCTGTATGCAGTTAATGAAAAATCATAAAATAAGATGGATTAGTGCATTACTCTGCTACAATTATTGTTCTTTTCTTGTTGTAATTAATTTATTTTGGACTTATTATTAATATTACTGTTTTAGGCCGATCAAATTATCATACAATCACTAGCCGCTCCAATATCATCACATGTTGCTGATCGTTTAAAGAAGCTCTTAGATAATTTACAGTCGAATTGTAGTCATTTTGGCGCCAACTTTGTGAATACTAGTCCATTTAACTCTAAATCTGTTCCACACAAATCACCGGATATCTTAATGTTTCAGAAACTTATTGAATCAGCTACAGAATTGCATAGTTTACTTCCTGTAAGTTTTAAAATTTTTTACTTTTATTTTCTCGAAAGTTGTTTCACTGTAGGTTTGTATAATATCAATTACACATAGTATGCTTATAATTCAGTATTAGTCCTACTACGAATCCAGCTTGCGAAGCCATTCGTATTATTACTATTATTATCATTTCCACCACTATTACTCTCATTGTTGTTACTATTCTTACTATTATCACTATTATTCCATTATTGTCATTATTATTATTATTTTAATTATTATTATTATTATTATTATTATTATTATTATTATTATTGCTGTCATCATTATTATCATTTTTATCATCACCTTTGTTATTATTATTGCTACTATTATTGTTGTTATTACTATGGTTATTGTTCTTTGCATTATTATTATTATTTTTGCTGTTATTTATATTACCATTACTATTATTATTACTGTTATTACTAGAACTCGTTATTCTGAATCACATTCTCAACACAACCCAGTAATAACTCAGCCTTTGTATTAGTAGTACTGTGTTGTATACCTTATGAGTAGATGGATATAAGTGCCAGGGAGTAGTTAGACTATTACCACATATCATTATATATTGAAATATCAATGTATGCGTTAAATATAGCTAAGCCGAGTGAGTTGGGTGAGAATAGAAGTACCATTGATGAACTGAGTATGAAGTTCAGATTATCGTACTACACAATCAATCGATCAACCAGTGCCTGTTGTCCCATGTGGAGTTTAGGCCGCCGACCAGCCTTATCCAACCAACTCTGTCCTGAGCTTCCCTTTCCAACTTTTCCCAAGTGCTCTTTATTCTTTTCATGTCTGTCTCCAATTCCTGACGCAATATGTTCTTGAGTCTTCCTCTATTCCTTTGGCCTCCAGGATTTCAAGTTAGTGCTTGTCTTGTGTTACAGTTTGATGATTTCCTCAATGTGTGTCCTATTCACCTTTAGCGTCTTTTCCTATTTTTTCCTCGGTTGGAAGTTGATTTGTTCTCTGCCATCGAAGGTTGTTGTTGATGGTATCCGGCCAACGGATCCGAAGTATCTTACGCAGACAGTTGTTTAGAAATACTTGTATCTTTTGAATAATGCTTTTCGTAGTTCTCCAATACTACACCATAGCAGTGCAATAAAGAGAATGAGTGGACAGTCACAAACACACACACACACACAAGGTGATGCACGTATTATAACACTTGATGACGCGTTTATAAAAGCACCGAGATTTAAAGTTCACTTTAGTAGAATGAGTGTCTAGGTTTGTATGAACTGATTATTAGAGATCAACACAGGTTTCCGCATGTGTTTGTGTTTAAAGTGCTAGTTTTTACTTCTTTTGTAAAAGAATAAATAACATTGTACTAGTACTTTAACTGTGTGAACAGTCTTCTACCATTTTCTAAACTGACGTGCTACGAAGTGGCAGTAACAGGGTTAGGAAACTTGGTTTTTAGTCAAAACGTCACGGATTCTAACCTCTAGTCAAATGTAGTTCAGTGAACTGTATTTCCAATGTGAATCTTTTTGCAATGTATCGTGAACTTGATCTTTTGTCATCTCTAAGCTTGTGTAATACTTCTAAGTTTATTGATTTTACTTACATCAGTTCATGGTGCAAGTTTAACTGATCGTATCCATTACATTAACATGGTGGTACAATCGACCTATATTGGTTGAAACATTCGCTAATATATATATATATATATATATATATATATATATATATATATATATATATATATATATATATATACCATGCTAGGCAGATCATTTGAAGAGTGGTAGGACTAAAGGTAAGAAATTCAAGTTCCTATGACGAAGTCGAGTGCTTCTTCAGGTCAACAAATGTAATCGCTTTTCTACGTTGGTATGTCTGTGTTACAGAAATTAACGTAGGGTGATTATTTGTTTAAGACATTCCCTTTTAGGTCTAAAATTAGCCTTATATTCCAGAGTTTTCTGTTTATCGATTGAGTTGCTTTTCGTCGATCATTCGAATTGATAATGAATAATTCAGTCTTGTGATGATGGCTTCCAATAATCGTGTTTTATTGACGTATATTCTCTTAAAGTAAAAACTAAAAGACAATTCATTTTTTCAACGAAAATGATGCATGTACATTTAAGATAAATGTAATTAAAATCCATTCAAAGCTTAGTAAGTAACTGAACTTGAGATTTCGGGGATCGTTTGACAACCCGTAGTATTGAGGTCTTATAATAAATACTCATTGGTTGTTTATTATGTTATGAATATTTTATTAATTTTGGTCACCATGATTACTTAAGTTTATCGATCTTATCATGTTTTTTTTAAACCTAGTCAAAATCATCGCCCTTTATTTCATTAAACCTCATCTTCTAATTATTTTAAAAGAGTGACTTGTTAGTTGAAACAGTCGGTTATCAATTACACTAAGTTGTAAGTACAGAATCCCCTTACTGTCTTTTGTTAGTATCACAGAATATCATGAGTGAAGTCAAGTATGTAGAGGTGTACATACAACTTATACAATATATACGTGTATTTTTGAAAAATATTTTTTCTATAGAATTTTGATGAACAATTTTGGTGCATTCATTGCCCAAATGTATGGAGCGAATTTCTCACAGTAATTGATGTTTTACACCCTCCCAATCACCCTGTGAATAATGATCGAATCAACAGTAGTACAATATATCGTCAATCCTTAATTGAATCATTCCCTTTAACTGTATGGTCTTTAGTACCAATTAATATACCTGTGTCTACGACTGCAAACAACAATGATCATCAATCAAATAATTCTCCTATATCTCTTATAATTGATATTGATAATAAATTAAATCCAATGGATTCATCATCTTTGTCATCTCCACATGTCATAAATCAATCAATTAAATTTTCATTAGGTTCGGTAGATCAGTTATCTACAAATCGAATTTTGTTACCACATATCATCAAATTTTGTATTACGGATCATGAAAAATTGAAAATTCCCGATGCATTAGATCAAATCATATTTATGTATCATATATATCAGCAAATTTCTTATGTTCAATCACATTTATGCCTAAATTACCAAGAATTTGCAGAAATCACTAAAAGTCGATTCACATCATCAATCAATCCGCAATCGAATCATAATGCTTATCATCAATTGTTTTATTGCGTAGGCTTTTCAACACAACGATCAATTGAATTTAATATAAATATTTGTCACCATTCAGGAGGTGATAACGATATGAACCAAATATCATCACCTAATTCAACAGAGAATAATATTGACACCAGTCTCCTAAATACTCCTAATATGTCTTCTACAAATGTTAAATTCTTTCCAAATAAGTCTCTATCATCGACATCATTATCATCATCGTCATCAACAGCATCCTCAGCAAAGTGTCCGAATTATCCTACTCCACCTTCCACTGCCGCTTCACTGCTACCATTATCTTCGCAGACATCACTTCGTCATCATCATTCTATACTTGAACCTTCATGGGATTCATTATCATTGAAGGCCGAAAGTCCTATATTGAGTGGTGGTAAATTGAATAAAACTATTTTTCGACAATCAATTAGCGGACGTATTCATTCGACAGATGATAGTCCACGATCTCTTGTATTACGTAATGATAGTGATCGTTGTATTGGAACTGCTGATAAAAATGATGGTAGTAAGCGTTCTAATAAGCTATTATATTCCAGTTCACCATCGCCTAAAGCGTTTTTAACAAAGTATCAAACGAATTCATCGATTTCATCCATCAACAGAAAAGTATGTAATTCAACTTGCCGAGATAAACCGTTACAAAATAAACCTTTCTCTGAACAAAATATTTTTGCGCTGAATCCTGTTGTGGTAAGCTGTTATAAAGTTTATTTGCTTTTTATTTATTTTGGGCATCAATATTTGAAATTGAGTAATCATTGTCGGTTACCCTACGTTTGTTTTACAATCTGCAGTGGAGCACAACTCTATACAAGGTTGAATTAACAAAAATTCACGCCCTAAGATGAGCATATGTATCTAAAATATTATCAAAGTTCCAATAAATAACTGTGATTGAGGATTTAATTCTTTAAACCCAATCGAAATGACTGTATAATGCTCTCAGATTTTAGTGTTTTTACAGCTGAAATTTCTTTACGATAAAATTGCTCAATCATGTCTTCACAATTCATCTCAATATCCTACATCCTTAATAACAATTACATTTTAATAATCAATCATAACTCTATTTATCACCTTTTCGTATGTGTTTTAGATAAAGTTGATGTGAAGTCTATGACTTAATAGTTGGAATTGAAATGCTCCGATTCATTCAAACTGAATATCGTCCACAAAACCAACAGTAACAATTATGACAAAACTAGCATTCATTAAACTAGCCTCACCTCTTTTTTCATGAAAAGGCTGTAACTTTTCGTTTATTTATTCATGCAGTCAGATAATTAGAGATGAATTTGACTTATAACATATTAGTATATTTACTTCAGTCATGCATAAAGTCTAAGTCATTTTCCAGCCTTCATCACTCGTATCAGATGAACTGACATAAACGTAATCTGTCCCGACCGTTACTGCTACCTTGACGTTGCGGTCGGACTTTCCTATCGTGATAAAACAGTCCACCTATTTCGACTGGAACAACCATTGATCAAGGATCCTCCCATGTGTAACAGACTGAGTGAAGAATGGTTAGATTAAAAGCGGCAAACCTAAGGTCCGACCGTACAGAGGTGGGACAGTAGTAAGATGTTTCTCTCAGATAACGAACATGACAACGATGCTGTCTTTTCACGAAGAAAGGGTAGAGTTTGAGAAGGTCGACCCTAGATATGTACACTCCGCCTTATTCCACGAATTTCCGTCTCTGATGGTAAGACCCTCCCAAATATGGAGCTAATACATCAAAAGGATGTATGTTCTACCTCAAACAGCTGCCTCTTGAGCACTATGGTCACAATCCGGAATCGTCAAAACTTTTAATCCAGCTTATTTTTCAGGCACCTCTAGAAGAACCTTTCCCCTATATAGAGAATCGGTATTTGATAATCGCCCATATACCTCTAACAGCATTCAAGATCACCATCTTCATAATAAATCATCTGACTGTCATTGAGGAAAACAGCACCCACCTGCACGATCATATTAACCATATTAAATGATTATTTTCGACATGTCTTATTCAATCAGTATTTTTACAAATAAATCGAAATCGTTTCTCAGATATTTACTCATTTCGAGCAAATTAGTGTTATCAATTGAACTATTGTTAAATGAACTTAATGATAAATTAGATAATGATTAGTTGAAATTTTGTTCGAATCTTCTAGCTTCTATCATTTTAATGTAGATGAAATCTGGTAAATACATTAATTTTATGATCATGTTATATGAAATCACATATTTCGTATAATGTTTTTGAATAGATTTTAATTACTTTGATTAATAATTAACAAAAGAGAATACATTCATGTGTATTAGTGGAATATAGACCGGATTAAAGCATGTTTTGTGCATGATTGTGATGGCACACGCTAATTGGCTATTTCTAAACTAATCAGCTATAGCGGATTATTGGAAAAGACTTTAGAAGCTTCTTATGGAAATACTATAAATATATTAACGTTTCTCTAACTGTGAATTCCTATTTCTTCTACCCTTGTTATTTGGGATACAATTTCGTTCCTTTTCAAAGGTATTCTGATTTTGAGTCTTATCGAGTGTCTAAGAATACTAAGCAATAGAAGTGGCTGGGTCGTTGTGAGCAATAAATTATAACAATTTGTTTATTTCTTTTCATTAATAACACGTACTATTGTTTTCAATCTAATTTCTTGTTCTAGAATGATACTTGGACAAATAATTCATCCACTAATAATATAAGTGAACAATTTTCAATTTCTAGCGATTTATCTGATCTGCAAGGTATATCAAACTCAATAGATGATTGGACTGAACCATTTGAAGTCTTATCTAAATTGAGATCATCGTCTACAAATGAAAATAACGACATATTATGTTCACCTCGTGATCATATTATCGATAATCAATATGGTCATTTTCATTCCTCTCTTAACCATCAACAGTGTAATCATCTACGTAATTCTTCATCGTTTCTATTAGGTCCAGATGAGATTGGTTCAGAGTTGTTAGATAACTTTTCAACTTGTACATCGAATCCTACTGAAACTACTAAACCAGTAACAGTGGAAATGTGTAAACACTCAGAACCAGAAAGAAATGATACTGATCAGGAAAAATTTCGCTTATGGAAAATATCAAATATATCGAGTGTAATTATAAACTTAACTGGATTCTCATGTGAAGCTGGTATGCATAATTGCGATATCAATAATGTTATTGGATATTATTTTCATATGGAACATATGTTTAATATTTAGGAGCAGTAGGTTTGCTTTCTACGTATGTCGAAGCTCATCAACGACACAATTTCTATAAATCCAGGATTGTTATGATTGAGTTTCATAATTTTGTATTGTTTAGAAACAGCATAGCCGTATTAATTCTGTTCATTACGTTGGTTCGAATTCTTCAAGACAGCGTATATTTCTTATTTAGTGCTATTAAGTACGAAACCGTAGTCATGCAAAGTAATTAAGTCATAAACACCGTTGGATGCAGCACAAATATATGTCTGTCTTAAATGTATGCATCTATAAAATGGTACCTGGAACATATGTGCCATAAGTTACCAAACCTAATGAGCACCAACTTAGTAGAAGTAGTACGGAAAAAAAAGAACATATAGTACTGGTTGAAGGAACCAGTTCGCAGATTGTTAAGTAACAATTTTATGTTGATAATTTGAGGGAAGACAAAGAATGAATGCATGTGAACCACTGTGATTGATTCTTAACTGTTACCCAGAGTATCCAAGTATCGGTTTTAAATAATACGTTCAAAATCCACCTAATGAGCAAAATATTAGTATTTATGGTTATAAGACTACTATACATGGTAAGTGTAGTTTGAAGTAAATAAATAAAAACTAAGCAATACAAGATATGAAATCAAAACTGGGTATTTAGAACAAATACATCCGTTATCCGATAACTGACTTCAAAGCATGCTGTCAAAGTGTTGGTTATTACTGTCTATCCTATAGACCAACATTTTGAAGTCCTTATCTCCAGAAAGGATTCACTAAAATATCAATTGAGAACACAATGCGTTATTTATTAGAAATAAGCTTCCTACTGTTTATTTCGTTATATACGACATGAAGTAAAGTTTTTTGAGTTCACTAATAAAATATGCTCCTATTTACTCTGTATTGGACCACATGTTTTAATAAATGACGTTTAGTGGTACTAAGTGTTTAACTATGTGGAAGTTTAATGGTCTGGGTTAAGGACTTATAACCTTAGTAGTTGAATGGCAAATATTTATACCACTAAGTTACTGTTTCACATTGGATAAATTGTGTTCTTGTAGTTGATAACATTTTTTGGTTCACTAAATTTCATATGACAGTCAAAAGTATTTCTCTTTCTCTCTTCTATAATTATTATCTTGTGACAAATCTCAAACGAAGGTATCAATGTCATATGTCACTTTTTTGTGTTTACCAATAATCTCAATTAAGGTTTCTTTGTAAAAGAAAGATATTTCAAACAAATATGGATACTATTTACGTTATGATTATAGACTCACAAATCCCTAACTCGTTATTCCTAAATGATTATTACATACATATATGAGCTATATCATGAAAAAAGATAACTTAATGATCCAGCAGTTACATCATTTGATTTTCAATTAATAAATCGTAGGTTTGGTCTCTACCCTACCATCATGCATTCTTTGGCTGTTGGTCTAATCTGTGGTAATAGATACAAATTACCTGGTTTGTGTCCGCGTGTTATTCGCTATCATTGACTGAAGGCACTTTGTAGCATGGTTTATAACCGGTCATATTGGTGCAAACGTATTCACTGTTTATGTTTTTCTGCATTTTAAGTTCTATTGTTCTTTCATACACACCTTTACTGCATTCTTCTCTACTATATTCGATTATCGTGTTATCCTTGTAAATTTGGTATTGTTATGATAATGTGGTACGTCAAATTGGACCTATCGGCATATATTCCAAGTTCTACGTTATTAATGACTAGTGCATTAACTTCGTTTAAGCTAATTAAATAGTATCATTAGCTTTCATGTGAACAGTGTATTTCAAAACGGAGTACATAAACTTACATTTGGTAAATGAGCTACATTATTCTTTACATTTTAGATGCTACGAATTTAGAGGCACGTTTTTGGATTATGTTCAAATCACTTCGATTATTCATGAAGCCTGAAGAAACATTTGATTGTTCCATTACTTCTTCATCTTGTTATCATTTTGGACAACAACAAAATGATGATTTTGTACAATCTGATTATTTGTGGTCAATTTTTCTAAGTTTCGGTGGTGATCCAACAGTTGGACTAATAAAGCTAAATCCAGCTAATGATAATTATCCATGGTTATGTATTAATGCTATATTATTAAGGAATTGGCAAGTTATTATTCCATCAACAATTGAACAATTAATTTTTCAGGTATGGCATCAAATTAACATACACAAAGGCATAGATCAATTAAATGGCGGTAATTCAAGTATTCATAATAACAACAATAGTCCAAATACATCACCTCCCAAACGTTCAATTCGTTTACTATTAAAACAAGGAAGTTTAACATTGAAACTGGCATCAAACACTAAAGAAGATCTGGAACAATTAAAACTTTTTAAAGAGGTTAATAATTTTTAGCCCATAAAATACATTTATAACTTTTCTAGTTAACATTTGAGAATGTCTGAGATGGATTTTTTTTCCACCAAAATGGAGATTACTTCTGCAGGATTCATTTAAAAAGTTTATTTATTGAGCACCTAGCTAGGTCTTTTTGTATAAAGGTTGGTGGTAATGCAATTTATCTACTTTATTCGAAATCGGTACTACAAGCATTCTACTCGTGATTTACTGGTTAAAAGCCGAATGCTTTAATTATGTAAAACATCACTTCTGGAATAATTTATATCAATAGTTAATGTAATTATATAGAAAGTTAACTACTTTAGTATTCTTTATCACTTATCAAAAGCCTAATTCTTATCACGTATTAGGAAGCACTACAACGGTTAGTATATTTTTCTTGTTTGTTTTTTGAAGAAATGAGATTCAGTTCAAGCAGTGCCAATACACTGAGGATTACGTATCTAACATTGAAAAATGTTGTAGAAGCAGAACAATTAACTGCCCGATTAATTTATTAGTCATTTAATAAATGGAGGAGGGGGCAGTACCCATTATTATAAAAATATATTCATTACATTTTTTAAGTTGTTTTAGTTCAAATGTACATCATTAATAGGAGTGTGTTACCATGTTTTATGCTGAAAATTGTTTCAACTCCGTCAACTGTTCCCAATCGGTTTAATTTTATCATAGATTTATTGCTCAGAATAATTCTGTCATCGTTTAAATTTTCAGGACAGGTCGTCTAGCAGAAGGCCCACTTATTGATTTAGAATACACAAATGGCATAGTCATTTTTGGTAAGGATACTGATATGATTCAAAGTCTTTCGATAGCAATAAACAACAGTGTAAGCATATTCGGGATACGTTTTTCCCCCTGTAAATACGAATTATTGCTTCAGGATTAGTGTGGCTAAACATCTGATAGAGAGTGAATTTGTTGAGCGCTTCGATCAGTTCACTTATTTTGGAAATCTGATCAGTCCTGATGGATTAGTGTGTGACGAAATCTCTATATGGATTCAAAAGTTCAAATGGCTTTTACTAATTTACATCACTTATGTCGTAGGAGAGATATCGGTCTGGCAACTAAGGGACGAGTATACTACTAAGATGTCCATTCTGTTTTGCTGTATGGTTATGAAGCTTGTCCTTTAAGTATCACCAGGATCTTCGAAGCATCACTCGCGTTTCCTGAGATCACTTGGTTGAGGTTCTCACGAATGTCGTAACCAATGGCTAAAGACTTTAGGTGACATGGGTGACATTAGGTTGCAGTGGCGCAGGTGCATTTGTCCTTTGTCTTTCCCCAAATTGTCAACTCAAAATAATCCTATACCTTTCTTCTTACGAACTGATTCTTCCTCCCTGTACCAGATTCTATATTTCTACATTTTTTTCTTAGTACCGTTAAAATAACTACTGCTTCTACTTATTCGGTATTCATCTTGCTGTGCTAACGAGGAGTGATAGATACACATATGTATCTGGTTCTATGTTATGCATAGATTGTGGTCCTGTAAATCATTTATTTCTTAATTCGTAATAATAACCAATGTAAAGTGGATCTATATAGAAATGTGTGTAGATTTTTTGTTTTAGATGAAAATCTAAGTTTTTTATTTGTTTCCACCTTACTTATATTGAAGTGTATACTTCTGTGTGTGTGTGTTCTTTTCTGAAATAGAAGAATTGCGTTGTGATTAGTACACGAATGAAAATCAATTGGCTATATAGTTGATAAACAAATATTTCACTACCTGCTTATCTACAGATATCATGATCGCATGTTAACCAAATATGTAGTATCTAATGAAGCAGTTGCTATCATTATTAGTAATGATAGCCTCACAAGTAATTATTAATAGAATACCATAGAATACTGGGTCAGTTATCTTTATTACATATTCAGAAGGATGCTTATCTCTATGTACAAGATTTACATAAATTCGTAATCAGTTTCAGTCTTAAACCCAAAATATGAATAGAATCTTAAAGGAAGTATATTATTATTCTACGACTAAATCTTCATACCTATTTGACCTTTATTTATCATCGAATTAATCAATTCCTTTGCATCATTTAATGAAAGGTAAGCAAGTTCAAAGAGTTTTGTTCTATGAGGAAGACTAATTGTTTAATTATAACTTACATATTAGTTGCTTTATCGTTACACCGAACGCTTATTCTTTGAGTAGATTACTGTGTGAAACTATGTATATTTTACTCATTGAAGGTGTTTACTATTGATACTGATGTATAAGAATAATTCATCACAATATCAATAATGGTTATCCGTTTTTTGTTAATTTCTTTCAAAATAGTTATTTCTACAGCAAGGATTAATTATTGAACTGACAAAGAATGGCATATTTCAAATAACTTCTGATCAATGCACAATGAATATAGAAGAATTCAGTACTACTGGATCAACTAGTGATGATCACTATCTTCATGATAATAAGTCATTATCATCTTACACTGCAATCAATCCTTCTAATACTTTTCATAATATCTTAATTAATCGTTATGCATCTGAGAATAAATTACTCAAAGATAAGGTAAGGTTTATAAGTTATTGTCATTACTATTTATCTAGTTTTGTGCTTATAATTTGTATAATGTTCAATTAAATTTAAACACTATCGATAAGATAAACTGTAAGGCTAAGATTGTTGGTCAACAAAAAATTTCATGAATGAAAACCTCAACAAACAACATAGAATCTTATCTGAATGTAGCACTATTTTAATCCTTATTCTGTTTATCACCAGAGATTAAAAGAAAAGTTAATAAAACTGTTAAAATAAACAAGATAAGTGTATTCAGTGGTTGAAATCTATCATCATCGTCCGTTGTTAAATCATTTTGATAGGTACTTTTAGATATGATGAAGAAAATGTCTCGTTGAACAGCATGCTACAGGAACTAGTAATTGCACATTAAATTTCCTAGTTCGGTCAACTTATTCTACATGTAAAAGTATATAAGGAAGTGGTCGTGGTCGATAATACAAAGATTAGCTGCATGAAAAGTTGAGTGGATTGTTCTCTGGAGAAGTATTTTGAATAGTATTTTCTTAGAAATAGTTTTTGAAAACTGTTTTCTCTTCACAATGGAAGGTAGTTACGGGGTAGTTGGCGGAAAATCCTGGACCTACATCTTGTGCCATTTTCGGACTTATCAGGAAGGGATACCTGCTATTATATAGTATTATTGTTGTCTAGTCAATTAGACTAATAACAACACGTTGCAACTTGATCAACAGGACTCAGTCACAGCTGCGAAAGACCTGTTAAAGATGAAATTTATCGCTACCCATCGATTAATCAATCCTTTTCATAGTCTCAGTAAATGGTGGTAGACATTCATTTTCTTAGAACCGCGTCGTCATTATTGAAACCCAGCTTTGAAAGTACCAGTCCGTCATAAGCAACATCTAGACTTAGCCTAATATATATTGGCCCAAGTCGCCACGCCAGTTATTCATATCAAGTGGATTTTAGATTATTTTGTTCAGTATTGAACACATGAAAAAACTTTCATAGCGTTTTCTTCAACCATCTACCCAATAGATGAGTAACTTTATCATATGATGATCGTTTTTCGATCTCCATCAAATGGAATTAAGTAACTTTGTTGGCTTTTGAGCGATTTGGATTCAGAAGAGCTCTATACTCCGTGCAATAATTTCTGAGACACTTCTCACATATGGTTGAACGATATGGTTCCTAGGAATTATTTTGTACCTATAGGTTAATTTTATGATGTTGTGAGGATAATCATTCTTTTGGTGAGGACTTGTAAGGAGATTTATGCACGCAATGTTTGTTCTTCTGAGTAGTGTTTGTACACAAATCCTCTGTAAATCACGTTTCCTACGTGATTAAATGGTTGTGATTGTCACTCGGCTACTTAAACCATAACAGTTCTTAACCTGCAAGCTATTTTACCTGTTGTCCTACTCCCTAAAGTATATGAGTACTTACAAAATTGTAACAGTCAAACGCTAATAGCTTAACACCAACATGCTGGCACACTTAGTTTTAATTAAATTCAGGTGGTTTTGTAGAGATTGGTATAATTTGTTGTCTGTATTGGATACAAATTGGTGTTGGTTGGGTTCTATTGAAAGTCAGGGAGCACTAGAAAGCTGTTTTGTCCTGGCATAGAACCGCTCAACAATATACACTCTCGGTTCCGCTAGGGGGTCAAATCCAGAGCCTTCGGGTGTCACAGGGAAAATACAACCACTTTCACCACTAGGCCAACTAGAATCTGATAGTAGGATTCTCAGATTAATCATTTTGTGATATAGCACAACTTTATTTAGTGTCATTAGTGATAACTATCTCACTGCGAACAATTGATACCCAACCAACATCAATCTTTGATAAATTCAATCAATCAAACATTTGATTTGAAGCTATACATTATCCATTATGCGCCCGAACTGAAATAAGCAAATTATAGTTAAGAGCGTGTAGTGAAATAGTTAAAATATGATTGGTTTAATCATTAATTTACCGTCTATTGTTTTATACTCATAGCTATTAATATTTTATACTTGATGCTGTCAGCCGTGACAGTAGCTAGTAAAGTAAATTACATGAGGTAATAGTAATATTGTTTATGCTTTTAATCTCGATGTATATATGGGATAATGAAGTGAATGTATGTTGTCACCTTTAACTGTAACTACCTTTATAATTCTTTTATTGTTATGTCTTGAGCTTGACTAATATTGACGTATGGAAAATAATAATCTTGTTAAGACCAGTATACAAACCATCAAGTTGTTATCCTTTCGTAAATGATCGGCCTAAACGGAATAGATTGGGAACACATACCGTTGATAATATATGTAAATATATAACAGACTAATTAAGATAATAATATAAGCACATATCAACGACTATATCACTATATCAAGGCAATCTACTCAAGAAGCACATATGACAACAGAGGCTGATCAGTTTCAGGTTCATTACAAATCAACATGAAGATATAAGCTTATTCTAATTACTTAACAATAACATTTAGTATAGAAATCTTTGAGTAATAATAATTTGTTGTAGTAGGAAAACACTATGACAACAGTTCATAATTTACATTAGAAACTTAAAATAGTAACTACAATAATAATAGTTAATAGGCATTCAATGCATATTCATAAATGAAACGTTTGAATGTATTCGTTCCTGAACTTAATCATTTCTTATAACAAAGTAAGTAGGTTTGTTTTTTTTTTTTTTCTCTTCTCCTTAATTATACAATTTATCATTTATTCACTATGTTGTATTGTATTATTGTAGATTGATGCATTAACAATTGAATTAATGAAGTATAAATTATTGCATAATGATTAATTTCAATTAACAATTACATCGAATTCAGCATTCATACTATTAGATAACTTTATTATTGACATTTTCTCTTTATATTCAAATAAATTACAATGAAGTGAACATTTTCTTCTTCTTCTTCTTCTTCTTCTTTGTTCTTTCTTTTGTTGATTCTATGTGTGTGTTGTTATACTTCAATGTTCATTCTCTAAAAAATGTGTACATATACAGTTCAGTACTTTGTTTCTTCACTTTCATTTGTATAGATTTTATTAATCTTTATTCTATGTACAATAGAATTGACTTATTTTCATTTATTGATTTATTCATCCTTCAACTTTTTTTTTATATTTTATTTTGTACTTTTTTTTTTCCTTCATAAAATCAATATCAGTTTTTCTATTTTCCATCTCATTAAATGTTAAAAATATCAATAGCTAGTAGCTAACTCAATAGTTATATAGTTAACTGTTCAATGTGAAGATACTGGGCTCGATTTCCTGGTAGGATTAGTGAATTCCATTCTAGAATGAAATAGCTATCGATTGTCAGTTCTTGATTTTCAATAATTGCCCAACTCAGATTAATTGATTATATTGTTAACTTTTTTCTTCTCTATTAAAACAAAGAGTATCACTTTGATGTATTTTTCTGATATGCATTTCTCTTTTCTGTATCAATTAATTTATAAACGAATAATAAAGTGTATCTATGTAGATACAGAATAATCTTTGATTTTGTTCTATCAGTTTGTCTGTATTACAAATACTATACTGTAGTGGAAAGCGTAAATCATCTGATTTGCTAGTCTTAAAATATATCGATTTAGACAGGTTATATTTGTCATGGAAACATCTGATTTCTTAGTGATATATGAATGTATACAGTTTACAGATTATTATTAAAATATTGTAAAACATTGTAGAATAACAAGTTATTTTCTGTATGTTTCTTACTTTGGCTACACTTTCATTATTGAGTGATTAGTTGAAATGTTTTTCATAGGAATTTTCAGAGGATTTTACTTACTTGATATGTTTTCATCTTGTATGAAATGGTTAGAGACTTTAGGTGATATGGCGCAGGTGCATCCACTCCTTGTCTTCCTTCAAATTTTCAGTTTTTGAGCTTATCATAATTTTCTTCTTACTGAATTACATTTCCTCAAATCTTATCTCCGATCTCTATGGTTTTCTATTAGTATTTAGTGTGTTACTACCTCCCCTACTCTGGGATTTGGTCCGACAATGTAATTTCTATCTGCTAATTGAGGCATGGCAACTTGAACTGATGTACGTATGCATCAAGTTCTAAATTTTAACTGACTGACTAACTTTCGTCTTGTATAGCAGATATATTTGTGATTTAATGTTGTTTTAATAAACCTACTGTTATATGAATGTCATTCACCTACAACGGAGCTAAACATTTCACTAATGGACCATGTAAATGTAATTTCTTGTGTTGATATATTTCAGTAATGACTTTATACACCCTATAATTTTCAAGATAGCTGATATTTTAAGTCGCTGTGCATATCTACATTATATATTCTTTATATTTTGGAGTTATTACTTTATTGTCTTAACAGTCTGTCTTATCTTTCACAAATCAAAGTACACACATGATAGCTGAATAAGAATTCACGTAACATGATTTCTTCAACCAATAGCTAGACAGTTGTGACCATACACATTTACCGTCTAGGAATATCAGTCTTACGACTACGAAATACTTTAGGCAAAGTGAGATTGTTTCCTCTGTTTTTATAATGTACAAAGCTGTGAACCATACTATTTGGTAATCATTGAGATGGTTTATCCAGTTTTCAAGTAAGTGAATTATTTCAACTCGTCAAGGTCAATTCATTCACACAAACAACCGAGATTTAAAGGGGACACGGAATTCTATCGGCGTGGTTGTAATTCATTTTATGTAACTTTCCTTTTTATCTTGTTTGGCAACATTAACTCATATAGCAAGTGTTGAGAGAACAGGAGAGCCTGACCAGCACGTTCGAGGCGCCCTAGGCTATGGAGTCATTGAATGATGAGTCTTTAGCCAAAGTTCACTTAAATTAGGCAGCTATACTATTCTGATCGAAGAGAGTATAGTCTTACTATTACTTGATCGATAGAATTCGATAAGCACTAAGAACTAGAAACTGTATAGTGGTTCACTACTCATTGGCTAGCTAGTGTAAATAATAGTTTAACTGTTGTTATATAATTCGTCTTTTGCCCCATAGTACAATATCCATAAGAGTATATGTTCATTGTAGTACAGTGTTCAGCTATAATTCGCGGGGAAATTTATACCAATTTGGTTGGATACGTAACACAACTCAATAGTTAAACATACGTATATTCGTTTTGTGGTTACAATATTACGTAGTATAGGCTCTAACGTGTACGAGTATGGGTAAATGGATGTTGGTTCGTTTGCCTTGCTGGAAAATTAAGTTGCATTCCTACACGGAACTTTAACAACCAGCAAACTGTTAAATCGAAACCCTTAGCTGTCTTCATACAAAGTTCTAGTCAGTAATACCTAGTAATATTTCAAAAACACCATTTTTCACCAGCATATGCAATCCGAGTATTAACTAGTATGTTTGCTTATGTAAAAATATTCCTGTAGTATGGAACTATATCCAATCACTCTTACCTATTTCTAAACAGTCCGGTATATCTTTCAACTTCTAAACATCTTAATACTGGGGTAGTAACAGCTTGATAGTTAAAGAAGTTGGTTTTCAACCATTCGGTAAAAAGTAGTAACTCTGCTCTGCTTTTTCTTTAACAGAGGTAATATCACTAGTTTCCATAATTGTAGTGTAACTTTCAATTTCTAACGTGGATCTTCGTATGGCGAGAGAATTACACAAGTGCATTCTAATTCATGTGGTAAAATCGCAAAAATTATATATCTGCTGGATCAAAATCCACAAAGTATGGTAAGAATTCAGTTGCATTTCACATCAAAAATCTCCCATAATGCCTCATGGTAATATCATGATGAGTCCTATCTCTTACGAATCAAAATAACTCATATGATGGATATGAACAAAGAGTGTTCATAACCTCAGAAGAGTGTAGACTATTGCAAATATACTGTTTAAATAAGAACCATCATAAATCACTCCTACTATAAGGAAATACTAAGTGATCGCAGTAGCGATTTAATACACACATGCTTTGCGTTAAGATAGCAAACCAGTTAACTTTCTAAAAAATGTGGGAAACTGCATACAGAAACATAATCTAAATTCTTTTATCTGGTGACTACCTGTCAGTAATATAATAAAAAAGTTTCTGTACACATTATAATGTGAGAATATAAAAAGTAGTGTTCAACATAACATTTAGATACTATGTATAGGAGAGGTAAGAAAATAGAAGATTCGCTTTATTATGGTCCCAAGTTAATTTATTACACTTGTTTAGTTATTAAGTAGAGATTTCAACCAATTGTCCATTATTGGTAATAAGTTATTTAATTGACAATTTGGATTAATTGAAGAGTTAAGTAAGCATATATGATAATGGATGTAATGAAAATGTGGCAACATGTAAAAGCAAACCACATTTTTAACAAATATCAAAGTTAGTAAGGACTGTGAGGTTCAACCCATCCTTCATAAACTAATGATAAAATATTTACATTAGTTTATGAGTTTGTAGTGGTAAATAATCCCCTAAATAAATAGTTGCATACGCTTTCGACATTTATGCTGACCATATTTGTTTTAGCGGACACTACTAGTTGGAGGCGCTCGGTCACGCATCACGACACAACACGTGTGAAGCATCTCTCTCTCCAGTTAAACAGCCTAGATGTTGCTATTCCATTGACGCTCTACTTACGATCAAATATAACTTTCCTTCCATCCTCCATCGCCTTCTGATTTATTCTCATTCATACGAATGGCTTCAGTCGTTAGAAGTGATTCTGGTTATACGACAAACGTAACTTGGTCATATACTGCGTGCACTTCAAGTCATATTAAATCTATTTTGTATGCTGTTAAAAATCGCAGCAGAATCAAACGCTAGACAATTTTTTTTCACAATCGATCTTGTACTGTCTAATTAGATCTTCTCAATTGCTATGCATGAATCTGTTTCTAAACTCATTGAAACTTGCATATATTTCAAGATGATTGTTAAGATAAAATTATAGCGATATTTTGACTTTGTCAAACGGTTAGAACTGAAATTCCACCGAGCCTAACTAAGTGTATTTGTCACAGATTGGTGGCAGTTGAATACCAATAAGAATCAAAGAGGATCGGACAGCTGTGTCATTCAAATACAGAACTCTTTAGCAGTGCGCTCCCTCTATTTCACCAGGACATTTTAGGTCTAACGGCGAAAGCTTAGCCACCTGCAACACTGGGACGACTTACAATGGTAGGACCCCTACACGCATCAATTTGTGGAACTAAGCCGACATCAATGTGTGGCGAGTACAATCGACTAAACTTAATATATATCTGTTGAGTAGAGCCAAAAAACCCCTTGCAACAAGTTCAGAAAGGCGTAGAAATCAATAGAGAAAATTGTGTCCAATCAGCACGCAGGTAGTTTTCACCAGAAAATTCTAGACCAATGAGAAGTCACGTGATATATCTCTGATTGGACGGTTATCTTACTACTACTGTGTTTAGTAAGATATAGAAATCTCTAGAAGCCTGAAAGACATTTATGATGATATAAATATCCTAGTTTTTGTACATAATTGACACCTTGCAGTAAAGTGTTGGTTTGCCACATTTCCTGTCTTCTCTCTCGTGTTCACGTTGAAGTGTAGTTTTAGCCTGGGGGTCAAGTCAAAGCTTAGGAGTCAAATCAAGCGGTCCACTTAGACGAGATTAATAATTGACGACAGAGATTTCGCGGTCGAATAAGAATCCAAACCACGCGTCACAACAACATCTCAATAAAATTTTCAGTTCAAGGATAGTCAGTCCATAAGTGATTAACTTCAGGATGTTCGTTAAGTTCGAGAAAAAACTCGTGACCGGTGAAGTTCAAACTTGTTGAAAGTGAGACACTATCATCAATAGCATCAACCGATTGTCGTGCTATATCACAGATTGATGAAGGCGTGTAGATGACCAAACATCAGCATGGAACCTGAAGGTCCTGGGTTAGATTTATAGGCAGGATTGAGAGCACGCACTGCTACCAAGGAGTTCTATACTAGAACAAAACAGATGTTCAGTGCCCCCTAGTTTTCAGTGACACCCAACCAACAGCAGTCTGTGATGAATAAAAACAATTAAACATAATATCCATATCCGAAATCTACCTGAATTTGTATTAGTTTGATTTTGTCATTCAAGTGTACAACGAGAAACCATATATTTTGGTCGTTTTTTACTCTGACAAAAGGTGATAGGTTGCAAAACGTTAAAAAGTAACCGATTTCGTGAAAACGATTTAGTTTTTGATACTTTACAACATTTATCATAGAATTTATTTTTAAATAACACAAGCGAATACATAAGTTACGTAAATTAGTTGAAAAAACAAACAAACAGTTATTTACTTAGAAGAAGAAAAGTATCTGATGAGCCAAAAAAGCTGTCGAATTCATATTAAATGCAAACATTTTATTAAATAAGGATGAATTTTCTTAGGAGTGAGAACATGAATCCGTCCCTGGAGCAGACTGCACAAGAGTTTTATCAGGCAGAAACCCATGCCTACAGATAATGATTATAGAAAAAAAGGCGAATGAATATGTTAAAGTAATCAAATTAAAATAGTTTAAAAAATTTCTTAGTCTACGAACCTGAACTAAACTACATTCTTTTCGTCCCTTTCATGTGATTGTAAGGGAAAATAGATTTTAGCCTTTTTATTCTTAGTAAACCATTCAAATCGCAAATTAGTAATAATCGAATAACTGACTGAAATTGTTGAACGAATCACTTGCACTGTGAAGAATGATACTATAAAATTATACAGACAGTTGGCAAATTATCGTTTTTTTTTCAAAAGCTTTCCGAAATTGTAAAATAGTATACTTTTGAGTGTAAAGCGATAGACCTGAAATAAAATTAATTCATTTCCTTCAAACTTGCTGGAGATTCAGACTTTGATATTAACAGCTAGATGTGATTTATGAATCACAATCGCTGTACTCCATACGCGTTGCATACGAAGTAGCCATGTTAATTGCAAGAAACTAACAATACAACCCAACTTTGGTAACAAAACAAGTGTATTATAAGTGGATTACATCACTATTGTTTATAATTAAAATAAGGGTTCACATAAGACCACCATTTTACTTACTCAACTAAATAATTATCTAGGTCATTTGGGTAGAATTCATCACCAAGATCTTTAGTGATAGAAAGTAAATTACCTATCAACTCTCCATTTTTGTAGACTACAATAGCAGGGACACCGTGGTGAGACTGCGAAAAGATGTAAGAATCAAAAGGATTATATAAATCAATGAGACAAGTTAAAAACAGATAAACAAGAATTATCGAAACTATCTAATAATATAAAATATATGTTATCTAAAATCTATAAACACAAAATATTCCAATGTTTGAAACCGAATATTGTTTGCAAGGAATGTGGTCACTCTCTATATGATACGCCAGATAGCAAAAGTCAATAACATTAGATGTACATTCTCTATATAAATGCACCTTCAGCGGATACTTGGCTCCCAAATATAGAGTATTACATGACGCCAAGTTGTATTAGCTACTTTAATTAAAGCCATTTTACAATCGAAGAAAAAAAACTGCATGGAGTAATCAAGTAGCAAATAATCTTAAAATATCTCCCAAATTTAGAACAGTATGATAAAGTTGATACCTCATGACTCTAAAAATAGCTATTCTACACAGCAAAAAATACTATCGATACTGTTGAATGTCGTAAACGGTTTTCGTTGCAGTACCGAGGCTCAAGTTATTTATGGAACGACCTTTGTGAACTCTCAGTCAAATTAAATAACCATTATACACTTTCCAAATGTATGATTGATATATTAACAAGAAAAAAACCAAGAACACGTCGAGAGCCTGCAAAACCAGGTGGATGTGCATAGAAATCTCGCATATATAAACTACTAATGATTCAGACTGGGATACGTAGGTGGTGACCTAGGTCAGGCGAATAACTCATTAAAAAGAAATAATTTATATTAGGTTTTTAACAGTTATCATCTTTTACAACACTTGAGAGCTGACAAAAGCGCATCCGCACTTGCCAGGTACACCAACGACATCAGAATCGCACAGACGTTAGCTTAAGACCAAACGACGGTATGACAACAGTTCTATTTATAGCTAAAAGCAATGTGGACAGCTGAAATTGATGGAAGTATAAAAATTTCATACACACACTTTACTCGCAACCAACGAAGACGTTTTTTTTATTTCTAAGTAATAAACCAACGTCGTTGAAGTTCCGAAACCCAAGGTAAAACGCCCCACTGCAAGAATGGTTGCGTTTGTAAAAAAGCTATGTAATCCGAAGCAGAGGTGAGAAATTAAATTCAGAAACAAAACTTACAGAATAAATAGAATCTAGTGTGGAAAAATAAAAAAAATTGTAAGTACATTGCATACACAAAAATAATTAAAGTGCAACGGACGCATTGCAATGGCAACACTTACGAATCGATAACTGAGATGTGCATCGGAAGCTCGGATTCTACAGAACTTAACATGCGGGTAATTTTGAAATATTTTTTCCAGGCAAGTGTTTACTTTTGCACAAGATTTATTACCCTTAAATTTTAAAACATGAGAGGCTACTTACATTCTCATATATAAAAACAATAACCGTAGTATCCTTACTGGTGTTATCTACCTCCTCAATAAACGTATCCGCCACCAGATCATAAATTTTGTTGAATGTCGGTCTTTAAAAATGAATGTCGGTTACACTGCAAGGCTTACAGATAGTCCATTGCTTTTCGTAGTTCATTAATTCTGTTTTGTCGATATTGAGTTAAAAATTCGTCGTCACTATCGTCATTCGAAGATTCCGACGTGTGTATAGTTTTTTCACACGCCTTAACGTCTTCGCTCTAAAAAAAATATGACAATGTTATCATCACATACATAAGGTCTGCAACTAAGAGAATGTTGTTTAGCATATTCGATTATCTTTTGCTCTTCTTCGGCATCTCTTTCACTTTGTAACTTTTTGAAATGTTTGTAGTCTGCAACTACGCCTTTTGGTCCAGTCTGATGCAATATTATTAAATAGGATATCGTCTACTTGTGGATACCCGGGGTGTGACAAATTTGGTGGTTTTAGACATTCCAGAGTATTAGTTACGGGTTCATTTTCATCACCACTCCCTGCACTGTGTTCATCTTCGCTACTGCTACAGTAATTGTGGACCTTTTCTCCGAGTACTTTATCATCGAATGATAAAGCCATAAGGCCTAACTAAACATTTGAGTAGCGGTTAAGCAGAATCAACCGGTGACCTTCTAATATCCAATATTTTTTTAAGAAGCTAGTTTAAACCAATTGACTTCTTTAGCTCGTATCTTGGTGTTGAGGTGGTGCTCAGGGTATTCACTAATATTCAGTATAAGAGTTTCAGCTACTTGAGTGCCCAATATCTTTCATTTGTGGCAATCGGCTTGCAGACAGATGTCTCTTGAAAATGGATGAATGCATGTGATAGATCGATGAGTTGGGAAAAGCCAGTGGCTATCACCCTTATGGAAAGTCGATTAGATATTAAAGTTATAAGTGGAAAAATAAAAAATAAAGTTGAGAATATAAAAAAATTAAAAAGATGAGACAGAGTTATACAAATAATAATTAAAGGTAGGTCGACGAATTAGGTGAACTGGCGGTAGTGAAATAATCAGCAGTAGTAGATAATAGATGACTAACTTCAGGAGCTGTCAGGAGCGTTATCAGCCTTTACTCCAATGGGTAGATGGAATCTCGTGTGTGCATACATATTCGTTCAATCGCTTCCTGAATTTGTTTAATGAGCTGTCTGTGGTCACGACCGCAGAGAGAGTGTGTAAAAGTCACTAATAACCCTGGAAATGATAAATAACCTTTTGTGCATAATTATCTTATAATATATTTCAAATTATGGATAAATAGAAAACTTCACATTACCCTGGTTCTCTGGTTTCGATTTGTTTGTTTTCCATTTCAACACTAAATACCACTGTGACAAGCTGATATAAACCGAGGTGTTTAGTATATCTCGCCTCCCGTTGTTTCTAGCTTTGTTAGGGATCCTCGATATCATCTGCAAGTATTTTTAGTACTCCACATAACAAGGCCTAGTGAAGACATTTGAACAAAGGACAGTAGAAAGTCTAGAAACTAGGTAAAGAAAGTGGATAGTTAAAATGAGAAAAGTAGGTGAGCAGGGAAGTGGAAACAGATAAGAAATAAAAGTATACAGGGGACGGGCAGTAGTGCTAAGAAGAACGGATGTTTCTGCTAGTTTGAAATTTATATTCTTTAGAATAAATACTGACTATTATCAGGTAAGGTCAAAGTAAATCAGAACAACGTGATTTGTAACGATGAGCAGATGGGTGAGTTTTGTTAAAACCAGTTAAAAAAACAAAGAAATGGGTGCGTAGAGGCGAAATATACTACTAACTTGATCGTGAGGAATACGCAGGAATACACTGTTTCCCATGTAAACTAGTAATGACACTACTTTTTGACACATATAGGGGTGCTATATTCAATATCTGAGCATATATAAGGTATAAATCCAAAAGAATTTTCTTACGCTACACAGCTAAATAACCTAGCAAATTATTACTACTCAACTTTTGTACCAACCAAACTGAATTGCTACAACTAAGAAGTTACTAGAGTTCAGAATACAATTGCAATTCATCTACAACCAAGTGTTTTTTATTTATTAGAATGCCGACTTTTACTATTATCCCCACGACCTGAACAGAATTATAACAAATCGTCTGTAAACAATAAGTCCCTACAAATTTTTGTCATGAGAATACACAAATAGTCTTGAATAATACAATAACTATGCAAAATAACTAGGAATGTACTTCTGAATTATATTGACACCAACAGTAACACGAACGTTCGCCTAGTCGTTCCAGAACTAATAACCACTAATAATAGAATTCAATTGAACCAAACAACGTCCAACGATATCAATATTCATATCCTTTGGCATAATCTACAATGTACTATTAGATAGAAGAATTTGATTGATGTTTTGTTCCAAAAACTCCAAGTTATTATTAGTATGTCAGACATTCAGTCTGCAACCAACCAAATTAATCCGTTTACTTAAATGTAGACGGCCAATGGCAGCGAGTTAATATGGCTTGCAAAACGTCCTTAAAACCTAGTCAAGCAAATTAGAGGTAACTACGGCATATTAAACATCTAAGCAAAAAACATAAAACTAAATTACAATTAAAATATTCAGTGACGGTTATAATAAATATAAACTAATGCACAGAGAGTTTTTACCGAACAGGGAACTACAAGTTGTATTTATAAACAACTGTCTACGCAGAATATTGAATGTCTGTTAGCCGAAATCCATCAGCAATAGACTACTATGGAAGAGAACAAACCAAGCTATTCTATGCATAACGGCAAAAGTATTAGCACACAAGTAAAAAAACATTTAACAGGGTGATAGATATTGCCTTGCAGAAGAAGTAGTAGGGTCCGTGAACAAAGGTATTGGTTAAGTCTGCTGACATCGGAAGAGTAATATATCATTGAGAAGGACATGGTTATCTTACCTCCTTTGAGACATTTTGTCGTAGGAGTGTGACACGCGTCTCTCAAAAGTGAATACTAGTCCGAGTACGCTTTTATCGAGATAAAGTGTAATGTTGCCTATGTAATTTTTCATTGATCAACGGTTTTACGGGGTTTCTACTTGGGTTAGGGTGATACAC
The DNA here is from genome assembly GCA_025215515.1 of Schistosoma japonicum. Lineage (NCBI taxonomy): Eukaryota > Metazoa > Platyhelminthes > Trematoda > Strigeidida > Schistosomatidae > Schistosoma > Schistosoma japonicum. The sequence goes on along the minus strand of CM046064.1, from coordinate 41,600,089 downwards.
ACACAGAATGATGGACTTGTTTAGAGTATGCAAAGTTCTCAGTATACTAAAGACGGCTCCATTGATTTAGAGAGTACTGTAAGAGACGTTACATGCGTGCAAGACTTCTGGTGTTTCCTATCATCACATTTGAAGATGTGGGACACAAACGTAACTTTCATTCTTTGAAGTTGCACTTTGTCGCTACGAGTGTAGAAAGAGGTCAGACAGTGAGCTGCAGACACATCCATTTATAGGACCAGCCTTAAGAGTTTCTATTATTGGCTTAACAAGCTGCATTGTCTTTACCGTTTATTTAGTCTGATTCCTGTCGCAAGATAGTTGGCGTGGTGCAACTTTGATCTACGTAAAGTTGAGTGGACTTCATACTCCATTAGCTTAGTCCGCCCCAAGTATGACACCTAGGCTTCCTGAATAATAAAAAACTGATCAGTGGTTAAGTTGTAAATAAGATAAAAACGTTATCAGTATATCGACTGTCGCCGAGTTGTAGCGAGTCACATGACACAGACTAATTTTTTATACTGTTGGGGTACCTTTGCGCGGAGGATGTCAAAAGATAAAATTGGAGAAATGCCTCCGGATACTGATTACCTAACACTTTAAAAAAAGGACACTAAAAATGATCAGGAAACAGTGGTAAGTAATAATTTTAAACATTTTTTGATCTGCTACCAATAAATGGCGAAAATTCTTCCTTACGTAGTAACCAATCGAAACTAGCAAAAACATGCAAACGTGTGTCACAGAATCATACACGTAGTGAAAATATTTACATATGGTAGTATAATAATAAAAATTAGTTTGCATAACTGTAGGAAGTATCGATGAATCACAAAACTATGTGGAAATATGAGCCAATCGTAGTTGGTTATCGCTTCTTTAGCGTTGCGCAAAATAACCTTCAAGATTTAGCGTACTGATAAACAGTACTGTCACTAGTAGCAATGATTGTGTGACGTAAAAAATATTAATGAAAAACGACCAATCACTACTTTAATCAAAACGAAAACTTCTATAGGTGTGGTATTGGTTGTATTTGCTTGACAGTCATCTCTTGCCTTTACAGTTCTAGTTAGAACTGAATTAACACTTTGCCAAGCTGTTTTGTTTAAGAGGCAGTATCGACAGAGTCAAAGTTCCTTTTCCGCTTTTTAGGAGCTGATAAATAATATAGCATGAAATTTCTAAAAGTTATATTGTAGCACATTAGGTTGTGTTCGATATTCAGTCATCACCAAGATCTATCGTAATTTTTCCACTGTACAGTCTCAAAGCATGGTTGTTCATAAAATCGAAAAGTCCCCATAGATAAAAACTGACGAATTGGGTCTATCAGGTAGGTCTCTGATATTCAATAAAAAGTATACGATGCAGGAAAAACCCTTAGTGCTATTCGTTTTTATTCTGGCTTGGCCCTGTTCGCTACGTTGTAAAACGTTTAGTTTTGTAAGTAGGCATTTAGTTATGAAAGTAGTAGGTTGTAAAAGCTTATACGTGGTAATTTCACAATGAACCACTACGTCGAATATCCTTCTAAAAAATGAACAATGTATAGAAATTTCTTATTTTAGCTATCGATGCTGCAAGGGTGTTCATAATGTGTATTATGCCATGAAACCCTATGAAGCTTTTCGAAAGACCCGTTGTTTGTTGAAGAATTCTCTCATCTCATTGTCCATTTAGTTTTCTAATACTTTTCACGATGACGTACGAAGTAAAATGATCTTCTACAGCTTGGCTATTACTGCTCTGATTGCCTTTTAAAGTCACGTGGCACTTGTTTGGAGTCTGAGTAATGTTCAAAAAGTTTGAAGACTGGTGTAATTATTGCCTCAGAACACTTTTGAATACAGCTGGTCAGATGTTATTTAATCCTAGGAGCTTACTTAGGTTAAGCGATATCATTTCGAAAAAAACGATCTTTGGAGTAAAGTAGGTATAACCTGAATTTCTCCGTAGTTGGTTTGGTATCTTAAAAATACTTTGTGAAACACAACATGAAAACCTTTGCCATTACTTGGATTGTAGGATTTTTATCCTCAGATCCTCTGATCTGATAGAACCACTTGTGCAAGGAACCTACACAAATACGATTGATTTTTTCGGATTTACAACCACACAGACACTCAAATAGTTGTAAACAGAATAGTAGAATATTTTGCTCAACAGGCTTCTATGTCTGACCTCCACGGACCAACGTTGCTTAAAAATAGGGGGAATACGCCATGACGTACTATTGGCCTTAGGTGTTTCAGTTACCAAGATTGTGTTCATAGAACGTCGGAGTAAACTAACAAATCAGCACTCAGCAATAACCCTCCCGTACGGGTCACATCATTGCTTGCTCCGACTGATGCTTCATATAGTCCACTTCACACTTTGTGTAGTTAGAAGTTATTATATTTTATTTACCCATTTTGAAGTCTAGTCAGATCACTCTGTAATGCCGGGTTATTCAGAAGATTTCCAACTTCTATCCTGAGTTCCACTTTCCCAGTAAAAGTAGAAACTCCGAAGACTATAGTCATCTATATAAATTATTTAAAGAAGGGATCTTACAACCGAGTCCTATGGATCACATCTAGCACATTCTGTAGCCTTAAATAGTCGACCGTCTAAGTACTCTTCAAGCCAGTTAATTACCGGTTGTTTCGTACTTGTGTGTTTTATTTCGCAAACATTGCAAGCAAAAATAACTTGGTCTACGGCCTTCGATACGTCATGATACGTTATGGTAAGCATGGTGCCGTTTCCGAATTACATCATTTTGAAATGAAGAATAACTGTCAAAATTAGTTTGGATGCGCTACCTCTTGTATTATTCAAGACTATTTGTGTATTCTCATGACAAAAATTTGTAGGGACTTATTGTTTACAGACGATTTGTTATAATTCTGTTCAGGTCGTGGGGATAATAGTAAAAGTCGGCATTCTAATAAATAAAAAACACTTGGTTGTAGATGAATTGCAATTGTATTCTGAACTCTAGTAACTTCTTAGTTGTAGCAATTCAGTTTGGTTGGTACAAAAGTTGAGTAGTAATAATTTGCTAGGTTATTTAGCTGTGTAGCGTAAGAAAATTCTTTTGGATTTATACCTTATATATGCTCAGATATTGAATATAGCACCCCTATATGTGTCAAAAAGTAGTGTCATTACTAGTTTACATGGGAAACAGTGTATTCCTGCGTATTCCTTACGTTGTTTGTTATTTGTCACAACACAGTATTTAAAGCTCTGTAAGCGTGCTTCAATTCATAATCAGAAAATACGCCATTTCAGTCTATCACATTCATAATGGATAACAAACCAATAAAGGAGACAATTAAACTAAAATGTCAAGTAAAACAGAATAAATGCAGTCCATGAAGATCATAGTACTTCAGTAGAAGCGAAAGAATAAGAACATTTCAATAAAAGTGATTAGTACCTATTTTATTTGAATTCGAAAGATCAACAGAATGTACGGCTGAAAGGATTAATAAAAATACACTCACTAGTAAAATACAGTAACGAATCGTGACGGAAATATGTTACTTTGAGGGATTTTTACACACAGACATTTTAATAAATATCTTACACATGGCCTCATTAGATTTTGATGATGCGTTTCATCTTTTACTTGTCTGGATCCACAAAATCACTTTCTGAAAGTGAGAACAATCCGTTTAAAAGCAGTAAAACTAAAAGGCCACTTGCTCAAAATAACTTATAAAATAACCTACTACATTATTCGTAAATTTGCTAGTCAAATTGTCGCGACTGATGCTACCTTAATATTAGTAACAATAATGGTTACTTCATATTTAAAAACAAACCAGCTGTTGTGATTCTATATTATGATATTTATTTAGTACAGTACAAAATCTAAAGCCTGTACGTCTATGATCCACTAGGCCTCATAAATGCCTCGGTTATCAAAGACGTTGCAGAAGACACTGCGTACTTATACTGTTATCCTTAATCCTCATGTAATGATCCATAAATCGGTCACGATGACCCACATGTGCAGCTACAAAAGCTGTCCAACTTTTGGATATAGCATATTTTCTGATGTTCACCATATCTGAATACACGACATTCACACGCGGCTGCTTCTAAACGTGAAACATTCTTTAGTTGTAGTAGCACTTTATTTATTTTTAATGGGACGAGCATGTCGTTTTATTGAAGTCCACACTTAATTGACTGATCAAAAATAATCTTAATTTAGTGCTTTGAAACCTTCAAAATACAACAGTTAATGATTTATACTTGTTTCAGAACCTTAAGAAAACCTCAAAATATTTTTGCAATATGATTTTTTTAATGATAAGTATTTTTTTGTATAGGATGAAGTTTTGAGTAACTTCCTAAATCAGAAACCAACTTCGACGCCTTCCTCACAGGTCGTGTACAAACTTTGATCGTTGATTGTACTGTCAGGTAATCTTCATAAAGTAGTGTAACTTTCAACTGCCATACTTGTTTTAAACAGTGTTTTGTTTCAAACAGAAATGAGAGTGTTGACGATGGAGACATAGACACCACTTATTATTCTGTTTTATGAAGAAGTTACACATTTAAATGAGCATTCATGGACTGTAGTCTTGTTACAGGAATTAAGTCATAATGATCATGTTGTTCACTGACAGCTAAACATTTATCGTATCGTATCTCATTATTTAAATGTAACTAGACAGTTCATAAGTTTCCTTACTGGTTGAATTAAAATTTTTCTGATCAGACATTTTATTTCAGTAGATTTTACGCTTGTGCGTATAAAGAAGAGATGACTGTAACTGTTGTTATTTTTTTCAGTCATCCTGAATGTTTTTTACAAATCAGATTAACAACAATTTATCAAAGGGTTACTATTATTTCTGTATAAACCTCAATACATAAATATTACAAAAATCAAAACAGCCTTCTGATTCTATATACCTAAGGTTCATTGTTCTGGTTAGTCTAACGTAATGTCAAGGGGATTTAACTTAGAGATAATATCTCTACAGTTTTTTTTTGTGATCAATAAATGTCATGTTTAAAGACAATAAGTGAAGTCCAGTGGTTGTGATGGCTGGGTGAATAAGGCATAATATGATGTAAAGGATTGTAGGAGTGTATGCAATATGGTTGTCCCTTGTTTTTTCACTATCATCATAAATATTATCGCATGGCTCGTAAGTTTTTTCTTTGTTATGAAGGCCAATCGCCATATTCAGGATTAAAAACAAGAATTTCTGTGGTCTCTATTCGGTGACTCTATTCTCATAGCCGTTTGTTCGGCAAAGTGAATCAACGAATGGCTCAACATCCTTATTATTTAGACGGCTTTATCGCTCTACACATAACGTGACTTGGTAATAATCAGTGCAAACAACCAGACTAAGCTCTTGGTCAAGACCAATAATCCTATCTGTGTTATAGCTTTTGATACTGGGAAACCTGTTTTTACGTGTTAATGTGGTTTACTCTCCATCAAGCAACCTTACAGTCTCCATAATCAACTATGTAACTGAACGGCTAGTCTATCATTACGAAAGAGCTTGAACAGTAAATTAATATCGTGATGCTAGCTCATATCATTAGAGTAGTTCACACTACCTAGTCACGAACAAATTAAATACTCATCACTCACTTGTGTACAGGAAAATTTTGAGACAAATGATTTCAAGGCATTTGTTAGACAGTTTATTATTAGATCGCCATTTTCTACCTCGTTGGAGTATTTCGCAGTTATTACAAAATGTCTAAATCTACCAACAAACGTCCAGAATATTTTCTCAAAATGTCAATTTACATCGTAAAAGTTAGCTTATCAAACTATTTCATAATTTTTTTTCAATGTTTTAGTTTGAATGAAACCTTACGTTGTTTGAAGTAATTGTTCTGTTTAACAAATGTGATATATGACGTGTTTTGGCAAGCACTGTCGTTCTAATAAAGTATCACTGTACAACTTGAAAGTCACTATGCCTCTTTTTAAATAATGAAAGTATTACTGTTAGTTATGGTGTCGTTTTGTACGTCTTCAAAAACCAGTAGTATTCTTCTGGTCACCACATAGTGTCCTAGGGATTTATTAATTATTCTTTAATAAATGTATAGCTGTAATTTTAGCATAATCAAAAAGCAGGTCAGTTGTGTAGTTGTAGCATATCTTCCCCCCACACTTCCATGTTTTTTTATTAACTGATTAGATAAATGGTCCTCATAGTAGATACGAAATCCTTGAACCAGTCTTTTAATCGTGATTGTAGTTTATCGTAGACGAAAAAAAAGTTAAAAAGACTATCGCTTTAGTTTTAGGCAAAATTCCCAAGTAAAACAAGCCTCATCAACTAGTGTTTAAAGATCAGAGTTTCAGGTACGGTCTAAGAGTAACGTTGTGGTTGCTCTGGAATACTGTATGCTAATACATCAATGCAAACTGTCAGAATTAAACGTAAAAATCGTATGCTGACAGTTAGTAGGAGTACATTAAACACGTTTAAAGTTTATTTGAATGTATTGTATTTGATGAAGCGGCAAACTTGAATCAGAAGGCAGTATTCTAAGAGATATTTCACGTTAATTTAGCAGAAAAAACTAGAGTTGACGCAGTGAGAAACGCTGAAGCAGTAAATAAAAGGTCCAACAGACAACAACAATCATGCATTTATTTGACCCGTTGATTTGAAACTATAAGAGAAATCAATCATCATATCTCAAGAGAAGTGTACAGACCACGTCCCAGAACAAATTGCATTGTAGCAGATTTTATTTAACCGATTGGTATGAAAAGTACAAGGACATTGTAGCGGTAAATAATTCTCTAAATAGATAGTTGCATAAACTTGTGATATTGATGATGACCATGTTTGTTTTAGCGGAAATCGCTAGTTGGAGAAGTTCCATATTAGCACAAAATAGCTGTCTAGTGCTTCCAGGTGATCAATGGTTGTCTGATTCAGATCAATTCGTGATACTGAAATTGACAGTTAACTATCTCCACAACACCTAACTAAAGCTTGAAGATTCATACCTTCTTATTAAATACTAGTAATGAATGAGAATTTTATGGTTTCTACAAGTGAATTATGATTAAAATGATGAGAAGTACATAGAAATGTGAGTACAATCAAAATCTAAAGCAGCTACTGATTAAAAATCAACTTACAAAGCTTACATTACAAAGTAACCACTAAAGAATTTGTTATTCAAAGTTGTAAGAAACTTTATATAACCGATATTTGAACTCAACGTAAACTTATTAAATGGTTCTAAATATTCAGAAGTACTGTTATAGATAATCATTATAGTTTTACATAGAATAACAATAAAATTGTACAGTTTCAATTATCAATTTATAGTCAATATAAAGATGTTTTAATATGAATAGTAAACTCGTATTAAAATGTTACAATGATAACGCTGCTGCTGCTGATGATGATGATTATGATTGTTATTATTATGATTATGATGATGGCAATGATGAATAACAGAAGATCATTCAGTTCTGAAATAAGAGATAATCAGTGAAAAAAGACACTTTTTTTCAAAAAAAATTTGTCTATTTTTTAATTTTCGGTATTCCAGCATTCACGTCACTTTCAATTCCGCATTCATTTTTACCACGAATTATTTTAAAGTAACCATTATCACCCCAATCAGTATTCCATGAATTAGCAATTAACCAATAGGGTACATTATTCTCTTCACCCCAACCAAGTAAACGTACTGCATGTCCACCAAGTAATGCACCGCTAACATGTTGATAAACACCTGATTTATAATTTGGAAAATCAGCATATACTTCAAAATCTACTTCAACTGGTCCATGTTGCATTAATTCTTTCATGATAGCTTCTTGATTTGACTTAACACGATAGACTACTTTACCTATAAAAAATATAATAATAGAGGTGAAATGCTATACTTAAATGATAACATTGATGAAGGATAGATAATAATTGAAAGTGCCTTGCAAACAACAGTTACCATAAGAAATATACTAAGTAAGGAAATATACATTTTAAAAACAACAGCATTCTTACTATGAAGAAAACGTTGGTTTTCAGACACCTTCCTGAGACCGTAAAAAGAATTAATGAAAAGATCAGGATGGTGTTAAAAAGAATCTTTTCTGCAGCTCAATTGATTTATTTGTACAATACAAGATGCTGGTTAAACCACCCAAATGTGGGTCAATACCTTTCAGATGTCACTTTCAACAGTATCTACTAATTAACAGATACTTGTAGCAGAAAGTATAGGGAAGTAGACTAAGTTAAGAGCTTCTACCAGGTTTATCTAGCACGTTTCAAGGAAGGCTGTAGGGTCTTCACAAATGCAGTCTCTAGTTACAGTAGATATGGTATAAATATTTCAGAGACTATTCACATGTATCAACAGACAGTCGTCACCATTGTCATTACATTTTGCAAAGGCCATGGATATCAAATATTTCTAGTCCAACATTTGTGTACAGAAGATAGTATGATAACCCTTTTAATTACCTTTTTGAATATACTAATTATTTCCTCTTACTCGGTCATCAGAACAATTTTCGTTCAAAATTCATTGAATAATCATGTAATCATGCATTTTTAGTTTTTCACGATTATGTAATACTTCTGTTCTAAAACTGTACAATTATTGCATTAGCGTCCTTCTTTGTTTGACTACAGCTATTAGCATATCTTGTATGCACATTCTCGTTACCTTGACTTCTATTACAAACATTTACCTCAGTGTGAACAAATAAAATATGTCGAGCATTTATTTCTACGTACATAATTTTAAGCTGTTTCAGCTGATGGTAAGAAGTCTTGAAATGATAAATTTCATATCATGAATTGGTCTGAATTAGACAACCATTGCTCACCAGGAAACAATGAACAGCTATTTTGCCCCAGCATGGAACTCTTCAACAATCCACATCCACAACTGATGAATTCATCCAATTCTGTGAATCTTCTTCTTGATTTATTCAAATTTATAAATGAATCAGGTTGTATGAAGTAATAATAATCAATGTATGATGAATACAGATTTTAGCAATCAACTTGTTACTTGAATATTTTACAAGATACTTTAATGTCAAGTTGTATAAACCGAAGTACATTGAAAGTTAAGGGACAGATAGCAGTACAATATCGTTAAATTATTCGAAGAATCTTCAACTTTCATCATTCATATTTAATATGCTTTAACTAGATTCACTTAAGACACTTAGTTAAGTGAATTATTCTGTGTTAGGCTACAGTTTTGTTAACTTCAGTCAAGTGCAAATCTTGTGTACATAGAGTTTTCGTATATCAAACAATTTCACGCAAATATACCGTTGATAAAATACACATAAATTGTGAAGTTGATACAAAATTATTAAATAGTAATGTATTTGGAACTGAAATGATCCAAGAAGGATTCGAAGATTATGCATTCCAAATGGAATGCAGTAATTCAGTCGCATATCAAATAAATGTACTACTCAGTAGTGTATAATGTAAGAGGTGTTAATAACAGCCTCTACAAATCTTAATTAAGCTACTATCACACCTTATATTTTAAGTAAATATCAGCATTTTAACACAATACAAAGTAATGAAGAATGGTTTCAGTGAAATCAACTTAGTACACTGATTTATTCATTTTGTTAATAAAAGCAAATGCATGTATTCTTTCTGAAATTAAGTAGTATATATCAGAATGTGTAGTTTGTACACAGTAGATTATGTGTCACATCTATTTAATGAATATTCTACTAAGTGCAAGTTGTTGAGATCAATTCAAATTGCATTTTTATTTTATATTTATCTGCAAATAAATAGTTTGTTATGTAAGCAAATTTCGACGACAAACTCTTTTCAATGAATTCATCATCATGTTGTATAATCGTATCTGTGATTAATTATAGATCAATGAATAATTGTAGGAATTTGATTATCTGAACTAAGGGTGATATTGTGAAGATAGGGATTAAGTTTAGTTGATTGTATCCGATACAGATTGATGTTGCTTGGATATGATCGGTAAGCAAGTCTCACTGGACAGCTGTTTTGTGGAGGCCCTAATTACCACCATCCACCCTTACCCTGAAAATAGTGACTGAGTATTTCTTTGAGGTATGACTGAAATAGTTTCTTCCTTCCTACCGGGTTTCCTGAATTTTGTTTGCTTGTAGGATTTAATTGATCCTTAATATAGCTTTGTGCAATCCGGTGTAACGACTTTTCACTTTAGGTACATCTGAACATTAGTATTTGCACGTGAATTCAAAGTGAAATATGCGAATTATATACACTATAGACATTTATTTATCGGAACCTAATATAACTAGTATCCAATGTTCCCAGTTCATGCAGCAAAGAGTTTTACAATAAATTAAGTTGATACACGCACTCATTCCAGCATCTACATAGGATTCCTGACAGTTTCAAACCCACATGAAATTGTGGGTGTGCGTTGATGTGAAGTTCCATACTAGGACAAAACAGTTGTTTAGTTACTTCTGATACCCAGTCGATATTAATCTACAACAAATACAAATAACTAAATTTGATTAATTGTTATGCAAAGCTTTTGACAACCTATTAGTAAATTGAAAGAGAAGAGGCATTTGTGGAATATGAAAAATATGAAAACAGTAGGGGGAGGAGACATAGTAACATTGATTACTGTTAGATTAGAGTCACATGTGAATGAAAATTGACAAAAGCAGGATGGATACGGTCTCTATGATCATAAGATAATAATTATAATAATGGCTATAATAATGATAACTGTTATTATAATGATTATAATAAAATTAGGTAAAAGAATGTGACATAAAGTAACAGGAATGTACAAACAAATCAAATAAATTATGCAATGAGCTAAGGCCATGAAAACGAAATAGAAACCACAAACTGATTTTCGTATGAATACCTGAAGCTTCATATTTCGAACAGCTTATGAAATGTAAAGTAGATTTAGACAAAGACCTGTTGATATATTTTACTGAATTTTATAGATTGTATCAAGGGATGAATGTTAGGCTGAGTATCTAGAACCTACTATATGTTACAAAATACAGGATGTTACTAAACTATGCTGTCCTTTTAGTCAGTTATGCTAGTAGGTGATTTAGATACGATGAAGAAGCACAGCAATAAACGATCTACTAAAGTAGCTACAAATTAACAGGTCATCAGGTAAATGTGAATGGAAGTGGTTAGTAGTGACAATTTATCCTTTAGCCGAAGGTATATTAGTGAGCTACTCATAAAAGTCATCCTAAGATTTGCTGGGCGAAACATCTTTCTAATCAACGATCTTTAATTATATCAACAACGAATTACCTTTAAACTCATTATTATTATTATTATTATTATTATTATTATTATTATATACTTCTTTGGGCAGTTTTTTCAGTCTAAGAGGGTTGCATCTCCTTAAAATACATTCGATAAAACGCTTAAGATACCCATTTCCTAAGGTGAATTGTATGAGTATGTGTTTTTGATTTACAAAGTCTACTAATCAGATACTGTGGTACCTTCGACATAGGAAATAGATTATGTTTAGTTTTCTGATTATGGGGACCTAAGTGTGAAAGATGACCAGATGTTCCGTACATGTGTGGTTTACTTACAAATTAATCTCTATAAAAATCTATTATTTCTTTAAATAAGTAAACTGTCTAAGAATGGTAACTATGGATTTTACTTTTGTTCTATTATAAATTTTAGTGACGGATGAAAACTATTAAAATAATTTTCATTTGTACCTAAAAATGTCTTGAATAACAAAATTTTAATAACATTTAATGAATGTTTCATCGATAAACCTCCTATACGACAGTATTTGATTGATAATCGTCTTTAAAGTACAAGGCTTAATGCTGGCCATTTAATAACAATGTGCTAACAGTAGAGAATCCATGGTTGTTCCATCTGGTTGTCTATATATTTCATTACTAAATCTAAACTGTATGTTAAGAGTAAATTTCATAAATATCCATATGTATAATTTAGAATTGCATAGTTGTTTGAAATGTTCATTGCACAGACATTTTATCTCTATTAGTTTATTATGCAAATAATTAACCATTAATAAACCCTGTGTACATGTGCTAATAACTGATGTTGTGTATGATGAATGACAATAAATTGGTGCATATAGATAACATATCAACTTCTAATGTGAAAAAGCAGAACGGTTGAAACACTCAACATACCATACCATTTGTCATTTTCATACGAAACATTATAACCTGCTTGACATGTTCTTTTACATGGTGGTGTTTCAACATCGCCATCACATACTGGCAGTGGACCAAGTGTATTATGTTCACATGGTGGAAATTCGTATGGTTGACAGCCATTTGTTGTATTATACAAATCACCTGTTACTATGCCTTGATTTTTCCAATATAACCAAGCTGAATGTGGAAAACCACCATTACAACCCATACCACATGATGAACAACAGGATACTAAATTCTCTGCACTTAAGAATGGTTTATACTTTCCTTTCGATTCAATACAAATACGATCAGACATAGCTTCAACTGCACCAAATGCCTAAATAAAACAATGTGTTAATATAACGAAAATTAGATTCTTTGAATATATACATAATGAGATGGCATAAAGTAGCAGGTTGTTAAAATAACCCTCTACGCATAGATTGTAAATGTGAAAAGTATCATTTCTATGTTGGAAAGGTGTACTGTCTTTGCATTTCTCAGAATTCGTATTAGCCAACTTTAATCTCCTATGACAGTAAAAAAAAACCGACAGTAAAATTGAAAGGTTACAGGTGTATAAACCTAGTGGGAGTTTGAATTAATTATGTGCAATAATTAAGACGTTGTTTATAAGTTTATTGACTGTATTTTGCAGTTTGTATTTGCATCACATTCATTTTCCTTTAACAGTCATAATCTTAAACGTTGAAATGAGACAGATATCATGAATAATATTACAGAATCTTCATCATGTACTTTAATTAAATGAATTGTGAATCATTAAATTTTATTTCTGTAATATGAAGGTACAATATCTGACAATTTTGCTTTCGATCATATTTGCAGTTTATGAATGTCTTCTGAGGTTCTCGTAAATTATTACTGAATTATATCAAACTGTATTGAAAACTGTACTTATTATTCTTAGGAAACTAAAGTTTATGAACTTAATGAGTGATACATTAAATCAACAGCTTATAGATCTGTATTCTTAGATTATAACAATTATTCACAGTTTAAGATGTACATTAGTTTGTTGTTTGAATGCTTTTTACATTTGTCACTTTGTTGGTAGAGACTTAATAGTGAAACTGAACTTAAAATTGGAAAGACCTTTTTTGTGAGAATGATGCTCTAAGAAATTCGAATGAAATTTCCAACTCATAATGCAGAAAAGTCACAAGAGGTTGCGTATATTATTTTGTAGATCACATTTTTGGAGGTTTGGATAAGGTGAATATTACCAGCTTATTTTGATTATCATTGTTAAATAAACAAACTCAGTTATGATAACCATAACGATTTGGTAAATAATTATTATACGTCTTAATGGGACCTGAAGTTCTCGGGTTCGATTCCTTGACACGATCAAGAGTGCGAACTACTGAAGAGTCCTATACTAGGACAAAACAGCTGTCTAGTACTCCTATTTTTCAAATGTACTCAACTGAGATCAATCTGTGCCGAATAACAGATTAAATACTGATCTCTACAATACCCTCCTTGCTCCCTAGCACCTAGTAAATCAGTTATTAGAATACTTTTAGACTACTTATTTATTGGTGAGGAACATGTAAATACAAACACAAATGTATATGTAAAGAAATATTGACTGGCGTATCGTATAAGAATATTCATGAATGGTTCTTTAGATGTTCTCAATAAAGAGTCGTTTTATCGAATTAGCATAGATTTAGGAAGTTTGAGTATGCAAATGAGTCAATCAGACTCATGAATTTATAATTGATTTTATTAAATCAGATGACAATAACTGTATCTAAATGTGTTATCGGTAGAAACAATAACACTACAAAGGGCATTATGTAAACTTTCAATGATCAATGCAATTATTCAGGCTTCCTAATTCTTTTCAAATTATGAACAAATGAATTAATGACATGCTAACTCGTCCATACAGTTATATAACTGTTGCTCTAGAACCCGTTTATGGAGACGTAAATAGTCTTATATTTACTCTTAAATTGATTCTGATTGAGATTCAAGTTTACGGTTATATTAGGATTAAGATTAGTTTATATTAAGAGGTTAGCTTTAGATGCAACATTGATTTATGCGAATATGTCGTTTGTTTAGCAGGAACATAGTATTTGATGTTAAAATGAGTTATTCTTAAGAATTTTCTGAGTAACAAATACAATGACTACATTAAGTTATTAGTGTTTTGTCACCAGCCTTTCTAGATCATCGACCTGATTTCTCTATGCAACGTAAGCACTACAAGTTAAAGGAATTACTTTTCTATAAACTTACTACTATCGAGTAGGTGGTTTGTTCTAAGCTGAAATCACCATATGCAAATGACCGCTTAAAATGTCCTAAATAATCTGTCAGTGACGAGTTCTCAATGAAAATGTTGGCACGAATTTAAGGTTTAAGTTCATATCACAGGCGGGTTTTTTGACGTTTGCAACTTCACCTTACCTTGAAAGTATAAAATTATTCAAATAGTTGAAGGTTCGATAAAAAATCATGGCTGACATAGTATACGTGGTCATATTAATCAAAACCGAAATAATAATACTGACATTTACTCAAGATTGAAATGGTAATACCTGAAAGCAATAAATCTAAGGTTAGTATTTAGGCTAGAGATTAAAGATACTAGTTAACATAAGGCTTGGTTATCATTTAATTTGTATTGTGACTGGCAAGTGGAATCCAGGACGCGCGTTTCGTCCTATTTGGGACTCATCGGCTGGATGTACCTGCATCCCGATGTTGATGTTAGGAACATGATCTTTAGTCAGGATTTAGGTTTAGAAACAGAATTTACAATGAGTATTAGGATTAAGTTTAGTAATGGAACTGGGAATTAAAGTTAGAAATAGCATTGATAATCTGGATTAATATTAGTAATAGGATATGAAATTTCCAGTTAAAATTAGGGTTTAGTGCTAGGAGTATGGTTTCATACTAGTTTTAGAGTTAGGGATGTATTATAAGGTTATGATGTAAAGTGACAATTAGAGTTATGGCCGAATTCATATAGAAACCGTAATTACGATTGGTTGTATCGTTATTTAGCAATAGATCTTCGGGTTTTTAGTGAAAAATAACTCATTATTTTATTCCTTCACTCTGGAAACATTCAGTAATATGAGATTTTCGGTGAGAACCACATATATACATTTAATTTATGGTTGGGACTACCGTGGTTTGGATCTATCAGTGGATAATTATTTACCTTTTAGTAAAGACTTTTGTAGGGAAGGCATTTTGTAGTAAATTTTTACTAAAATTCTTCAATAAATGACCCACTGATAAATTTGAAATTATGTATTAACCATATAAATTTTTCATAACCTTAGTTACACAGATTATCTTCCTCATGAACTAATAACTCAAATACTGTTATCTCAGTAGCTAAAGTGGCTAATGGATTCAGAAGTTGATTGGCTTATTTACAAACTTGGTATAGTTAGTTTAAGTATCGCGATTCTTTGTTTCTACACTAAATTGTAGCTTCTATTTTACTGGTTAAGTAATTAACTTCAGGTGTCTAAAGTATAACAGAACATGAACTGATTCAGATCGGTTAAGGTTAGTTTCTGACCTGTTTGCCTCCTTCTTGCATTAATTGTTGAATTAGTAACATAATAATATTAGAGTCATGATTACTGAAGTGAATTTAAGAAACAACTATCTTAGCGATGAGTTTTATAAAGTTTATCTTTATTCAATTTTCAGTCTTCTTTTATATCAAGGAATAAGGATGTATTTACAATGGTAAAAATAGTCATTTCTGTTGCATAAAAGATTCAGAACTTTGAGAAGATGTTCATAGACATATGAAGTAGTCAGTAGAAACTACAGTAGTGATCCAGATTAGAACTAATTAATAAAAGTTCAAAGATAAATACTAACAGTTTAGCAAAAACTTCAGTATAAGGCGTCATGTTATGGTAATAAATCTAATGATATTATTTAGAGATTAGTGTAAAGAACAATACATAACGAGTAAAGTAATATTCATATATGGATTGTTAACTATTTAGATATTCCTAATTATAAGTATGTCATTAAGATGAATCAAACTGTTTACATAATAGTGAACCGTTTAATCTTCAACAGAATTCTGTACCTAGCCTTTTAGACATAATGTTTGCAAAATAAAATTAGACGAAACAACCTTCAAATGTAAGACTCTAAGATGAATTTCATTAAATCTAGTAATTTTGATTCCATAGATGTCATCATTATAGTAATTGTAGCGTTTTGAGTATCCTTTTAAATTTTAACTAGAATATTGCCTGTTAAACGTTCATTGAACCAAAGTGAGAAAGACTTGAAATTTAACAAAATTGTTCCTTCCATAGTTTGTTTTATTCCATTGTAATGGAGTGAGGTGAAGAGAGAATATAAAATCTTATGATGTTAGAAATAAGACCGCCAATACACTAACGATCATATATTTGCTTTATGTTATACTACTGTCTATGATCTACATTCATTGAAAATGTTACTTACAAAATCTCACACTGAAGTCATACATTGATTAGACGTTGTTGCATGATAATCGGTATTTCACTAACTAAATGTCAACTAAACAAATGACATGATAATATCAACATCGTAAATGAACTTAATACTTACCCAACATGAACCACAAGATGACTGATCACGTATTTCAGAAATTGACGGACAATGTGTCCATTCTTTTCGTGCATCAAAGCTCTTTGGTAATTCATTTAATGTAAGTTCATAACCGGTACATAATGTTTCTAACTGTTCACCATTCGGATCTGGAAGTGCACCCAACATTCTGCGAATATCGGATACTGTTTTAAATCGCCTAGTTGGTCCAGCTTTCCAAGTTGTATTAGCCTTGATTTTGTTTGAAAAAAAACAAGACGTAAAAAAACTATGCAAGCAAAACATCATTACATATACCTGGTAGCTTAATAGTTTATATTTTCTACTAATAAATTTGTTTCCATTTGAGAACGCAAGAAAAGATTTGTAGAACATGTCGATTTCAGCATAGTCATCTTCATACTACACTGTTGTTCTTTTGATAAGTTCTCATTCTAAAAAAAATACAGTCTTTGAAAGTCTATTCGTCATCTACATAAAGTCCGTATTTCCATTTTGGACTAATTCTGCCTCATTAAATAAGATGTTATTTACATTCGCCAATGTAGCTGTGTGTGTTTATCAATGTACAGTCCATCAGTCTAATTGATGTAATTTGTGATCTAGTAGAGCCCACTGGTGTAAACTGAATTATTGATCACAAGACTTCACCCCGCCAAAAACAAAGACTGTTAATAAAAGAAATAATTGAACTGATGTGGTTTGTGTAGATGCGCATTAAGATTAATTGTCTGTATTCATCACAGATTGATGTTGGTACCATGACGGAATCAAAGATGCCCACATCTGATGAGTCCAATACTGAAACAAAATAGCTGTCCAGTACTTACCGGTTTCCACTGGGTACCCAACCAACATCAATTTGTAACAAATACATTCAACTAGACTTGCATTAATCATTTCATACATCATAAATGTAAAACATAAAACTAATGACTATTCTAAGTAATAAAACTTAACCACATTGAATAAAAATAATATGAATTTTATGCATCAGTTAAAGAAAAACAAAGGAAATAAAGTGATTTCATCCGATTCAAATGTTCATCATTGCACTTTCCAAATTAGTTAATAGAACTATGTATATAGAAGTGTCAGTTCATTTGCAGACATGAACGTTTTCACTCGGATTATACTACCAACGAGTTTAGGATCACAACATTACTATCATGTTTCCTTGTCTTATATCATTCTCACAGGTTTCCTCACTTCTCATGAAATTTATTTTACCGTAAACAAAACCAAGTATAGATAATTAAAGTCTTTTCAATTCATCGACACTCTTATTCTGTTCTTAATCATTCAGTTGACTGAGGATGCTTTAATGTACGGAACATCAAGGAAATATTATCCCTACTTCATATTAGCCTATTTTATAATTAGGTAGGTGTTATTCAACACGTTATGATTAAATCAGTGTTGTTAGTGATAAGACTTACTACATGGTAAACTGAGTAAGATTTTCGATTGTTTAATGAATGAATATAATGATACAACGAATTTGTTTGTCCTGGAGTTGGGCTGTTTAGTAGTGTACATTCGCAATCCAATCGTGGATTTAAGACCAGGACTTTCTGGCTCTGCAGAAATTGCTTAACTATTCGAACACTTAAGTGGCTTCCAACGAACGAGGGTTCTAACTCAGTCGATTAAGAGTATATTTGTGCGATACCAACCATTGTCTTTAGTAAATAACTCCCTCACACCTGGTATAGATGAACTCCACTGATCAAGTGTCTTTCTTTTATATTGTAATCAGCTTCAATTTCTAGAAGAATGTTTCAACAGCAAATGAAGTCTCATATAACGAATAACAAATCAGAGTGAATAATTTTTGTGTAAGTATTTGACGTTTAAAAAATCTTATTTGATGAAAACAGTCTAAATGACCATAGTTGCATATTACTGTTGAGTTCTGAACTAAGATGTAACAGTTATTCAGTACTTTCCCATCTTCGATTTTATTACATACGTATATATAACAAAGTACAGTAGGAGGAATAGACTGTTTACATGTATGTACCAATTCACTTATATCGGAAGAATAGAAAGGAGGGTTAGTGTCCGCATTTCAGAACATATGACGTATAAGCTGTGTTTAGAAGAACAATTCATTTCTACTACTTATAGTTGGTCTATAAATAGACAAACTGTATTGATGAAGTTTTTGTTGTTATGCAAATGTGTTTGTATTGTGTCGTGTTCTTCTAATTGATTCACATCTACAAGTCACGTTAGAATTCTTAAAGGTTTTGTCCTATGCAGAGTATGTACAACTGTCCTACTATTTAAATAATTAAAATTAATTGTAGGTTATATGTTGTTGACGAAAAACTGTAAAATAAAATGAAGTGATAGTATTGTGCTACAATTATTATTCTTGCCTTACTAAAACATTTACTTATTTTCTTAAGTATATTTCAAAAAATCCACACCTTAGAGGTGAAACCGCTATTCATAATTTGGTTGTGTCCTACGTACAGTACATTGAACACTCTTGTAGGGCGTGAGTATGTTAATGATACCTAAAGTAAGTCCACTTAAAAGGCCTAACTACTTAAACTCCAATTGCTGGATTGTAGTTTTGTTAGGTTCAGTTAAATATGAGTCCTATGTACGTCGACTGAATTAACGCGGAAATACGTCTAAAAGGATGCATGTACACTAGAAGTCAATACGAAGTATAAGAAAGGAATTTATTTGGAAGTGAAATGATCTAACAAGCGATCATAGTTCAAGTATTCTGGAAAGACTTTGTGCCAACTCAATTACAACGTAATGAGTAGATTCATATCTTTGCACCTCTAATTTTAATGATAATTCTATAAGTTCAACTGAAAACTGATATTCATTACATATACACGAAAATCTTTATTACATTATGTAACGGAATCATTTTGTTCTACATTAGCCTGGAAGTATCGTATAGATCACTCATAAAAACTTAATGGAAATTTATTTTTTCATTGTAGACCATTTGTAGAGACTAGAAATAAATTCTGCTGTTTATTGATTATTAACTGTTCTCTATGTGACCTAACAGTCCTTGGTTCGATCCCCTAATAGGATCAAGGTTACGCACTGATGTGGAGTCTCATACTAGGATGATACATTTGTCTAGTGCTTCCTGGTTTCCAGTAGTACTCAACTCTGATTAGTCTGTGACAAGTACAATCAAATAAATTTAATAATAATCTCAGTCATTAAGTCAGTAATTAACGATATAGAACCCGGCGCATATGTGCATGAGTCCAGGTTTTTAAATTTACACGACGAGATCAGGTTTATAAGACTAACATGACATTATAATTCAGTGTGAGGGATCAAAGTAAACGTATGTATGAATGAATAGTAGAACTTAAGGTATAAAGGAACATAAAGACTTCATTCGCTCGTTACACAATGACCGATTCTGAGCCATTACATCTAGTGTCCATGGTCACTAGTGGTGATTATCAGGCGGACTCCAGCCAGGTTTTTTCGGATCTTATAATATGTCTTAGATCAACAGTCAATGGCTTCATGGACTGACTCCATAGCTTAGCTTTCCTTCATCTTACTTCTACCTTAGACACCATCATACGACGTAGTAGGTAGTAGTTGAACATACACACAATCTATTCCAACTATAATAGTTGACAAAGGGTTACGACATCTGAAGATTTGCCACGATTTCCTAGTATTCTGTTTCTAACAAAAATATTGTTTATTAGGTGATTCCATCAAATACGAGCCATATTTCGAAGATTTATATAATAAAAGCCTTCCAGTAGACACGTGTCTTTGGTTTTTATGCCTATGTTTCATAGCACTAAGTTAAAACAGTGTGAACTACTTAGCAGTACATTATGCCTTGCGTTGAAAGACCGATATCTTGCCTAGGCCATAGCTGGTGAAATTTAACAAAAGCCAAGCAATCTATTACCAAAAAAACCACCTCAGTTCAACTACAAATGATTATCATAATAATAAGAGTGCAACATCATAAGATCTACCACAATTCCCTTACCTCATAATTGATAAAATGAATTAATTCCTTTGAAAGTGGTTGATGCATACGTTTATGTCGCCTGGCATCATTTTCATTCAGTGTACAAATTAGTAGTATTATTATATAACATAGTAATAAATAATAATTGTACCAATACATTGTTAATGTTAATTAACAATCTAAACAAATTCAAACTATTTATATACTGAAAAGTATATATCGTTACTAATCAAGTTTGTATGGATACACTGATTTATCAAATTATAATGTAAACACAGTTATTGCACTGACTTTTTGTTCATATATACATTCATAGATACACATTAGTTGCTATGCATTCATGAGGTTGTCTAACATACTTTACGTTATGTAAACAATATTCATTAACGTATAAACAAAATAACTTTCAATCATTTTATCAAAATTCAATTAATTTGTATTTTTCAATAATCCTACTAGTTGTTAAGCTAAACACTATGCACAAAATGATTTGAATGGTTTTAATTTCAACTGATAATTAGTGTTATATACATAAGTTATGCAGGGTGATTTGTGCTATTATTGCATAGTCTACAATTGAAATAGGATAATAGATTGTATCATCCACCTAAGCTACAAATCTATCTTGATCATCTAGATATTTTTGGTACTCCTACTTTAAAATAAATCAGTAGTGAGCAAACACAGTCATCTCTAACAGCATGTATGCATGCATTCAGTTAGTGAAATGCCAATAGTCTACATTACTGGATTCCCCCCTTTTTATGTTAAATCATGATTCTTGTTCAATGACACTAATGATTTACTACTTAATTTCTTCAGTATTTGACTGTACAAATTACACATTGCCAGTAAAGGTTGAAAATATCCATCTTGAGATTAGTTTCTTAGCAAGCATATAATCTGGTTGAGCATAATTCGCCAACAGTTTTATATCACAAATGAAAAATACCCAAGTTAGTCCTAAACATTGAACGTAGCTAATTCAGAATAGGCTTGTATCTTCCCGTTGATTTGTAATGGACTGAAACTGGTCAGCCTCTGTTGCCATATGTGCATCCTGAGCGGATTGCCTCTATATAGCGGTATTACACAAGTTATATTTAAGTTGGATTGTGACTGGCAATCCGCTCAGGAGGCACATATGGCAACAGAGGCTGACCAGTTTCAGTCCATTACAAATCAACGGGAAGATACAAGCCTATTCTGAATTAGATATGTACCCGTTGCACAAGCGTGACTGTCTGGACACAGTAGCCTAGTGGTGAACGCGGTGGCGTTTGACACGAAGCGGACTGAGTTCGAATCCCAGTGTGAACATCAACATTGAGATGCAGGTACATCCAGCCGACGAGTCCCGAATAGGACGAAACGCGCGTCCTGGATTCCACTTGCCAGTCACAATCCAACTTAAATATAAATTGAACGTAGCTGTTTGGAACTCATTTGTATGTTGAATTATGGCTATATTCAGTTTTATGAAGATTTAAACAAGGCTGAAATAGGCTATTCAACAGTCGATTGTTTTGACCTATTCATCACTAAATTCACCTTCAATAATAAACTGCTCTAAGCTCCAATCCGTTTCTCCACTCTTCATTTATCATTAGCTTTCATTTCTACTTACTTTATACCTTCACTTTCTCGTTGTTTCTATCACTTGTAGCATCAATATACATTTTGTTACTTATACAAAATTAAAAATACTTTAGCGTTACTACCACACAACTCCTCCTCTTACTACTACGTCTACTAACGCTATTACTGCTACTGCTACTATGATGACGACGATACAAAACCTATAGATATAAATAATTACTGCACAGTACTAATGAGGCGTATTGTATAAGAATTATATTCAGTCATCATAGAATATTCTATGTGAAATCACATTAATTAGTGTCATAATCATAAGCAATTTAACATGATCATTACAAATCAAACTTAATATCTACTGTTTAACTAAAATGATTTTGTTGTTTGATTACTTCAGTCGATGTTGATAGTTTAGTCTAGTGAGGCTTATTCACTATTCAGGAAATGGGAAATACAAAATGTTTTATGTAACAAAATTACACACAACCAAATTAATCCATTCAATATAATTGATTAGGGAATAACCGATTTCATAGGTCATTTAACAATTTATTAAATAACGATTTGATTATCTGTCTTATATATGAACCACGAAGATCCTTCTGTCCTGATTGACCATCTGTAAAAACTGTTATTTCTAACCTGACGAATAGTTCGATGATGATGACTAGAACCATGATTTTGTCTAACCTCCCTCACTTAGTGTCGATTTCATTCTATCGATCAAGGATATAGTTGATTTCTAAAACCACTAGCAGTTGCTGAGAATAAAAGTTTTCATTATAGAATAGCTAATTAATATCATAGGTAAACAGTGAAAATCTGAAAGACGAAGATTTGAAGCAATTTGTTATTCATTAAAACTGATTAGTTTCTGTTGTTATCTGTCCATCCTGAGTAGGTAACCTCGATATAGTGGTATTTCAAAAGTATGAACTAACTTGTGTTGTGGCTGGCAAGTGAAATCCAAGAGACGAGTTCCGTCCTTTTTGAGACTCGTCAACTGTATTCAGATTATATATACATATCTATTTCAAAAGCGTGACTGTGTTGATTGAGTAGCCTAATGTTGAATGATGTGACGTTTGACACTTGATGCGTGGAGTTCAAGTCTATGTGTGAATATTAACACTACTGTGTGTATATGTCAATACATGTTTATCTTGCAATTTATTAACTTCGATGGAACACAAACAATTACCTATTTTCAATATTTTGCGAAAGTTATGAGGTGATCAACATTTCGTCTTAGGAAGTTGACAGCTTATTTAAAATTGAGGTGTGGATTAGTTTTTTTAAAGTGTTGAGTTGTACTAAATGTACTAAAATAAATTAAACATGTAAATTCAATGTGTAATATACTAAATGTTATGTTAAATTAAAGGGCCTAACAACTAATCATATTCAGACTTTGTCAACTATACCATATTCATGAATGTTGAAAACTTAAAACATCACTTAGATGGCCTGTTAATGCCCAATTTGACATCTCGAGCTAATCTGAATCAGATAACCCATTAAAGACACAAAGCACTGAACAGCTATCCCCCCCCCGCTGTGGGACTCTTTAGTAGTGCGTATCGACGACTCGCCCGCGAATTATACTCAAGACCTTCACGATAAAATATTTGACCACTGAAATGGCTTCTGATAGTTAATTTTTTCAATTAAATCAATTCGCAATAGATTTGTGCGACGCCATCTAATATCATCGGTAAGTCACTACCTCATACACAGCAAGGCTAAAATCTATTGGCCGTGTCTTATCACTAGAACTACAGAAGTTACTTCTAGAACTTAGCCACTGACTGATTAGGTGATATATTATGAAGTTTAATTTGACTCATTTCACACAGCAGTAATAAAGTGCTTAAGTTATTATGATAGGTTAACCTCTCCAGTAACAAATGAAGGAGTACAAAACTTAAGTGGAGTTTCATGTTTCTAAAAGGATGTCTTACAATCGTTTTATCGCAAAGTGCAATTTAGTCTAGTAATCTGAAATGTAAATTAGTCTAAATTAGACAACCATTGATCTTCTAAAAGCACTGGACAACTGTTCCGGGATTCTTTAGCACTGCGCATCCATGACCTCACTAGAAGTCGAACTCAGGACCCGCTGGCTCTACAGAGAACTCTTTAGCACTAGACATGTGACTAGGCTACCGACGGTTGATATTTCTAATTCAGTCAATGAGGTCGTGAATGCGGATTGCCGAAGAGTCCTATGCTAGGATGAAACAGCCAGCTATTGCTTCCTGGTGATCAATCGTAGTCAAATTAAGGCCAATTCGTAACATCAAATCAACAATCTCCCTAGCACTCAATTATAATTTGGATTATTTTACTTTCATGCTTCCTATCGATAAACTAATGTGTAGTCTGATAATCGATTTCTAGTTCTATTGAGCCATCTGAACTTACTCCCAGCTACTGTTAGCCCATGATAGATTTGACTAATAGAACTTATCTAATCTGTCAATAATTATGACATTCATCATAATCTATTGATCGCTGCTGATCAAATTCTGTTGAATACAACAAATATACACTGAATTGCAATTGAAGTTAGTATTCATTAGAAAGTAACTATCGATTTGGCATTATGTTAACGCAATCATTTCACCTGGGAAGACTTTAACGTACGAAATCATGCTGCCATTACGAAAGTATCTGTTATTAAATTTAAATTATCATGATGACATTTACTATTCTGTGGTTTTTCATTTATTATTTTGGTTCAATGTCCTCATTATTAGATCCTAGGGTCATAGTAGTTGCTATTGATAGTAGAATATTAAAACAGTATAGTAAAAAATGTAGTGTATGTAAACATTACTACTGGTCAATAAAGCTTAACTCGGAGTTGAAAAATGAATATCATAGAAACCAGATAGAAAATATGTAACCAAGTTAGATTAATTGATGACACTATATTTGTGAGATGAAATCAGTGTGACAAAGTGACTTATGAAAAAGACTTAGTTCGAATGGACATGGAAACAAGATTATTTCAATTCAGATAAATAAAAATTGCGTGTTATGGAGATAGTTGACTGTCAATTTCGATATCACAAACTGGTCTGAAATTGACAAAAATTGCTCACCAGGAAGCACTGGACAGCTGTTTGGTCCAGATGTATGACTCCGGCAGTGCGCACCCATGATTACACCGGCCATCGAACCTAGGATCTTCTGGCATCGCGGCGAGCGCCTTATCACTAGACCGCTGACTTGGCTCCTGACGGTTGATACTTCTGATTTCCTCAATTCGTGGTGAGTTTGCGCGACCTTATCCATGATGAGGTCGTGGATGAGCACTGCTTAAGAGTCCGATACTAAGACAAAACGACTGTCTAGTGCTTCCGGGTGACCAATTGTAGTCAAATTCAAATCAATTCGTCATATCCAAATTATCAGACAAATAATATTGGCCGAAAGAAAAAATGATGAATGAAAATTCCTAAAATTAAGTAGATAATGTGAAAAGTATAAGAATAAAAATTATATGGTAATACAATGCGGGAACTCACCGACTAGGTTCATGATAATATGAATAGATAAACAATCTTCTTGTGTACACAGTTTCGGTTTGTCTGTGTGTATAGTGACGGCCCTAGTGATGCAAAATAATCGAAAGCATAATATTTTTGGAATGCTTCTGTTCATTTTGAACATCGTTTTCTCACTAATCTGATGGTCAGTGTTGACTAGATGTTTCATTATTGTACACATTTCCCAGATTCTTGATGATGACCCAGCTATAAAACTCGTTAATTGGTTATTCCATTTGGGTTTTCCGTAAGCAGATTTCCATAACATTCCATCACGACTTTTTGTCATTTTAAGATCTAGGAAGAGGAACTTTTGTTCATTTTCTTATTCAAGAGTGAACCTGATGGATGAGTGTAAGTTTACGGAAGAATATTATTCAGGTGGAGAGTTTGATAATAAAAATGACGTCTACATACTTCTTGTTCAAACAGAAAGTGTAGATGACCAGTTTCAGCTGACCATTTCCAATATTAGCCATTAAGTAATCTAGTTGTAGGGGACCTACAAAGCGAATCTCCTTTCTATTCTATCCACTTGTCTATAGATTATATAACTGATTGGAAACGTGTACGTTAAAAACGTACCTTGATAGCAATTGTTTCAAATAAGTATTTGGTACTAAAACTTTATTTCTCTAAACGACAAGCTTTTTTAGGTTTCATGACTTCTTCCTTTAACTGCTCTACGATTATTTCTATTGAAATCCTGGAGCAGTTAGTCATTATGTTATCTTGAACGCATTTACCCCACTAATATTAGGTAGCATGTTACATCCGTTCATCATAATGACTCTAATCAAAATGTTTCACTCATTACATTGTAAATTACACGGACAACAACAATACCGCCCTCACCTCACACACCGAAATTCGATGAATGTTTGCACACACGATATTACTATCTTCCTTCTGTACTACTGAATTTGTTTATTTTATTTAAAGACAATAAATTATTCAAGCAAATAATGAATAAAATTGTTTATTGTTATTGAACAACTATTTTTTAGTTGATTAAATATATCACAGATTCATGTTGGCAGGGTACCATTGAAAACCAAGGAGTACTGGACAGCTGTTTCGCTCTAGTGGGGAACTCCTCATCAGTGCACACCTCAGTGAAATAAATGTAATTTGAAATTTATTGATAATATTTAACAATATTAACATTGTAATCATGTTCTCCACAATAAAATCATTTAAACAGTATAATTTTGCATGACAAGAATGTTTGTTTTAATTTCTCAGTGGATACAATAAATTAATTTTTAATGTAAACATTCAATTATAGTAAATAAATTTAATTGTTTATTCATTTCAAAGAGATAACAATGAGAGATACTAACAGGAACACACAAAACATACAGATACATGAATCTATACAAACATTGAATACCTCACATAAACGATACAAAACAGTATGACTTGAATTGTGACTTACTGATAATTTAAGGCGATAAAATACGCGCCTCTTTCCAAGCACATATATATATATATATATATATATATATATATATATATATATATATATATATATGTTTGCATTAATGACTGATGATGTACATACAGTTCTGAATGTACACAGAGTTTCACCAAAACTAAATATGTCACTCCGTTAAAACCATCATTGGTATAATTTAAAGTAGTTTTATTAAGTTTATTTGATAAACTTTCAGATAAATAGAATGAAAAAATTTGAAAAGTTTACGTTACATATTTGTATCTTGTAATTAGGTGTTACGTAGAGTATTGACTTTGAATTGGATATCTGGAATTGGTGTTACATAACCATCGAAAATCGAGAAAAACACTAGACAATCGTTTTGTCCTAGTATACGACCGCTTTAAATGACACCTCCACGAACCGATAGGGGAATCGAGCCCAGAACCATCAGGCTTTGTAACAAACACCTAATCATTAGGTAACTGAGCCAACAGAAATCTAACATTTGATATTTCTAACTTCAGTAGATTAGCGATGTATTTACTCAACCTCATTCATTGTCATCGGTTACTAAATATACTGCATTCGAAATAGTTAAACGCTAGAAGTTGCGTATTTTAACAAAGGCTCCACGAATCACCTACTGAAATTAGTAATTACTGAGTAAGAATTTGTATACTACCTGACGCCAGGTAGATATGAGTCTGAATTAGTCAACTATGTTTCACAAAAGATAAAGTCCAAACAAATGTAGGACGTCTTAGACTAATTATGGATTTACTAATTAGCAGTTTAAATAGAATAATTCAGCATAAAAGATTAAACCGTTTAAATAGCACGAATTCCAACTATAGATCTTTAATTATTGGAATACTTTAATTGGGTTGAGGTGGTTTTGTAGAGATAGATTGGTAATAAGTTTAATTGTTCGTAATAGTCGTAGACTGATATTGGTCCCATACAAGGGAGCACTGGAAAGCTGTTTAGTTCTAGGACGTGACTCCCTAACAAAATATTCAGTATTTTGTTTCAAATGTTTTAAATGCAAACTAAGATACGTTTAATGCCGAGCTCTGAATCAATTCACTAGTTTTTGTTGATATGTTATGCATTCTTTACTTAAAAATAATCAATCTATAATCCAAACCTGTTTATTATTCATCAAACAAAGTAAACAATCTAATGGCATCAATCTTTCTCCATCATTTCATTGAAGTGACTATAAATCTGTCGGAATTTACATGCTCTATGTTTCGTTTCATTTAAATTAGGCGGTATAATGTATCAACAAATCTACTATTAAAACAAATAAATTATTTGTTGCTCTGTTTGAATTCACAATGGAACTGAAGTTAACATTATGATTATTGTTCAATATTATAATGAATTATGTTATGCACTGAGATACTGTGTCATTTATTGGCTTAGAGTAAATAACATAATTATGTTTTTCATTGATTTCAGTTAGTTTAAACAAAATTAAAACTGGTAACTAGTGACTGATCAAATTGTTTGTTTAAAACAATGAAAACACTTTTTAATGTTCAAAATTAATTAAGTTGCAGTAGTTCACGTATTTGTTTGCTCAATTTTTTTTAAATATTTGTTTATTATAATAATGAATATTACAATTAAGTTAAAACTACAAGCACTGTATCTTCCAAATATTGTTTCTTATTGACAGGCTACTACTATATGTCGAGGAGAAAAGAAATGTCTGATGTTACAGGATATCACTAACTGTGGTGTAAGATGCGTGGACAAATTTGTATTAGTAGCAGAATTACATACCTAATTGTGTTTGCCGATCATGTATCGTTCTGGGGAGGGGTACTGTGATGTAGTTAGCAGGTTCAAAGTTATAGCGAAAGTTGCGACAGACAGGCAGAATGTTAAAAATGCCCGCGCAGATACAGTGAGGTTGTTCACGGACTTGTTTAGGGTTGCTTACCAGAAACTATGCCTGTTCATGTTATCCGTCTGGGTTTGTTTGTGCATGTTTTCGTCATTATTATGAGCCAGCCTTCATAAGTAAATGTCCCAAAAGTTAAAAAGAGAAAAACGTTGTGGACCTCGTTGAAGAGTGTTGGTCGTCTACTGGTGTCACTGACAACTTGAACTGTTAGGTATGATCAATTTCAGTTTGTTGCAGCAACCATTATCATCGTTATTGACAGCTTATAATAACAGATCCAGGAGACACTACTAAAATCTACAAATAGTTCTGGAATACCCCTAGGGTTCCTGCCGGTCCCAAGCCCAAATAAGGAGGAGGGTGGGGCATGGACTTAACAACCTTATCCCGTAAAAACAACCTTGCAACAAAAGACGCTAATCTGCAAGCGTGAGAATTACAGAGGCATCACTGTCAGAACCAAGAAAAGTAGTCAACAGGATGTTACTGAACCGAATGAAATATCCAGTCGACCCTCAACTTCGAGATCAACATATCGAATTCCGTAAAGATAGATAGTGTATCGATTAAATCGCGACTATACCGTTGATTGTTGCGCAATCAATCAAATGGAAATTATCACTTTCCATCAATTTCCTCGATTACGAGAAAGCTTTTGACAACATGGATAAGATAACATTATGGGGTCTTCTTTAATCACATGGCGTACACAAAAAGATAGTCAACATCATACGGGATTATTATGACAGACTACACTGTGAAATAGTTCATGGTGGTGAGCTCAAAGATTTATTCAAAGTAAAGACCGGTGTCAGACAAGGCTGCTTACTCTCGCCCTTTCTTTTCCTGCCAGTGGTCGATTAGGTCATGAAAACTGCAGCATTTTAAGGCGATCTCAGAAAACAGTAGACGACATCGGTGCAACTAGATGACTTGGACTTCGTCCATAACCCAGCTCTTCTATATCACACACAGTAACAAATGAAGTTGGAGACGGACAGTGTAGCGGCAGGCTTGGTAGCAGTAGGCCTCAACATACAAAAAGCGAAAAGCAAGATCCTTCGATACAAAACAACAAATACTAACCCGATTTCACTTGACAGAGAATTTCTGGAAGATGTGAAACCTTCAACATACTTTGGCAGCGTCATCGATAAACAAGGAGAGTCGGATGCAGATCTGAAGGAGTGGATTGGGAACAAGGACATCTTTCTACAGCTGAAAAAGATCTGAAACTCAAATCAACTGTCAGTCAACATTAAAGTCAAAATTTTCAATACAAATGTGAATATAGTTCTATTGTATAGAGCTGAAACTTGGGAAACTACGAAAGTATCATTCAAAAGATACAAGTATTTATAAAGGCCAAAAGAAAAGAGAAAGACCCAAGAACACATTGTGTTGGAAATTGGTGACAGACATGAATAGAATAAATAGTGCTTAGAAAGAACTGCAAAGGAAAGCCCAGGACAGAGTTGGTTCGAGAATGCTAATCGGACGCGTAGGCTTCAATTATGGTGGTGGAGGGTAACAGGGATTGATTGACTAATTCAGTGTGCAATATGGTATTGCGACACAATCTAGCACTTGTTCGATATTATCTGCACGAATATGCTCCAAGAGTAGAAATTATTTCTTTAAATGTATGAGTACATTTATCATTATCGTCATTTAATCAGTTAACATGTTTAATGATATGGGTGAATTAAATAATGCGATAATGGAATTGCATAAAAGATATCTATGGAAACATTTTACTGAATGAAGTTCATTTCAGTCATGAAATTAATATGTACTTAAGTACACGAGTTTTGAGTTGTCGATTTCATATACTTATATAAAACTCCTAAACAGAACGTACTTAGGTCTCTATCAGATATTTAATTTATTGCAATAATACTAGTAGATTTTGATAATGAACCCATTCAAATACTAAATTCATAGGTAATTTGAAGGCTTTACCCTGTTCTAAAGAATCTGTATTTCATACGTTAGTTAACTTTTATAAGATAGTAACATTTATAAGAGTATAAGTTTCCTGAACATTCATGAAAAGACATTAAAGCTGACACACACTTGAAAACAGTCTAATAAATTTTACAAAATAAAATTCTAGTTCTTAAGACATTATATAGTAAATAAATGAATCATAGTTTATATACATATACGTAGTTCTCATTATGAATCTCGCTTTAATCAAGATTCCCATGGTGGAGAAAGGCATAATATGATGAGGCTAATTTTACTAAACATGCACAATTCTGTTCCCAAGCGATAATACGACTATTTAGTGTATCAGTCAGGTGAAAATCCTATTCATAACGTTAAATCATAACCTTACAAATAATTCCTTCATCTAAATGTTAACTGAGAATTACATTACGTTACGTCAAGCGTCACCCTGTCTTTTGCCTTACCTTGTATTATATTGGGTTAAATGCAGTAACATGAAAAATATTGAGCAAAATGTTATGAAGCCTTGGGTTTGTCATTGATTGTTTCATACACTGTTTTTTCACGACATTAGCCATTCACCAACGACCTTTAGACTCGCTATGTTCGTTTCAGTATCATTGTGGTTAGGATGGATAGCTGTATTCATTGTATTAATTAAGATGACAGGAGTCTCTCAGTTAACCTTAATTCTTCTCGAAAGTATCGAAAGATGAAGACGTGACTACGTATTGATATTGGAAGGTTCCAATCGTTGACTCATCCTAGTAGAAAGCCTATTTGTCAACCTAAACCTGGCACAAAATCATATACCTTACACTGAAAGCCTAATTTTGATTAACGTTCCTATTTTTTAGCCTGAATACCAATCCTCGTTATAATATATTGCATAAGATGAATTTCTAGTTAAATTCCTCATCAACCCTGATAAACTTTAAGCTTATTAATAAGTTGATAGCTTATCTATTAAGTATTGAACTTAGAACTGAATGATTAGTTTAAGCGAACTGAGTTGGCTTTGTTGAGAACGGTATTAAGTTTAGCTGTTTGCATTCGTTACATACTGATATCAGTTGGGTACTACTGAAAATCAATGGCCATAGTTGTAGATATTTAAGCGTTGTCCATCAGGCCTGATGGTCTTGAGTTAGACGGTTAAAAGTGATTGGCGGTTTGCACGACTGAGTAGTCCCGTACTGGTGCTTCCTAGTTTTCAATGATACCCAACCAACATCAAACCGTGGCAACAGCAAACACCGACAATTTTCCATTCGTATCACGTTTTGTAATTATTCTTTGCGATTGTCATTAGATTTTAGCATTTTTGTCATCAGTCATAAGTTTGCACGTATGAAGTCGTCTAACTTGGCAAAGAAAGCTTTACAATTAAGCCATTCAACTGTGAAAACATAGTATAATCGAAATCATCTTTCTGAGCTATAAAATCTCCATCATCTCAAAATGGTTAATTTCTAAGGATGTTCAGAATGTTGTTTCCTGTCTAAGTCATCTGTTTAGACTGATGTCTTCAAATTAATTCAATTTTTCTGGTTCAATATACATGAATGAACGGTAAATAATTCGTGTTTTTTTTTCAATTCCTTAACACAATTCAGTGTGGTTTTGACAAAGAGTATTTAAGAATTGTATCGTCCTCGTTTGAAAATCATTAGCAGAATGTTTACTCAATGGAAAGCAACTTGGTGAATAAGGCCCGTGAGTATCCTGATAATCACATATAATAATCAGGAAAATTGAGGTAGTACTAAGAAAAGGACAACAAAGGTAACCATTAATGCACAAAAATATTAATTCTACAGTTGCTGCATAATTAGATCAGTGCGTACATCACTGAAAATGACTTCGGGCAAAGTTAGATTTAGCCCAACCAGAAACGCTAATGTCCAAACAGAACGAAACCAATGCTTTCAATTTACCGAAATGGATTGAATTTTGGCTGGCAAGTGAAATCCAGGACTCGTTTCGCCCGTTTTGGAACTTGTCAGTTGGATGTCGTTGAATTTTCATCACTGTTAACACCGGGACTCTAACTCGTTTCATTTCGTGTTAGACACCAAGTGTAAACATCAATACAGGAACATCCAGCTAACGAGTTCTCGAACAAACGAAACGAGTCTTGAATTTCACATGCCAGCTTACACTATGAAATGTGTTTCCTAAATCATCAGCTCACCGTTTACCCTTCCCTAAACACGTAACGCTGTACTTCCTAAAGTACAGTGCCTTCTAGCTGGATGCTGCATCTTTCTTTATCAGCAGTATTGGAAACATAATTAGATTGTCATTCATTTATACGTGGTCTTTGATAGTGATTTGAAAAAATTATTCTATGCTTTACATAGATCATGAATAAAATCTGTGAATTTGATCCAGTATTTAAACTAATGATCACTTTGACTTCGTCTACAAATTTACGTGCACCTACAAAAGTAATTACATCATTCGGATAGAGGAGTAACTTGTCTCTAATTTTCTTAACATGACCCAACACTATGCCGATCAAGACGAACGAGTGAGTTGGATGTGCAATACCTAGTCATACTTCATATTCGTTTATTTTATAATTAGGTAGGTGTTACTCAACACGCTATGAATAAATCAGTGTTGTTAGTGATAAGATTTACGATTTTGCAATTTGAATGAGATTTTTAATTTTTTAATGAATGAATATAACGATACCATGAACTGATGTAAGACAACCACAGGAAACCAGGAACTGGCACGGGATAGCTGTTCCATCTCAGTATAAAGCTGTTTAGTAGTGTGCATCTATGATCCAATCATACATTTTGGGACCAGGACCTTTAGACACTGTGGAGAATGCTTAACTATTAGAACATTTAAGTGGCTTCCAACGAATGATGTTACTAATTCAGTCGATTAACAGTATATTTGTGCGACACCAATGATTGTGTTTAATGAGTAACTGCCTCACACCAGTGGTGTTAATTCATATATGGGTACCAGGAAGTTATTGACTGACACAGTTCACCACTAGACGACAAAAAGAACTGATTTTATAAAATACGTCGTGTATTTGATAGTTTCCAATCATAAAACGTCTATTGGCCTATTTCTTGAATTTTTTTTTCACAGGAAAAAGGATTACCTTCCTACTATAGTTACCATAAAGTGAGTTGATGTGTACATACAAAGTGATTCAATTTATTTGTTGATTTTCTTCCAACGTTATTCAATATATAAACAGAAATAAACATCATACAAAATGACAATATTTAGAACTGTATGTTATGTTATTGTATAAACACAATATGTTGTTCTGAACACAATATTGCTAACAAGATGAAACAGCAAATGCACTCTCATATACAACATAAAGTGTTATTTCCATGCTTGTTTACATGCACATAAATGTGCGTACATAGCAATAAATACTAAGCATATATTAAAAAGGTCTATTCGATTACGAATAACAGGGAAAAGGGAGAATTTAGTACAAAATCCCCAGACATCTATCTTCATAATAACTGTGTTACTCATAGAAAAATATGAATTAAGCAAGAGATCAAACACAAAGATTATGTGATCGCTTGCGATAAGAGTGAGCGTGTGACAGAAGAATTAAGAAAAAGGAAAACAAACGATAGAAGATTGTATAATGAAACTAAAATATTTCTCACTCATATTTAACACTTATCTACGTGAATGACGAGATGATCCTTGCGATTCTGAAGTTGAAAATATAGTAACAGAGTTCGGATTATTATTATTATTATTATTATTATTGTTAGGGTTCGACTCCATATTCAACGAATCTAAAGAAGAACGCTGATGGTGATGATGATGATGACCTGAGTGCCAAAAAAATGCAGACACAACAACATAAACATAATTTAATAATAATTTAACCAATCACTGACACTGAATGTTGATATAAAGGATCAACAGCTAAGTGCATAAATGCCAAGCATAATGATTTTCCAGCATAGTTTTAATGCATAATGATAAACTACTAGGTGAATTGTGTAGTTATCACTTATTACATGAACCGATCTAAGAGTGATCAGTTAGTTTATGAGAGTAGACATCATTTCAAAGATGTCCATGATTTATCAATGAAGGATTTAGTCACGAAAATTTCCTATATCAGCAAATTTAAACAGTCATAATCAAAGTGATCATCAAAAATTGATAGCGATTAGAGAATGACTGTAAATTAGACGTGGCCTTCCCGATGTTAGCTTTCTACAGCTGCTGTTATTTGTTGGAAGTACTCATTATGTGTTAGCAGGATACAGTCCTAATTAAGGAATGCTCGAAACATGTCTATAACGGCGTACTATGATTAGTATACTTACAGCTAGCCGGCGATAACAGAATAACTCAGCAAGCTTCCCGCATGAATTGTTTATAAATCCTAATGTATTTATTTACATTTATCTGTTCATATTTTGGGATATACCTTGCTACTTGCCCAATTCTTGTTCTGATTTGAGATCAAGTCAGTGAAGTTATCGAGTAGTACAAATTTAGAAAGCGACAGAACTCAATATTAATGTGTACATATTGAGTAAAACATGGAACAGAATCTAGCATTTTCAAGTCTCATTGTGACTAATCGATTTGATATTCAGTTTAGTGATACGATACAATCGTAATCCAATATTAACAGTAGAGTTACTGTTCGATTTTAAAACTTGGTTGACCAACATCGTAATGCCTAAATTTAATGCAACTGGTTTCAAGTGAATTCACATACGAACAATGATCTACACATATATTGATATTTGTAACGAAAGAAGTCCTCGGAAGTTATCAATTGCATAAAGTGAATATAAAATTTGATCTCCTAGTTTTTAATGCAAATAAGAGCTATCGGATGTGACTGATATGGTAAGTCACTAAGGAGATCAAATGCTTTACTCTTCATTAATAACAAAACTTATTGGCTGTATTCATTCTGATTACAAATTTATCTACCGAACACGGATAGAGATCTTGGTTGAAGCACTCAGTTTGTGAACACTGCATTGTACGATTGAAACTTGCTTCATGAAATTCGATTTGAGAAACTAAGAAATGCTATTAACCACGCAAAAAAGCAGTCGAAAAGTGTAGCTCAAAATGTAGTTCATAAATGCCTAAGTAATAAGTTATTGAATACTATCTCGAGAAATAGTTCTTGACAGATAACCTGCTTAACAAGTAAGTTTATAATATTCCATGAAATAAACGTGATTGTAAACCGAGAGAACTACATACCTTTATTTTCGCTTACCTTTCTTTGACTTTTTTACTAAACCTGCTGAACTGGAAGCAATTAAAATTCGTTCGTTTTCTAGGCTTGGTTCCCGACTTTCTGCTGAATTACATGACGATGCTCTTTGATGACTTGACTGTCTAGATTGATGATGATGACGTGAAGAATTAACAAGAGAAGCACTATCACCGGGACTAGTTGTCGAACGACTACTGGTTCCGCTACTACCTCCGGTTGGATTATTACTACTCAAATTACAAGTAGTATTAGCAGTTATATTAACATTTGTATAGCGTAAGTTTTGCACAGCATTTTCTGAAGATATTGGCGTACTTCCTGGCATAGTTGTTGGAGTTGAACGTTTACGTGCAGAGGATTTATGAGATTCACGTGTTTCATCGACCACGTTCGCAGATGCCTATTTAAAGGAAATAAATACATTTAGTATGTTCTATACGATATTGAAAACTATGGAAACGAAAAAAGTAGTACATGATTATACGTGTTTGGAAGTCAATTTGCTCACATACATATTGAAGGCCAAGTTGAACAGCATAATCGTCAACGTATAAAAATACACAGTTAAACATTATGGAAGTGAAACCTTGATAAGTGAATTAGCCTAAATTACCAAACCAATCAGATGAAATTAAAAATATTAATTACAGACACGTAAAAATGATAGTAAATATCGACGATTATAAAAAGACAACTCAAAATAAAGAACATGGTCTGCAAAAAAAATAAGAATACGTGGGATGAAAGGTATAAAAATAAAAATGAAACTTTGAATTGGAGGTGCTGGCGGAGAAATAAAAAATGAAAACATTTGTGCCACTGTATCCGTTTTCGAGTGACGGCTACTTAGTCCCATGATTTTCCCTTCAAATAGGTTCAGATAATGTTGCATGATGAAGAAGTTTTTGTTGGGCATGAGTTATACATACTACAACTGCCTGAGCCTTATTAACCTATTTGTCAGTATCCCCAAAAACTCTGCGTCTAATTTCAATATTATTCATTAAGTTGTTGAAGTATCTACTTAAATTCAGATATACTCACCTAATAAGTTCCATATAAAACGAAACGCTCAGCCTTAATTCTACAATTGGAAATTATACAGATTATAGATAAAACGGAAATTCCTTTGAGTAAAGACAATTAATGAACATTGTTCGCTTTCTACAAAGAGTGTTGTGTAAATGGGCTGTAGTATGGATAAAATGCTACACTCTCTAAAACCCCGAAACTACAACTACTGATAATTTAGCTTAAATACAAACAATCATATCTTATTACACAGGTAAGTAATCTATTGTATGGTATGAACAAACTACTCGGATGTAGATTTTAACTAAGGCTAGCAGTTGAAACCAGAATGCAAGTAAAACAAGTCAGCTGGATGCATATGCATTCAGAGTCAGTATTCACACTGAGACTCGAACACAATGTCTACATAGTTTAAAACACCATTTCCTTATCTGATAAGCTATTAGGTCCAGACAACTAGTAACTTATTCAGCAAACAAGGTGTTAATAGAAGTTTGTAATATTTCATTGTTGATATTAAGGACTACAAATAACCAATGTTCGCTGATACAGGTGTACTCAAGGAGAATTATCTCAAAACAGCTGTTCAGTTAGTTGCTTTTTCGACAACAGTAGAACGTATAAAAAGAAAACCTTTACAAGTGTTATAACAACCACGAAACAGATCCAAAGTAACGTGTACAAATTTGAACTAGAAGCTGAATGATAGAGATGCGGATTTTACTAAGGGTGATGATTGATAATAAACAGTGGAACACAGATTCCATAGTTAACTCATATTCGAAATCTGACACTACAAAAAAAACAACTTTCGGCAAATAAAATAACTTAGCAAGAGGATACATTAAAGTATGTACTGAACAGAAATCAAAGGCCAGATTCAAAGATTTTTTATAATTTCAGATGAGGGACTACGTGATTCATCTATTCTGGTTATTGAGTCATATTATTATCATTGTTATTTTGGGTTGTGAGTTCTATAATGACTTTAAGCTAACGTAAATATTCTGAACAAAATAACTGGAGCTTATTTCATTTGGAATCCATCTTTTCTGAAACTCTTCCACTTGAATTAAGTCAACATGTAACAGACAGCTACGAACATGAATTCTATGAAGAGGCCGGATTATTAAAACTTTAAAAATGACAAGGATAGTGACTATCAATTCAAGTAATTAACGAACATGTCGAAACAGATTCAATCAATCGACCTGTGAAAACGGGGTTAATCAGTCTTACTATTAGAGATCAGAGTATAAAAGGACTAATGAGAATGTGAATGCCGATGAAGACATAAATACAAAGATAGTCACTAGCATAAAGTGATTTTATAAAACCGAACTAAAATGGCAATTTAGTAATTTTGCGCTCTGTTCAGTAACCGACTCATAACAGATTCGCTATTAACAATGGCAGAATAACAATGTACAAAACCTATAAATATACAGAAGTTCGGAGATCGAAATAGATAGTGATACGTGGTTTGAGATCTAGGCTAAGTAAGTAACTACTCTACTTGTAATCGTCTACTGGTATATCTTACTTATCATATGATTTGGATCCAGCACTGAAACTGCGAAACCATCACCAACTAGAAGCATATATATATATATATATATATATATATATATATATATATATCAGGTAATTTGCGATTCCTGGAGTTCTAATGAGATAAGATCTGTACAGTTCAACCATATCAGGTGTAAGGCAGTTTACTCAGTGAAGGCAATTGATGAGCTTGTGCAAATATACTGTGAATAAGCTGAAACTAGGAATATTAACTGCTGGATGCTAACTTGCTTAGTGGTTTGAAAGAAGTTTTCACCGTGAAACCTGAAGGACCATGCTTCGATTCCCGGATGAGTTCGTGGAGGCGTATTTTAAGCGGAAACTGTCTTGTGTTTCTTAGTTTCAAAAAGGTGTCTAAACCAAGTTAGTTTGTGATATCAAATCCAACAATCTTCCCAACACTCGTTTACAAAAGTGTATATATTCGCTATTAACATTTCAAATACTAGATTATGTTTAAATAAAAAAACATTGTGAAATCCAGTTTTATTAGCTGTAAACCAGATCGATAAACATAAGGCTTAATAATCAAAGTGATTTCATTAAAAAAACATTTCCTCCCTCATTTACTTATTTTACTATCGTCAACAGAGTCGAAAATGAGATACGATTAAAAGTCAGTGAAATGAAACACTGAACAGATACAGAACAATCTTTCAATTAAACAATGAGTTAAAACTGATGAAGATTACATACCTTTTTTTCAAAACAGGAGAATGATATAGTCATCTCATTCACCTGTCATTTGTTTATGAATATGTCTTTTATACTTAACTTGGCGTCTTGAATGATCACCTTTCAACAGTATGTTATGCTTAGAAGTCAACTTAGTTTAAAATGAAATAGATGGTAATTGTAATGCTACTACTAGATAGTAACTAGGTATTCACTACATTTTGAAGTGGATAGACTAGAACTGATACTACTGAATATTTAAACATAGAACACTCTATCATTAAGTGATCTTTCAAAATGCCAATCTTAATATAAAAGATAGATAAATACACAAGTGAAAATAAGACGAAAACACTGTTACATCAAACTTTAGAAAAATATTTTTTCATAACTCATCTCTTATATACTTTTGACACTAATTACATGATTGTGGAACGGCTAAAATTCTCTCCAATTATAGAGAAGGAAATTATTAGAAACAGTCAATTAAAAAAAGTAGTGAGTTAACTACGAAAAGAAAACAGCTAAGCTAAATAGTATCACATCCACAATAGATTGGTTATATTTATTGATTATAAATACTATCGTGAAAACAAAATAATTATTAAGTAGAAAGATTTACTGTGATTACTAACATTTA
Organism: Schistosoma japonicum; assembly: GCA_025215515.1. Taxonomy (NCBI): domain Eukaryota; kingdom Metazoa; phylum Platyhelminthes; class Trematoda; order Strigeidida; family Schistosomatidae; genus Schistosoma; species Schistosoma japonicum. The sequence goes on along the minus strand of CM046064.1, from coordinate 41,559,650 downwards.
AGTTACTTCCTACTATCAAGTGATATAAAGTGAGGAAACCATTTTATATTTAAGTTGGAATGTGACTGGCAAGTGGAATCCAGGACGCGCGTTTCGTCCTATTTGGGACTCATCGGCTGGATGTACTTGCATCCCCATGTTGATGTTCACACTGGCATTCGGACTCAGTCCGTTACAAGCCTATTCTGAGGAAACCATTGAAAATCAAGAAGTTATACCGGGTAGGATTAGGAGACTACTAATCAAACCCGAAACCAGATTCACGTCTTGTAATGTGCCCTGAAACCATAACTGAAGGTCATAGATGTTAAATGTTAAAACTTTGACGCTCTATAAATAGTTCATGCTATGCTTTAGTACAATGATATAATCTTAAGCTTTATAAGAAAAGGTAAAACCACGTAATGCCATTGAAATAGTTTTGAAAAATCAAATCAAGAACTAAAAACGAATTCTTTTAACTTCGAAACTCCAAGTGTGTATATACAGACATTTCTATAGAAAACGATAAATTAATGCGAGACTGATTGTGTCAACCTGAGTGTAAATAATAGGTGTATATACCTATAAACAACTGGACAACATTTCCGAATGTAAAAGCAGTATACAGAAAATTGAGTATGCCAGATAATCGATTCAGTATACTGCAAACGATAACTTTGAGTCCTATAAGTCAATCAAGCAATCACATAAAAACCATTTACAGACTAACTAGTAAGTAGTATTCTGACCGAGTGTAATCCAGTAACTAAATCGGAGATTATATACTCATACATACATTTAATAGATGGGAGGAGGGGTAGGTGAAATTACGCAAGTCAATAGACGGGACGATGTGAAGTTGGATCTCAGTTTGCGAACCAATTCTTTAAGACTACCATTAATCACTTATCCCATGATAATAAGTATATTTAATGATAATCTATGAACACTAGTGTTTTCGCTAAAATTGATTCACTAAATGAGAGAACGACAAACAAAACAAGAAGTGTAGTTTTTGAAATAAAACGAATATAGGAAGAAGTCAATACCGAATGGACACCAACAACTTTGTACCATAATATATTTACGTCAAACACAAGGATGGTAGAATACACATATCCAGACATATGATTTACTAAACTACTAATTTTGCACGACATTGAAGTAAAAGTGCACAAGTGAATTTCATTTTCCATACAAGAGTACACCTAGTTGAAGAGGTTAGGAAACAAAGTATTAGAAAAGAGATGATGTTATTCTTTCTATTACTTTCACTATCTGCCAAATTTAAGCATGGCAATTTGAACTGATGTATGCACGTACCAAGTTCTACGTTGTTATTCACTGGCTGATTTTCTTTTAATTAAAAAAATCCAGTCTGCTTTAGTATGACTAATCAGTCAACAAAAAACGGGAATCAGTCAGTGATTCACAGTAATGCAATAATCGATGATATCAGATGATGGAAAATCAAAAACATACAGAAGCATTGGATAACTGTGAAAGCTTGCAATATTTCCAGGAACTTAACAAGAGACTATTATTTTCGTTACATATAAGCCACTAAGTTCAATCAATAGTGAACAATGTAGAACCCGACGCATATCCGCATAAGTTCAAGTTGCCATACTGCGTTAGCATGATGACATCTAATTTACAAGATTAACATGACGGTAGAATTCACCAGGAGAAATGAAGTAAATGCATGCACGAACTTAAGATCTAGAATAAAATAAAGCGAATATACTTAATCCATTGTGACTGGTCTTTCCATCCTACCCAAACCCTAGCTGATAAGGTAGGCAGTAATTGAACGGACGCAGCACATGCTCCACTAAGTTCATATTAAATGGTTCACATTTTTAATTACAATCAATTGGTGATATAACAGGATGTCATCCAATAAAACTGGTAAGTAACTGTCTGACACCCGATATGGTCGAAATTTCTATCAATTAAGAATTCTTACTTGGAACTTTAACAAACCATATCGAAGGAAATCATTAATAAGCAAAATATTAGAGGCTGAATTAATTTACAGAAACGGCTTTTGTAACAAATTAAATGACAGACATTTTTATTATTTCGTGAGACGTTCACTCATGTAAGTGTTTATCTTTTGGAAAGTAATATTTCTTACAGTTTTATCTGCTTTCAAACTTTCGGTCTGAGTAGAGTTATCATTAGTGTTGATACGAACCTTTTTGAGTTGACAACTGTAGCGTTTCGCATACTTGAACGAACCCTCAGAATAACACATATCGACGTAAAATACAATTTTTAGAAAGAAATAACATTAAACTTTGAGTCTTATTATTTAAAGACTACAATCCAACTAAGTAGAAAACTGAAAATCTCATCTTCAAGAGTAAAATCATTACTTTTGCAAGTAATTACTTCATACAAATATGTTTTACTAGCTGATCGTATTAGAACTTCCTAACAATTGATGCTCATTGTAAAAATGAATGTGTGCACAGCTTGTAGGATGACAGGTGAAATCTTATTTCAAAATCAATATCAGTGCAAAATAACATAAATTTATGTATAACTAAGAATAAAGTGCCGTTTCTAAATAAGTGGACAACAATAATCACAGGAAATTTATCTGAATAGACAGCGTGATATTCAATGAAATTAGCTAACTGAAGCTGAAAACGTACGGAGTTGTATTTAAACAGAATAGCCAATATTTGGCACGTCACCGTTGGACACAGACGAAAAGTTCCGAAAGAAAGCAATATATCTATCAAATGCTAACAAGATTTTCAATTATTTCTTTCAGATAACATCACTTGTATTCAAGCTAACATAACTCCATAAAAAAATCATCTAACTTAAAATAGAGAACAATACGTTCAGTGAGGTTTCAGATAATATACCAGTGTGTATACTACATTTTATATTTTCATTAATACTGAGTTTACTAACGTGTACAAGCCTAATATGACCAGCAATTTATTTCATACAACTAGTTACCTATAGTAGTTTGAAAAGAGTAGAAACAATCATTTGAGCACAATAAAATCAATTCATTTTGTTTCGTCTAGTTCTCTTCAGCTGCTTACAACCTCTAATATTTTGAAATCAAAATTACAGAGGTTTGAACAAACATAAATTGTTGTTGGCACTTGTTCCAGTCATTACGTCATTCCTGCATGACTTCCAAAAATGCCATCGTTAGCTAACTGAACTCTACTTACTTGTTATAATTATTTTTTTATTAATCATTAACGGCTGTTCATTATATAATCATCTACTTCCAATCCTTTGTTAGTAATGAAATTTTCTTGAACTCTCCGTAAGACGTAAACATATAATTGAAAGGCTTTATTCTAGAGCATAACTCCATTCACTTCTCGATTACATCATGCTAATGTTAAGTGCCAACAACAATTTTTGTACGTTCAAACCTCTTTGTGATTTTGATTTCAAAATATTAGAAGTTGTAAGCAGCTAAAGAGAACCAGACGAAACAAAATGAATTCATTTTATTGTGCTCAAATGGTTGTTCTTAGTAATCTTTTCATATTTTGTCGTTTCAATGTAGAATGATCACTCATCAAGTGTAGATCGTTGCTTGACGTCATAAAGAGCAAATCAATCACGTGAGGCTTGTCGTGGTTGCACCTTATATGATTGTGAGTGGGTGATGGTACTTCTCAGCTGTTTAAACAATTTAAAACTGTAGTGATTAAGTGAACAGGTTACTTATTTTTTAAATAGTTTTTTTTTTATTTAACATGACAAACTTGAAGAATGAAAATAATTTTATTGCTAAGTAGTCTCGGCTTTTTTTTTAATGTAGCTTGCAAATTAATTTTCTTTTTAACATTAATTGAAATCAATGTGTTAAATATAGCGAAGCAGAATACTGATGAAGTTGGCAAATTGATGATGCCAAAGCTGCTTTTTTGATTACAGATTGGTCTGAGTAACACTAGCATTAGAAACTAAGAGTCAATAAACGACTTTTTCTTTTTAGTATGGGACTATTCCGAGTGTATATCAATGACCTCGTCGTGGATAAAATCTAAGACAATCAAGTTATGTAGCAATTACATTGCTTTTGAACCGATCACGGGAAAGCTAACGTTATGCATTGCTAACCTAAGTCAATTAGTGATAAAACGCTGTCCATCTAACCCCACCCGATATCGCTGAACGCCATCGTCGATCAGTGACGACAAAATTCATCTAAATGCAGAACTAATCTCTAGAATCTTAAATAAAATATGGTGCACAGAGTTCAATTAATTGGAAAAAAGAACAGATCATTAGTATGATGTCTACTACATTAAACTGTTTGAGTTTTGGACTACACACAAATTGAAGCGACAAGTAAATAACACGTCTCAGGAGGGTACATCAATTATTTAAGGTGAAATTAGAAATAATCCTCAATCAACCTTCCAATTTTAAACATCACAATGAATAATTGTAGTAGCATCTAAAAATAACAATGCAGGAAATAATTTATATAAAATCGCTTCATGAATATCAGCTACATATTCAGCTGAGGTAGGAAGAATGTTTACAATACGTGATAATTTCAAATGTGAAAATCTATAGATTAAAAAGTGACAATAATACACTTGTGAAGCAATAAAAATATGTAGATGAATTGAAGTGTATATGTGAATTAAATGACTGTAATGTATAAACATTAATTCTATTCATAAGCAAACTAAAATCGTACATTCTATAGAAATCAAAAAAAATTAACAAACAAAAAAATTCTTATAAAAATTACCTTGTTCATCCAATTTTTATATTTAAAAAATGGATGTTTATGTGAATTCGTATACAACTCTTCGTCATACAATTTTAGTTTACAAAATTTACAACAAACTAATTTGATAAATCTCACTATTTCCAAATACTCCTGCGTTTGTGACAATACACTTCAGAGTTTAGAAGTTTTCTAGAGTTCTTTGGAAGTTAAACTTTTCAGTTGCTGCATCACTTTTTTTTTCAAAAATTCGTCTGCATAAATCTTTTTCCAAATTTAGCTCATCAGTAAATATTGACAAAAGTGAATCGTGATTAGGCAGCACATATTTATTGTTAACGTTAATACATGAAGTCGGTAGTTGTAGTTCAATCCATGTATTTATTAGATAACTCGCTTAAGTGAAGAATGCACATATATATGCCAGAAATCACAAATCCCCATTTAAAATTACTTTATTATATTGTGAGTGATAGTCCTCCAAGGGAACAATGCTTCTTGCATGTTGTGAACATCACTTTTTTCTATGGAGCTTTACGCAAGAGCAAGTAGTATCTAGTTGATGGAATTCAGAGGGCTTTCTGTGTATGAGTAACTTTTCCGAATAGTTTTTTTAAGAAAAACAATTCTGTTTTTACTTTGTTACATCATTTTTTATTCTTTGGTCACCTGATTGGGTTATAGTAAAGAGAATGACTGATAGCTTTTCGCTTTTTATATATTCATTGTTGTACACTGATTACTGAGAATGAGGACGTATCCCGTAGAAGTCGGAAGAGCATATCATGTTTTCTTTATTGTGAATAATTTTGTCTATCCGTTTCTGTTAAGTATGATCAATTGTCCATCAACGATATGCATAAATTAGTTATTTTATAACCAATAAGATTCATCAAATGTAGGCTAGTTAGTTCGACAGGTAAATTTAACTAAGACTTCCTTCATTCGCGATCCATAATAACATATTAGGAGTATGCACAGTTTCTATTACACGTCTTAATATCAACCATGAGAATTTTATACTAATTGGCTTAGGAGATTCACGTGTAGATATATGTGCAGGCATATGTACATAACCATCAAATACAGCAAATACAATCACCGGTATATAAAGAGAACTTTCGAGTTGACACATAAATATGAGATCCACTTATTTGAACAGTTGGATCAATCAATATCGTGAGCACATAATTGGTTAGTGATTGTTCGTTTTCGTATTACATCCCACAAAATTACACAGACACAGAAAGAGAGAGAATTCCATTAACTGCTCACCTTCGATGTTGTTATGGTTAAAACACAACCGTTAGAACCAATCGAATTTGAGTTAGCTACTTCCATTCTTCGTCGTTTCGATGCTATTGATATAAACGGAAAGTGGTAATGAAAAAAAAATTAAATATCGGACAAAGAATCAATATATGCAATTATAAGAGTAAGTATATTAGAATATTATTAAATTATTTACAGAATAAATACTAATAAAGCCTTACTCTAGTCGAGATGATGGTATATGCTGCTCGTTAATTGAATGTTCTAAGTGATATAGGTGAATCGAGGTTAGAACCTGAGATATATTGACTAAAAGCTGAATCCTTTAGCAATTATGCTACTGCTTCATAAAAGCATAAGTAGCTATTATTAGACATTTCTGTGAAGTAAATGTTAGATCGTAGAATGAGTAACGTAGGCTTGGAAAATAACATATATTGATAGGACGGTAGCAAGATGAGACAATCGAGATATAGTTCATAGCGATTTAAACTAAGTTAAAGAGACGCTACATTTGATATCAAGATAACATGAAAAGTCATATATTACTTACAATGTATTTGTGATCCTGGTACAGTAGCAATACTATCATCTGGGGCTGGTAAAGATGATTCCAAGCGTCTGTTTAAGAGAAAAACATCACTAAAAGTATAAGAACTTGAAGGAAAAAAGCAAGCATTAATCAAGTAGATTTCATAAAATACTTGTCAACAACGATACAAACAATATTTGTCAATATTCTCGTAAATTTCAGATGAAATAGTTAAAAAAAACTATTTCGCGTGGCTCCTTGTAATAAACTTCTAGATCAATCATAGCAAAAAATCGAAATCAAAAGTTGAAAGTTGTAAACTAATGAACATCATCAATGAATTCAGCGGTTAAGGTAACTGCATCATCCGGATATTCCTTAGCATCGATTATATAGAAAATTGTGAGGGGGAGGGGAGTGTTTCCACCACTTGTTAGGAAGTTTTAAACCAAGCTGTAACAACTCTTAATGAATATGCCTGATTAATACAATAATCATTTTGTATCAGATTCTATCACTATTGTTTATGTTTGATCAGCAAACAAAAGCAATTTAATAAAAGTCGATTGACTGCATAAGAGTTTTAGTCTTGGTAAAGTAACTATTTGGATAGAATGACGTCTTAAAATACAGTTAATGAACAATTTGAACATCATTTCCAGCCAAGCACTGTTAAACAAGCTAAGTGCATATCAATAAGAATGCCAGAAGTAAGGAACATTTCGAAGATCCGATAGATTGGACCTTTAGAATGAAAGTATCAATGAAGTATATACCATGATTCTAACAATTTTTAATACATTGTAAACGTATGCAACAATTTCATCTAGATTAAGCCTACATTTCCTTAAACAGCCGATAATCTTAAGGAATGGTTTGTTAAACAAATTGTGAAAAATCAACTTTGACAAGGCGAACGTTTATTGGGTGAAAATAGAGAACGTTATAAGTAATATACACATTAATTCTAATTGATTATTTGCACGTCCTTTGAGTTTCTCGATCGATGTCGGATGCAGTCCTGCTACCTTCGGTTGTCTTCATTTCGCCTATGTATTGTGACCAGGCTTGCTCCTTGTCACTCCGCAACTCACCTCGTATACTGTTTAGTGTTTCCACTTTTACGCGACGTTCCACTACCTACCACTTATGAGTAGTATCCATCAAAATATCAGTCATTCACCGTAATAGTTTATAAACTTGATTACAGTGAGTTTCTTTTCACATAAAGTACCATATTTTTTTCAAATTAATTATGATTAAAAAATTTTTTTACAAAATTCAAGATGCAAACATAGTTTAGTAGGGTATTTGGGACTTTTAGTAAACTCACAAATGATGCTATTAGCAACTAGTTAGTTTAAGATAAAACTTAGTAATGTCTGCTGAATACAACACAAAAGAATTCAATCACTTACTGACTAGATCGCAATTTACTTTGGGTAATTGTTGAAGGTGAGTTACTGCTCATATTCGAAACACTAATACTGTTTGTAGTTGCCCCCGTAGATGTTGGCACAGATCCAGATGGCTGAACAGTAGGATTAGATTTAGGTAACTCTGCGGCTGTTACAGACGTATTCGTTGCCTGAGGACGCGATCGAGCTTCCAAAACTATATGCGAAAAGAAATATAAAAAGACCAAATCAAAACATGATAGTAGGTCGTATTCGGATTATTAAGTGTGGTTGGATGGCCACGTCTGTTACTCGATACTAAAAACACGATGATATAAAGATTCGTATTAAGCTGAAATATATATACTGAATATATATTTTGGCTCTCTAATGTTTGATATCATTCCGTGACTAAAACCAATTTATATCTAAGGAAAAATCTATACGAACCTATAAAACAAACATTCTATTTACAATTATCCTGCATCTCTCCCTGTACCTAAAAAGATAAGTTATCTCTGTCTTCTGAGACACAAGTTGTTCGGCATTATGACAATATAAGGAAATCAATAGTTAATTGAGAGACTTGACATTGAACAACCGATGTATGTAAACAACTTTAACAAATAATAATGAAGATAACCGTATCTTAAACCAACAACTGTAGCAGAATTTATATATATATATATATATATATATATATATATATATATATATAGGCAACCTATTGTTATACATTGGTACACTGGAATTCATTTACAGGATTATTAAGTCAATGCACATATGCCAAAAAGAAAATATAAACATAATAAAAACAAATAATACAATATTGAATGAGTATGAGCTAAGAACTCATTATTACCGGTGGGTGAATTAGATGGGATTTTACTAGATTGACTAAGTGGTTGTGCCGGAGTGTTTATCGTAGAACGTCGAACAGACACTGAAATATGTGGTGGTTCAAATGCTGTAGAACTAACAGCGATATTACTGTTACCAGTAACAGAAGTAGTGTTGTTATTGACACTGCCACTACTGACATTAGAGATAGTTGCACCAGTATTGTTTGGATTCGAAGGTATAATCGAAGAATTAGTTATCTGATTTGAAACAGGATGTCCACGAGGATTATGGCCATAACCAGGAGCACTTCCAATAGTATTATCAGGATTCAGCAACGTACGATTAGTGTTACCAGTGCTGCTTTGATGATTACCTGAATAATTGATATTCGACTCTGAACGCATTGGTTTAGTTTCCTTCAGATGAAATTCTTCTTCGCTGACCCATTTAGCTTTACGTGGACGCATTAGACCAGCATAACTGAATGCTAGAGCCTGCCAACAGAATAAGTTTAAAATTACATTCGAAATTAACTAACACTATCACATACCAATAAAAGCAGAAGGAGACAACTATTAATTTCTTCAAAATTTTTTTAAAAGTTTATAAACTAATTCGTTCTTCAAATTGCCTAAGTGAATAACTACGCTGCTATCCTTTATAAGCGCTTTCTAGACGGAATACAATGATGGCAAAAAGAACATTAAAACAATCGAAACAAAAAAATTATTGATAAAAATAACGATGAAGTATGGAAAAATTAGGGTTCAAAAAGAAGTTAAACTGCGGGACAGTTAGTATTAATCGATATTCAAACTCATGATTAAGTAGACGATAAAAAAATTAATGTATGTGTCCTGTTGTGAGTGATTTTGGATAATGTAATATAACATCTCTAACCATTGACTACTATTATCGTATCAATATGAAACAGGTAGTCTACATCTACCGACAGTCGGTAGTTTCATGGACTGAGATAAAACTATGGTGCGGTAAAATAAGCTTTATTCCAGCACAATTAAGTCAATACAGCCCATCAAAATGGGCAGTAATTATGTATGAGATAAAATGATCTGATACCATTGTCAAAACTAAAATTAGGTGAAGTAGCATTCGGACCTGGAAAGCAGTATTTGAAGATTAAATGTATACAACGACGAGAAATTATAGTATTGATATGAAATATTAAGTTGTTCCTTACAGTAAAGTAGATATACTAATAAACAAACCTTTAAATCAGGACGTTTATCTTTCTCTTCTTCTTTCAATTTGTTTACACGTCGTTCAACAGCACTGCCGAATTGTGTTATTTTTGGATATTGAGGTAGGATCCGTGTTAATACAATCAATGCATTACGAATTTGCACATAATTACCCGATTCTAAACAAGCAACAATTGCCTTTGTAATACGATAATGCCATTTATGTACAACATGGCGATAATTTTCATACTGTAATTGATCTGGTTTTGTATTCGCGTCTAAACCTTGGTAAGTCTTAAGACAAAATAAACAGAGTAATGAGGAATAGGACTGATTCAAGCAATCCATACTTAATTCGATTTTACGTTTAAAAACGAAAGGACAGAATCGCGAAGTGAGGAAAATCGAATGTTACAAAGTGAATATCCTACAGGAAAGAGTTACACAAAGCAACAGCGAAAATCCAATCTATACAGGTAAAGTCAATCAAATATTCGCTTCCTAGTTCAATTTAACAAAGTGGTCAGAGGGGGGTGACACGATACATGATGTTTAAAACAATTATATGGTCACTTAACATAAGGCTATTAGAACGGGCTTCTGTATTTTAACAAAGGCACTCAGGACAATGTTCAATAAGTCAATAAAAGAGTAATAAATAAATCACACACATAATACGAAGTGAAACTACCAAGTATAGTGTAAATTACTCCAGACATTGATAAATACGTACTGCTAAGGTGATTAGTGAAGTAGCATGTAGCTGAAACTTAAATGTTTATTCTACAAGTGGGATATAGACAACATGAACCCTTGAGGTGGGGTTGACTCAGAGATATTCAAATCGACAACACATTAAATGTCATTCACAGTCACTCCATGGAAAACATCACTCAACTTAGTAGGCATCTAATTTGATAATTTCAAACAAATTCGGAAAGTTGTTTGCAGAAATAAATAATATATATGTCATACCCCAGTTAGTAGAAATTAAAAATTCTGACACTTAATGACTTTGAAGTATAAATAAATAACCTCATTAAATTAACACGAAATTAAATAATGTATAGGAACAAGTCTAATCGTGTTGGAGTCAAGTCATGTGAGTCAAAGTGAGAAATATTTGTGCGTGATTGTGTACTTTGATAGGGTATGAATTTTAATGTGAGGAAATGGAAAACTTTGTATGAGGTTTGAATCAATTTAAATGTGGTCGTTTGGATAGGTAGTCCATACTGGATGGATAATGATGCTTATAATAAAGCTTATTATATACAAAGATATTTCCCTGAAAGTTTAATCCAACTACAACAGCTAGGAAATTGTTGGACTTTAATTAGGTGTAAATAATATCCTGAGAAATACATAACCCGTCTAATATTAATCAATAACTTTATTCAACTATCGAGCTCAGGATGATGTAGTAAGCATAGAATTACACATTATGCGATTGAGAGAGTCAGTGACGATACTATTCAGCTGGCTTAATAGAAATAAAAGGAATAGAATTAAAAACTGAAACCCAATCGTTGGAATTTGAGAACTTTAGATAATTAGTCAGCACTTTTGTGCAACTTCATAGTCAAAGACGAGTGTACAGTAGACGCAGCTTTATGAATAAATAAATAAATAAAAATAAACTCGTTTCTAATATACAAAATCGAGGCAATCCCCTCAAGATACCTTATGTAAAAAAGGCTGGTCAAGTGTAGACCATAACAACATCAAAGGAAGGATTCAAACACCTAAACTTATCTAAATAACAAACCTTTCTGAAAACAGTAACAAATCCAGGATATTGACCACATTCTTGATTAAATACTTCTTCGCTAGCATGCCAACGCATTACGAGTTCTAGAACAGCACATAAAAACCGACCATAACGATGTGCTTCATCTTCTGTACACATACTTGTTGGCAATGTTATGTCGTTGAAGATCTGGAAGAAACCAGAAAATATTACAAGAATGAGTATGGGATCAAAATACCACGATGAAAATTATAAGAGTCATACAAAATACAATTCATCAATCGTGAAAAAACAAGCAAATAAGAATACGAAGCATTGAATAATAAAACAATCAAACTTGGATTGGTAGACTTGAAGTCGCGATTGGCAGTGGTAACCTCTATGGGTTATAGATCATAAGAAGCACAGCAGGTCAACATCTAGTAATTGTCGTAGTGGTATTAGCAGAATTCCCTCTTTATACTAAAGATTCCGAAGACTTCCTTTCGTTTTTTACTACAATATCGCCGTGACATTTCTCAATTTATCGTCAAGCATGTGAGACTAACATTCGAGCTTTTATAAAAATCATGTTGATTTTTTCGCTGACATTTTAAAAATAGTTTGAACCCATATACAAAGAAAGTTGTAAAAGTACAACTTACGTTCTTCTGGAAGCTAAGTGACTAAAACACTCAATATCCAAACAATCAGCTGCAAATTGGAATTTATTATTTATCCTTATTTGTATAATATGATTTGTGACAAAGTTAACCATATTCAATAAAATTTATCATATTCCAAGCATACAAAAGCATAAACACATCAACAAAGCAGTATACGAAAAGAAAAAGTCAAATAATGATTTATAAGCTATATGAAAACAAAACTTACTCTATCTAGACAAATCAATGTAGAGAATCGTGCAGTTTTTAACTGATGTAATACATGCATAAATTGTGCAGAATAAATTGCATCAGCCGCAGTGAAACACACTCTAGGATATATACATAACTGTAAGAATTGTGTAATAGTATCAGTTTTAGTAGCTAATCGCGTTTGAAACCAACTATCACGTTCAGTCATTAGCCAAGTGCGTACACGTGTTACATGTTCTTCGCGTTCAGCTTGTTCACTGTTTAAACGTTCAATTAAATTTTCTAAACGTTCTATTTCACGTTTCTTTTTGGCTGAATTCTAAATTTACGTAAAGAAATTTATTTTCAAAAATAACCAGTAAGTATATTTTTTGACTAATACTGAATTGGAAAATTAAATAATGTTTTATAGAGATGGATTGAATAAATTAGAGATTAAATGTTAAATCAGCATAAGACTAATTTTAAAAAGAAATCATTTGCACAATTAAAGACAGAAATCTCTTTATACTAATATATGTGAAGTAAATGAAGTGGCAATATTGTGCATTACAAAGTACGCACTAATTAGCCATAGAATCAAAAAAGGAACTTTCACAAAACTAATTTATTTGACGTTTAACGTTTAAAATTAAAAAAAAAATATTTTTAGCATCTTATGTGTGAAATATACAAAAGCATTCATTTAACTGATTCGTACGATTTCTTCAAATAGTTTTCATCAATATCATTATTGACAGACATATGAGTCAGAGGCTAAACTAATATATATATATTGTACATTATTGTTTATTATTATAATACATGTATGTGAGTGATTAATCGGCTTCTTCATAAATCAATCGCATCTTCGTGCCTGGATCATAAGTTAAAGCAAGGCTGGGTGCTAGCTGTAAGACATAGGGCTGGGAATAATCAGTATCGATAATATCGACCATCCCTACGTCGATATAAGATCCTTCAACTATTAATCCAACGAAAATAACAGATATTTGTTTCACTGAGAACCTATTTATCAGAAAAGATTCATTATTTGTGTATACACAAACAATGTAACTAGTTGATCTTGATGAATTTAAGCTGATTTAGTAGTGTTATACAGTTTACCGATAATAACAGTAAATAATGTATAGTCTGACGTCTTAAACACAAACACGCGAAAACTGACAATGACACAATCGTATCAACATTAGAAAATAGAAGCTTTGTATTACAACTGAATGCAATATTTTAGACAGCTGCAACATCTGCATTAGTAAGTAGTAATATATACATAATATGAGTACTAATGATAAGATTTACCAAGTATCAACTCATCTTTAAAAGTAGACTAGAAAATCAATAATCCCAATTTTATACTGAAATTTAGAGACTTGTAAGCTCAAACGACTACAACTACTGGTCAGTCACTTTCGCATATAAAGTAATTAAAATATGCTTATCAGGAATAACAACAAACTTGGTCACATACACATGTACAGTTTTTCCGTTTAATCTAACTTAAGTGATAGGGTACTTAACGAAGTTTATTACTGAATTTACAGAAAAGAAATTTAATTAAATATCCACTTAGAAACAAATTAGTAATATTATTATTAATGGTTATACGAGTAAGCAGGAATACAGTAAAAACTCGATGATATTAATTTCGAATCACAAATGGTAATAATACATCAAAATAACAATCAACAAGAAAAACTGAAAGAAGCATAAATACAGAATGAAATTCGCCGGAACTGCAGTAATATATTTATGATGTTACAAATTCTGTACTACCCTTTCTCTAACCTCCCTCTCACTGATTTCTAAATGTCTTGTACGCTTAGAAAATTCTTCGAACTACTTGACTAAACAGGAGAAAATAAAGATAATGAGTTGTTTTGATGCTCACAGCTGCGTCATCTAGTGGTCAACCCTTTTTCTGTGACACTTGAAAAGTCCTTGGTTTGATCCCTGGTGGGATCGTAAGTTTGAAAACTTACAAACTAGGGCTGCACAGTACCCTGAGATCTTCAAAAGTACCCCAGTCGAAGACAATGTGATAATTACTACTTAGTAATCACACTTATTTCGATAAAGTCACTTCATTAAAATGGACATTAACTGAGCTAAGAAAATATAAACACGATTAGAGCACACATTACAAATATACTTACCCAAGCACTAGCCGATGTGTCAATTTGATGAATTTGTTCTTTAAGTTGTTGTATTTGCCTCTGGTAAGCTGACTCAGGGACAACTAAATCACTTGACTGTAAACTCCAGAATGTGACAAAAAATACAATGCCTAATTCATCCCATACACGTGGTGGATATAATGGACGAATAGCTGCAGCGATTTCATTGCAAACATGTAGAGAAGCAGCTGAAAAGATTGTCTGTAAATTGTTGTTAATATTAACATGAAGAATAATTGTATAATTAGTTAGTATATGTTAGATTAAAAAACAAATCACAATGAACACTTGATTCACAGAGACATACAACTTGAAAAACTTAAGCTGTAGCATTTTTGGAACTGTTAAAATTCCAGCTAACACTCTAATATACAACGGTAAATTAAAACAACGTTGGTAAAGATAATAGTCAATTTAATTAACTAATGATAATCTGTAATATAAAGGACATTACTAAGAAAAAATACAGTAACGAACATATGTAATTTCTGGACAACATTTTTGTGGCTAGGGGTCCCTTACAACAAAAACACAGGAAACTATCGAAACTATGTAACTTTAAGTTGAAGCTTATTATCAGTCTTCTAAAATCTTAATGTCGCATCTGTGATAATACAAACTCCGTTTTCAGTGCATAAACCAACCTCAGAAGTAGGTTTCTTCTTCATTCAAGTTCACCGGTTGCGAAATAACTTAGTATAGAAATGAAAGTATAGTAATGAAAGCACTGAAATTCTAAACAACCAGTAGATTCGTTCTTCTTGTTGCATTCATTTCAATATAGCTTACAGTAAACTTTCACAACAAAGACTAATGAACCAATCCTTCTCTATTCGGTTGTTAGCAATCGTTCAACATCACTAAATGTTTAATGAGACTAAATTAATGTAAGATTAAAAGCTAGATATTCACTTCGGTTAATATAATTACTAAATCTTAACGTGTTCATTATTTATTGAAAATTGTGGCAAACTGTTTATATTTGAACGGAGCTATAAGATTTCGTCAAAGTAATGTAGCGTATACTAAAATTATGGTAGCTTTATTAATTTACAAAAGAGACACTTAAATTTGAACAGATCCATATCATAAACCTAATGGTTCAATTAATTCGATTTCTTAACAGAAGTAAGGGGTTAGAAAAGGTCGACCCTAAAATGTCACACCTCACCTTACTCCACGGATTTCCGTCTCTGGCAGTAAGACCTTCTAAAGAACGGAGCTAACACTTCAAAAACATAACAAGGTCGTGAGTGATCGGCCTCAAGCATTTGCCCCTTGGGATCTGCGATCGCGCTCCAAGGTCACTATGACCAATACTAACCTAGTTTCTTTTTCAGGTACTTCAAGAAGCAATATCCTTCCATGGTGTGGGCAGCCAGGAAGTGAAAATCACCCTCATACCTCTAACAGCACACAAATTCATCTTGTTCAAGGTCAAATTCCACCATTAACTCTTAATAACTCTCTTATCACCATGCCTAATCCTTCTAACATAATTTTATCACCTTGCGTCTCTAATGCTAATGATTTGAGTTCACGAAACGTTATCCTTGGTCTCCTAAAACCGCGCACTAAGTTATATATTGAAGCTTTCAACGTTCGAACGTTATGTCAAATAGGATAACAGGCTTCCTTAGCCATGACTCTAGAATCCCGCTCCATCGATATCTGCTGCATCTCTGAAACGCGTCTAGTTATACATCAAACAGAGCTCAATTAAACTGTCGATTCTACTACCCAACAATATCCAAATATAATTTAAAAACATCAATTGGAACTTGTTCATTCAGTGATTGGCATCGGACAATTTACATTCTTTTATTTTTGGCTAAATGCAGTTTACACAAACGTACACCGATGATATTCAGACATAAGTGTTCAAACATATACAAACCAGGAGTCATACTATAATGAGACCAATCTTGCATAACCTGTTTAAGAAAATATCCAAAATACTGACCTTGCTAAGTGATTTCGACTTTTCACCAGATTTTATAATTTCTGCTCGTTCTTTAATTTCAAATAAACGCTGGAAAAAAATTAACAACAAATAAATTTTAACCAAACAATTAGATGACTACATAAATTACTTCATCAAAACAGGATAATAAGCTCTTTAAGAATAAGCTTGAAAAACTGCAAATTAAGGCGAAGGAACTAAAATCAAATATGGTAACCAAAAAATATTATGTTTACAGTGCTGGGTGTTCATTATAATATGCAAAGGTCGTGTTCAAACTGTTGGTGGGTAGTGGAAATATGCTCCTGTGGAGTAAAATATTAAGGATAATGTCCAGTCCAATTAGTTATTCACCAGTTAATATGTTGATAACGATTTGTGATAGAAATAAATTTAAATTTCAACTAATCTTTAAAAACCGCCTAACGACAGTTAAAAAACAAAGCTCATGAGTCTGAATTAGAAGCCAACTATTTATAAACCAAGTAAGGTTATATATATTCAAATTACTAATATTTACATCGGCAAGCGATGTTCACACAAAGATGACCTGAAATACAACGTGAATTGATTAATAAGGACAAATCTGCTGTTAAAAATAAGAACAAGGTTTTCAGACATATAATGGAAAATACTCAAAACAACAGAAATATGATTTCAAAAAACGTGGTTCCAGTAAAAATATAGTCAAAATGTATTTCATATTGTTTGCAAGTGCATTAACAGAATACGAAAAACACCATGGTAAACTACAGAGAACTCGTGGCTGGCTTTATATGGGAAGTATAACTGATAAAAAATTAAAGAATAACACAATGTCAGTAAGTGATCTAATTTGGCTGCAAGCTTTAAACCAAGAAAAAACAACCATATTAATCGATAGACTGAGATTACTAACATATATAGCGAACGAAGAGTATACAGGTCTAAAATAAGTTTGTGAGCATATATATATATATATATATATATATATATATATATATATATATATATAGTATATCCCGTTCGTTGTTACTACCTTGACGTTGGGAATCAGATTTGCCATTTGTAATTAACTAATCGGGTTATACTAGCTAGAACATTCGTTCCTTACGGTCACACCATGACAGGTACGTCGGTTAAGGAGCGGTAAGATTAACAGTGGCAAACCTAAGGTTCGAGGGAGAAGTCGTACAACCAATTGTGCAGAAGTGTGATAATATTAAGGTGTTTCCTTCAGATAACCATCATGACAGAAATGGTGTCTTTCCACAAAGGACAGGTGGAGTTAGAAAATGTCAGTCTTCAAAATTCACATCTTATCTTACTCTGTGGATTTCCGTTTCTAGTCGTAAGACCATCTAAAGATGACGCTTATACACGAGAAACCACTTTCAAAAACGTCACTTGACTGGTCTTAGTTAGTTGTCCTTTTGGCACTACGGTTACTTTCAGGCCATCAAGTTCACCACTATTCTAGTTTCTTTTTCATGGAAAACCAGGGAGTGATAACCGCCCTCATACCTCTAACGCCACTCAAGATAACAAACACGTTATATATTACGTTTTCCGTTTTAAAACTATTGTGTTATACCATCACTATCATTATCCAAAGTTGCTAACCACGTATGTTCACATAAATGCAGCATCACTCTGGTCATTTCAAATGATCAAAACATCAGTATATAATGGTATTTACAGACGTTACTAAGAATAATCAGATAGAATAGGCTCATATACATGTTATGGTAAAATATGGATTTCTTATAATTCACTATCAAATATAAACAACTGATATTTCTTAATCGAAGACATGGCATCGAAATTCATCTTAAAAATAACTTCATGAAAGTAGTTCATTCTGATATAATAGCAAACTGATGAACGATTACGGATAGCTTTAATTTAATTATTAGCAAAGGATTCATTTAATTCAATAGAACTACATATTCGAAAATCACAACAAGTTCGTAGATAAATGATAATAGGAAGTAGTGAATTACAAGACATGCACTCCAACTGATACGTAAATGAACACAAAATTGCACGAGGTTACTGCTAATTGGTGTGGCTATTGCCAACTTATACTCAGAGTAGCTTGATTAGCAAATAAGACTTGATAACAAGATGAATGTGCTGAAATGAAACAAACCAGTCTGTACTTTCTAGTAGGTTCGTATGTAGTAAAGAAAGACAATGGTAACCTAGTAGTTGAAGTATTTAGCGTTCAACCAGTATACTGAGGATTCAAAGTCTTCTTCATTAGCTTCGATTTGGATATGTATGTAGTATCATTAGCTTATACACTCATTATGTGGTTCAAAGCCTAATGTTTACTGTGTAAATGGTGAATGAACTGAATTACGTATACATATAGTTAGTTGATTAAGCTGAAGATATAAATGTGCATACAAATTCGTTTGTACATCATGAATTTATTCTGCATTAATTTCGAATAAAAAATTTAAAACATATAACAACAACAGCGACGTTAAATGTAAAAATTTTATACATCAGAATATTGAACAGCTAAACGACTAAGAAATTAAATCGTCATGAATGAAAAAAAAACTAACTTACAGCAACCTTTTGTTCAAATAAATTGCGATGGAAACAAAAAGCTGTATCAGCTGAAACATGAAATTCACCCATCATTCTATCAATACTTAAACACTGAGTTTGCATTTCCTCACGAGTTAATTGAAGACTAAGAAATGTGATGAATTGTACAAGTGTACCTTGACACTGAAAAATTTCGTTTGAAAAAAACAAAAGAGGAATGAAAAGAATAAATAAATACAATAAACAATAAATAAATTTATTGGGATGCTCGCTCAACTGAATATGATACAAGCAGTCCGACAGTGGTATTAAGAAAATTTATGTACAAAATGTACATAAATGGCCACTTGTTGTGATAAATGAAAAAATAATTGTAACGTTAGAACAAAGTGTATTTGAAATAAAGGATATATTTAGTACGAAATAATTACTGCATAAATGTGACTTAATATACCCTTTTACAAAGCTGTTAATAATTCAGGGATTAAAAAGATATGGTAATAGGAATGGGATACAAACATCTACCATACAGGTAACAGACAAACAAACACACACTCAAATGATGTTAAAATATACGAATTAGCTTATTTTAAGTGTATTCAAATTGAAAACATGTCAACTGATTGAACCAATTTGATTGCTGAAACAGATGGGATAGTGAACATATACAGATTTCACTTTGTAAAAAACTATAATATTGGTTGTTTATAAAGTGTTTATGATACAGTCACATGACCTTCTTTGAAAGTGGTTTCTCGTGTATAAGCGTCATCTTTAGATGGTCTTACGACTAGAAACGGAAATCCACAGAGTAAGATAAGATGTGAATTTTGAAGACTGACATTTTCTAACTCCACCTGTCCTTTGTGGAAAGACACCATTTCTGTCATGATGGTTATCTGAAGGAAACACCTTAATATTATCACACTTCTGCACAATTGGTTGTACGACTTCTCCCTCGAACCTTAGGTTTGCCACTGTTAATCTTACCGCTCCTTAACCGACGTACCTGTCATGGTGTGACCGTAAGGAACGAATGTTCTAGCTAGTATAACCCGATTAGTTAATTACAAATGGCAAATCTGATTCCCAACGTCAAGGTAGCAACAACGGTGTAAGTAATAATTAAATTAGACATCGAGTAGGTATATCAGTTGATGAGGTTGTTCATTTTCATCGACTGATGTGGTCGGGACAAGTATTACGTATACCTAACCACCACTTATCACGGCGATCGATGCTGAATAATTTGGAGTAGGATGGAAGAGGGTTAGTGGCGGTCAAACCAAAAACACGGCATCAGATCATGAAGTCAGTGACTGTTGGTCTCAGCCATGATCCTGGACGCCGACAATTTTGTTGGGCTCCGCGCGAATGCTGTAACTAATTGTTGGGTACTTCGGTTTCAATCGGTCACAGTAGCACAGATGTATTCACCTTATGTCCTCCCTTAAATCATGAGCTTTAAATTATTTCATACCTTTCTTTACATGAACTAGCTCTCAACTAAATTTTTTAGCAATAGAGGATGATAATTGTTTATCCTGTGCTTCTATTATCATTAGATGTCATTTGTATCTGAAACCATTTAGGTTTACGTTAAACTACTCTTACATGCAAATCACGATCAGTCCGCCTGATGTATGTGTGCCTACATGTATAGTGAGTAGCACCTACGTTGGAAAAACTGAGAGGGTATTAAGAAGAAGAAGAAGAATGTCAGGACGTATTCAGAAGAATTCAGTATTAAATGATTTTAGATTACCCAGTATTGTTATAGGATACAGATCATTCAGTGGATCCTGATGTTTCCTACTGAATAACAAGTAAGCAGAATAATTCCAGACTTCTACGTTATGCAGAATCAGCAGCTATTTGTCATGTAAACCTCAATGCATGCTAATTCATATCTATTTTAATCACTTTGTCAACTCTTCATGTAACATAAAATGAGTTATATATATTTGTAAAATTCCAATGAGAAGAAGCGACTTAAACTAAGCCGCGAAACGTCAGAAATTTTAATTTCTACTCATTGGAATTTTACAAATATATATAACTCATTTTATAAACGACCTATCAAATGCTCAGTTTATTTGAAATTATCAAAATTAACCTTGGTAATGATGTATGTCTATGTAACAATTGGTAGTTTTTTTTATATCCCATTACGTTATGGTCTCCCTCCCTCATTTATCCCTTTCATCTATAAATCCAAATTTGTCTTTATGATTTATTATTAACGCCAAATGACTATTATATTCATATTACATTCAATATTAGTAACATTAGCTAACACGATGAGTTAAAGAAAGTTATTTTCTCAATCTCTAAAATGTGCATCAACACTCACAAACTGGTTAGATCGTAGTTGATATTGGTTAAAACATCAACCTCCATGTAATATGTGTAACAATATATGAATTTATTATTCCTAGTTCTTTGTTAAATATACTTGGAATTTCGAATCGTTATAATGCATCGAGTCAACAAAACATAAAAATCGACTAACCTGGTCATATAAACGTCCAGCTAATTTACAATGGCGTTCTGGATCATCTAGAAATATAATAGCATCACGTTGTTGAGCCATTAAAAATATAAATGGCATAATTAAATTATGCTCAATCAGGGCCTCTTTAAGACGACCAGCATTACGACGTGTATTACGTATCTGTGCATAATAACCACCTTCTTGCAATAATAATTCACCACCAGACATGGATTCTAACTGTTCATCAGTCATTTCCTCCGAAATATCAATACCAGACATACGATGAAGAATTTCACGTAATATTGCCAAATCATAACTAAAACAAAGTTTGGTGTAAAATATTAAGAATAACAAAGAAAAAGAAAAGAGTTGCTTTATACTGAGCATAAACGCAAAATAACGATCGATTATTCACTAAGTGAGTGTAGTAAGATCAATAACTCGTTGCTGCCATTTATTAGAATGTCGACGAAAGACAGACACTTGATTGTGAAGAATATAACAAATTTTCTTAAAACATATACAACAGAATTTAAGAATTTTGGAAAGCTGCCGAAACCAACAGGTTCCCGATCTGTTAGAAGTAGAACTATAAAAAATCTCCCTGTTCCAGACTTATTCTAAATTAAAAATTGATAATTTTAATAATGTACTACAGCTTTTCGATAAAAAAGTACATACAATTAAAATAATAATAATCCTTACTCTATCTCGCTCAAAGAATCAAAACGGAACTTATCCATTTAGTTCTACAGAAAAAACCTGTTAACAAACCACTAGTCATTAACGCAACTGATACTAGTCAGAGCTACACTGATACCATGAAAAAAAGAATATATACATATATATTTGACAAAAAGAAATTGACTAGGTATGATCGTATAAAATAACAATAATGACAATAAAATGAATATGGAGACTATTTCACAGTTTAGACAGTTTCATTATAGGTTTGCATTGATATTCCGGTTATCAATTAACAAATCTCCAACAGTATAGGGATTTCTCAAGCAGATATTGCCGAATATTTCATGTAGGGATGGGTACTCGATGCTAACCGTAATATGAGCATGAACACTTTAATGAAGGCATCACAATATGACAGGTCCACGCAACCTGAACTAAATTCTTGGAAAAATCAAAAATATAATGAACAAATAATGGATAGACAGGAACTACTGGAAACCAAAGTGTAATAGGCATTTCAGTTCACAAATAAAGAAAACATTAAGATTATTCACACTTTTGAAAATAATCAGTCACTATAAATTGTCAATAGAGGTCTAATTAAACATTTAAACACATGCAATGAAAGACTAACCTTTTACCAACTTTCAACTGATTTAGAACATATTGTAATAGACCAGCCAAATCAAACTGATACTTTCTGCACAATAGTCCAGTGAATGAAGATAATGCTATTTCATTGGGAAATAAAAAGTGGGAATATAGAGTTGGAATAAATGATCAGTACAATACTAAATATACATTGAAAAAATGCACCTGTATATATGATGCTGATGGAATGTTATAATTTTCTAGATTATTACTTGATTTTACCATTGTGATTTGATAAACATAAAGCTGTAAGTTACTATTTCAAGCAATTGGCTTTATTTTGGTTTAAGTCTTGTGGAAAAGAATCAGAATACCTATTAAGGTGAAGAAAATTAAAATAAAAAGAAATGACTTAATTATTATTAATTGTTCCGAAACCTGATCTCGTTGTATTGTTCCAATGTGGGAAATATCAAAGTTAAAAAATGTAGTTTATGTGACTAAGATATTCGATGCCAATAGCTGCATGCAAAAAATTCTATATATTGTTTTTACCATTTAATATTAGACTATTAACTAAGCTCAGAAAGAAACGTTGAAAAATAAGAAAATATTCACTGACAAAAACAAACAGAAAAATGACTAACGTACCTTGCAGACCTTGACTCAGCTGTAAATCTTCTAGCTTCGACTGATCTGAAGCAAGTGCTTCGATAATACAAACTGAGGGAATACAAAAAAATGAAAACATAGAAAACAGACAATCGCGACATTTTTAGATCAAATGTAAATAACACAATCTATACACAGAATATTTTGTCGAAAATGGCATATTTGTTAGCAAGAGAAAGAAAAGTAATATTGAGGGAACTATTTCAAATATAAAGATTGTATTTTGACCAGTTGCTCGATACAAATCTGAAGTCTTTCTCAGAGAATCCTTGAATAATCTACCACTGGTTATTCATTTTAAAATTCCTAAAGACGTATTGTGTACTGACAAAGTTCACATCATATTTAAGGGTGAATATTTTCGCTAGATTAACCAGACTATAATAATTAATTCGTTAGGACCATTAATGATGTGTCTACAGTATATGTGGAAAGTGAAGCTAAAGACATGATAGGAAAAAATGCCTTACTAGTTGGTACGTTGATGATGTATCGGTAGTATAGGGAAATCGAAAATGACTCACAGATGCGTATCATCAACATTCTACAGCCTACACAAGTCTCTTACTTCTATACACCATATTTCACTAACATAAAGTAAAACACACACAGTGAACTGTCAAGTAGTATATTCGTATCTTCCTCACCAAATAGACAGCTTGCTAACGCCACGGGTGACAAAACTCCTAAAACTCACACTAACTTTATCCATTCACCGTGAGATTCTCCTTGTCCCACCACCACCCCAAACATCAACTCAACACAGCTAATAAAATGTCCGAAATAAGTAAAGTGCTCAACTACTTCACTCCCCAAAATTACTTTAATGTATCCACTCATACCAGTTCAAAAGTAACACTTCCCATTTCAACAGAAAGAAACAAATATCACATTTTATAACAATTTACTTTTGTTTACATTAATGATATTACTCAGTTAGTTGCTCAGGTGAGAGAACGCAAACGACAAGTGTCGAAAACTTCAATCACTCATATGGGAACGTTCGCAATACTACCAAATGAATATTATCACCGTCGTGATCACGATTTCATTGTCAATTACAAATATGTCGTTCATTCATAAACAATCGAAAGAAAACATCAGATATATATAAACATAATTAATTTGATATAACATTGAATCTCCTTATTTCATGGGCAATAAAAAAGAGAAGGTTTCCCAAATGAATTAAAACAGATCTCAGTCAAACATAGTTAATAGCACTGTGAAGACTGCTACATATATGCGGTAGCGGCAGCTGACACATCACGTTAGCATGATTAAAATAAATTAATACGATTAATACTGCAATATGACTTAACGATAAAAAAAGAACGAAATGCATGGAAAAGGGACCAGGAGAAAAACAAGACTAAAATAAAGAGGAGATGAATAATAATAATTCAACTATGTAGTGTAGCATATAGTCGTATATTCTTTAGATAGATAAATGGTATAAACGGTTTGGCGGAAGTTTTGTTGTTTATTTATTTGATAGAACGAATTTTTGTACATAAAGACTTGTGTTCTTTATTTTATATTAAAGCACACAAAACAAAGCTCAACAATAACAAGTTAACAAAGAACAAGATAAATTTGTTTCAAACGCAATGTCCTCACAATTTTACACAATACTGTTATCTTACTAGTTTTGCATTTTCATGAGTGCATAATTACAATCATATATATGAAGGAATATAAATCTGTATTCGACTTCAGAGAGTTGAATTATTGTACAAACACAAACATGACAAGCATAACATTTAATGACATTAGATATGCTGTGTTAAGTGTGGAGTACTGAAACCTAATACGATGCTTTACGAGTACTATAAATAAACTTAATATTGCTTAAATGTTTTGATTTAGCTAATTAGCTAGTACATCGCATGTTATTAAAAATCCTCCATTTAATATCAGCTTGAGTTCGGATATGTATACCTGCATAAATCCACTATATCTCAGCGTTTCTAAGGCCACTTGTTCAGACAGTTTAAAAGCGATTGCGAATTATCAAATAAAAATGAATGTAACCAATGGAAATGTATTCAAATAGTAATAATAATAAACTAAAAAGAGAAAAAAAATGATTGATTAACTTACAAGTCAACATATCATAGCCTAAACTGCTAACATATTTCAATGCTTCAACAACAGGATTGATAAGATTTGTAAACAACTGAACAGTATGAAGGACCTAGGAATGGAAAAATGTGCAGAAAAGCAGAGCGAGTGTGTAAAATTATCATTGTAAGATACTCGACAAGAACGGTAAAAAAGCATTTGTTTGATGATCAAGAGTAACTTAATAGTTAAAACAACCAATTTTCAAGCATTTAGGCTTCAACTTTGAAATGCAGTTGACAGACTTGATTTGGGGCAGAAGAATAGTTCCGCTTTTATAATATAAGCGTGTGGCTCAAATTCGAGTATATAAATGTGTATTTGTTAAATGAGTAAAATAAGCTACTTACTACAATCAAAGCAAATTGATTATAATACAATAAACTTGCTTGCAGAACGCAACATCCTACTTTACGTATCCCTAGTACAAACATTTTGGTGTAGATGTATGCATACTGGACAAAATTTAATATTATACAAGTCAGAAACACTATGCGCATACCTGCAAACTAATATTCTCAAACTGTTAAAATATAACTTCAAATATAACTAAAGCATAATTTATTCACAGATTATGACAGCGTTAAATTATGTAGCCCAGAATGTTTGATTCAAAGAACAGTACTCATTATGGTACGGAAAGTACTTAACAATTACATCAAGATAAAAATCAAACAGCACTTATTTATTAGTCATGATATCACAAACTCTAAATAAAGAGGAAATACCACGAAATAGCTTAGCTCGAAGTGAGCTTCAAGGCCAGTTTGCTTCCAGAATTAAAACAGAAGTTAAGGAGTAAGAAGCTGAGCGTTTCAATAACCAAACAGCCGTTTAAATTTATCGAGTTAGGTTGAAAAAATTATGTAACGTATGAAAAATATGATTAACATTCTACTCCTCATTTTTAAAAGATTAGTACACCAGTACGACCTCACCGAGGATCAAACTCAGGAACTTTATGTTTCCTGGGTAACCTGTTGCGTTTGACTCAATCAACAAAATGGAATGATTTTTATTTTTGACTTCTGTCGATTTGAGATACAGCGTGACAAACATTCAGTCACATCAACGGCTAACGGAATTGCATACAATATGGTTGAACTCTGTTACTGACAGCTTTTTCACTAGGATTCTGCGAATTCATCCCAAAACTGGTGACGGAACTTACATCCCAGACTATGTCAATCATTACTAACAATGTTAGTAGAAATTTTTTGAAAAAATTTCAATTATGCAGTCAATTATTCAACATGAGTAAGGACAAGTAAGTACTGCATATTGGAGCAAATTTCCAAAATGATTACGGAAACTAAAGTAGATATTTTCATCAGCGAAGTCTACTATCCCCCAAGTAAATTGATTTACTATTTTTATACCTCGCAATACTTGCAAGCAATAGAAGTCGTTGTATGGCTCAGCACAAAATCGAACCCAATGGTGCAATAATATTTTTTACGAGACACCCTTCAACTCTTGAGGAAATTTCATTCTTCAATTGCATTTATTACGACTAATTTAAATTTCTAGTGTTGGTTACATTCCTATTTTTCTCGATAATACAATTACCATTCTGTAGCTGATAATCGTTGTATTGATGAAGAACATGTCATGTGTCAAATCGTATGTTAAAGATGACTGACTATACTATGACGCTAAGTAAATAGACCCAGTGGATGGACTTAAAAGTATGCCATTTGAAAAAGTGGGCATCAATACTACGCAGACCAATGTAGTTTAGTAAAATTTGTCGTATATTAAACCTGCAGTGATTTGATCCTAGAGATGGAATCCTTTATAACATAAATGAGAAAAAGCCTAGGCTTAGGTGATATATACATGATAGTTATTTTATAAAAGAACAACTTACATGATCAAATAGTAAGCCTGGATTACTGTGTGATAGTTTTCCAAGATGTCTACCCATTGGTTTAACATTTTCTTTGCTTAAGCGCCTAAATAAACAAGAAAAGATATATACGATCCTGATTTTTGTCACGGATGGATATTAGTAGTTTCATAATTGAGCATAAGTGAATTGGGAAATTGCTTAAAGTATTGGACTCTTTTGCAATGAGAATCTATTACTATAGGAGGGGAATTGACAGAACAATATTGAGAATTTACTGAAACTGAAAAAGTAGATAAGTCTATTCTAATTCAATGGTCCGAAAACTAGGGGTTCAATGTGAGGCCTAAAGGCTCTATACTAGGAAAATAACTGTCGGTGGTGTCTTGTTTTCAATGGCACTCAAAAAGTTACGTTCGATATTATTAAAATCAACTAAACAAAAACACCGAAAAATAAAATATTACTAATTTCGTCATTTAGAAAGTCAATGTTTCAAAATCTAATTCCATATACCTAATTTTTTACAATCAATATATATACTTTTAACGGTATATATATACATATATACATATATATATATATATATATATATATATATATATATATATATAAGTCGAGGAATGAAATAAAAGATCATACATGTAAAATTTAACAGTAACAACAACGAAAAAACATGAACACAAATTATAATTACTTCATAATTGCTTTGGCATAGCACATAACTTGAGCACGCCTTCGTATCAGACTAGGCTCGGTTTGAGCGCTGAAATGTTTCCACTGACCGTATAGTCGATACCTTATTGTAAGAAGAAAGAATAATAAGAGTGAATTTTTTTAGAGAGAAATAAGACTAAAAAGTATGAATTATTGAGGTATCGTAGGTAATAGCTGATACACATGTGACACAATTAACATTTCCGATGCTGTTAGGTTTACCGATTTCATTATGTTGAATCATTGACACATCTAGTGAGGCATCGAAAAAGACAAGTCCTGAAGTGGCAATTCGCATTTAGAAGAGAATAAATACATATTAAAATTGACTGTTTTCTATGAGAACCTTTACTTGATAGAAATAAATCATTTGTCTACTGTAGAACGACAAATGAATATCCTGGTAGGTAATTGACCTTTAAGAATTTAGAAGAAAGCATTATCTCTAAAAGTAGGATTATGATGAAACTAAAAATATATGGGTAATAAAATAACCAAAGAACACAAATCATCACTGTAAGAGCGTTTGTGAGATTCCGAAAACTCTACTGAAAAATCATAACAAGTAATCCTACGCAATGAAATCATAACTTCTGTTCTATTTATTCTTCTTGTATGCAATAGCTGAAGAATGCAAACATCCTAACAGGTGGGAAACAACTGAAATGCATCAATAGAATTAGACGAAAATGTTCAGACAAAAATCAATTATAATCCAAAGTTTTTAATATTCAACATCGAAGAACAAATACTACTTACAACAACAATAAAAACCTACCGATGTTCATATGGCATAAAACGTAGCATTTGCCAAATCTCTTCAGCTAAACAACAATTAGCATCAACTAAGCTTAATGATGGAAGTAGTACTTCGTCTAATAAATTAAAAAATCCTTGATAAACAATTCCAATCTTGTCAGATTGAAGGTTTTGCTAAACGATACAAAAAATACAGAAAAAAAATGATGAACAGAACACCATAATAATCGATTTTAACAAGGGAGAGATTATTGAAAAAGCCAAAAAGAAATCAAATGTGTAACTCAAAGTTATAGTCCCTAAAACTTAATAATAGATATACTGTCATTGGAATCTGGGGTGAGCACTACTGAAGAGTACAATATCAGAACGAAACGGCTATCCAGTGCTCTCTGGTTTTTGATGGTAACCTCCCAACATCAATCTGAGACATATTCAATCAAATAAAAGAAATATATGTCTTGTCGATCAGTAAGACAGTGATCAAAGTAAGTGATATATTTAACCGCTAGGCTAAAGATATAAACATCTTCCTAAACTTATTTCAGTCGACTGTGTATTATTAACTCACGTCAAGCACACATATAATATAATCAGAAACTAAGTACATGAAACCACATTTCACCCTCGAGCTATATACAGGTCAGTAACAAAAAACTGGGTTTCTTTACTGAAATAAAGAATGCAACACTACGCAACTAAACTGGTGTAACTACTTGCTGGGAGAATATAATCGAATGATGCAATGTGTACACAGAAAGCGAAAAAAGTAAAGTGAAACTAGTAACTGAATTCCCACTAATGAACAACTCAAGATTATGGAAATTCTACACAGATGACACATTCGTAATTATCGAAAAGGATTAACTAGAGAAAATTTATAACCATAGCAACAGTGTCGTTGATGACATAAAATTCACATGCGAAACAAAAGTAGGTAACAAACTGCTATTCCTAGATGTGTAGATCACAAGAACGATTGCAATAAAATTTGGAATGTGAATTAAACTGACAGTTAGCTACAAATACAACCCCAATTACACCAACACTAATCTAGTGACTCACAAATTAAGCTGTGTACAAACAACGTTCACAATTACAATGATATATTATAGTGCCATCGTCACACGCTAAATTGAGATACATAATGGATGCAGTTCATTAAAAAATTACTATCCATAAAATCTCATTCAAAAATCGTTATCAAACTGATAACCATATAAAATACAACAGCAAAAACTAGCAGGTACATAAACCCGCTGTACTTAAAAAAAATTTTGAAAATCACAAAAAAATGTTAAGGTATCTCGGCATAGATGTAGCCAACGAGTTGGCAAAATCTTTGCAATAAATATTGTGCAAGCCAAAGGATATGGAGTCAAAAGAAAAAACAAATGGCATCTGACTCTCCCGCCACCCAGCCTTAAGACGAACTGCTGTAACTATGATAAGCACCGCATCGGAATAAGCAGTTGCACACTTCGTTAGCATAGATACAAGACAGTTGTTAAAATCTCCGCTAATGTCAATCAATGTGGAAACAAAGAAAACCAACGTTTTTGGAAGCCAAGTACTTTGGTCATCTAACACTTCAAAATCGACGCGGTCTATCAATCATCTAGGATGAAAAGGCCAGAAGAGAAGACAATCGAAGTAAACATGCAACCAATGGTGACGTCCTGTGGATAGCGAAGAAGTCATAATAGATCATTTTTTGAAGTCCTGACGCTATCTAGAAAGGCAATTAAACCTTTATGATCGAACTGTCCACCTTGATAAATACAACACCTTCAAAATCGGTATAATGAACTACAAATCCTCATCATCTAAAAAATCAATGGACAGTAGATATGCCTCAAGATAGTTTGAATTAATTAAGAAGTGCTGATTCAAACTGGATTACATTCATGACTTCTATACTCTACTATGTTTTACCACTTCGGTAGATTTCGATGAAGAGGAAAATGCCACTGAAAGTTATTTATAAGTGGTTGACGACCTCATTTTTACTACAATCCATGTGACACATTACGGCTTTCTGGCTACATTATAAAACCATTTCAAGTCTTTTAACCGGTAGGCAAAGAAGTATTGTGGTGGATACTACTCATAAAGTCATTCATAAGTAGAAGGTAGCGGGACGTAGCGTGAAATTGGAAAGTATCAGGAAACAGTGTATGAGGTGAGTTGCGGGGTGGCAACAAGCAGATTCTGATTAGAATATATAGGACAATCGAGAAAAACCAATGGAAGAAAGCCTACAACACACAGACCGAAGAACACGAATGATATGCAAATTGATGATTACAAGTAATGTATATAATATTTTATGACAAATACAATTTGCTTGTCCTACGTGGGTTTTTACAATTGGTGTCGCGTCCTCTGGACAACATAAAGGTGACATGGCCACAGCCATTCGAAGACGGTGACATCGGGACGTTCCTGCGGAAATTTGAAGCCATCGCGGAGCCAGTCGGAGTACGCAGGCAGAGGGCGGAGGTGACAATACTCGGGACTGTGGTGCGAGGGTGCGTGGGAGGAGGTTGTAGCCAAACTGAGTTTAACAATCCGGCGAACAGAAAGGTGGCATCGTAGTAGTTCAGGACCGCATGTCTGGCGCCAGAAGGTGACCCATCGGTGTTAGCCGCTACCTTGAAGAGTCTACTGTGTCAAGCTTTGCCTTCGTTAGACAACGATTTGAGAGAGCAGCTGTTGACGTTTTAGTTCTTGCAGTGTGTTCCAGGAGACGTAGCCAGACAGATTCGGTTGGCGCATGCGGTACAACCGTTGGATGTGGTGATGGCAGGGTTATGCAGGCAGTTGACGAGCACAGTGGTTTATGCAGTTACGGAAGATAGGGTACAATATCTATAGAGAAGCGAGGAGCAGGTAGTAAAAAGTCCGCACGACGAAGGGGAGTAGGTGCTTTGAGTGTGGAGAATTCGGTCATTATAGAAGGAATCGCCCGAGAAAACGACGACTATATGAGTAGTATCCAACACAGTATGATTGTTGGATAAAGTCCAATCATGTAGTATATTAAAACCTTAGAGAGAATACTAGTTAAACAAATAACGTCTAGGAACAACTGGAAAATATAAGGGAAGTAGATTACAAGCAACTTGCAACTACATAAACTTAATCAGATATCAATACTAAGGATGGAATCATATATATATATATATATATATATATATATATATATATATATATATATATATATATATATATATATCATCTACTTGATACAAGAATGTACACTGAACATCAAGTCATACCTACTAAGAAACACTTTAGACTACGTTCCGCGAAGTATATGTAAGTCAGTCAGTCAGTTAAAACGTAGAACTTTGTACATGCGTACATCAGTTCAAGTTGCCATGCCTCAATTAGCAGATAAAGATTAAATTGTCGGACCGAATCCCAGAGTAGGGGAAGGTAGTAACAGAGTAATTACTAATGGAAAGGCATAGAGATCAGAGATGAGATTTGAGATAAAAAGTGATTCAGTAAAGAGAAAATTATAATAAGCTCAAAAAATTAGAATTTGGAGGAAGACAAGGAGTGGATGCACCTGCGCCATTGCAATCGATTTTGAGCCATATCACCTAAAGTCTCTAACCATTTGTTACGATCATCGTGTGGGCCCCAACCAGGTAGTCTACATCTATTAACATGGCTCAGCCCAATTGTCAATGACTTCATGGACTGGTGCCATGTTTCCGTTTGGCCACCCCTAGCTATCTTCCAGCCTACTCCCACACCAGACAACATTGCTTTTCGAAGTAGACAGTGGTCAGGCATACGCAACACATGTCCTAACCACCTCAGCCGGTGAAGATTCACTACTTCATCAATAGACTTACCGTATTTACCTAGTACTCTATTCCTAACCCAAAGTGCATGTAAACAATTGATGAAAAACAATTTAACAACTGAGCCACCATTTTACTATTATACTATTTATTTGTCACATGCCCACTTATAAATTCACAAGAAAATGTGTGGATAGTTCATATTTCCAATAACATCTATGTTATCAAGATACTTGCGATAGGATTAAAGGTTTAAGTAAAGTTTCAAACTTAATGAGGTCAAGAAATAAATGTATTTTGATAATTCACTAATATTAAAAGGAAAATGGAAATGTTAATAGAATTAATAAGAGTCGTTTAAGAATTATTAAATCTTTTTATAAAAAAAAGGTAGAAAGTAGACGAAATTTTAGGTCTTTGGTAGGGCTCTGATTATATGGCATGTCTAGCTGATTGTGTTTATCAAACATTGATATTGGTTGGGTATTATTGAAAAGCAGGGAGGATCGATCAGTTGCTTCGTCATAGTATGATACTACTCAGCAGCCCGAACCCTTGATTCCCTATGGTATGTTGTCACGTAACTTAAACAAGATGAGAATCCACTTGAGAATTTTGACACTGGAAACTCAATACATTAGAATAACCTAGCAACATGCCAAAATATGTTGGCAGAAGCAGTAGAAAAATTATCCTATTACAAAATTTTATCACTGTATAGCTGAGAGCTAAAACCAGAAATAGAATTAAGCTGCATCCTATACAATGAATAGAAAATTATAAAAGAGGATAAAGGAGGAGGAGGGAGAAGAAGAAATACTTGACATATGCCTTGAGTATGCAAATGAGAGAAACGTTTAGTACTTTACTACACAAATGTTGCATTCGGCTGAAATTATAGATAACTTTTAAATATATTTATAATTTTTCAGTTTCTCTTTCTCTTACACACACTTCCTTTTTAACTTTAATTACTGTTTCATTGAGTTATTGTTGCTGTTTGAGTTTTGTTTATCAGAAAGAAAGTAGAAAACGAAGACAAGATAAATTCAAAAAATCCAGTATTATTACCATAAATTAAGAGAAAAAAAATTTCACAATTTTCGTTCCTTTTTCTACTAGCTATTCGTGAAACGATAATATTTAATAGACTACAAATAACATTACACAAGCTGTAGGTACATTGCAAATACTTAGAGCTAAAAATACTCTTAAAAATATACACACTGACACAATTAACAGGAGTGTCTGACGACAAGCAAGAAACGTTAGCAGACTATAGTGGTTTTGAAGATGGATGCTCGGGGTATGGTATTTACTATGGGAGTTAATCGGAAAATAAATGCCCTCACGATCCATGACATTATTAAAAAGATAGTATGAGTTTAAATTCTAGGAGAGAAATTTCTTGAGCATGATTACACACAGCACTCCGTGAGCATCTATTGTTACTCGAATACCAAGCTTTGCAAACTTTAACGCCTGCACCGAAAATCCATGAAACGAATTGAATCCGGTAAATTTAAAGCACATATTCCCATTATGTCTTTTATTTATTAACTTTCTCCTCTGTTTGACACTACCTCACCTATCGCTATCCAACTGACCTGTTTAGCAAAATACAATCTCAAAGAGTAAATATTCCAGTCAGTGATGTGCTCATATCATCAAGGTATGCAAGCACAACCTCTGAGTAAAGGATTTAGTGTTATACATAAGTTATAAAATGTACAAAATAAAACGCAAATATTAAAATATTACTTACCTGTTGTTCAGAAAGATAAATCTGACCAAGACGACAAAATTTCACCATCAATATCAAATCGTATGACATATGTGGGCCTAAATAAATCGCTATTGGTATTGCATGCCTTGCAAGACTAACAAAATCATGTACAAGTGCCGAGAATAGAATATCATTATTATTTTCATTACTTCGATTAACCTCCTCATCCATTTCACAGTCAATAGAGGACCGCTCATCGACATCATTCAATTTAATTGATGAGTTCAGTGCTTTAAACATTTCAATTTTTGGCTGAGAACGATTACGTTGCAAACATGCAGGTAACGGACAAACCCTGAAAAAATATAACGCAAAAGAGTTTCAATGAAATGAATTAGAAACACATTTAAAAAAATTTTTTATCAACAATAACAATATATATGATACATAATATCCAGAGTTTGATTACCTGAAGACACAAAGGACGACGTAAGAGTCAAGACAATAGCTACTAACTTGACGTGGTGGTTAGGCTTGCCTATCGTGATGACACAACCGAGCTATATTGGCAGGAAAGTATGTTCATTTAGGCCTTACCATGACAAGCAGGTATGTTGAAGAGCGATGAGACTAAAGACAGTAACCTGAGGTCTGAGGGTGAAGTTGTACTGCTGACTGCAGCGAGGTGTGACAGCAGTCAGGTGTTTCCCTTGAATAACCAGCATCTACAGCGATACTACCTTCTTAACGGAAGGAAGAAGTTAAAAAAAGTTCAACCCTAAAAATACCACACCTCACCTTACTCCACGAATTTTCGTCTCTGGCAGTAACGCTTTCTAAAGAACGGAGCTAACACTTCAAAAACATAACAAGGTCGTGCGTGATAGGCCTCAAGCAGTTGTCCCTTGGGATCTGCGATAGCGCTCTCAGGTCACTAAGACCAATACTAACCCAGTTTCCCTTTCAGGCACCTCCAGAAGTAATATCCTTCCATAGTGTGCGCAGCCAGGAAGTGGCAACTGCCCTTATACCTCTAATAGCACACAGGATCATCTTGTTCAAGGTCAAATTCCACCATCAACTCTTAATAACTCACTTATCCCCACGATTAGTCCTTCTAGCATAATTTTATCACCTCACGCCTTTAATGCTAATGGTTTGAATTCACAAAATGGTCTCTTGAAACCTCGCACTAAACTATATATTGGAGCTTCTAACGTTCCAACCTTACATGCTAAATAGGATAACAGGCTTAGCTATGACTCTAAAATCCCGCTGCATCGATGCCTGCTGTATCTCTGGAACGCGTATACAGGATCCAAGCATAGTCATTCGATTGACCTCACCTTGTGAAAATAAGGAACCAGCCCGGTTCACCCTTCGTGTTTCCGGAGACCCTACCGCTGCCATACGAGGCCTTGCTGGTGTAGGTATAACACTAAGTTCAAAAGCTGAACAAGCTCTCCTCGACTGGATTCCAATCAATAGTTGCTTATGCGCTGTCCGTCTAAATAGAACGAAAAAGACTCGGAAAGATAGGGACACACGCCGTTGCCTCTTTGTTATCTCAGATGAAGTAAAAGATGAATTTTACAGGAAGCTTTCTGACCTCCGCAAAGCTAAGCGCACTGATGTAGTAATAGTGACTGGCGATTTTAATGCCCAAGTAGGTAGACTAGATGAAATCGAAAGGCACCTAAGTGGATCCTACGGTGTTGAGGCTCAACGAACAGACAACGGTGGCCGTTTACTACAACTATGTTCAGATAACTATCTATTTCTCACAAACACTAACTTTAAGCATAAGGAAAGATATCAGCTGACATGGCGACCTCCACAATCAAGTCAACGCTGGACTCAAATAGACTGCATTGCTATCAGCCACGGCCGGAGAGGCTCGACTGAAGACTGCCGCTCATTTTACAGCACATGTTTAGACTCAAATTATGCCCTAGTGCGAGCGCGTATTAGTCTGCGTCTCACTGAACGTAAAAGATCCACGACAATGATGCCCCTTAGAGTTCAACTTAAAGATGAAAAAGACAAGAATAAATTTTAAGAACAACTAGAAAACCAATTAGTCAACTGCGTAAACTGTACTCATCCCGAGCTGCTGTTCAGACTTATCAAGGAATTAGGTATCAGAAATCCTACTGTAAGCAAAACTATCTCAGAAAAAGGTGGGTCCACTATTCACTGTCAATCCAGAAGATTAGACTCATGCACAGAACACTTTAGGGAACAGTTCAACTGGCCCTAGGCTTCATCACTGTTGAACACCATCCCCAAACAATCTGAATGGCAAATTAACATTGGTCCCCCAAGTCTTAGTTAGGTTGGGAAGGCTATAGGGAACTTAAAGCGAGGGAGAGCAGCAAGACCTGATGGATTAACTCTTGAGATATTTAACGACGGTGGTCCAGCTGTAGCAGCGAGATTAACTGAGATGTTGGCCAGAATTTGGGAACTGGACATAATCCCATCTGACTGATCTCGAAAACTAATCGTTCCAATCTATAAGAGAGGACAGAAGTCCTCGTG
Source organism: Schistosoma japonicum (assembly GCA_025215515.1). Taxonomy (NCBI): domain Eukaryota; kingdom Metazoa; phylum Platyhelminthes; class Trematoda; order Strigeidida; family Schistosomatidae; genus Schistosoma; species Schistosoma japonicum. The sequence continues at coordinate 41,522,424 of CM046064.1, read as the reverse complement.
TGACAATTACCAAGGATTCAGTTTAACAAATATAGTGTCAAAAATATTAGCTTCAATAATACTTCGACGCCTAAAGCTGGTGAAGAACAAACTCGAGAAAACCAAGGTGGTTTCAGACCTGGACATGGTTGTATAGACCAAATATTCACACTACGGCAGATTCTGGAACATAGGCACACTTTCAGACGCCCAACAATAGCTGTATTCCTTGACCTTAAGGCGGCGTTTGACTCTATCGATCGTAAGGTTATGTGGCGATGTTTATCATTGAAAGGCGTACTGGAGAAGTACATTAACCTTATGCAACCTCTCTACTCGAACACCTCATGTCGTGTTAGAGCTTATGGCGGATTGTCTTCGGAATCGATCACTTCAAGTGGTGTTCGTCAAGGTTGTCCGCTCTCCCCATTTTTATTCAATGCACCCAATCTTATTCATGCACATACTTTTAGAGTTAACATTGTCATCGTTTGATTTCTCTGGGATTGACCTCCCTCCAGGAGATAAACTTGCTGACTTAAAATATGCAGATGATATAGTTTTACTGGGTGAAGATGCTGATCTTTTGACTACCTGAAACATAAATGTAAGCATGTTTGGGATGCGATTCTCCCCATCCAAATGCAAAATGCTGCTTCAGGACTGGCTTAATTCGGCACCGAATTTAGTGATAGGGTGCGGAGTAGTTGAATGTGTTAACCGCTTTACTTATCTTTGGAGCCTCATTTGTCCTGACGGTCTGGTGTCTGCTCAAGTCTCGGCTAGTATACATAAGGCCCGATCGGCTTTTTCCAACCTGCGTCACTTGTGGCGTAGGCGAGACATTCGTTTACTGACTAAAGAACGTGTTCACTGTGCGGCAGTTCGATCCGTTTTACTTTATGAATGTGAAACGTGGCCATTAAGGATAGAGGATATTCGTAGGTTTTCTAGTATTCGATCATAGATGTCTTCGAAGCGTTGCTCGTGATTGCTGGGACCACCGAGTAAGCAATGCGTGGGTTAAAAATACAGTACTGGATAAATACGGTAAGTCAATTGATGAAGCAGTAAATCTTCACCGGCTGAGGTGGTTAGGACATGTGTTACGTATACCCAACCATCGTCTACCTCGACGAGCAATGTTGTCTAGTGTGGGAGTAGGCTGGAAGATAGCTAGGGGCGGCCAAACCAAAACATGGCACCAGTCCATGAAGTCATTGACAATCGGGCTGAGCCATGTTAATGGTTGGGGTCCATGTAATGATCATAACTAATGGCTAGAGACTTTAGGTGAAATGGCTCAAAATAGTTCGCAATGGACTTATTATAATATTTTTTTATTGAATCGTTTTTTTTAACTTCATCTCCGATCTCTATTCGTTTTCATTATTAATCTGTTACTAGCTCCCCTACTCTAATATTTGGTCTGACAATTTAATCTCTATCTGCTGATTGGGGCATGGCAACTTGAAACGATACACGCACGTACCAAGTTCTACGTTGTAACTAACTGACTGACTACATGAAAATAATGAGGGGAAAGAGCAGCTTGGACGAAAATATAATTAGAAATAAAACAAAATCGATGGCAAGTCAATGTAACCGATCCAAATGTATGTCACACAACGACGAAGGAGTTACCACAAAGTTTAAGACAAAGTGTATGATTCCCAATCAGCAGTGTTTTCACTATACACACGTCTATATGCTTGATTTCCAGCTACATTGCCATCCTGAAGGTCACTGATATTACCTGATTGTCTAAACAGAAGTAGATGTTATGAGATTCGAAACTTCAACTTAATAGTTGGAATCCGAGTGCTTTAGCTACCGATCACGATTGTTGACAACATGGTTTAAAATAGAATGGCACAGCTCTGCAAACTAGATAGTAGGCGTTCACTTTTATCATTATTAATGTCGCAACTAACATAGTAAGCAATTAAAAAGGTCTTCGAGATAAAGATATAAACAAAGTGAATAATTAGCGGTTATTGGAAAAATACCTAAGATGTGAATAATAAATTATCTGACCTTCATTATACTAGAAGGGGTTAAAGTTTATGAACGATTCACCGAATATTTACCATAAATACTCAATAGCGGAATTTCTATCTATTTCTACTAAATAAGTTATGCGAAGATTAACTGCCAATGTTAGCTTTAGACATGAATATTTATATGAATTATCAAAATATTTACTTATTGTACAATGGTTCTATGAGGCAATGTAATAAATTGCATATATCACGCGTTAGAGGTTCGTATGTAGTCGCCCAGTAACCAGGTAGACGTTCTAATAAACGTCGTGCATTTGTCCAATCGCCCAAACGTATCATGGCGGCACACAATTCTAATTTTTGATTATTTTCATACTGTGTAAAAATTAAAATATTAAGTAAGCAAATTAAACAGTGGATTTAGCAATATTGTGTTCTTTAAGTATTTCATGTATTAACGTATTATTAAGAAATACAAATACGAAAGTACCACAGAGAACACAAAAGTAGAATATAACCATAAAACTATCACTGTGTACTGTTTCAAAACACCAAGAAAGGCACGTAAGATACTTCAAAATTGTTAATCTATTTTAGAACTTCCGAATAAAATAAAACAGTGAAATCAATAACAGTAGCGCACATCCTCTAACCAGAAAAGCACTTATCATCGAATTGGTAAATGATTGCACTTTACTGTAAGAAGGCTTCCCAACTCATACAAAGTTACCTGACAAGTGACATTTGTAATATGCACCCTAAACCACTGAAGTCTAAGTTGCCGTTACAAGATAAAAGGCAATTTGTACCCCCACCCCTCCCTATTGAAAGTAAAAAGTTCTGTATTTTGGTAGTTGTGTGAGGGCTAGTGATGGTAATAGAAAAAGCCTCTATATTCCAAATAAAACCAAAAAAGGTCACATATGCAATACTTCCGTTAATAAAATCTAATTTAATAAGGGCAAAACTAGACGTCGACCATTTCAGAATGTTCAACGACTCTTCCGTTTCACGTGAAATAAATAATAAAATCATCATCCCACGGTTACTTTATAACGATTTACTGAATTCTATACGACCGACACAATTCTGATATTTTTAACATGCATTGGACCAACTTTACTATTGAGACGATAAACACATTGGTAAATTTCGTTACAAACTATCATGAGCTGGAGAACTATTGTAGAATAAATAGCATTAGATAGTTGTTTCTCTAGTATCAACAAGACCTAATGAACAATACCGTGAAGTCGCGAATCAATAATCCACCTTCAAAATAGAAGCCGAACAACGAAGCTTCAAAACGTATTTCGTCGGTGAAATGACAACTAATAGTACCACCACCAGCAACAATATTTTAACATATCAAGTCAGGTTTGTAATTACCACTACCTCCTAAGTATACGAAACCACTAAAAAAACCACTGAATTGGAAAACAAGTGAAAACAATTTTATAGAAAGAGAAATCGACAACGATTTATACACTTTTATTTCTAATATAATCAAAATTTATTCAGTAAATGTTGTCCCAAAGTCTGAATGAGATTAACTTTGCTACCGAATAAAATGTGCCATTTCTTACTTCAAAACGTAGTACAGTTAATATAGTTTGTTCCCTTCAAAAACTCTGAATAACGCAAGAACGACAACATTTGCAAAATACTTTGAATTCAATGTATTTCGTTGCATTCTCATCAGCTACATACATGCTATTGATTTTAGATAACTCAAATTATTAATACGTATTTTGTTAATTGAATTGTTTATCTGATCATCGATCTAATGCTACCAGGGCAATTGAAGATTAACTGCTGATTCCTTTTGAACACAAAGGTTAGGTTTTAATCTTCTAATTGCAATGGCCTCAGCAAATTTTAATAGAATCGATTTATGTTGTTTATTGATGATTTCAAAAGCATTTGTTACATCGACCTCATGTCCCGTGTCTACCAAATGAGGCCATTGCAATTAGAAGATTAAAACCTAACCTTTGTGTTCAAAAGGAATCAGCAGTTAATCTTCAATTGCCCTGGTAGCATTAGATCGATGATCAGATAAACAATTCAATTAACAAAATCAATACGTATTAATAATTTGAGTTATCTAAAATCAATAGCATGTATGTAACTGATGAGAATGCAACGAAATACATTGAATTCAAAGTATTCTGCAAATGTTGTCGTTCTTGCATTATTCAAACAATTAATATAGTTTAATATTTTGATAAATCGAGTATGAATTATTCAAACACTAGTACGGTGAATGTTGTTGAGTGATGGCTTAATAGTCAAAAAAATACGGCATTCAAGTTGGCTTCAAAACCCACTTCATTCACTCCGGTTTATGTAACTTGGTAATCACATACGTTTTACACAAACATAAGATGTGATTCAATGTCGAGTATATGAATATGTAACTGGAATATGTGATATCTGATTAATGTTCTGCAGGACATAACTGTAATCTATGAGATGGAGTTTGTAGGTGGTTAGAATAGACATTTATCGACTTTGTTTGCTCTGTAAGATGTGTTTATTTCTTAGTTACTTATCGTGATATTAACGTCTCTGTTACCTTCTTATTAATTTTCACCTAATTCATGTCATTATAAACTACTGTCACGAGCACGAAAAAAAAGTTCAAGACGTGGAATCGGTAATCTGCCGCTTTGAATTTCACAAGTACCCAGCTACGTGAACTGAATATATAGTATCCTTAAACCATTAAACATTAAAGATTTGACAGAATATAGGTATATGAAATAAAAGCTATTCTGCATACAAGTGATTACTATCCATTCTTAGAATATAGTGTTTTAAATGTCATTAATTCAATCTAGTAGATTAAGATCAGTTTTTCTCATTGAAATTCGTATGTTTTCTTCTTTTCGATAGTTAATTTCAGCTATATTTTACGAGCGAGCATCCAGAAAACATAAATAGATTTATTAGATACCATAGATGTCATTACCCTACAACTTTAGTCAAGCAACAAAATACTAGTCAGCAAAACACACTAGTACCAAAGGTAGCCACAATCATTAATTTAGTTCTTTATTTTACATCGGAATCTATTATTAAGGTATAATGACGGAGCATACGGTTTGAATGTAACTTCTAGCTACTGTGTTGACAGCGTGAATCTAACTTTACCAATTTGATTTAAGTAGCTGAATGGCATCAACTAGCCTAGACATAAAAGTAACTGTCAAGTCAAATCAATAGATTTTCAGGAAGCTCAAAATGTATACATATGGAGAGGGATATCAAAGTCGACGAAGATACTACATAGAAACAGAAACACGTTGTAGTGCATGGAACCACCTATAATCACAGAAGTATTGGGAAAAAGCTGAGAGAAAGTCGGATGTCACAAATGGAATGAATAGCATAAGCAACTAAAAATAAAATGAATGCAAAAATCGAATACTTACCAATCCGTCTTGATCATTATTTAAATCTATCATACTTTCACCAACTTCACGAGAATTTGTTTTAGTTAAATGTACATCGGAATTTTCATCCACTTGCATTAACTCATCTGCAGAGCGTGAATTTACTACTGCTGACGTTCCAGGACCAGTCCAACCGTTCATCACCAATGCTCCAGCTCCACTGACACCACCGCCACCACCACAAAGTTGCGAATCCTGGCTTAATAAACCTAAACATAAAATGATTTCTTTTACATGGAATAGTTCCGTTAATTACCATCAACACGAATTAGATCATTATTGATTGCGGTATTTAAGGAGGTATTGACTGCAGACGTGGCTGAATATGATAAACTTGCTGGAGGTTGTGGTCGATAAGATTTAGATAAGTTAATTTGTCGATTATACGATTGTTGAATATCCGCATCTGATGGGGTTAACTATAGACAAAAGTAACAACACAAACACAAAAATATGATGCTATAATAATATAGGAAGTTCGTGTAATTTATCATACTTTTTTAACATCTAGAATCAGAAAGTAATCCGTTCAAAATTTCAGATATATACATAGATTTTACTCATCACAAATTGATCTCAGTTCGGAAGTAAATAGGTGATTCTTCCTAGTATAGAAAAATACAGTAATCGGCATTAAAGACCATGGTGGAAATCGGATTGTTTAACCATTTAAACGGCTGCGTTGTCGTACAATGGTGAAATTCTAACTTCAACAAATTTTTGATTACATAGATGGCAATTACTAACAACTGCTTCAACCTCGATATGGCCAACAGAGATCAACCTCTGATAAATAAAACTAGAAAATGAAAGTAAACTGAACAAAACCATTTTAACGATAATGCACTAAAATTTTCTGTTTTACGATAAATTGACTAAGTATGCGTATTGAATCCACAATGCATGTTAGCATTACAAACTAGCGTAAAGCTAAATATCTGGTGGAATATTCCGCATTTTCGTGCTGAGAATTCTTTACTGAAATTAAACATATGACATGAGAAAAAATTATGAATACTTATTTCTAAAATCGAAGCAAACAGCCCAGTACTTTTAAATAATGCTGATTTTGACATTTTTAAGTTGTTAATGTAGTTATCAGAACAAAGTAGCTACTATATAATACTTGATATCAAGATTTTTGATGAGAATTATCTTCAACATGGAAAACAATACTGCAGATTCAAGTAAGTAACATGGCTATTCAAGAGATATTTATCTTATGTTTGAATATCCTTCACTAAATAGCCTAGAATGGCTAGGAAATTCTTCACTAAGAAAAATATTTATTCATTTACAAACAAAATACATGTATATATTATTCTCATTTCTGATTAATAAGAAAATGACAGACATAATTAACAGGATGTAAATCAAATGAATCAAAATAATACCAAAGGTGGCTTTAAATTACAAGCAGAAGTATATAAATGACTTTAAGAATGCAGGAATTAAATTAGTGAAAGTATAGCTTAACAGTTAAGCAACCATAATATATTTTGTATCATGTGATATAAAGTCTTCAATGTTAGATTACGACTATTTCTGACAACATAACCAAGATATCTATATTTTCTGAAACTACTCAAGTCAATAGTTAGTAAACCCACATATACATTTACGATAAGGGATTGGTTTGATTAAATCATCAGGTTAAGGAGTGGTTGTAATCAATCAACTTAAATACATATGATGTATTCTGATTCCTTAAAAGATAGTTGCCTCTGGTTTGAATTACAATAAGGGAGTAGTAGAACCAAACGAAATAATTTCCTGTTCAATGTTAGTCCGAGTAGGATGGCAATAGTTGACTAGAACATGATAAGAAAATCTAATGTAATAATTTAAAATGACAATATTTAATCTAACTGAAAGCAACAATAACAGGTGTGTAGTATATTTTCTTTTCTTTCAACACTACCTACAACACAAACGCAAAGAAAATTTACAAGGGGATGATGAAACTGGAATTGTCTTTACAAACCCCTCCCCCCCCCCCATTTTTTCTTCGAAATTACTGCTAGTGTGCTTTACACTTGTCAATTATTCATGTTAGAATTGATTACTATTTTTAAGAAGATATTAATTATGTACTATACCCCTAGACATGAATAACGCTTTAGGCATTCGCTTTAAATTATAGTAGTAATGATACATAGTGAAAAATTAGGTAATTCATTCTTCACCTAAAAATAATGTTTTTTCAATAATGTAAAAACTACGTGATACTTTATACTGATGTTTTGTTAGAGTGACTAAAATAAGTAGTTGGGACAGTTGTCTTGAAGCGATGAGTAAAACGTTGGATACTAATTAAGTGGCTGTATGCTACTTTTGTTTATGTAATCAGATATTATCACTAGGTTTCACTAAGCAGCACGCCACGAGAAAGGGATTCAGGTTTATTGTTTAAGTAGATGAATAGACAATATGAACTGATCTATTAATGTTCGCAAGTTGATGGACGCGCTTATAGTGTATGTCGTACGGCAGAGATAATAGGTTTTTTTTAAAGTAATTTTCAGTAAGAGTTAAAATCAACTGGACAATTATTGAAAATACAACAAAAGCAGATAATAGCTACATTCTAGTTTGGAACTACTCAGAGTAAACTCCCCAGTATACATATACCTGAAGCTCGAACCAAAAAGATTGACGTGTAGCCAAGCAAATCAATGGAATAGTGGTGACATTTTTAAGCCGTATAGCAGGTCTAATGAATAATCAGCTTAACATACAGTTTGCTAACGACAAACAACAAGAACAAAACATAGAATTCTTCAATAATTCCTAGTCAGATAACCTTAATCTTTCTGGCACTCATTATACCATTGATTATACAAGAAACGTAACGAAAATCTGAAATGTAAATACAAAACATAACAAGTGTCTAAAGATAGAGGAATCCGAAACCAAGAAAACTTGATTAAGATCTAAAATCTGTAAGTCTATAGTTTGCAAGTCAGCTGACTAACTAAATATTTGAATTTAATCCGTTATTTTAATTTGAAACTATTGGATTAAATGATCTAATTTGAGGCTTCAACTAACCACAGTTATTATGATTTTAATAATATGATGGATAATGTGGAACTGACTGTTTGAATTAATTGAACCAGTTAACAGTTGTAATCCGTTTATGACTTAATACAATCAGTCGACAACACTGAACGTTACAGAGAAAAACAAATGCTTTTTTAACCAACCTAATTGTGATACTATAAACTATTTACCAAGTTTTATGTGTTCTTTAAAAACTAAGCCACCCCCCTTACTCTTAATATCCTACAGGGTGACAAATGCAATACATTTTTTGTTTTCCCAATGATACAAACTGATTGAGGATAGAATTGTCTGATTTTTGAAGGAATTACTTTAACACTATTGTTCCCCATCCCCTACAGGTCAAATCAATAATGATCCAGCATTATGCTTAGTTTCGTATAGTCTGGATACTTTAGTCACAGTAACAACAATAATTCACAGCTAATTCGTGTGTCACGAAAACAAGTACTGTGAATACATTTTTGCCGAATAGTGTCTACTTAAGTTGTACTACTGTTCCTGATACTTGCACTGGAATTAACATAACATCTACAATTTTCACCACTGCACAGACAAAAAAAACAAATCTAAAAAATGGAAATTATTATAGTCTCATTCATTTAAATTAACAAAAAAGATAAAATCGAAAACACCGGGAACAAACTTCATAGAATCTACACTAACTGAAGAGCTTAGCATTATTACAATCAATTAACATAGTATCAATGAATATACATTCATCAAAAAAGAACCAACATAGGAGTCATTGAGTGGCAAGATCAGATTTTCGAAGTGTCTTCCCAGATGTCAACATTTACATTTAAGCAATAATAATTACTGCAGAAGTGAACAGTGTTCCATAACTTCAACTAATCAATCTATTAATGTACATCGGATGCATAGTGCAAGACGTGCAGTACGCGTTATTAGTGTACTATTCGGAATATTCTCAATCTGTTACCTAACCTTCTTTATTGCTTATATTATTGATGTATTATGTACAACTTGTAATCATTGCACTGGACCAACAATGGCTCATTTGGAATAGTTAGGATATCTTAGATCCATGTTTAACTCATTCGTTTATCATACCTTTATTCCAACATTTCGTCGAACATATAGAAGAATGTCAAGATGTGCATGTTTTTGTCCCTATAAAAGCAGGTCTAAGTATTATTCTCATTGGAGAAGAGAAACTCGACAATAAACCAGGTCAACCTTACATATATATATATATATATATATATATATATATATATATATATATACCGATCCCATTATGGAAAAATTATTTTTTAAAATGTTACATCCCTTGACAGAGCTTCATATCCCTCGAGTTGTTGATCATTCCGCGACAGAAACATATTTTACGTTGTATGTCACAGTCAAGGCTAAATATTGTTAAGAATCTTTTAACTAAATGATTTACTATGTCCGTATGAAAGGCGAAAACATTTACAATAAGTACCAAATAGTTCATATATTTTGTTTATATAAAATTTGCTTGAGGTTTTTCGTTACCTTCAAGATGATGTAAAATTTAATATGCCAGAGAAAAAAGCTTAATATTAGCTGCGCACTGTTGGTACATGAACATTTTAATGATCATATCTTAGAATCTTCAAGTGTAAAACAAATTGGCGTAACCCGAAAGCCAATATGAAATGAAAGTACACTTTTGTAAAAACATTCATACTATTTACTAATTTCAAGTAGTATGGTTCAAAAGATAAAGTTCTAATTCGGTCAGAAGTAAGTCAAGTGTCACACAGAGGTACAACAGACGATTTTTGGTGAGAGTCAACTCACTGGAAAATAACTGGCTGTTATAAAGAATGTTGACGATTGTGGGATATTTTGCTAGCAATAAAGAAGATACAAAGTGACTAATATCAAATGAAACCTTGTTGCCAATAGTAAGATCTAGGGAGAAATCAACGGGACAAGGATTTATGAAACTGCAAGTTAGAGGTCACATTGAGAGTGAAGTTAATTTGCTTCCCTGTTCATGACCAAATGTCATTTAGGATGTTACAACTGAAATTTCTGTCATTATTAATTCTTTATTTTTTAATTTCGAAGATATAAGCCAAAAAATCGGTACACTTTTAAAATGAATAAGAAACATCGAATTGTATTCCTGAGGTTTCCAATAAACAAGTCTAAGCACAGATCCTGTACAGAATTATATTGTCAATAACACTTTAAAACAACGATACGATTTTATCTATATCATGAATATTTATTCGCATCATGTGAAGCAATAAATTCATTGCGAGTAGGAACAATGCACAAAACACTAAGTGCAATAAACTGGTTGTAATAAGTTAGTTAGAAAAGTGATGCAACCAGAAGATTAATTCAACCGACTGATTACATTCTTCAAGAATTAAATACATATTATGGATACTATGAGGCAGATAATTTTGAACATTTAAATACGGTCTTTTTGAGTTATTCGATACGCTTAGTAATAATGCAAAGGAACAATTTTCTTAACAATACCATATATATATATAGTAACTATTATGAGCTAATTTATTATATCTTTGCAATAAACATAGATTCCACAAATTTCCAACAAATACTGGCTCTAAAGATGTTAGCATTTAACCTGCTGAAACTCTAGTAAAGCCCTGCCCTCCGGGTCACAGATACATTAACAAAGTACAGATCCAACTACTTATTATTGAGAATTCAATCTATTTGACTTCCAAAGTAAATCACATAGTCACTCAAAAATGGTGAGTCGAGTGTTAAATTTATGAATAGCTGAAAGTAGCATGCATAGAAAAAATATACACAATTCGAAAGATACTCAACTTGCTAATTTTAGTTGTAAAAAATTTGCATCTGAATAGGCTTTAAATATATTAAGCAAGTACAGACAAAAGGTATCGAGACTAAACTTTTTCCTATGAATTTTGAACTACTTATTACTTTGAAAGTAACGTAACGAAAGTATAAGCATAGGACTAGAACAAAATAACTTCTTATAATCAGGGCATTCTTGATCAATCAATCAATCAGTTACAACGTAGAACTTGGTACATGCGTACATCAGTTCAAGTTGCCATGCCTCAATTAGCAGATAAAGATTAAATTGTCGGACCAAATCCCAGAGTAAGGGAAGGTAGTAACAGAGTAATTACTAATGGAAAGGCATAGAGATCAGAGATGAGATTTGAGATAAAAAGTGATTCAGTAAAGAGAAAATTATAATAAGCTCAGAAATTAGAATTTGGAGGAAGACAAGGAGTGGATGCACCTGCGCCATTGCAATCGATTTTGAGCCATATCACCTAAAGTCTCTAACCATTTGTTACGATCATCGTGTGGGCCCCAACCAGGTAGTCTACATCTATCAACATGGCTCAGCCCAATTGTCAATGACTTCATGGACTGGTGCCATGTTTTCGTTTGGCCACCCTTAGCTTCCTTCCAGCCTACTCCCACACTAGACAACATTGCTCGTCGAGGAAGATGGTGGTCAGGCATACGCAACACAGGTCCTAACCACCTCAGCCGGTGAAGATTCACTACTTCATCAATTGACTTACCGTATTTACCTAGTACTCTATTCCTAACCCATGCATTGCATACTCGGTTGTCCCAGCAAACACGAGCAATGTTTCGGAGACATCTATGATCGAATACTAGGAGCCTACGGATATCCTCTATCCTTAAAGGTCATGTTTCACATCCATAAAATAAAACGGACCTGACTGCTGCGCAGTAAACGCGTCCTTTCATCATTAAACGAATGTCTCGCCTACGCCACAAGCGACGCAGGTTGGAAAAAGCCGATCGGGCCTTATGTATACGGGCCGAGATTTCATCGGACACAAGACCGTTAGGACTGATGAGGCTCCAAAGATAAGTAAAGCGGTTAACACATTCAACTACTCCGCACCCTATCACTAAATTCGGTGCCGAATTAAGCCAGTCCTGAAGCAGCATTTTGCATTTGGATGGGGAGAATCGCATCCCAAACATGCTTACGTTTATGTTTAAGGTAGTCAAAAAAGTTTGCATTTTATCAGCATCTTCACTCAGTAGAACTATATCATCTGCATATTGACCTCCTTCCAGGAGGTCAACCCCAGAGAGATCAGACGATGACAATGTTAACTCTGAAAGTATGTCCATGATAAAATTAAATAAAAATGGAGATAGCGGACAACCTTGACAAACACCACTTGAAGTGATCAATTCCGAAGACAATCCGCCATAAGCTCTAACACGACATGAGGTGTTCGAGTAGAGAGCTTGTATAAGGTTAATGTACTTCTCCAGTACGCCTTTCATTAACAGACATTGCCAAATAACCTTACGATCGATAGAGTCAAACGCCGCCTTAAGGTCAAGGAATACAGCTATTGTTGGGCGTCTGAAAGTGTGCCTATGTTCCAGAACCTGCCGTAGTGTGAATATTTGGTCTATACAACCATGTCCAGGTCTGAAACCACCTTGGTTTTCTCGAGTTTGTTCTTCACCAGCTTTAGGCGTCGAAGTATTATTGAAGCTAATATTTTTGACACTATATTTGTTAAACTGAATCCTTGGTAATTGTCACACGAGGACTTCTGTCCTCTCTTATAGATTGGAACGATTAGTTTTCGAGATCAGTCAGATGGGATTATGTCCAGTTCCCAAATTCTGGCCAACATCTCAGTTAATCTCGCTGCTACAGCTGGACCACCGTCGTTAAATATCTCAAGAGTTAATCCATCAGGTCCTGCCGCTCTCCCTCGCTTTATGTTTCCAATAGCCTTCCCAACCTAACTAAGACTTGGGGGACCAATGTTAATTTGCCATTCAGATTAGTTGGGGATGGTGGGCAGCAGGGATGACGCCGTGGGCCAGTTGAACTGTTCTCTAAAGTGTTCTTCCCATCGGTCTAATCTTCTGGATTGACAGTGAATAATGGAACCATCTTTTTCGGAGATAGTTTCACTTACAGTTGGGTTCCTGATACCCGTTTCCTTGATAAGTCTGAACAGTTGCCTACTGTTACCTATTGCCGCTGCCTTTTCCATCTCTTTAGCTTTCTCCACCCACCACTGCTCACGATCATTGCGTAAGCTTTTAATCAGTTTGTGTTTAAGTTGCCTTCGTTGCTAATCATGTTCAGAACCAGATGGGATGTGTTGCCGAGTATCTATCAGTTCAGTAGATGCAGTTGAAATCCACTGAGTTTTCCTAACCTTTAGGTCTAGTTTATTAGTAGATATTACTGCTCTTTCAACAGCTTTTTGGATATCATTCCAGGCTAGCTCAGGTTGAGAACAGTTTACGCCGTTTACTAATTGGTTTTCTAGTTGTTCCTGGAATGTATTCTTGACTTTTTCATCATTAAGTTGAACCCTGGGGGGGATTCTTGTCGTGGATCTTTTACGTCCAGTGAGTCGCAGACTAATACGCGCTCTCACTAAGGCGTGATCTGAGTCTAAACGTGTGCTCCAAAACGAGCGGCAGTCTTCTATCGAGCCTCTCCAATGATGGCTAATAGCAATGTAGTCTATTTGAGTCCAGCGTTGGGTTGATTTCGGAGGCCTCTATGTCAACCGATGTCTTCCCTTATGCTTAAAGTTGGTGTTTGCGAGAAATAAACGCTTATCTGAACTAAGTTGTAGTAACCGGTCGCCATTGTCTGTTCGTTGAGCCTCAACACCGTAGGATCCACCTAGATGTCTTTCGGTTTCATCTAGTCTACCTACTTGGGCATTAAAATCACCAGCCACTAATACTACATCAGTGCGCTTAGCTTTACATAGAAGGTCAGAAAGCTTTCTGTAAAATTCATCTTTCATTTCATCTGAGCTGCAGTCAGTGGGAGCATAGGCAGAGACAACAAAGAGACAACGGCGTGTGTCCCTATCTTTACGAGTCCTTACCGTTCCATTTAGACGGACAGCGCACAAGCGACTGTCTATTGGAATCCAGTCGAGGAGAGCCTGTTCAGCTTTTAAACTTAGTGCTACACCTACACCAGCAAGGCCTCGAGTGGTAGCAGTGGGGTCCCCGGAAACACGAAGAGTGAAACGAGCAGATTCCTTATTTTCACAAGGTGAGGTCAAGCGAATGACTGTGCTTGGATCCTGTATACGCGTTTCAGAGATGCAACAGATATCGATGGAGCGGGATTCTAGAGTCATGGCTAAGGATGCCTGTTGTCCTATTTGACATAACGTTCGAACGTTGAAAGCTCCAATATACAACTTAGTGCGCGGTTTTAGGAGACCAGGGATAACGTTTCGAGAACTCAAATCACTAGCATTAGAGACGCAAGGCGATAAAACTATGTTAGAAGGATTAGGCATGGTGATAAGAGAGTTATTAAGAGTTGAAGGTGGGATTTGGCTTTGAGCAAGATGATCTCGTGTGCTGTTAGAGGTATGAGGGTGGTTTTCACTTCCTGGCTGCCCACACCATGGAAGGGTGTTTCTTGAGAAACCTAAAAAAGAAGGTAGATTAGTGTTGGTCTTAGAGACCTGAGAGCGTGACCGTAGAGCCCAAGGGACAACTGCTTGAGGCCTGTCACGCACGGCCTTTTTATGAAAAGTTTTTTGAGTATTAGCTCCGCACTTAAAAGCCCTTAGTGTGCACCCATACCGCCGGAGACGGAAATCCGTGAGGTAGGGTGAGGTGTGACATTTTTAGGGTCGACCTTTTCTAACCCCTCCTTCCTTGTGAGAAGGCAGCATCGCTGCAGATGCTGGTTGTCCGAGGAAAACACCTTACTGCTGTCACACCCCTCTGCAGTCAGCAGTACGACTTCGCCCTCAGACCTTGAGTAGCTGCTTTTAGTCTCATCGTTCTCCAATCGACCTGCCTGGCATGGTAGAACCTACAGGAACATATGTTCCAGCCAATATAGCTCGGTTGGGTCATCACGATAGGCAAGCCCGACCACCACGTCAAGGTAGCAGCTACGGTTGGGCATTCTTGAAATTAAACTTTATTTAAAGAATTTTATACTTAAACGATGGGCTGTAAGGATGTAGCATAATTAAGACACACACACTTCACTATTAAAAAGTACAATATGCGCGCTTCCATCAAACATTGAACAAGTAAATTCAAGGGATACATGTCGGATATTTTTTGTAGGAACATATGCAGAGACTGAAAAAAGTAAACTGTCCTTGATAAACATATGGTAAGCACATAAGTTAAAACTGGATTTTGGTATTATTAATTTTTACCAGTGATGCATGTCATTACCAGTACAAAAATCTAGACATTTCTAAATTTAAAAGTATATATGGTTTTGTTCACACGACTTAGAATATATTAATATGTGACGTTTAGCAGAACGTGTGACGCGACGATCAAAAGTCTAACTTCATCAGTTATGCAATGAATTTTGCTTGCATACTTGTTCATCTGTTTGCTATTCTAGACGCGTTCCACTATCATGCAAGTAAGGTCAAATTATTCAGGTACATTCTCACATACTAGACAGTAAACTTCACAGTTGCTAAAAATCGTTTAATCATTGACCAGAGTATCTACTGCCAAAATGAAGTATATAGTATATTACTCAATGATTATTAGAGTAACGAAACTGTGAACAGTAAATCCATATTAGCCAATCAAATTATGGTAAGGTTACAAGACCTAAGTTACAGCAGTGTAGTGTACAATAAATCGGATGTCTTGCCAGCTAACCACAAATCATAGTTCAAACAGTTTATACTGAATGTCATACAAACAATAAGTCGGATATAAAATTACCAAAAAAAGTCAGATTTTCTACTTCCCTTTTAAAAAAAAGATTGAACAACTTACGTGTCCATATAAAACATCCAAATCAACTAGCTTTTTCCAAATTAAGAATGCAGAAACTTTGTATAATGACTCTGGAGTATTAATACCAAGTTCCTGTAAAAACAATGGGTAAGTAAATAACTAGACTAAATATACTTGTGTAAAGTGATATTTATGTCCTAGCACATTAGTCATATCGATTTTGTCAGGATTATACAATCGCAACAATTGAACAAACTCCTCGTACATATCACCACGAAACTCGCAGACATCCAGTATTAAATCCAGTACACGATTAGGATCTAAGTCAAAATAACCAATTAATGAACGGATCTGGGTCATAACAGCTTCCATTGATCCAGCTGGTGGGATTTGACATAATTCTGTAATCAGCTTAGCATAACCTTCATTTTCTTCACGCAATAAATTAAATTTTTGCTGTTTGAAAAATAGACGCGTTTTAGTACGAACATAACGTGTCTGAAACTGCTGCTTGGATTGAATAAGCGACAGATTTTCCAGAGTATCTTCACAAAATCTTTCCATAATCAAAGCAGGATTCATGTGATTCTTTAGGATTTCCATTAGCCGATAGAAGCGATCTCGAACAGACTCTGAATTAATGTCTGCAATTGATGAATCTAAATAAGAATTTTCGAATAAACAAACAATTTTTAAATAATATATACACTAACCAATTAACCAGAGTGAATCTAGCAGGTCAGATTCAAAGGATCCGTAACTACCAAATAACTAGTAGAAAAAATAATGAGCATAAGCAAATCAGGAGAAACATACTTTGAATAATTCAGGAATTAATTTGACAAGTATATCAATTTTTCCTTCTCCGCTTATCAACTTTAACACCAAGTCTGTGAACAATTTAACAGACGCAGCCATTCCGCCTTCTTTGCACTTTGTCAAGCTGAAACAGCAAACAAAACCAATCTAAGTTGTAGAATTTTCAAACAAACTGACATAATATTAATTCAATGAAAAATGCATAAATATTCAGACAGAAAAGAAAAAATGCACAAGTATATTGAATAATCTTTTGGATATGGTGACTGTTCAAACAGCTTTCATTTCAGCAAAACAAAATCAGAGGATGACCGGATGAAATCTTTAATAACAACAACGTTAAGACATAACTACTCGCATATCATATAAACATATCTGCTGCACACGTATGACTATGAATGTAGCGATGGTGTTTGAAGTGACCGAACTGGTGTGAATAGTGTGGTGCAAATACACCCAGCTGACATGTGCATAAACAGCTAATGTGCAACGCAGAACTTGGCACATGCGAAACGACCATAGCTGCTACCCTGACGTGGTGGTTAGGCTTGCCTATCGTGATGACACAACCGAGCTATATTGGCAGGAAAGTATGTTCATTTAGGCCTTACCATGACAAGCAGGTATGTTGAAGAGCGATGAGACTAAAGACAGTAACCTGAGGTCTGAGGGTGAAGTTGTACTGCTGACTGCAGCGAGGTGTGACAGCAGTCAGGTGTTTCCCTTGAATAACCAGCATCTACAGCGATACTACCTTCTTAACGGAAGGAAGAAGTTAAAAAAAGTTCAACCCTAAAAATACCACACCTCACCTTACTCCACGAATTTTCGTCTCTGGCAGTAACGCTTTCTAAAGAACGGAGCTAACACTTCAAAAACATAACAAGGTCGTGCGTGATAGGCCTCAAGCAGTTGTCCCTTGGGATCTGCGATAGCGCTCTCAGGTCACTAAGACCAATACTAACCCAGTTTCCCTTTCAGGCACCTCCAGAAGTAATATCCTTCCATAGTGTGCGCAGCCAGGAAGTGGCAACTGCCCTTATACCTCTAATAGCACACAGGATCATCTTGTTCAAGGTCAAATTCCACCATCAACTCTTAATAACTCACTTATCCCCACGATTAGTCCTTCTAGCATAATTTTATCACCTCACGCCTTTAATGCTAATGGTTTGAATTCACAAAATGGTCTCTTGAAACCTCGCACTAAACTATATATTGGAGCTTCTAACGTTCCAACCTTACATGCTAAATAGGATAACAGGCTTAGCTATGACTCTAAAATCCCGCTGCATCGATGCCTGCTGTATCTCTGGAACGCGTATACAGGATCCAAGCATAGTCATTCGATTGACCTCACCTTGTGAAAATAAGGAACCAGCCCGGTTCACCCTTCGTGTTTCCGGAGACCCTACCGCTGCCATACGAGGCCTTGCTGGTGTAGGTATAACACTAAGTTCAAAAGCT
Source organism: Schistosoma japonicum (assembly GCA_025215515.1). NCBI lineage: Eukaryota > Metazoa > Platyhelminthes > Trematoda > Strigeidida > Schistosomatidae > Schistosoma > Schistosoma japonicum. The sequence continues at coordinate 41,503,898 of CM046064.1, read as the reverse complement.
GAACAAGCTCTCCTCGACTGGATTCCAATCAATAGTTGCTTATGCGCTGTCCGTCTAAATAGAACGAAAAAGACTCGGAAAGATAGGGACACACGCCGTTGCCTCTTTGTTATCTCAGATGAAGTAAAAGATGAATTTTACAGGAAGCTTTCTGACCTCCGCAAAGCTAAGCGCACTGATGTAGTAATAGTGACTGGCGATTTTAATGCCCAAGTAGGTAGACTAGATGAAATCGAAAGGCACCTAAGTGGATCCTACGGTGTTGAGGCTCAACGAACAGACAACGGTGGCCGTTTACTACAACTATGTTCAGATAACTATCTATTTCTCACAAACACTAACTTTAAGCATAAGGAAAGATATCAGCTGACATGGCGACCTCCACAATCAAGTCAACGCTGGACTCGAATAGACTGCATTGCTATCAGCCACGGCCGGAGAGGCTCGACTGAAGACTGCCGCTCATTTTACAGCACATGTTTAGACTCAAATTATGCCCTAGTGCGAGCGCGTATTAGTCTGCGTCTCACTGAACGTAAAAGATCCACGACAATGATGCCCCTTAGAGTTCAACTTAAAGATGAAAAAGACAAGAATAAATTTTAAGAACAACTAGAAAACCAATTAGTCAACTGCGTAAACTGTACTCATCCCGAGCTGCTGTTCAGACTTATCAAGGAATTAGGTATCAGAAATCCTACTGTAAGCAAAACTATCTCAGAAAAAGGTGGGTCCACTATTCACTGTCAATCCAGAAGATTAGACTCATGCACAGAACACTTTAGGGAACAGTTCAACTGGCCCTAGGCTTCATCACTGTTGAACACCATCCCCAAACAATCTGAATGGCAAATTAACATTGGTCCCCCAAGTCTTAGTTAGGTTGGGAAGGCTATAGGGAACTTAAAGCGAGGGAGAGCAGCAAGACCTGATGGATTAACTCTTGAGATATTTAACGACGGTGGTCCAGCTGTAGCAGCGAGATTAACTGAGATGTTGGCCAGAATTTGGGAACTGGACATAATCCCATCTGACTGATCTCGAAAACTAATCGTTCCAATCTATAAGAGAGGACAGAAGTCCTCGTGTGACAATTACCAAGGATTCAGTTTAACAAATATAGTGTCAAAAATATTAGCTTCAATAATACTTCGACGCCTAAAGCTGGTGAAGAACAAACTCGAGAAAACCAAGGTGGTTTCAGACCTGGACATGGTTGTATAGACCAAATATTCACACTACGGCAGATTCTGGAACATAGGCACACTTTCAGACGCCCAACAATAGCTGTATTCCTTGACCTTAAGGCGGCGTTTGACTCTATCGATCGTAAGGTTATGTGGCGATGTTTATCATTGAAAGGCGTACTGGAGAAGTACATTAACCTTATGCAACCTCTCTACTCGAACACCTCATGTCGTGTTAGAGCTTATGGCGGATTGTCTTCGGAATCGATCACTTCAAGTGGTGTTCGTCAAGGTTGTCCGCTCTCCCCATTTTTATTCAATGCACCCAATCTTATTCATGCACATACTTTTAGAGTTAACATTGTCATCGTTTGATTTCTCTGGGATTGACCTCCCTCCAGGAGATAAACTTGCTGACTTAAAATATGCAGATGATATAGTTTTACTGGGTGAAGATGCTGATCTTTTGACTACCTGAAACATAAATGTAAGCATGTTTGGGATGCGATTCTCCCCATCCAAATGCAAAATGCTGCTTCAGGACTGGCTTAATTCGGCACCGAATTTAGTGATAGGGTGCGGAGTAGTTGAATGTGTTAACCGCTTTACTTATCTTTGGAGCCTCATTTGTCCTGACGGTCTGGTGTCTGCTCAAGTCTCGGCTAGTATACATAAGGCCCGATCGGCTTTTTCCAACCTGCGTCACTTGTGGCGTAGGCGAGACATTCGTTTACTGACTAAAGAACGTGTTCACTGTGCGGCAGTTCGATCCGTTTTACTTTATGAATGTGAAACGTGGCCATTAAGGATAGAGGATATTCGTAGGTTTTCTAGTATTCGATCATAGATGTCTTCGAAGCGTTGCTCGTGATTGCTGGGACCACCGAGTAAGCAATGCGTGGGTTAAAAATACAGTACTGGATAAATACGGTAAGTCAATTGATGAAGCAGTAAATCTTCACCGGCTGAGGTGGTTAGGACATGTGTTACGTATACCCAACCATCGTCTACCTCGACGAGCAATGTTGTCTAGTGTGGGAGTAGGCTGGAAGATAGCTAGGGGCGGCCAAACCAAAACATGGCACCAGTCCATGAAGTCATTGACAATCGGGCTGAGCCATGTTAATGGTTGGGGTCCATGTAATGATCATAACTAATGGCTAGAGACTTTAGGTGAAATGGCTCAAAATAGTTCGCAATGGACTTATCATAATATTTTTTAATGAATCGTTTTTTTTAACTTTATCTCCGATCTCTATTCGTTTTCATTATTAATCTGTTACTAGCTCCCCTACTCTAATATTTGGTCTGACAATTTAATCTCTATCTGCTGATTGGGGCATGGCAACTTGAACTGATGTATGCATGTACTAAGTTCTACGTTGTAACTGACTGACTGGCACATGTGAGCATAAGTCCATGTTGCCATACTATATTAGCAGAAAGAGATCAAATTTACAAGATCAATACTACAGTAAGGTTTAAAGGGAAGGAACGAAGCGTGTGTACGAAGGAGTAATGTACCTAAAATCTGGGAGTGTGAAAGCATTCGAAGTTACTGTTAGAGATTTCCAGCCATATCACCTAGTCTGCGACCACTAATTACGATAATCGCATGGCAGGCAACCAACAGTGTCACGAATCAGACCGATGCACACGTGCCACATTCAACTTTGTTTAGATATATACATATCAGTGAGTCATTAACAACATCGAACCTGGTATGTGTGCCCATAGGTTTAAGTTATCATACCAAATTAGTAAGACGAGATCAAATCTGAAAAAATAGCACAACAAAATGCAGAAAGAAATAATGATGAAAGAATAATAGAACTCAAGGTCTAAGAAAATGAATACATGCGCCATCACGACCGATTCTAAGCCAGATCATTTACAGTCTTCATTCATTGACTGCAATTATCACGTGGGCCACAACCAAGTAGTCTGGATTAACCAATATGGCTCAGACTAGCGGCTAAACACCTCATGGACTGATGCCATGTTTTGATCTGGCCACCTACAACCTGTCTTAATACCACTCCTACACCAGCCAACATCGCACAGTGAAGTAGCAGTGGTCGGGTATACGCACACATGTCCCAGCTATCTCAGTCAATAAAAGTTTATGATCCCTTCAACAGGATTTGTCAACTTTCCCTAATAACCTGTGTCTAACATCGACATCACTTACTTGGTCATTCCATGATATATATGCGATACTATGAAGATTTTTATGATTAAAGGTCTAAAGCATATGTATATCTTCCGTTTTCATGGTCAATGTTTAGCACCCTTAATTTAAAACAGAGTGACTACAGTGTGGTACACTCGGCCTTTCGTTGAGATAGATATTCCACCTGCGCCACAAGTGACGTAAGTTGGTTTAAGTCAAGTAAGCTTTCTAAATCCGTGTTGAGATTTTGTCAAACACTGACTCACCAGAGTTTATGAAACTTCCAAGGGAAGTGGTCGACAAACTCAACAACTTCACTCTGTATGACGTGTGAAGGAGAAAATGCACACGAGTCATACAGTAACGTTTTGCATTTAGAAAAAGCGAAGTGAGTTTTAAACATGCTTGTGTTTATACTCAGGGTGTTCAAGAAACATCTTCGCCGAAAAAGAAGATATGGTCCGCGTGTTTTAAATTAATGAGTCCCCTGGTAGGATGTTGATTTCGGAAGTTAGATGGAGGGACAATAACAACTGGAATGTACAATAACTTCTAAAACAGTATAAAATTTTAAAAATGAGGACTGAATTATTAGCAACTAAGTCGCCTGGTTAACTCTCACTGAAACCATTAAAAATAGTAACACTAGGATCTATGGCCAGTTTCACAAACATTCGGCTGGACGTTCTTATAGGCTAATTATGTTTAGGAAAAAGGTAGCTTACAGCTTTTTTTCTCGTCACGTCTTTAATAATGAACATGCAATTTAGACAGTCTTTCAGTCTTAAGCACTGGACAGCTGTTTCGTTCTAGTATGAAACTACACAGCAGTGTCTCGGTGTGGAATCTAGGGTGCGCACTACTGAGGAGTTCCACACTAGAACGAAACAGCTGTCTAGTGCTCAATGGATTTTAGTGGTACCCTGTCGACACCAATCTGTGGCATATTCAATCAATTAAAAATAATATTTCAATTAAAGCCGTCAATGTTTATGCAGCAGTTGGTGAAGGTAGTGCACAACTAGACCACCACTCCACAAAACATGCAACACTTTAAATAATGTGTTTTATCATCAAGGTAAAACTCAATTCAGTGGAAATTAGCAAATGATTTCTAAGTTAATCGATAGCGAGCTCAACAAATGTATTAAATCATAATGAGAGTAATTCTATCAAAGCAAACTTCAATATAGCTAACACAGGAAAAATCTGGCTATACTAAGCTAGTGGAGTTTTGCCTAGCCCCAGTAATTTAATTAGTATCTCACCTAGTCTAACCGACAGACATTAAAATTCGAGATATCTAACTTTAGCTTGGTATAGTGCACTGTTATCTCCGCATCGAGTTATAAATTTCCGTGGTTCTGACAAATGAAAGCGATTTACAAGTATCCTGCTTGAGTTGGAATTACATCATGTGAAACCAGCTAGCTAGTTTTCAGCCAGTCTTTCGTCTTAGGTGCTTGCATTTTAAGTAATATCATCAACCCACAACTTTATGAACTTAGGAAAATATAAAACTACTCCGTTATAAACCGAAATGTAAATTACGTACAAGTTCTTTCTCCCAAACTTTTCCCAATCTTTCAAACATGATGTTGCAAAAATAGGATTGGAGCAAAAGGCAAGAAGGTGTTCCATTTTAAACTAGCCGGCAGAGAAATACCGCCAGCACACAATATACAATGTTTTATTGATGAGTGGATTCAAACCAAATGATTTTATTGCTGCCGCGTCTTGGTAATAAGGCAGCGTTTTGAGTCTTTGATAGTATTCTGTTCAAAGTTTTAACTACTGGGTTGCGTAATACCCTCAAGTTTTGGTGTTAAGCTTACTGGAAATGGTCCATTGCGACAAGCCGATTTTTGTATTAGTGTGTCGATTTCAAAGCAAGGTCAGCCATCCTTCGAAGTGCTTAGTTTAGGGATTTTAGCTATTAAACTGTGCAATCCACTGTCCTTATAAACAACTAATAAAGACCAGTGATTTTCCTAGCACTCACATCTTGTCTCTGCTTCAGCTCCACATCTTCGATATGTGTAACCACCCAACTGCCCTAGGTTCAGTGACGTTAAAGAAAATTGTTTTATTACTATTAACATCGCTAATATATTCGATTTTTTAAATATTAAATTCATTCCATACCATTTATCGCCGCTTCAATAACCTTTAGTTTTTGCATTCTATCTATTTATTTGATCAAGTACGTCACAAAATGATGTGGAGAAGATACCATATAAAACCGAGGAGCACTGAACAGCTATACTGAATGCTACTCTGCTAATATCGATTTTCGAGATAATTGAATATATAAAAATACCATTCTCCACAAACCGTTCCCATTCCGCTTACTTATTAAATTGTAAATGAATAATTTATATACATACAGTAGAAATGGAAAAAGGAAAAGGGAAAAGGTAGAAAAGAGGAAAAAACCAGGTAATAAATGATTACTTTTTCCCATTCTTTTGGAATTCGCCTAAGTTATTAGACGTAATTGACAATGTGAAAGAGGATTAAGGTTCATTCCATTACAATTGCTAGATTCATATTTCCATATCCTGGCGAATTATTGGATTTAAGAACTAACAATCTAAGCAATCCCATCCATGGTGTTATTCGGATTTCCTCTCTGATTCCTTACAGGTTTATGAGCATGTGTGCACTGGCTTACAGTTCAGTTACCTGTGGAAACGATTGTTCACGGCTTTGGCAGCCTCCCTTTTAGTGAGAGCGGATCTCTAGAGCAAGTGATTACCATAGAACTATTTTCGTGCTATTTCTGCAATCTATGAATTCGTTTATATTCCTCTACTGCCACAAGGTTAGTCCAAAAGCTTGGCTTGTCGCAACGAACTTTGGAGTTGCACCACAAACAATAGAACCGATTGAGACAAATGTTATGCCACGTGAAATTTTTGGTTGTTTGGGCGAATGCTATTTAGGTGTGCCTAGTTGATATTGCGCGTCTGCCCTATCCCCACTGAGTCCCAAGCAGGAGATATGAGAACACAAGCCGATTGATCAACCAGAGAGAATTGAATTATATTTCATACATACCTTTATATATGCATAAAACCAGACCACACAGCAAACCAATTAGGAAATTAAGATTAGTACAAAACAAAGGAAATAGTGGCAGTGAATAGGGATAACTTGTACACAACCAATCAATTATAGTTCATAGTAAGGGACAATATTCTAAGAGTAAATATACTATTTGGAGGATAGGGTAATAGGAACGTAACAATCATAGAAATGAAATGTTTACATTACCCACAATTAGAATAAATGAAATAGCGTTCTACAACACAGTGCTGACAGTTTGTTGCTCTTTTTTAGTGGTTTGGCATAACAACAAACATTAACATTTTAGTAGCAAGCAGCACAAGCTTTGATAGTACCATTCAAAGTACAAGTAATAAATATTGCACTCCAGGAGATCAGCAAACGGTATTGTATAAATCAGTGGAAAGAATGCTACGAACTCCTGGGGACAGATACTGCACCAACTAGAATACACTTCCTCTCAACAGAAAAAAAATCGAACCCTCCAGTTCGGTGTCCTTCAGTTCTATTAGTGAATGGGTAGATTCTTCAACTATTACGAAAAACGACGGCTATACAATTCCTAAACATTAAGATGGTGCTGTATAAACCATGGTAGTTGCTCGAATAGTCTATGAGAGAAAAACAAGACACATTCGACTTAGCAGTAATGACAACCCTTTCTGATATGACCGTGATCTACAAATTCTAAGCAATGCATCAAAAGATAAGCACCTTGGCAAAGGAGGCACAACATAAATCCCGGATGACTTCCCATAAACTAGCATGAATTAGTCTCCAAGAGACTGTTCATACAGGTTCTCGGCTGAATGTACTAAACACCACCACACCCCTTGAGCTGTCCTTTCACAGGGACCTCCCATAGGAAAGGGGCAATTAAACGCCTGTGTAGCACCGTTATGGGCCTCGAAACAACGTTTCTAAGCTTGGATACTTTTTTACCCATTAATCCAAAAGTTATATTTCTCTCTGAAACTTGGCTAGCAGTTGATGTTACAGGTGTGTCATTACTAAAGAAGGATAGAATCTACAGTGAACATTGCGAAGTAGACATGTGTGTATTGGTAACTTCCTTAATAATTTCACACCTCTCACTTACGTTAATGAAACCACGAAAATCGTATTGGCGTCACTTCGGTCTTAACAAAACAGGTACCTCATTAGAGCAATTTACCTTGCTCCCTCAAATGATCAGTCATTTTCGTAGTACGTGATTACTCCAGCCACTTCTGAAACTGCTTAATAAGAAGCTAAATCAGTTGATTATTGTGTAGGATTTAAACAGACATCTTCAACTTTACAGATATAACTCCTTTATTTGGCTGGTCTCCCAATGTCCTTTCATATATCATCAATGTTATGGTATATACTAGCACATGAGAAGTGACGTACTATGAGATGGAGGCAGGAAGTCTTTTAAACCAGACTACCGATTATCTAATGGCGCACTTCAAATGGTTAAGTCCAGATTAGGATCCTTTTGAGTAGCAGCGACGATATGGCGGTCATGTATGACCAGCTCATTAACGAAGCCTTAACATTGGATTAAAATACACCATTTCACTGCTGTAATGAGACAGTCTGTTGGACCATGAGGAAGAAATTTTAACAGTCTCACTGGACCAGGTGATATAGGAAATCGACAATCGATAAATTCTAGGCGATTACAGAATCACTAGTACACATTCAGTTACGTTTCCCTAATAAAAAAACAATGGATACAACTGGACATCTGTTGTTGGGCTTTTTAATGGGCGAGTTCTTCAGTCTGAAAAGTGATCTCATAACGGGTAAGAGATACGTTGTCGCATCCGTCTGGATGATTTATTATAATAAATGAAGACAGAAGTTTAGTCCAGACCAAGCTAGTAATTAAAATAGGTCCTAACCTGGAATATTTGTACCAGTTCACAGCTCTGATGAAGATGGTCTCAAGAAAAAAGAAACATTAGATAAGCTTATTTTCCTATTTGCACAGTGTTCAAGTGGGCTCATTCAGAAAGAGATAATCCAATCAAAGTGTCACTAACAAAATGGATGGATAAAATTAAATTAATCCCGAAGGTGATGCCCCTTATTCATAATCTTTACAAATTATCTCAAAAAAATAAAATTACTGAATCTTACATAAGCCAATGACATCAAAATGCAGGAAGTTAGAAAAAGTAAAAAGGACCCAAAAGTGCTCTATAATAGCTTAACGATGATATAATCGTGGACTGAAGAGAATGCTGTCTATCCAGTCAGACAGAATTACATGCAACGAACATTGTTAAAGCCTTGGTACGTCTCGTTATAATTGACAGAAGAATCCAGATTATAAGGGAATAGGTCTTCATTTGATTATTAAGGGCAGGAGACAATGGAGCGCGATCTAATGGTTCAAACACAATACTTCTGAACATTTAATATAAGATAATGGGAAATATAATTTATATGCAGAGAAAGGAAGTAAATGAATACTTGAGCCTTATTGTTTTGGCGTATGCCTAATGTTTGAAGTCAACCCTTAACTAGTCGACCTAAGTTGCTACTTATCCACCCGAAAATAGGTGTCGTGTTAAGTAAATTTTGTCAACCTAAGTGGGTGCACATCCACATGCTCAAAAACAAGTCGACAAATACGGAGTCTAGTATACGCAGATACCTTAAACACAGGGACAAACCAAAATAGCAGTTCCGATAAATTGCAATCTACCCTGAACTTTATTGGCGAAGACTCAGCAAACCGACTATCTACCCATTTCTTACATTGTCTAAAACCCAGAATGCCACAGCATCGTAGCCTCGTCGACTTTGAGATGATATAGCCACAGACGGTCAGGTGTCTAATGCGTCTAAAGCATGTCCTATATGAGGATCGGTCTTGTGAGCTAGTACTCTTTAGCACAGAATAGTAATAACGGATCACATTTGAACATAACTTACAGAAACTTCTTTTAGTAAAGACATCTTAGTAAACTGTGAGCTGATATAATCCCAGAATGATATCACGGGTTCTTGCCTTTATGCCCTGAAAGCATATTCCATGCTAAATGCATTACAAGCCTCCATAGCTTAGAAAGTGAAGTTAACTGTTTTCAACACTTAGAAATCATTAGTATCCAGAAGTCACCCAGAATTCTCGGAATGAGCATGTTACCACGTTAATTGCAATGCCACTTGTCTTGTGACTAATACTATATTACTGTCAATTCATTCTGCGAAAGATCAAGCTGACTCAATCAAATGCTAAACACTAGTATGTTTTAGTAGCTAGAGCTAGGCCATCACAACTCAAATACCATCTCGATTGTAACGGATAACTTACATAGTCAAAGTCACCACAATGTGTTTGACGCGAATATATAAATAGCCAATATTCGGATCCAAGTTTCAACTATTTTCCTGTACAGTCAAGATGAAGTTGAAGGTTTGTTAGATATACTTTTTGAAGTACATTTCCAACACATTTTGCCTCCACTTCTATTTACTTGACTTTTCAATAGATTCATCTTTTATTAAGGTGCCGCATTTTCAAAACTAAGGAATTATTACCGTGCATCATTCTTAACAGCACACTCAAGCTAATGGCATATAAAGTGGTATGCGGAACTGGTAATCTTATTGTTGGTGGCAGATCACAAACTCCTATCATTCTCGAAAGGTGCACCTAAAAATCATCTACAGTAAGTATTTGACTGAATATTAGTGTTCCTCCTAAGACTTTAATACACTTTACTAGCACTTATGTCAGTCCCAGAAAATAAGAAGCAAAACAACTTTATGTTATACCTGATATTCAGCGTAAGACTGTGAGTAACAGATGCAACTCAGGGAAAAGCTAGATAAAGAATAATCTCGGTCGGAAAAACCTAATCTTTGCACAAACCTAGTAATTTAAAATTCAGTTGCCATTTTTTTAAGGGATGGACACTGCGTTTGTATCGTGACACTATCCAAAGTCTACTACAACTCTATGATGGCTAACCCCTGTTAGAGGTTCAGATATTACTTCAGCCAAAAACTTCTAACAATTTCAGAGAAGTTAACCTTTCATTCTATTAACCCGACTCACAAGACGATACCGTAGTCAACAAGAAAATATATGAACCTTCAGAGTACTGTTTAGAAACGATAGAAAACAGGGTTGTGGGCGAAGTCGCAATATACTCAAGAAGCTTACTCAAAAGAATATCAAACAACGAGACTACGTTAACACAATCACTAGAATTCAGCTGATAATCTTTTGGTATTAATATTAAATAAGACCTACCTGATGAAGTTTATTGTCCACCCAAAAGTGATCATGGGCACAGGGCTGACTATTTCAGACGTTTTTGATGCTTGCTAAAGTGAAGGTTTACAAAGTAATGGTCGTAGAAGATTTTAACGCCCCATCACTGGAACAGATTAAAGAATGTGGGTTTCATCGAGGAGAATTTCTGATGAGAGGTTTATGAATGCCATAAAGGAAATGGGTTACACTAAGCTGGTAGGTGGTACAAAAAGATTGGTAATAGGTCTTCAAAACCGGACTGCCTACTGTGCTACACTACTCCGATCTGGGTAAGTTGACACCAAAGCTGTTACAGACAATATTTTAGGCGCATATCACATAACACCCAGAGACTCATAACGTTGTGGCTCTCTTTATTCCTAGAAAGATTGCAAACCTTCTGAAGGGGATAAATAATCAGGCAACAAAATGGGTTATTGGACTCAAGAATAAACAATACACAGACTAGTTACACCAGTTGGAGTTGTTCTTTCTGAATTACAGGGGGTTACCAACTTATTTTGTTGTGGTCTATAACATTCTGATTACACTTGGATACCTAAATAGTGGCATACAGATCACATATATACTTCTATACCGAAAAAACCCTCTAACCATCGTCTGATGGAGGGCATGACAGCATGTTAGGGCTAATTTTTCACCATTAGAGGTTAGTTTTACCTGGAATGTGTTACTTGGTGCCATAATTTTCCCCCTTCTGTTCTACAGACACTAGAAATTATCAGCAGAAATCCGATAAACATATGTTTTACTAGGGCATATAAAAAAGACTACTAGAACGGTGATTAACCACATGCTACTAATTCTCTAAACTCAAACGCTTAACCACGCAGTTTTATAACCATTTATTAACCTTACTTATTCTATCGTTCCTAGTATTTTAGTATTTATCTTCTCATATTTATTTTATAGTGCTATAATCAACTTTATCCACGAACGTGACACTTTAAAACATCCAAAAATAAACTAATTAAGCATAAACCTCTAGAATTTAAGCGATCGTTTAGATAAATGTCTATTATTGAGCAATTTCAAATATTTGGAATTAAAACCAAAGCAACCAAGACGCGTATGTGAAGAAACCAATTGATTGACATTAGCTCGACTTAAAGACAATGAATAATGAAGATTGTAAATATTGAATAGCTGTTGCTATAACAACTGAGTTGTACATTATGTCGAATTTGAATGAAGGTCGGAATATACTGTCAGGTTTGCAAAATGATGATCTGTTTAAAACTTCTTATGGAGTTGGACATCACTGGAGAACAGGATTTCGATTTCCTGATTTTGTGAGCATGGTACTATAAAGTTTTTTAAACTTGGTTTTTTATACTGGATAACAAAGGCCAAAATTAGCAATGATTATACATATGGCTTAGAGCCAGAATCTGCGGTTAAGATTGAAGATCATTATCAAACAACTAGCAAACTTGCACACGATCAGAAGATTTTAAAGGAATGCTTTAAAAGTTCACAAAACCCTCTTCCACCTCATCATTGGGATGTTCGCTATATAAATGATTTTCGTTCACGATTCCTATCTGGAGGTTACAGAAGACCTTTAAGCCCAAGTCACCAGACTACTGAAACAAAAGAGTCATATAGTGCGATTGCAGTTCCTAGTGAATTGTGGTCCTCACTATCAATGCGACCTTTCGAAATCGAAAATCACCATAAAGACGGGTCATCTAAGGTAGGCCACTTGCATAATTATCTTGGAATTCAAGAATATTATTGCATCTACAAAAAACGCGGGTTTGTCAGGCAGAGCGCTGTATCCTAAGGACAAAGAAACAATAAGAAATTTGGACCCATATCTTACAACATATATGAAAGATCATAGGCTCTGGAATCCTGAGGAGCTAAATGAAATTGGTAAAGCAAACATTGCAACGTACTGGAACTCAAAAGAACATCCTAAGTCAAAAGTCCACTGTTTAGATTCAAAGTACGTCAGTCCTGTAAATTCATGGATAAACAATATTTTTCGTCTTGTTTTATTAGCATTTACCTTGAGGTTAATCTATTATTTTCTAAAATCTTACATTGTCTATATGTTTGTAAAAATGTCTGACAGAAGTAACATTTGATGATTTATGGAAATTTAGTGTATGTTCAACTACGAGCCACATGAAAATGGTGCACTGTCAAGAAAACTCCGAAATTCACTTATGTTAACGTTCGTTAATATCGCTAACCGAGGTAGTTTGAACAAATACTATTAGCTAAGAAAACTCGATCAAACGCTACTAGATCACTAGTCAAAACCAAGTAAAACGCAATTTTTTTCTGCTGATAATCAGTGCAGACTTTACAAATGCATCTACATTCTATCCACGATCAAATATACTTTCCTTGTCATTCACTACTACCCCCTACCTATTAGTCGTTTGACGTTTACTACTTGAAAGTATTCTAAGTTGACATTACTCGAAACCGGATTTTATTTAGAGCACTTTTAATGGACCAACTTAGGTCATCTAAATTTACAACGAACAAGAATAAATTATTTAACTACTTTTAAGTACGAAACAGGCTGCTACTTCAAGTGCCAAAAGTTTATATTAAGTATAGAAATGACGAATAGCTGGGTAAGAGAACATTTGTCGATTATTTGAGAAAGTAGCATTTTTAATGCGTAAATTAATAGGTCTTACGAAATAAAATATTCATAAAGTGAATGGTTTGTCATGCCAGATAAATTTGGTGCAAATTCAGATTTGTCGTTGAGACATTAGCGTTTCTTGAGTTTTGATCAGGGTTTCATCAAAACGTTTACCGTTTGCATATCTTACTGAAGCTTTTCCTTGAAAGTTTCTCAACGAGAATATAAAAATGCTACAATGTGTGTCGAGATTAAAGAAATTTTAAAAGTAATTTACGACCATAATGTGCTCCCTGTTAAGTTAGACAAAACTAGGTAGATTTTGGTCAGCTATAACAGTCATTCATGAATCACGTCTTGATAAGCATGACTTTCTTTCTAGATATTTGACATACGCTAGCGTTTCATAATTTTTCATTTCAAATGTAGAGCATAAAGCGTCAGATGTTAATCTTTATTTGCAAAAACATGAAACCGAGCAAATTGACATTATTTCAAAGCATTTATATTAATGTGGTGTTTTAAATTTTTACATTAATTTTCCTACCGTCTTTAGATTGACCTTCTATTCTGATTACGGTTATTTACATCAGGAAACTTTCAGTCTAGACCAAACAAATCCTCAAAGCATGTAAAATAATGATTCGTAAATCTAAATACTAGGTTATTAGTGTATAACAAGTTAGAGGCAAGTATGAATTGACAGTAAATTCTAAACCTATCATTCACGCCTCTAAATGTTACAGCCTACATATTTCTAATTTTTCTCACTGTCTACAAATATATAGGATTCTTAGTTATTATTACACACAAAACAGTGGTTTCTATGCAACTCGTTGTCATCCTGAATCTGGTTAGGCTAATCGAGTCTCAGTAGCAAATGGTAATATTTGAGTTATGCCGTATGTCATAGCGAAGTAATAGAGAGTTAGTGTCATAAAACAAGAAAACGAGATATATGTGTAATTAGCTATAAATGGTTTTAATTATTAATGAATACAGATAAATTTGCTGGATAAAAAAAAGAAACTCTTAGTTGATGGTGTGGTTAAAATTGTTAGCTAATAAGATTGCATTACTTAATTTATAGCTTCTTCTATTTCCTATTGAATCTCAGGCCTTAAATTTTATGTAATTTGTTTAACACTCACTAATGATTAACTAGAATTTATGATAAAATATGTGTTTAATGTTTTGACTTCTAGGTAACTTTCCTACCTAGTTACCGGTTTCTAGTAAAGGGCAGAAATTAATTATTCAGAGGATAAACAGACCAATTTTAGTTAATTTTACTATGTAATATTGCACAGTGATATTATTCTTATTAACATTCAATAACATTTATAAATGGTGAAGTAGTTGAAATCATTGACCCTACTACTTATCCTGAATGTCTAATAAGAGTTAATAGATCAGTAATTGATTTAATGTTTACAGAAACAAGAAGCGATTGCTTGGTTTTTCCAATATGGACCAGTTGTTGGATTGAGAAGATAAAATAATTGTCTAATAATACGATTGAAAAAGAACTTTTTAGTCACTTACCCTTGCTAGTTACTTCTTGAACAACTTTTCACTAAATTTTCTGATAGTAAAACTGGATAACTGAAGTTTTTATTTAATGGAGAAAATGAATACTTCTAAGCTTGCATATATGCCTTGCTAACAAGTACCATGAAATCTACGTGCATGGTTTCCTTATTAACTGCTTATTTTTACCTGGCGTTGAATAAAATGTTTTGCAATGTCAAATCACTTAGATTAATCACTGAGGACCAGAGCTGACAATTGTTTTACTCAGTTATCAGTTAGTGTATGTAAAATTTGTATTCCGAGAAGTCTTATCAATGACCAACCATTAATATACTTGCTCCAAGTAATCTATGTAAAAAGATGATGCTATGTAAAGCCGAAAAATATTCATTTCGATTTTATGCGTAGCATTTATTGCAGTTATTTGTAGAGGTTAATTTAAGATCTATCATGAAGTTGAATTTTATGATCATCGGTTAAGTTGTCTTGTTCGTATTTTTGAGCAAATTTGTTTAAACTCAACTTGGTCTAATTAGTGCTTAAAACCATATTCATTAATATTCCTTTTAAGTTACATAACAACCAAAATTATTGATCCAGCGTTTGGTAGAAATTTATACCATTAGCAAAAACACGATAAGCTTCTGTGGTTGTTTATCGGTGATCCATGACATTTTTACAAAATGATTATTATCATAGTGCTGATTGAAACTAATTTCCGTCCATTATGCAGATTTATTACTTTGATTAGTTCCTCAGTTAGTTTATTCTAAAACGTGGATTTGATAACTGGTGAATTATTTGTTATCGTCTTTTCATCTATTTGTTTCTAGAACAGTATCAAAGGAATGTTTTAAAAGAGAAGAACAACCTATGCTTGACACACTGAAGTTTAAATATGCCACAAATAGCAGTGTTGTGCAACCAGCTTCTCTTCATGCACTTCATACGTAAGTCTTTACTGATTAACCCCCCCCCTCCCAGTTACTAAATTTTGTCTATGTACTAATGGTAACTGTCATATATTAGTTTAATACTGAGTGAAGTTTGTTGTGCAACTTATAAACCAATCAATTACTATTCGTAATTTGGTCTGTATAGAATACGCAATGAATTTTTGAGCACATTTTAAACAGATTAAAAACATTATTAAGTTTTTATTCTGAAAAAATGAACTTAGAGCAGACTTCCTTACTCCGTTTTTAAAGGTTTAAAGGCAAAACCTAGGTTTTATTGTACCAGCGCACCTCTGAAGTTTGAAATTTCCTTAACAATCATTGAGGAAAAATCATCATATCTAAGTTGAAAAGTTGCAAAAATTATCATTTTCTTGCAGTTTACAAGGAATTATTCATCTCAAAGAAACGGGAGAAAAACAAAGTTCAGATTGTGGTAATTAATTTAAAATTGGGTTATCAGAGCTTATTGGAAATTAATATGAATGAATTATAGGTATCTGAAATCACTTGTATTTCCAATAAAATGCTAATTTACTGCACTTTTGTATGAAGCTATCAAAGATTTATTTAGCGCTCCTCAGTATTACTAATTGTCATTATCTTCTACAGCTGAGTTTATGACATTCAAATTCTACTAAACACACGTTATTCTGAAAAAATATTGATCAGCTGTTTTTTTAACAACCAAAACACTAGGAAATATGGTTATCGTTAATGTGATCTCTATAGTATTTCACTATTGATTAGGAAGTAATGGAAATTAAATGAATTCATAGGTTTAACGATTTTATCAGTTATTATTACAGTGCTACAATGATATTTTATGAATTAGTTGCTTTATTTTAATAAGTTTACTGGGCACAAATGTATACATGTTTGTGTTTAATATTTTAAAGAGGCCTTCAAAGTACATATCAATCAGAGTACAAACAACCCAATAGTTTATTGAGAAGACTGTGTCCAACAGAAACACCATTTACTTTGCCAGGTATGCTAATATTTCAGTACATTGTTAACATATTTTATTATAATTATTTACTACTGATTATCAGTGTAGTGTAACATGCGAGTTTGGTCCAATTCAGTTATTGTCTGTTAGTTGGTATACATACATCCAGCTGAATGTGTTCCCAATGTTGCATAAATAATTTAGCTATGCATTAAATGAGATAACCTAGCTCGCTTTGATCTTGTTGAGATCTGTCTTTATTTCACTGACAGTCAAACAACATTTTAATCTGGTTGTCGCTTATTGTTCATTTATTTGCTTTATCTGTCAGTATTGTTCATAGTAAATGAAGCATGAAAAGTCAAGTTATACTAGCTTTAGCTAAAATTTCGCTTGAACTGCAGAATGACATTATAACGGTGTTTATTCAGATAAAATATATTTAATTATGACTATTTTGACACTAATTATATTTTCATAGCTGATAACATATTTTACAAAAGTATTCAACTTTTTCTACTTCACCATCTTTCATTACTTTTACTACTTTCTTCTACCTTTTTATCAAGATCCTGGAACTGTACTAGTTCACACTGTACCAAATATGTACAAAACAGAATATTCTGTTATAGGTGAATATCAAAGAACATTATTATAAATGTTAGCAGTTAATCAAAGAAGAGAATTCAATGAGCTTTATATGTGTATGCATATGAACATACATTAAATTGTAATAATTTTCAGTTAACTTATAATTAAACATATCATCATCATTCATCAGTGTTGACATATAAACGTTTACGTTAAGTCAGAAGTATTAATCGATATTTAATACTTGATTTGTCTAAACTGTTCAGTGTAATCGTCTGTACTCTTACATAAGTACATTTACTTTTAGAAGGAATACTAAACATAGAAGTGGAATTTGTTTTGACAATATACAGTGCATATGAAATAATAAATGGGATGTGTTTGGATGCACTTTGATTATTGACGATATTACAATCACTGTATCACTTCTTATTAAATAACTAGAGAGCTGAAGTAACACAATTATATACTAAGGAACTTTCTTTCTTGTCACGATGATGGAAGCCATCAGAACATCAATGAAATACACATCGGAAACGGTTATTCAATAAATGGCTATATTATTATTAGTTTTTTTAGTAGTGTTCTATCCATATCATTGGCGATCACGACATGGTCAGGTTGAGAAGGGAAATACTCAAACACAGTTTTATGTTTTAAAGTGATATACGCATCTTCCTTCAAATGAAATAAAATTCCATTACAATTTCTTAGACTTCTCTACAATATAATTAGTCCATTATTAACCTGTACACTTTACCTGTGAAGATACTTTTCGTTCATATTTTGTTCATATCTTGTGAGTGTATTCACCCGAGTAGTGATGCGTAAATGAAGTCTACAATGCTAAATATAACCGTATTTGAAACATGATAATGTCCTACATCAAAATTGGGTATCACTTTTCTTATCCACAAATTATAATTATAGGTGAGAGGCTGATATTTATGATTGTATTGTAAATGTCTATCTTCACTGTTCCAAAACTCGTCCATCTTGATGAAGACGACTGAAAAACAATCGTCTTTGGTCGGTAGCTGAGGATGAAAGTAACTAATTATCAAAAACTTGCCTTTAGGATGATCTCTGCCAGTTAATGTCATTGATCTCTTCCCAAAAAAACAGACCAAGCATATGTTTTTTGTTTCCAATGAGAATACAAATTTTTAACGATGAAGTAAAATATACCTACTTCATACTACTAATGTCTTTTCTTTAGCTCACTCAGATGCAAACAAATGACTAGTTCTATCAGAAGTTGAGAAGCAAAAATAAATAACATAGATATGGGAAAGGCTTCACTTGCATCACATTACTCACATGATGATAGTCATATTAACTTTTTTAGTAAACTTATTAATCTCAAATATGCATAGTGCCCCATAGAAATGACCTTTATTCCATAAGGCACTGATATACTTTACCGTAACTCCCAACTTGATGTTAAATTCTGCTTTATCTATCGTCGTGACCCATTCAAGCTATTTTGCTACTAGATCCTTCAGGTTACATATCAAACAAGTCAGTTTTAGGGTTATAAGACTAAAAGTAGCCACTTAATGTTCGACGGTGAAGTCATACTTTTAAGTGTAACAATAGCAAAACATTTTTTATCAAAAAATCAACAACTAACGTAATATTGCCTTTTCTTGATGTAAAGAAAAGGTTGATCCTAAGGACGGGACGTCTCATACATCCCCATGAATGTCCTCGGCTGTACGGCCTTAAAATTACTGAGCAAATACCTCATTTCAGAGTTTGTTTAGTTCTGTGATATATGTTAACTCAATTCAATAGATACCTATTAACTAGTACCCTAAAATCTCGTCCCGTTGATATGTTCACTATTAGCAACAAAAACAAGCTCTTAGATTAGATTCCGATGAGCTGTCATTTGTGTTCTGTCGTACTAGATGAGAAAACTCGCACTTAGAAGAATTGATAAAAAAACGTCTCTAGACTCTGAACACATTTGGTAAGTACATTTGTGTGAGTCTGACTAAATTCGGAAACTCTATAACAAGACAACGCTTTAGAACTTAACCCAACGATGAGAAGTCCAAGAGCATATATTCAAGACCAACTAGGGAACACTTAGTTGATCATAAAAGTGATATTTGATCCGATGTAGCTTCATTCAAATAACTTTAGAGGACAGTGACATCTGTCAGTGTCTTAAACCTTAGGGTTAGAAAGAATGAATGAATTTTGGTGGAGTTTACTTGTTTTAATGGATGCTCTCTACTCGAACACTGTTGATCTAGTTAGAATTTATGACAGTCTTCTATTAGATCGTTAATCCCTTAAGTGAGATATGCAATAAAACTTGATGGATTAATTCTCGAGACCTTTGTGGATAGTGGTCGAGTTTTACCAGTAAAGTTGTTTGAGGTGGGAGTTAGAGTCTGAGAGGTAGAAATTATCTCTCTTGTGATAACTACCGTGAATTTATTCCGATCAATATAAGGCCAAAACCTTTGGCCTCAATAGCCACTCAGCACTTAACTGAGATTTGAGGACATTAAACCCATGGAAACTAGGGGGTTCCAGATATGGAAGTAACAACCATGTATCCACCCATCATCATATTTTGCAATAAAGAAATACTTGCCGACGTCCGTCAACAATTGTATGTTCTGACCTTGAAGCAGTTTCCGACTATGTTGATCAACAAATTTCGTTGTGGTGTTTGCAGTCATAAAACCTATCAAATAAGTAAATAAACCTTGTGAAGGGCCTCCACTTAGACGCTTTTTGTCGAGTAAGAGCTTATTGTAAGTTATCAACCTAAAGTTTTGTCTCTCAAGACTGCTTACTATCCCCATTTTTAACTTAAATTCGTCATGGACAGTCTTAGAAATACCGCCTTTTTCTCACTTTAAAAAATTTATTTCTTGCCAGAAGATTTAATTAGAGTATGCAGAAAATATAATCCTGTTTGATGTAGACAGTCTTTTAATTACCATGATCAACAATACAGGAATCTCTAGTATTAATTTTTCTTTCTTTAAATTAAAAACGTAGCTCTCAGATTGGTATATATCAATATCTGGACTTATGATAAAAGAGGTATTAGTAGAGCGCATTCCTTAAATTATTATGGATATCTGACTATCCCTAAAGTGTCGATGTTTGATAAATTTCTCGTCGCTTATTTAGAAAGCTAGGTTAAATTTAGCTAACTTGGGTCATCAGTGATGAAGGCGAGATATTCGTTTCCCAGCCAGAAAACACATTACTGTGAAATGTATCCTTCTTAAGTTAAGGACATCTATGGGAGGGACTAATGTACAATCACGTATCTTCAACGCACATCTCTTTTGTTTTGGGACCATTGGATGAGTAATGTCGTGGTTAGATACAGTATGATGAGCAAAGATGACAAACCGGTTGATAATAATCTAAGTATGCATCAACTGATGTGCTTAAGACTTATATTACTAATGTCCAACTACTCCCTCAACCTACTTTAACTACCTTAAATTATGATGTTGACTAGTGTAAGAGTAGCCGGGAAAAGAGATGAAGATTACCAAAACAAAACATAACATCAGTCTGTATATTCACTGACAGTTGGTGTGAGCCACTATTGGTAGTCGGACACTATTTACTTGAAGGCTGCAAGATAGCCGTAATTGCTAGACGTTTATAATAATAAAATGTCAAAAAAGATTAGTGTATTTGTTAAAGATAAAAAGAATTTGTTAATGTTTTGTTATTAGAAATGAAAAACACTTAGAGATTCATAGGGTTCAAGGAGTAATACTAAATGTATGGCGTGTACAGACTATGTAAGAATAGACAGTAAACTTAACTAAAATTACATAGACACTTTTTATCATGTGAATAAATATAACAATTTGTAAAGTCAAAAGTTAAAGTTATCAACAACAATATTAGACAATCATTTCTTACATCCATAATAAATAAGCATTAAAAATAAGCTCCTTGTTTTACAAGTTACAAATTCTTTACGTTTATATTTACGGAAATGTAAATATTAACAAGTGTACTTAAATTCTGTACCCTATTAATGTTCAATCCGCTCATTCCTGGAAACAAGCTATAAAATGAAACAATGGTGGAATGTTTAGTTCTAGTGTGGAACTCCTCAGCGGTGCTCACCCTAGATTCCGCACCAGGGGTTTCAGGTTGACAGAAGACGCCTAACTATCTGCACCACTGGGTCAGCGCTCAATGGTAGAATTCTCACTTCCATCAATTGGTGAAATATAGTGCGGCGATCATCCATTGTCATTGGTGATAACTGTCTCACTTCCGATAAGTCTGAACTTCACCAGTCACGACTTCTTACTAGAGCTTCAGGAACATCCTGGAGTTAGTCACAGTGAGCTGTTTATTGTAGTTTAGTTGAGATGGTCATTTTTATGGAGATTGGTTACTTAGTCCAATGCTCCCTGGTTTTCAACGGTACCCTGCCAATATCAATCTGTGGCATTCAATAAACTAAATAACCAATTTCCACATAAATAGCCCTCCCAATAGTGTAATGGCTTATTTATTGATTTGTAATACTCAAAGTTAAACTTGTATTTTGGTAATGCAATAAGAAGACGAAATTTATTAGAGCATTGAATTATCAAAATTTATCAAAGGGACGAATTTTTTTACACTTGTCTTTTGTTAAATTTATCCTCGTGTACTTATTACACTACTTATTAGTAATTAGTAGTTCGGTTTATATTCTATCTTTGGCACTAATTGTTACGCTACAACGAATAATTTCGTTTATACCTTCATTTCTAGGTTTCAGTTAGATTTTTCTATTTATATTAGTAGTTCTATTTCTTTTTTTCTGTTAAGTTACACTATGCACAAAATTCTTGAAAACTTTTGTTTCAAATGATTCGTCTACTTTCAAAATATTGAAGTGTTATAGACATTTCTATTTGACGCTCTGATATTTAGTATATAGGTAAGATAAAGCCAAGATGAGAACGTTCAAAACGTCATAAAATTAATTACGGACATCAAGCATATCTCATGTCACAAGGAACCAGAGGGATCAAAAATGAACCGGAAATTATTAAAACAAGAGTAGGGGAACAGCTCAAGTAAACAAACATGGTAAGAGTTACATACATTCGGCAAATAAAGGACTAAATGATAATGTTTGTTTCATCGATAAGAAGTGGAAAGTAAGCAATCACAAGAGGGCCTACATATAAGGTAAAGAACATAGCTTACAAAACTCATTTTATGTGCACATATTTTGGGCAAACGAATGAGAATGAACAGATTACATTCACTAATTATGGTACGATTCTATTTACATCCGTATAAAGGGATGTTCAACATGAGCAGTGCATATATGACACACGATTCAATGCTTAAGTAATGGGTCAGATGTTAGCAGATTTTTGAAGAAACCACCCTTCAACTCTTAAAAACAATACAACCGAACAAAAACTGACAAAAGTCTTAAGAACGTGGATCGATTATCGACTAAAGCCACTTTGAATACTTGAGACCATCTGGGGCAATTACCCCAAGATTATGTAGCCTGCCAAAGATTGATTAAAAGGATGTCTCTCAATGTCATATATGAGAATGAATAACTGTTCTTACTGTACGACAAACAAATGGCCATTGAAAATTCTAAAATTCGTCAGGATTCACATTAATGGATACAGCAAGCTTGATTCTTTTGATTTCATAATGACTTCGACATTCAGGCTGATGGATTTTCAATAGAGTTACTCTAAGGTCCTATTCTAGCCGACTATTTTATGGAGAGTTCGGGGAATAATTTACTTCAACCTACAATTGAGAGCTTTCATGTGTATATTAGATACATGGATGATACATTAATTATTTGTGACGAATATGTGAATGTGAACACCATGTTGCAAAAGTGGAAGAGATGATATCGTTCAATCAACTTCACATAAGAATCAAAAGTAAACTCAAAATATCATTTACCGGACCAATTGCTGAAAGAAGACCATATGGTTAATTGCAAGGATTTGTTTGCAAAAAGCCATCATTAGATGAACAATATACTAATTTTCATTGTTGGTTCCTATTGAGGGGGAAGAGAAACTTAATCCACTTACTCTTCTCAAGGGCTAGACGGATATGTGGCAATGATCTAATCTTCGAAAAATGTTCATAACAACGGTTATTTAACAGGGTTCATTGATAGCATCTTTAATTCTAAACCTCAACTTAAAGAGTCCCCGACAATACTGGTGATTTCCTTCATGAATACCGAATTCAAAGAAGATACAAGGGCAGAAATTTTGAAAAATCGGATTATAAAATCTTTTAAGAAGACATTTTTCCCTGTGACGATTTGCATTGTGTTCTTTTGCCAACTCAGGATTCAAAGATGTTTGAAGGATAAACTTCCTCTTTGAGCCACATTTTCGTATATCTTTAAATTTACCGATTTCTGTGGAGATTGTGTGCACTAAGAGATTCCATTCAAAAGCATCTCAGAACATTACCCGACGTGGCTCTCAAAAGGTGAGTGCGACTCAATTACTAACTCAGTGCGAAAATACCTTATCAATTAGGTTCACATTTTCTCCCCTTGTAATCTTCCTTGATTACTGTTTAATTTGTTAGAAGAGTGAGCTCGAAAAGAGTACGAACGAACATCATGTGCACTGCTGAAGACTCAGTAAGTCAGCAGTTTTAACTTGATCATTAGGTCCAGAAACAGCAAGCCAATTCGTGAATTTACTCAGGGCCTAATTCTTTCTCATTTCTTTAATATAACCATTGGTCTGTTTTGGTATTTTTCTTTAATTTTTTCATACTTTATGATTAACGTGATAAATCTTTTCCATCTTTGCATAAATAGTACTATCTTTAATGCTTGTCTCTTCTTATCTCAGTGAAGTTGGAAATTGTCGCTTATTCTTCCAATTTTGTAAACTAATTTCATTTTAGAACAGTTATTCATCATTTAGACAGTTATGTAGTACTCTCGTGATTCTTTTGATACATAAAATTTGTAAATCACCTATTATGTAATCACTTTGTATTTTTCAATAGACAAATATCTTGTGAAAGTGACAATATATACGATTGTACAACTACAGTAGATAATCCCATCATCGAAAAGAGAATTCTTTCGAATAATTCGCCTTTATTTTATCTTAGATTTTACATTTGTTTACACATCGTTTTCTGTTATAGTGCCAAATTTCATTTTAAAAAAACTTATTTTAAACTTGGTTTGATTGTTGACTTGAAATTCTCGTAACTGGTGGCATACTATTTGTAATGAATAAATAAATCAACCTGAAATTATACAAAATATCATTTGAATCATAACTCAAACTATCAAACAAACAAAGAACATACGGCGTTTTCAATATTCACTTGTATAACAACAGAAAACAATTAGTTCAATATGAGTAATAACATAAAATCGTTATTATTATGACTGAATCTTTTGAATAGTAACAATAATAATCCTGTTGTTTACTATGGCGAATAAGCAAAGAAACAAGCATATTATCACTTAAATTGATAATTAATCAATAAAGAATGTTCATTAAAATTGAATTTTTATGGTATGATTAAGTTGTAAGTTGACCTGAAAACAAAATATACATAGTGACTATATTCACTAGTGAGTAAGTAAATAAGTTGTATTGGCGATCAACAATTAGTTAGAGTAATAATGTATGTGTAGTTTATGTATGCATGTGTTTATAGCGTAATTAACTGGGTATAAATAGCTACATCATTCAATGAAATTGGTTCTCTGTGCTAACAATGCTTTCTAGACGGAGAAAATTTTCAGCCGTAAGATTATTCATTTGTTTTTTATCAAAAATATTTTGCATTTCGTAAAAACTATTCATGTGAATATTATGGGTGAAACGTGATAAATGCAAGTGATTTTATGGAGATTGATATTTAATTGTGATGTTCCATAAGAGTACTGAAAGCCCACACTGAAACTAAGAAATCTCATACTAGAATGAAACAGTCATCCAGTGAAGGCTGATTTTAAGTAGTACCTAACCAAGACCAACCTGTGACAAATGCAAACAACGAAATTATGTATTAATTTTTTTGTTTGAAATGATGAATGACATGAAACTGATACTTCGTGAACTACGCGAATCACGATATTCTGAAAATAATAACCAATACAGCATCTACATACAAAGACTATGTGTTCTGTGCTCGTACGTCCATCCTGATATTTCTAGTCCCTAAGACGAATCGGAGTATACAAGATGATTGAGCCAACAATCAAAGATAAATTACACTTCACTCATCTGTTTAGATGCATACAAAACCTGGCCAAATAGTTGACCGAAAAGGAAAATAACAAAACAAGGACAATCATAATAGGGAACTAGGGGGTGTGGAAAACTGGTATATAGTTAATTGGTTCTATTCCCTGAAAGGTAAATGATATAACAATAGTTCATGAGTCTAATGGTGGGAAGTTAGGGCGAGGGTAACATGATAATAATAGAGATAAAATGTTCAGTTTACTAATACCCAAAATGAATGAAATAATCTTCTGAAAGTTAGCTTTTCTTCTTGATTCAACCGGCAGGTCGGAATTTTATTGCTTAAAATGACTCTGGTTTATATAAGGTAATGCAATCAGATTGACTCTTGGGTGACAATTTACTGAACTTGTAGAATCGTTGACATTCGTATTAATAAACTTATCAAATTCTTATAAATAACGTCGAATTCCATAGCTGCTTTTTTTAATGTTATATTGGGTGATTTCGAAAGGACAACTAACTTTTGAAACCGTATTTTAGGACACTATTTCAATCACTTTAGTGGTGTGTAAATTAAACATTTTATTTTTATCATTATTATGTATTTCTCACCCCATCTTCCCGTTTGACCAATCGACTGTTAGTATGTGATTTCCCATTTGTGTATACGTCACCTCAATTCACTATCACTATCTCCCTTTGTTTTGTGTTGATGTTAATTTCCTAGTTGG
Source organism: Schistosoma japonicum (assembly GCA_025215515.1). NCBI lineage: Eukaryota > Metazoa > Platyhelminthes > Trematoda > Strigeidida > Schistosomatidae > Schistosoma > Schistosoma japonicum. Next base: position 41,477,591 of record CM046064.1, on the reverse strand, counting down.
TTCACGGTGTGGTCAGGTTTTATGTATATAAAGGAGTGCTTGAAATACAATTTGGTTTTGTCTGCTTGACTCATCGTCGTATGCTCTTCCGATCCCGGCCTGGACTAAGTAGTCTTCAGTAGGCCTTCAGGAACCATCTGGGCACTCTCATTGGCGTTTGTCACTGTAATTTCGTGCACAGAAGGTTATATCAACTAAAAGGTAGTACGTTTCAGTTGTAACAATTCGACTTCATCTCAGTCGATAACTGTTAAACAGCCAGAATTAAATATTATGTGTAAAAATTCGTCCATATTGCCCAAAAATATGTCATTCATTGAACCTTACTAGGCTTCAGAAGCATCTTTAGACGAGACCTATAGCCCTCGAAGTTTGCGTATGGACTCCACAAGTTAAGTTCACGAAATTCCTTTGGTCAATAACCATATGATGAATATACCCTAATCACCGTAAATGCCAATAGCGTCATCAATCATCAGTTTAAATTCTGCTCTCTAGAATGACCTCAACAACCTCATAATCATTTCCGAGCATACATCTCACAATGCTGTTACCAATTCATGCCTTAAACTCCATTAACAACCATTAAAGAAGACATTAATATAACTGGCATCTCGATTATTCACGTAACGAAAAGCACTCATAATTATCTAAATGTCGGTCTTAGAACAGCGAAAACCTACCAGTCCTGATTGAATTGTTTCCGTAAAATTAACTACACCGTATAACAATCTTATTCCCCATGGCTGCCAAATTTGCAGCAGTCATGTTGACTTTGCAAACGCATGGAAGCGTAGTACAAAGTTTGTCGGATATTAAGACTAACATCCTTATTAAAAATGGTAATCGAACGAGGAAAAGTAGGCATTTTTATGTTATACATACCCGCAACCGTGAAGATATTACCTTGAAGACGACTGGTTTTAGCAGCAAAGTTTAGTTACACCAATTATTGGTCTGGATAGACCTCTAGATAATGAAATGTAACGTTGGCGGAATTATAGTTATAAAATAAGCAATCATACTACATTCACTCCGATCATAATTCATCTGTACACATAAACTATTCATTGTGATCGTTATAAACAAATCAATCGGTGACGTGTCATTTGGTTGTCAGTACATAGATACACATTAAAACTATTTATGAGATTTTTATTTGACCTTTTATTGATTAATATAACCTGAAATATTAGTGATTCGAAATGTAGAACAGAACGTGCTTTACTTGTATCTGATATAATTTTACTCTTCAATAAACTGAAAATTTCTATATTGTCATGATTGTCACTTAATTAAACAAAATAACTCAATGATATCGTTTTATATTGAACATCACTTTAAATGTTGAACACTAATCGCTCACTGTCTATCACTAGGTGAAAGAATGTAAAACAGAAATTTTTCTTAAATGTAGTTTGATTATTTACGGAATTCAGAAGTATTAATTTTTTATAAATAGTCAGTAAGTTAAGTACAATGTAGAATCTGGCAAAGGTGTACACGCTAGTTCAGATTGCCACATCACAATAACACAACAAAATCAAATTAAAATGAATAATACCGTAAGCATGAAACAAAGGTATACATGAAGGAATAATGAAACTTAAAATCTAAAAGATAGAATGAATACGCAGACGCTACTGTTACCAGATCTGAGACAAGTCACCGAATACGATTATCGTTTGGAGCAAAACCAGGTGGTCTAAACCTGCTAACAAATCTCACTTCAATAGTCAACTACTTTATACGCTGATGCTACGTTTTGGTATGGTGGCTCCTGGCTTTTTTCATTCTACTCCTACACCAGTCAGCGTCGTGCTACGATGAAGGCGATAGTTGAGCATAAGTAATAGTGGTCCAAAGCACCTTGGTCAATGAAGGTTCATGACTTCATCGACTGTTCTAGCATCTTTGTTTAGTACTATGTTCTTAACTCCGGCCATTCCAGACATTTATAACCAAGGTCTTTTGGCCTACACATATCTTCAATATTGCTAATCCAGGTTTCATAGCTATAGATTAATAAATAGGGGACTACTGTGTCTAATACTTGTCTTTTGGTTGAGAGAATGATATCTAACCTACTTCATAAGTGATGAGAGTTGGCAAAAGCCGAGTGAACGTTTCGAATCCGCGATAGGATTTCGTCAGATAATAGCACGCTAGGCCTGGTGAGTCTTCCAAGATAAGTGGGTTGGTCAGCAAAACCAGCTGATTCTCTTCCTACGATCAGTCTAGGGGATAATGCGAACCGCTATTGAACTAAAACTCAAATATAGGGGAGAAGAAACACATTCCAAATATGTCTCCTATGCAGCTCACTCCGTTCAGACGAGATGGCTTTGAATACTGTCAGTGTCATCACCGGATCGGACTATGCCGTTGATAAGTGGACCTCCTGAAAAGTTAGATGAAGGACAAAATCTATGGTGAAATTAACTAATGAGAAAGATAAGGAGAAAACCCTGACGATCACCACTGAAGGTTAAAAATTTCCATAACGCCTAATTACAACCAACATCAGCTCATTGGTGACTAACATCTCGATGTAATTCCTGTAGTCCCATTAAGATGATGTGACCAGTGAAGTCCAGCCATGTCAGGTATTAGGCAGTTGCCAGTAACGATCAGTGAGGACATATATCATGAAGTGACTGAGTTAGAAACATCAACCGTTGGGTGCCAGTAGACTTAGTGATCTAATGGTCAAGCGTTCATCAGGGAGGCTGAAATTCCTGGGCTTTATTTCGTGGTGGGGTGTTATATACGTACTGCTTAAAAGTTTTATACTGAGACAAAACGGTTGTTCAATCACTGTTTCACGTTTTCAGCAGTTGTCTAACCAATTCGTCATGTCGAAGTGGCGTTTAACAATCTCCACAACACCATTTATTCAAGTACGTACGTAGGCGAGGTGCAGATGCTTCTGATGCGGTGAAGTTGAACATTACAGAAGTAATCGACCAAGAAAATGAAGACAAAAATCTGTTTTAGACGTAATAAATTATTTTTTTTTAAAATAGCACTGACTTAACTAATCAAGGTGTCAAATACACAGCTGTAATAAAACGGGAAAGAGTTGGTTTGCTTAGTCGATATGAGTGCGGTAATAACTCTAATAGAAGGATGAGGGCATGTAGGCTAGCAGTTTAAATGGTGAGTGAACATGCTCCGAGGATCCTAGAAGCAGCAAATTACAGCATCGATATAAGTGATTGTGTATTGCAATGTCCATTCGTTGTGGCCAAAGAAACAGGGTAAACCATACTGGCGGGGCAGACTTCCAAAGAGATGTGGAAGGTGGCAACTGACCCAAAGAAGAGAAAGGTAGACGTAAAGTACAAGCATTTCGTCAAGCATGAGGACAGGGAAATCATGAAAGCACAACCGCCAATTGTAAAACAGACTAATTGTCAGCATAATAGTAGTAAAATATGAAAGCCTATTCATGGAATATGGAGAAGCCTATGAGTATTATGATAAGGTGATACACGAATTGCCTATAAAGAGTCACAGGAAGACAGCACTTTATACGCGTCGGGTTTCAATCCATTTACAAACAGAATTAAATCGACAAGTTGAAGAAATATTGCAAGATGGGTCAATAGTCAGTACAACTTGCTCGTTCTACTAGTAAAAATATTTAGTGGAAACCATAGATTCTGCGTTGACTGAATGGTATAACTGTGTTAGAGCAATGTGCACCTCTGACTTTGATAAAAACCCTGAATTTCTTACAACAAGCAATATTAGAGCAATATTAGAGCTCAAGTCAGAGTATTGTCAGCTGCTGATCAAAGAAATCGACAGATGCAAAACAGCCTTTATTATAGGCCATAAACAATATTAGTACAGAGTAATGCCATTTAGACTGATAGAAGGCTAATAAATTTACTACTACGTAAAAATATATGAAGACTATTTGGTGGTGTACAGTGAACAAGAGAAAGACCATAAAAGATATTTATAAGCAGTTCTATAGCAAATAGAGGAGTTTGGGTTACGCACTAACAAAAAGAAGTAGTAGATAGCCAAAAATAATGTTACTGTTCTGCGGTATAAATTAGATGGTAAAATAAAGCCATTGCCCTAGCAAATGTTAATGATCAAGAACGTAATAGCACCTAATTCGAAAAGGAAGCTAACTTAGAGTAGCTAGGAAGCTAGAATAGCAACATTCCGAAGCCGCATCGCAAAACCTTATTTAGATTACCGCAAGCCTATACAAACTATTAGGCAACGAGAAAATATTTTTACAGAGAAGGTGTAGAAAACTTTTGATTGGATTAGGTAGCTTTAGGACCCAAAACAGATGAATTTAAGACTACTTATCCTCTGTAGACCGTTCGTAGTGGCCATAGAATGCCAGTGATTACAGCATAGGTGCAGTACTTCTGCAGGAAGATGGCATTGTGGAGTAAGCAGCCTTGTTTTAACATCTTCAGAACAAAAGTATTCAAGCACTGAAAAGGAATGCTTGACAATAGTTTGAAAAAAGATAAATAAAGACCCTATCTGCTTAAGCAACCATCCTACACTGAGACTAATCATAAGCTACTGTAATGGTTAATGACAATGAGAAATCCCCGAGGGAAATTGTCACGATGAAGATACGTCTAAAATAATATGACTTTATGATTGGCCACATACCGGAGAATGAAAATATAGTAGCAGATTGTCCGTAACGACCAGATAATGACGGTAACTTAACAGAAGTGTTATTTGGAGTTAGCACAGTAAAACGTCAGAAATCCGATCCGACACTTAAAACAATGAGGTTAACTCTAACCGAGGGAATTGATTGTCAAACACTACTGTCAAACAAAGAGGTGAATGAGTCTCTTACTAGAAGGTTAGATTAAGACTGAATGCTGATGGACTAATAACTTGGAGAGAAAACAATGGGATCTGGGTAGCAAATTTCCCTAATATTACGACATGAACTGATCCGTAAATACCATTAACTAATATATATAAGTGCTTCAAGAACAGTGACTTCCCGCAACAATGTATTTACTGGCCAGGAATTCAAACTATGCAATGAAATATGTTCTCTTGTACCCACCATACTAATTAATGAAAGGAGATAGATGTATACGCACTCCATTGCAGATCACCCAAGTGACGACAATGGACGCTCTATGGTTAGTGGACGTGGTGGGGCAGTTTCCTTAGATATCGAATAGTAACCAATACCTGTTGGTGATTAAAAAAATCACGCCACTCGTTAGGTGAGCGCCGTCACTAATCCAGACCAACATGGAAGGATGGTGACTGAAGCAGTGATTTGACACATTTTGGCGGACCATGGCGTCGATAAATGATATTAATTGATCATGGTCTATGTTTAAAGTGTGACGAGTTTAAACCTTGCTTAAAACATCTGGGCATCAAAAGACTTAGAACAACACCATATCATTCGTATATTAAAGGGCTGACAGAGTAGGATAACCACATGATTAAGGAATGGTTGGCAGCTGAATGACGAAACTGGGGAACGAAACTACAAACGATATTGTTTACACATCGGGTATCGGTTCAATGAATAACACTAAAATTGTCATTCTAACTGACGTACAGCAGAAAACCCTGACAATCAGGGAGCAACGAGGCCTGGCATCAATGACAGATGTGAAACTGTGCGGAGTAAGTAAAAGTGAGATAATAGGCTGAGAGAAATGTGCGATATAAACAAAGAATGAAAGTTAATAAATCACAACGGCATTAATAGTAAGCAGTGGAAACCCTTTTCAGTTTAAGATCTGATGAAATGAAGAGGATGAAAAAGCTTAAAAGTAGCGAATAAATCAGATATGGTGAAACAGCCAGTGGTTACAGGGCTGAGGAGGTCTACACGCAGACAGGCGTAACAATTAAATAAGGAGGCGAGTAGGTTGGATGTTACTCACAACGCCATCTATCAGTAGTGTATTGCGTCGCGTCACCTTTCTCAATTGTATCTTCTTAAATCTTGCTTTCTTTTCAAATATTACTGTTATTACTACTTATATTGTTGCATAAAATGAATATTATTATTCATCTAGTAATAATATTAGCCATCTCAATGAAACTCACTGTTTCATACTATTTGTTTATTACTTTAGTCTTCCTCCAAATACTTGTTTGGTTTACATTCACGATGCTTATTTATCCCCACCTTCGTCACTCAGTGTACATTTACTCTGATGATAAGGATCATCCTCACAATTTCAGCTAAAGCATAAAATGACTGGCGTTTGCTGGAGCTGCAACGTGCGTATAGACTTTACCTTGGAGTTATAAATGTGTTTGCATGTCTGGATCAGCTTAAAATGTTTAGTTACTGGAACTGTCAATATTGGATCGTAGTTGAGTTAGGTTCAATTAAGTATGCATTTTATGTGTACATGGCTCTATGTATATCCATTTGACTTCGTAAATATATACGGATGATTGGATGCACGTTACTTAAGAAATTGATACGATGAATAAAATAGGAGCATATTTAAAACTGCATTAATTCAACACTCGATTGAAGTTCAGGCAACCTACTAGACAATGTTTTTCAATGAAGTCCACTCCCAACTTGAATATGCACGCTAACAAAGAAATGTGCAATTTAGAAGTTTCTACTGATTAAGTTGGACTGTAACTGGCACACTGAATCGAGGACGTGCGTTTCACTCTATTTGGGACTCATAGGCTGGATGTACCTGCATCCCAATGTTGAAGTTCACACTGGGATTAGAACTCAGCCAGCTACGTGTCAAATGTCAAAGCGTTCACTACTAGACTACTGAGTCCATACAGTCACATTTGTGCAGCGGGTGTATATGTAATCTGGTTAAGCTTGTATCTTTATGTTAAATTTTCATGAACTGAATCTGGTCAGCAGGTACATCCAGCGGATGAGTCTCAAATAGGACAAGACACACCCCTAGGATTCCGCTCGCTACTCACAATCCAACCTAAATATTACTTGTGAACTACCGCTATATTGAAACAATCCTCTCAGAATGTACATATAGCGACAGACCCTGACCAGTTTCAGTTCATGACTAATCAACGGGAAGATTCAAGTTCAACCTAATTAAAAGTTTCTATTTTCACAAATAATCATGGCCTATATAGGTAAACATTATAAACTAGTCATTTTAACAGTAATAATTTTAATTTGTTAATAATCCAAAATTTATCGACTGTATATTTTGTAGTCTTAAATTTGTCTATTCACTCACTTTGGATTAAGAACGTTGACGTATGTCTGTGAAGGTCCTAACTAGAATTTATTGAAAGAATGTTCTTCGTTCATAATTACTTTGTTTTAATACAAATAAGAATCCTGATACAATATGAAAATGATGACACTTCATTCACAAAGTTCATAAAAGTTAGATTTTCATATTTTTTTTCTAAGGCCATTTTTTCTCTGAATGTTCTATATCTGTTGATTCCTTGTAGTCGTGCAAAATCTGCACGTATATCCTGTCGATGATTTCAGAGATCTTTGTTGCTGTGAGAAAGTGTTAAGAAGAAAATAACACAGTTAATCACCATTTATATCTCACCGTAGGTACTTTACCTTCAAGATCAATAATTCCTGCTAAAATTGTCTCAAAACTACCTCACTTAGACACCCTGCGAAGTATACTGTAAACATCTTGTAAGATTATTTTATTCTCAATATCTGCACTTAGAAAATCAATTACAATATATACTACAGCTCACGAAGTTAATTAATGACGGATGCTCCTTGTTTGATCATTTTTAGAATGGCGGTAGCGTTGGTTTTCTTCCTGGACAACAGACAGTAGATCTGTGGCGTCAAACATATCCTCATTTAAGATAATCCTTCCACCATACGGACACGAATTCAAAATTCCCATCCATAGCTAAGCTTTGTGTATATTATTAAATACTGGATATCTGAAAAAATTTACCTTCATGATGATGACTATTTTTTGGCATCTAAGAAAGCCAGGGATAATGGAATAACATAAAGTTAGACCTCTACAAACTGTTAATTGTTTGACAAACTCACCTCATATTTGAAATATGACGCAAAAACATCTCTTTGAAAATATATTTGCCTTTTTCTTTAAAATAAACTTAGGTAGCTACATGACTGCTCTAGGAAGAGATAAAAAAAGGTAACGTAGATCAAACACTAAATCAATAAGATACAAACGTGTTCGCCATTAGTCGTTTGTATCTACATTTCTGCTTATACAGGGAAAGAAAAAGACGGATGATACTGTAAGGGGTGTAGATCGAAATGTAAACTCAACTTCCGAAAATGGCATAATGCTTATATCAAATCCGTTTATTGTAATTCGTTTGTCTTTGTTGTCGATTTTTAAACCTTATAGGTTGTGACTTCGAGTAGAAGTTAAAAACATTTTACTTCATGTCTGTTAAAATAAAAGTTCATCATCATTTATTTATAGAGCTATTTTTTGACTATTTGAAGTAAGTTAATTTGAAAACCCATTTTGTGTTTCATTATCGAAACTAATGAATTTTGTAAGTAATTGAGTATAACACAAAATAACACAGGATCAAGATAAACTAGTATTGCAAAGTAACTATATAGACATAAGAAGTAATGACATTGAAGTCAATATAAATTAACTCTAGTGGAATAGTGAGTTTGCACTTTCACTGAGAAGTCCCATACCAGGATGAAAATTCTGTCTTGTGTTCCTTAGTTTTCACTGGTACCCAATAAGTATTAATGTGTGATGAATATAAACACCTAAAAATAACTCTATAATGATACAACAGTAAAAGTTCCAATGAAAAAGTTTAATAGCTGTGAAATCACAGACAATTAATGTTTAGCATGAATCATCGTTACATAATCACAATAAAAGTAGATTCAAACACTCACTAATTGTTAATAATTACCGATGTCAAAAATTATTACTCATAAAGTTATTAGAATAGCGCCAACTGCTAGAAATCAAAGACTTTATGTAAAATTACTTTTCATATTAAAAGTTTTACCCAGAAATGATGTAAAATGGAAAATTGCATAATATTAACTGAAACACAATGTTTACCGTGAAATATAACTAGACGTCTTTCATTCATCATCTAAAATTGTTTTGCTTAACTAGTATTGTTTATTCATTTATCCATATGTCTATTTTGTAACACAACTTACTAACTTGTAAATTTACTTTGTAATTAATACATATTGAATTGAGTCTTGTAAATACTTCAACACTGGGTAAACATTTGGATTCAACCATATAACAGCTTATTGAAATAGTGTGTCGATGATGATAAGGGTCCTTAATGTTAAAGTTAAAGCGTCATATATATATATATATATATATATATATATATATATATATATATAACTTCTTTGATTGTTTATATTCGTCACAGATTTATGTCAACCAAATATTATTAAAATTAGCTGTTTCGTCCCAGCATGGAACTCCTCAGAAGTAAACGCTTTCACTTCTTTCAGAAAATAGTTAGGGATTCACCGTGAGACCTGAACGCCCTGGTTCGATTCACCGAAAGACTTGTAGGTGCTGGCTGCTGTGAAGATCTACGCTGTAACAAAATGGTTGTCTATCGCTCCTTAGTTCTCAATAGCACCTGACCAGTATCATTCTTTAACGAAAATAAGTAACTTTACTTAATACCTATCTCCACAAAATGCCTCAATTCAAACAAAACCTCTTTTTTTTAAAATATAGTAACAGTGATTGGATAAAGTGAGTGGAAATTGGAAATAAAGTTCGAACAAATATCCTTCTGTTCTACTTCTCAATATTCTATGGATAGAATTAAGATATCAACTATTATTGCCAAATTTAAGTTTTCAGCAGGTACTTGATTCCCTTATTCGTCATCGCATGCGCTTGAATGACAGATCCTCTGTCGTTTTTACCATATTTTATCACCTTTTTATACTTGTGTCATGGCAGATTAGATAAAGTTAACAACCTACTGAATGGGGACTACATTAGCTGTCAAAAAGAAATTTGTTCAGTTTAATCTTTAAATCACAGCTTTATTATAAAAAGTTTGGTTACAGGTACTTTGATTTATGATATAAAAAATTAGCATGTCTGTCGTCAAATATCAGTTGATAAAGTAGGCTGATTTTAAATACTTATCTAATATGTTCAACAATACAGTCTGATAATTTTCCATTAAATTAGTTAAAACGTGAGAAACTAAATATGATATACAACATTTAGAGATAAAGGTTGATTTAGGACCATCGAAAGAGAACCCTGGATTAGGTTATGTGTTTTTCGGCATTTGCACCAGTGGTAATACACTGAGATACTGGATTACCTGGGATTAAATCCACCAGGTGGCATAGGTTCCTTCAAAGATTGCAGAAACGCCTTATTAACGATTGCCCGATATCTCGGAAACCAGGTTCAAGGATTCATACCATCTACCTCCTCTTCCCCCTCAAACAATTTTACATTTCTAACTAGTGCCAGTACTGTCGAGTCGCTTAGACTAGCAGCCACATTACAACTTAATCGATTGAACTGGATCAATAGTATAAAGAACTTGACGAACATCAAATATTGATCACTCCACAGTGATCAACCAACGTATGATGTATAACATTATTAATTCTCATCAGAATCCTTAATTTTGAGTGTTGTATCACCAACAAGACGTTTATCAGGCATTTGATAATTACCAAAAAATAAATTTCATAATAGCTTAGTTATTCACTGATAGAATCCTAAACGTAATATATTTTCTACTTGTCACTCGTTATTTAAGCGTACTTGTTATTTAAATGTCAAAGTGTAAACCCTGTTTATTACTAAAATACGTAGTTTTGCTAACAGAGAGTTAAGCATTCGTTCGCATCTTTAACTGGTAATATCTGAAGCATCATGTTTTTGATATACAGATGAAAACTGTGAAGAAATATGCCTTTACAATTTAGTTTCTACACTTACAATTGAGCAACAGTATGTTAAAAGAAAGTATTAACATATTGAACTTATAAGCTTCATGCAATTTGGTTTCTTTAAAATTTTGGATAAAGTAAGGACGGTAACATTTGTAATATACATTGAATTCAATGTATTCCATGGCGTTGTCATTAGCTACATTCAGGCAAATGATTGTAGATATCTCAACTTATTAATATGCCTATGCATCATAAATTAAAATATTCAATGAAAAGCAATAAATTGTTTGGAATGCAAAGTTGCAAAAAGGTTCCATTTCAAATATTTGTAAATTGGTTGGATGATTATCCAAAAAATTCAATTAAGAAGTATGATAAAGATTCATCAGGTATATATCTGTTATTTACAATTAGTAGCCTGAATGTAGATGATGAGAATGCAACAAAACACATTGAATTCAATGTAATGTGCAAATGCTGGTGTTCTTGCTTTATTCTAATTTAAGTACTGGTGAAAATAATCATGAATAATTGATCAATTAGAAGTGGTGGATGGCAGATTTATCTTTGTTGGGTACCAGTGTAAAATATAGGGCACTGGAAGCTGTTTTATCCCAGTGAGGGGCTACTCAGTGTCAGTATGCAAGCCCAATCGATCTAGGGAGTCGAACTTAGAACTTTCATGCCACAAGGTGAAGGATCAACCTTCTGCATCACTGGGGCGGCGTCCAATGGCAGAATTTTCACTTCAGTTAATTTGTGATATAGTGTGACTATTATCAATTGCTATTGGTGATAAATGTCTCATTTCTGATAACTCTAAACTCTTCCAGTTATGACTTCTTATGGGAACTTCAGGAACACCATGAAGTTTGTTAATAGTAAGTTGATTGCTATAGCTGACTTACAATATGTTTTTGTATGGATGTTAACATCCTGACAAAAAGTTTTAGCATATCGTTTATTAAATAAGGGGATTAGAATTTGTATCCATGGCAATGACAGATTACATAGTTTCTGATAAATGAATTGGGAAGATTTTGATGAGTATCAATATATTAAGTATGGTCGATTGGATTTAAGTTATTTATTCTATACGTCATTAATTATTCATGCATCTGTAGTTGTATTTGTTTGTTGTAAGAAAATCTAGTCATTTTTTGGCCTACTCTAGTGTTGAACTATTACTTTTTAATTGTTGTTGTATATTAGTTATACGATCTACGTAATTTTCTTAAGCCGTGCTGCCTTGTAGAAGAATATTCGAATTATTAATATACTTGGAATAAGTATATTGCTTTGTTTAAATCATACAAATAAATGGTTTACCACTCTGGTCAGTTTAAGACATGAATAAATCTATTTATTATGACATTGCAAAATGGTTAGTAAGAAATACAAAACATTTATATAAAGAAATTGTCAAGAATGTTTTCAGGGAGTCTTTTAATTTTATCAAAATAATAAAAATATTTGACTGTAAATAGTAAATTCATATTTTTAAGCATCACATCTCTATTCAACAATTCTCCTTTATTGAAATATAGTGGGGTTTGTATGCAGTTAGCCTACTGAAATGATCACAAAAACTGGTATTTCATGTGCACAAGTACACAATTCAGTAATGAATTATGTGGATAAACAGATGGGATTGCGATAGGATCAGCTCCAACTATGGTATTGGGAGATATAAAACTAGAGAATGGTATGCTGAAAGACAAGATTAATCGGTTAGTATTTGCCGAAAGAAACGAGAGATTTTGTGAATCGATTTTTGAGACAGATATATTGCTTTAATTGATTGTGGCAGAGTGTAAATTACTCACAAATCTAACTGATTGGTACAATGCTTTGATGGATAGATAATGGAAGATAAACATCACTTGTTCCTGTATAACATAATTACACGCTTATTTACAAAACGTGAAACTAACTTCAACAAAATTTATTTGAAACACCAAGGAACGTCAGATATTTATGTTGTAGATCACTCGTAAACCAATACAATTTTGACATGAATATCAAGCTTACTTATTAGCCTCCCTGCCGGATGGAGTAGCGCGTAGGAACGAACATATTTCGATACTTAAAATAGCTGCTTCCAGTTTAAGAATATGTCAGTCATCATTTCGGTTTATTAATTACTTTAAATCACTGAGGACACAGTATTTATGACTTTATAGCTTTCCAGTAAAATCTGTTCCTAAATAACAATATAAATATTCGTAAATACTATGTTTTTCTGTTAATTGGATTGTAACGCTAAAAGTAATTTTAAGTTCTAACATTACAACAAATTCATAACCTCAAATGCTAATACCTGTATCTCATTATATCTTGCCCAACGTAACCGTACATTTTTACCGGTCTTACAGATTTTTTGTACCTAAGTTCATGAATACGACGATGACTTAAAGCGGAAAACAGCAATTATCGCATGAGTAAATGTTAGGGATAGGATTTAGAAATTTTGGTTGAAAATTGGATATGGCGCTAAATCCTAATGAAAGGTTGGGTAAAACAATGCATCACGAAAAATATTGGACAGCAATTTCAGATTCCCCGTATTTTTCATAAATTTTACTGAAAGTTTAACATGCTCTTTGGCATTAATCTTTTGACTGGGTTAGTTTCAGTTTTAGTGTAATTGGGGCCCAGGTCTGGATAGCCTGTGTTAATTCTGAAGATAGAAGTTTCTCGGTAGAGCGAGCTTATTTTTGAACATGTTGACAGATGGATGTGCTACTGCGTGTAGAGATTGAGAGTTTCATTTATCGACTATTCACATTTTAAAACATATTTCTCACCCTGTAACCTGAAAAAAATGTATAGTCCTGGCACTAAATGCCAAATTTTAACTAAAATTACCGGTCTTTAGCCTAATTACGAATCCTAGCCATGATGTAATGCTAATAGTAACCATGATGTCAATAGCTAGTCCCACATTGGTTAATTGGGAAATTTCGCACTTTTGCTTACCGTGTGTGATCTCTCCTATAGTGAATTGTTGCCAATAGTTTCACTTGAAAATTATTGATTTTAGCAGTAGAATATGTTTAACTGACGGATATTTTTCATTTTAATCAATAAGAGTCAATGTCCTTGATTAACGATTGAATTAAGCAAAATAAGCCAATCATAACAAATTAATACTTCAATTACAATTGGTTGAATAAAGTATTTTATCGAATGAAGTTAGTCATTCTGCCATTTGTTGGATTAAAGAAATCAATTCGAGAATTTGGTCATTTTAGAAGTTGGTTGGTTACATCTAATTAATGTTTTCTGTTATGGTGTTAAAAGTTAGAAGTATGATTTATCATTAATGCTTAAAATATATCTCGGATCAGTAAAACTTGTTATTAAATCAAGAATGGTCGTGTAGATTTTCTATGTATAACCGATTTGAATTTTTTTAAAGTAACTTATGTACTCTGTTCTTTTAACGATACCTCATATCATCAAAATTTTTATGAAAGGATTTCAAGGAACACGTAAATGATTTAGTTATTTTATGATAAACAGATTGCATAAATTCAAGAGAATAAGATTAAGAAAATCGACCTTTTCACAAATCCGCATATGTTTTATGTTCTCGATCTATATGGCCAATTTAATTATAGTAATAATATTTCGAAACGTTAACACAGAATAAATGAGAATTAGGAAATAGACGAAATGGATCAATATGAACCTGCATGTTAACATAACAAACTGTTTGATACACCGTTATTGAGCAGCCGTATCTTAGTGATAATTATCATAACAGTGTATCAATCGAGTGTGTATACTTCATATCATGATGCTACTCTCTTATTTTATTTTTAGAATTTACGATCCTTTATGCAGTTATCACCGTTCTTTCATATGCTACTTATATACACAATAGGCATGTTTGGTGGTGGACTAATTGTCCACTTCTACTATGCACAGTATGAGGATAATCTGTATACAACAGCATTATTTGCAGCCAAATCACCAAAACTAACAGCAAATGACATTGCATATAAACAGTCGAGTAGGTCAGATCTCATTTAAGATGACGATGAATCTTACTACCGTGTTTCCTTTTTAACGTTACAGTTCTTTCGAATGATTCAATACATGGGCATGCATTACAACATTTAGGTGAGTGTATTGACTTGAACTTAATGTAGTGAACGATTGTTGTTAACTATATCATCATGGAATATCTCACTAATTGCTTTCAATTCTGTTATTATATTCAAATATCCACCTCTGATTCCGACAGAACATATTACATTTTACTTTAATATTCATGAATCTAAGTTTTCGTGAAGTTAAACTGTGGCTGGCAAATACGATCTGGGTTGCACGTCCAGTCGTATTTAGGACTTGTCATTTATATGTACTTACATATATGTTGTTGTTCACCTCTCGACTTGAAATCAATTCATTTACTTCAACCTCCATTGCGTCACCCGCTGGGCCACTGAGTTAAGATAACCACACTTGTACAACAAGTGTGCATTTTTATCTTCCTGTTGTGAACGTTTTGCATTGCAATTGATTAGTGACTGTTACTATGTATATATTCTGATCAGATCGTCTCGATATTTGTTAAGTCACAATATTCATTAGATTACGATTGTGGCGGATATGTGAACAAATGTCGCCATCCCGTTCTCATTGTTGAGAACGTTCCTGAGAATCAAGATTGTTCAGCTGTCTCGTCGTTCTACGCTTTAGTCAATCGTTGGTGATTTGTCGCAGTCCTCAGTACACAATGTTGGTCAACCGATGATTTTGTGAACATTTATTAGCTGAAGTAATAAGTATACTAATTGAATATGTTTTACTTTTTACTCGGTCTAAACTTAAATAAGTAAAATGAGAATCAATGTACTCAACCGAATGTATTAAAAGTTGAGTAGGTTAACAAACGCTTAGTTGACCATCTGAAAGTATGCTACGAAACGCCGAATATACTACGCGATAGTTCACTCTGTTCATCCTATGGATGAGTAACATGGACCATAAAAGTGTAAGGTAGTCATAGGCACAGGTCATTGGCCATACGAATCTTCGAAGTGCCACCTATATGTCATGAAATAACCAGAAGAGCAGTCAACTATAAACTAACTGATATTTAACCTAATTTACCCACTTGTATTTAAATGTATAATAAGTTATGTTAAGTGGTCAAATAGAATCCGTCAAAATAGTGAAATTCTACGATTTGTTATTTCATAAGTATGCCGAACCACATCTTGAATACTGATTTGCTGCACACGATTCGTTATTAACCAGATTGAATTAATTAGTGTTTTTCCCAAGAAGAAATATTGCATAAGATAACCTTAAACAATTGACCAATCCATTATATTCAACTTCCAAGGTAGATAATAATAATGACAACAATAAAATAATAATAATAATAATGCGAAGAAGAATCATATAAATCTACTCTATCTGCATTTTTCTGCAAAATATTTCCTACTTACAGCTGAAGCATCATTGGCTAATGCATTAACTAAACAAGTACGTGTATTCTGTTGGATATTAACAATGCCGAAAAATCATCAATCCAAAGCGGTCCATGTGAAAGCTACATGGGCTGGTCGATGTAATAAGTACTTATTCATTAGTAGCCAAGTTGATGAAAGTCTACCTGCAATAGGTAAGTTTTTATGTTGATTGGAAACTTTCCAATCATCTGTCATTTATTATTGTTATTATTATTATTTCCATTCTTACATGTTTTAGTGACTTATATAAGTGGAAACCATAGTTTATTCTGTTTGACACTAAGAGTGATGAAAGTTTTGGCATTGCTTGTTAGTTTGCTGAACTTTATGGAACAGTGCGCATCTATCACTTCAGTGAAAACTTTTCTGTTACTGGTTCGAGCGCATCAAATTTCCAAACTACACGTTACCACGGCATTATGACAATTAAATCCACACTATCCCATAAATAATTTAAATAAAATACTAAACAATGAGATATTAAATTTTAACGAATTCTTTTAGTGAGTTTCTAAAGACAACATACTCAGTGTTGTCTTACATTATCGAGACTCTAACAGCTAAGAAGTACTGGTTATAGGCTGTGAGATTGGATAAACGAGGGTCGAATTCACCATAGTTCTTCATTCCCTTCAACATTGCTAGCACACCTTATTAGTGAGTGTCAAGTAGCACGAAAATCAAATCCAGTATTTTCCTCCAACTACCTCCAACAAGGTAAAATCGACCAACTGCAAGCAGCTGGAAAATCTCATTGTCTGTGATATCGTTTATTTTTAGACGATAGCAAATAACAACACGCTGCCTGCTCAAATGTTTGTGTCACTCTTTATCAAATTTCCTTTTATTAATACGATTTGCTCGAACAGAGAAATTACGGATGCTACTTGTATGTACTCATCCGGAATTTTGAACGTTTTACAAATTATCATTACACCGAATATTGGCAAACTCAAGTGAAAATGTAGCAGTTGTTAGCATACTTTTCTCCTCGTCTATCCCATGAAAGTGCTAGACTAACCAACAAGAGTGGATGCATCAGGTATGTGATGGACCGAAGAGTTATTGTAGCAACTGAACTATCAGTGAACGTATCGCGATTGAAAATGTTCACCATATACTGATTGAATGTTTAGTAGACATTTTGCGAAATATTGCTTACCTGAAACCGAAAATTCCTAACTGTAGCAAAATTTACAGTATTGAACAAAGCTATTATTATTATTATTATTATTATTATTATTATTATTATTATCATTATTAGCCTCGTCTCATGACTTACGTTGTGTCTTCTAAAGAGGCTGGTGTATTCTGTTTTTAATGTTTGTTTTCCTAAGTAACATTCGATACGTTATACTAACAGCATCTTGTGATGCACAATATACCTTCGGTAACACTGCAAGTAACACTGTGACACCGAACCTTAACATGGTTTTTCTAGTTGTATGTTTTCATGATTGTGGACAGAAATAGGTTGATGGCTGTGAAGAGAAATAGACAAATGTCAAATGAGTGTTAGAGAAAAGGATACTAATGCATGATTGTTTCATCCTTCTGCCCAATTAATTTTATCGAATTAATTATGTCCATCAATTATACACAGTTCTATTAGATGTTCATTTTGAAACGTGACTGATAACTTCTTCGTGTAAACGACGCTTGGGAAGTTACACAGCAATCCACTCAATGTTATTTGATGATTTGTTCTTGCTTAGAGTGATTTCAAAGTTAAATTTGCAATTCAAGAAGATGCTAAATCCATCCACTTGAAGTTTATAAAAGTTTCTATGTAATGAATTTCATCCCCTTCTGAATTTATATGCTTATTGTTTCCATTCACTTCTCTCATGTGTATCTGAATTCGTTATTTACAGCTGTCATCAATACTGAAGGTCGTAATTTATTATGGAATAAAACAGCAGGAGCAATAAAATACATCGCAAAACATTATGCTAATGATTATGATTACTTTATGAAGGCAGATGATGATTCATATGTGGTTGTAGAGAACTTACGTAAGCTCCTACACAAACAAAATCCTAATAAACCGTTTATTATGGGTAGACGATTTAAGGTGAGCTGTCATTATGTTTTCCCTTGCTGTTCATTTATATAAGTATATTGAATACATGTTTCATTTGATGAATAGATTTATCTATGTTTGTTAAGATAGTACAACCAACTGATTCAAATTTGAGGTGGCTGAAGTAACACAATTAATACAACCTTAATGGAATAGACATCTGAAGTCGATACCAATGATCAGAAAGCTAAATATAACGTGTTAGCATGTGAAATAATAGTGATTGTATGTATATAGGGATTAGACGAGATCATGATGACTATGATTTACTCAACAGATACCTATGGTTATATAGATACTGAGTCAGATTCAATAAGCGCCTCCATCGATAACGTGGAAAATATTCGAAAATACGTGTTATAATAAATCCATGTTGTTTTCCATACTATTAGTTAGTAGATGATGGGTCGTGCGCATCCTATCTGTGGGATGCATGATCTTGTTTCTTCAAATTACAATGTACGTCTATAGAGAGAGACATTCAAATACATAACTTACTGATTAAGGATTGACTAGTTATAAAGAATCGATAATGTATATATGTGTAAAGTGACATTTCTTTGAAATGTGAAACAATCCACTCCATGGATTAAGTTTGTTACGAACAGTTCTGAGACAATTAAAGAAACCCACTGCTTCGTCGATCAAAGTAAAAACAGTTCAGCTGTAAGGAAAAAAGTCTTCGTCGGACTGTTTTTATAAGCAGGTCGTTTATTTTATTGAAGAGTATCACATTTGACCATAGGAGCATTTCAGTAATACTCGATGTCTAATAATTATAAATTTTAAGTAGTCGATTATTGGTTAACATGATCAGGCCTATACATTTCAATTACATCTTGAACACCTCAGAGTTATAATACGATCACCTAATCAACTGTCGCCCTTCCAATTCGGCAGTTGAATTAAGTAGGGCTGTCTTTTTTGGAATTGCTCTGTAATTGCGCTGTCGATGACATTCTATAAGACTGTTGAGAAGAGATTACATGACAGTGGTGTTTGTTAACTAGAAGAAGATACTTTAACCTCGAATACGTGAATGCGTTTGTCATGCTATATCTAATTCAAACCTAATCAGTTGACTTCAGAATCGATATTGCCTTGTCGCTTCCGGATCGCAAAGCATTTCTCTAATACTGATATAATTCATTATCTTTTCCCACGCATCTGAAATGATGGTAATGTTCATGCACCTTGAAATGTGAATGAGTGATTCTAGTGTGATTAAGTGGAAAAGGTGAATTGTACAACGTGGCAGTTACAACGAGTTTACCATATGCCCATGAAACATATCCACTCAGGATTGATGATGATCAGACAACGTCACATTTCAAACATCATTTTGTCAGAAAAACTTCTTACATTCGATGTTAACACTGCTTGAATAGTACAAAGATGAGGTAATAATGATCTAGTTGGTGTCACCACCTTGAAAAATTAATTTCAACAGATCGAGACTGTTTTCACAGTGTTATCTCAGTGACTCATATGTTGCACGCTACTTGCAAAGTCTAAAACTGGTTGGTAAATGCGGAGAGATGGACAGTTTATATGGTACTGAGTAGTAGAGCGTAAGGCGACTATATGCATCTGGCATCTATCGGTCAACCAATACCCTCCTACTATCGTCCTAATTTTTACGCAACTCAGTAACTCTAGATAATACCAGAAATCGTCGGGATGCAATCCACCGGTGATTCAACTATAATTTTCTGTTGCATTATTCACACAAAGCAGACACACTTTTTTAAATGAACAAAATTTAACTAGTGCGTTTTCTTAACTAAAATGTACCCTTTGTTACATGTCATTGCAATACTTTGTGACTGAATGATTGATAGTTCAATTTACACCATCACCCCTCCGTACAATCGACAACGTACATTGCATCAATTCACTTTGTGCAGTTCATTCTTTGTGTTATTCTACTGTGTCAATGTCTTTATATTTAGTAAGTTCAATCAAACAGTATATTGTAGATGACAAAATCACTAGTTGATCTCCTTTTTCCTGATTCTTTACAAAACAGCCATACGTCAAACAAGGATACATGTCTGGTGGTGGAGGATATGTACTATCTCGTGCTGCACTTTTGAATATAGCTAACGGCTTAGAGAATAATACAATTTGTCAAAGTGACAAGCATGTGTGGGCAGAAGATGTAAAACTTGGTAATTGTATATTATATTGATTTGTATGATTAAAAAGGCGATCGAGGTGAAATATACAGTAATTTCATGTTGTAATGGAAACACCAACATTTGATAATATGCATGTAATCCAACCTGACAAGTGCGAGGAACAATGTGACTAGTTGTCAATTACGATGATGCTATGAGTTGGTGGTAACTCGACGACAGGAGAGTGTTTTGAAAAGAGGTTAAAGTGATTGAGAGGAGCTGGACAATCTTATGTCCTCTCCAAAGAGGACTTAATGGTGCTCACTGATATAGAGTCCCATAATAGGACTCAACAGTTGTTCAGTAATCCCTTCCTGACTTTCATTGACTGTCTCAGTTTAATTTGGTTCGTGATACAAATTTTCTTTAAGCAGTATGTCTTATTTTATTAAAACGGAGGTGTGTTAAAAAGAAAATGAATACTTTAGAGAATGTGCTTGGAAATATGGGAATGCGTGACTTTAAAGTAGTAAATATTTAACTGTCGGTAAGACACTTATCTTCACCCTCAGTTCGCTTCACAATAATCAGATTTCAATAAGAATCGATATGAGGATGTGAGTTACACTGAAAGAGGATGTGCTGCAACTCGACATGTTTTGAATATGAGATGCGGTAATGGATGAGCGTTTATCTGATGTCATCATTAGTCACATTCATGAAATTAAATGGGCTCATTAAGTCTTGTTTATAGGTAGAACGTGAAGTAATGTTAAAAAATGTGGTAAGGACTGACGAAAGAAAACATCTCGGCATCTATGAATTATGTAATTGACTGTCGGAGCAGTCTGTTTTGGGATATTCAGGCTACTTGGCTGTTGTCATCATGACGAAGATAATTTGTTGAAAGAAGGCTAAAGTGGCATGATGTAGAATAGATCATTGCGATGTAGATATATTTATTCTTTGGAGTCCTCAATATTCAGTTTTACTTTTGTTAATTTGTCTTCATTTACTTGTTTTTCTCGATACAACCTTCATATTTGAAGTAGTATAACTCCGAGTTAAATTTTGTCAACTACTGGTAGCGATTCGGTATAGTTGCGTGTTGTCATCTAGTAGTAGCTTACCATGTAAATTATCTCATATAACGTTTTCTACAATGGACCTTCCTGTTGCTTGTTCATTAATATTGTGAACACCCTAGGCTTTCATATCCCATTATATAATGTTGTTAACAACTGTGTAGCAGCATTCACCAACTTTAATGTGATTGCAAATAACGCAGAGGTATTCATAAGTTATCTTCATTTAAATTGTGAGTTGTATTACTGTTGTGTACCTTCATAAGTTCTTTTCCTGTTCGGATACTTAGTGTGGACAATTGAGGCAGGTTCAATCAACGTTATCAGTTATAATTTGACTGAGCTGTATTATTTGTTTCGATAAATGGAATTAAGTAAACACCGTTGAAGGATATTTGTAATTGATTGAGTCGAGTTCGTTGTGGAAAAATGCGATAAACTGAAATGCTTTTAATAGTAGTGAGATTGACTGAGAATAATGCAAGCATCTGTAATAATTTGTTACCCCAGCGCACCGAATACGCTTTATATAGATTAACAACACGTAAACGCATGTGACTTTATTCAAGACATAATCTAGGATGTGAATCACTAAATATTTATTAATATCAGTGCATATGTCAAAATTGTCAATTATTTTCTCGAAAATTATCAAATTACTCAACATTTTGTATGCTTCCATTCTAGGATCATGTGCGGAAGCTACCAACGTCAAAATAATCGATAGTCTAGATGCAGAAGGACGTGAGTGCTTCCATCCTTTCTCTCCATTACACATGCTTACGAAAGATCCCAAAAGTTATCCAGATTGGTATCTAAAATATAATTATCATAGGATAGATACAGTGAGTCGTATTTAGTGACTATAAATATATATGTTTGTTGACTGCACCGAAGAAAGTATGATTGGTGAGAATCTGACGGAAATTGCTGGAAGGATTTTCCTGATGATGATTATCAGTACTCACTCAACATTGTGTTAAGGTGTTTAAATATACAGGAATTGAACATGACATTCTAATTACTGAAAGCAACAAATGTTCTTTGCCTACAGTGACATTATCACACATGACGTTGCCATCGACGATGATGAAATGATTCGAAATATAACACTGTCTCCACTAAGTATATATGTATCCTGTATACATTTATGAAATTGTTAGACGGCTCAAACAAGAAATGAGTAGATCAGTAACATCTTGAACATTAGTGCAGTGTATCACGATGCAGACACTAGATAACAGAAATCCATGTAACACAAAATTGTTTACAGGAATAGTCATGAGATTATCTGTTCGTCATCTTGTTTGATTGACGTAAGTGTTCGTGATGGATCCGCATGCTGTAAATTTATATTGTACTAAATATGATATTGAATACAAAACTTACGATTATTAATAGTTTTATTATTATCATTAAGGAATTTCATCGATGTAACATTGTCTCTTCCCACTGATTCTTATTATCACTATGACCATGTTGATCATATTTCTTCTTCTCTTGAAATCAGGGGTTTGATTGTTGCAGTGATTATGCTGTCTCATTTCATTATATTACACCGGAAGAAATGTACCTTTATGAATATATGTTGTATCACCTACATCCCTATGGGATACATCGAGACTACATGGATTTGATTGATTATTTCAAAGAGAATAGAAATTTCTGAAACATTCATTCACGACAGAATAAAAGTGATTTGGAAATTGTCGACGGGTGTACAAACCGTCTATATCATGTTAAATAATATACGCTTCCTTCTGTTGTTCAACTGCAAACACACGAACTAGCACAAAACATTTTGCTTTTCAAAATCTTCCTTTTTTCTGTCTTTCGCTGGCTCGCTCTAAATTATACTTCATTTGTGTGTCAATGTAAACTGTCTATTATGTTCTGTCTATTTCCCAGTACATATCAACTCGTTAATCAATCAATCAATCAATCAATCAATTATTGTATGTACAAAAGGCAGTGAAATCCAACGACGGAACTTATTAGACAAATAGAACAGTGAAAAATTAACTGGATTCCGCCCTCTACAAATATTGTATACATTGTTATTTATACAACTTTTACCATAATTATTTTTATTATTCTTAATATCTTGACCACATAGACTTTTCTTGTTTACTAAATAGTTGTTTATTCGAGAAATTTGTTTATTTAATAACTAATTAGGTGCCTCTAATCTATTTAACATATCCTTTTAATCATGCGTGATCGGTGATTATACATCTAGAATATTGTTCATTACATCATACACATGTTTTGAATATTGCCCTGTTTAATTCATTTATTTGGTTTGCTTTTAAATGTCAAATTTTTAGTATCCTCTAGTAACAAGTAGTTATTCTCTGAAGTGTAATTTTTATAAGGTGTGGATTTCTAAATTTTTCTCACTGTACAAAGTCAAACAGTTCAAAATGCAAAAATGTACGTATTTGTGTATAAGATTGTAAATAATGGAATAATATATGACATTTATTTTCTTCTTTCGTTAAATTCGACTATTTATTAATTAAACATTCTGGATATCGAATACCATGAATTCAACTTACATCTTCCATTAGGGTTCAGGAAAATATCAAGTTTGTATGAAAAGAGAGTATGCAAAGCGTCGTATCCTTGACAAGCCATCACTATTCATTGCTATCAGAATGCAATTAGTAATTTGTGATATCAGAATTTCTATAATATACTGGTTTCTTATTGGGTCAACCAATAGGAAGAAACAAACCAACAAGGAAAGTGCGAAAAACTTCACTCTACTTTAATGACATTATGGGTTGAGTAGTGAGTGATAGTTGCTAATTCGATCTATATTAAATAATTACTCCGGTCAGTTGACTAATAAGTCATATCAATTGACATCAACGAGATTGGAAACTAACTAGAAGGGAGAGTGATTCAAACGAAATTTGTATCACTAATATTGGAGAGTGAAATCTATCCTTAAACTTTACTATACATCTTTCTACCTAGAAAAAACAACCACTGTTATTGTAGATATATCCGAAAGAAAATATTACAGAGCTTGAGAATATATAGGATAACCAACTAATTTTATGAATTATTAAAATTAAGGAACTGGTTGATATAGATCACATGCATAGGCTATTAATAATATATGAATGCTAAAATTTTTAAAATTATTGATAAGAAAATCAATCAATGCCTGTTACATTATGTGGAGCATTCGCCGCCGACCAGCACTCTCCGACTAATTCTATCCTGGGCTTCCCTTTGCAGTTCTTCCCAAGTACTATTTATTCTCTTCTTATCTGTCACCGATTACTGACACCATGTGTTCTTGGGTCTTCCTCTTTTTCTTTGACCATCAGAATTCCAAGTTAGTGATTGTCTTGTGACGTATTTTAGTGATTTTCTCAATGTGTGTCCTATCCACCTTTAGCATCTTTTCCTAATCTTTTCCTCAGCTGGATGTTGATTTATTCTTTGCCACGGAAAGTTGTTGTTGATAGTATCTGACCAATGGATTCGAAGTATCTTACGAAAAAACAGTTGTTTATAAATACTTGTATCTTTTGAATGATGCTTTTCGTAGTTCTTCAAGTTGCAGCTCTACACAATAGAAGTGTCTTAACATTTATATTAGAAAGTCGGATTTTAATGGCTGGCAGTTAGTTTGAGTTCCAGATGTTTTTCAACTGTAAAAATGATGTCCTTGCCTTGCCAATTCGCGCCTTCACATCTGCATCCGACTCTCCTTGTTTATCGATGACGCTGCTAAAGTATGTAAAAGTTTCCACATCTTCCAGAGATTCTCCGTCAAGTGTAATTGGATTAGTGTTTGTTGTTTTGTATCGAAGGATCTTGCTTTCCCCTTTGTGTATATTGAAGCCTACTGCTACCAAGGCTGCCGCTACATTGTCCGTCTTCACCTCCATTTGTTACTGTGTGTGATATAGAAGAGCTGGGTCATGGGTGAAGTCCAAGTCATCTAGTTGCATCGATGTCGTCTAGCGTTTTGCCTCAAAATGCTGCAGTTTTCATGACCCAATCGACCATCAGCAGGAAGAGGAAGAACGAGAGTAGGCAACCTTGTCTGACACCGGTCTTTACTTCGAATGAATCCTTGAGCTGACCTTTATGAACGATTTTACAGTGTAGTCCATCAGAAGAATCCTGTGTGATGATGAATATATCTTTTTGGGTGCGCCATGATGTTAAAAAAGACCCCATAATGTCATCTTATCCACGCTGTCGAATGCTTTCTACCAATCGAAGAAATCGATGTCAAGTGATGAGTTCCACTCGATTGATTGTCCAACAATAAACGGTATAGTCGCGATTTAGTCAATACACGATCCATCTTTATGGAATTCGGTATGTTGATCTCGAAGTTGAGGGTCGACTGGATCTTTCATTTGGTTCAATAACATCCTGTTGACGACTTTTCCTGATACTGAAAGTAGAGTAGTGCCTCTGAGGTTATACACTTGCTAAGATCTTTCTTTGGTATTTCGATGGGGTACCCTACTTTCCAGTCTACTGGTACTTATTCTTCCTCCCAAATCTTTCTGAAGAAAATATAGATCGTGTTTATAGTTGCTCCTATATCTAACTTCAGTGCCTCAGCTGGTATGATGACAAATTGGTTTACACAAAATCCGTTCTGATTATTTTGTTTACAAGCAAATAAGAGTGTACACATCTTTATTAACTTTTGATCTTGTATGAACATTCGGAATACAAGTATTTGACAGGCTTGATTATTCGTGGAGTTTCGATATCGTACTGCATACGATATTGAAATTTTGATTGATGTGTATTCACATTTCACTAACGGAATCCGTACATTCATGTGGTTTCATATTATTGGCCACGAAAATCGAAGCTCTTAGAACTTTTAGAAAAACGTTCCTAGGCGTAGGGTTTCAAATAGAAGATTTTATAAAATGAGTGATATATATTTGCAAAGTTTCAATTAGTAGAAATTAAATTTTATGACGTTCCGCTGCTTAATGCAATTCGCTTCTTTAGAGAAATCAGTAACCGAATCGAACTTTAATATTCACAGAAAACCTCTCACCGCGTTAGAAATAGCATCAATTCTGGAGCCATTACTAGAAAAGTTACTTGATAAAGAAGCTCATATTTTACGTCAAAAACTCACCACATTTCGACTAAGCAAAATCATCTTCCTTATAATTTGTCAAAGGGAGAATTAAAAGCTTTATATTCATTACAAAAGGATAAATCAATAATAATTACTGAAGCGGATAAAGGTAATACCACAGTTATAATGAATAAAATAGATTATGAAGAAAAAGCCTTTGAGCATTTATCCACAGGACCATATCAAATGATTGTTTCAAAAAATCATTCAACAGTATAAAATAAAGCGAAATTTGAGACGTGGAACTTCTGAAAAAATCAAAACTATTCATTGGTACTTCTCTATGGTTTACTTTATATCCTAAATCATGTACAACTTCTCGTTCCTACGATTTACCAAACATTCATAAATCTGGTGTCCCACTGAGACCAATGGTTGATTTTACTAGCACTCAAATGTATGTGCTTGCTAGATATCTAAGCAAAATTTTAAAACCACTACAACAAAATTTACATAATGTTGTCAAAGACACATGATTTCAAATCAAGAATAGCGGATTTAATAGTTGAAGATATTGAAACAATGGTAAGCTATGATGTTGTATCTTTATATACAAGTATTCCAATTGATATATGTCTAGAACATATTATTAGATTGCTAGTAAATGATCTTACACTATCCAGCCGTTGTCCATTAAGCATTAGTTTAGTCATGAAATCCCTAAAACTATGCTTAAATTTAGCTTTCTTCACTTTCAAAGGGATTCTCTACAAACAAACTAATGAAGTGGCGATGGGCTCTTCCGTTTCACCAGTTGTAGCAAACCTCTTCATGGCCCACATTAAATCTTATATTTCAATAATGTCATCAAACCACAAATCTGGCTCAGATATGTAGATGACACTTTTGTCATTATTAAAAAGACTTTTATGAGATCTTTCTCAAAACGAATTAACACCTTGTCTCAGCATATCAAATTAACTTTCGAAAGTGAAGATGAACACAATGAGTTACCATTTTTAGACTGTCTAGTCAAAAGAAATCTAAATAGAACTGTTAATTTGAGGATTTATCGCAAACCCACGCATTCAAATCGATACATCGATTTCAATTCAGCACATTTATTCAGTGCAAAAGTATCCCTAACTCTAAACTTATTCAGAAGAGCCAATAAACTCATTACATCAGATGACAAGAAATCCGAATACAAAAATATAATCAGCATCTTAAGACTTAATAATTTTCCACTGAATACTATTACAAATTTGCTAAAACGAAACGATTTATTACTACCTAATTGTGAACCAATTAAAATAGCATGGATTGGTACAGCCGTTCTACCTTACCGCCATGACACAACAGATGAAGGGCAAAGAATTTGAAGAGTTCCCCGGATATATGACCAAGTTGCGCTTGTCGTATAACCCAAGACACTTCTATCGAATGGACCCCACTCTTACGAATGAGAAATCAGAAGGCAATAAAGGATGGAAGCGAAATTGTATTTGAGCGTATACAGAACTTTAATGGGATAGCAACGTCTAGGCTGACAAACTAGAGAGAGATGCTACCCACGGTGGTTCGAGTCGTGATCTGGTGAAGATGCGTGACCGCGCGCCTTCAACTAGTAGTGTCCGCTAAAACAAACATGGTCAGCATCAACGAGTTGATATGTACTGGGAAATAGACAGAACATAATAGACAGTTTACATCGATTTCCATCCATAACAATTGCTTGTTTATATTATTAGAAACTAATTATTTCGAGTAATTAACCTCTGTGGTGATGACAATGTTATCGGTCTTTGTCGACAATCACCCTTTCGGCATACGTATTTCATTTAAAATTCATGCACTCTACGTTGGTTAATGTAGCTAATGTAACGACAGGCCTCATCTTCATCAACTGTTAATTACCTAGGCAACTCTTCTTTTATATATGATTACCAAGGTTGACTTTGATAAATTAAGCATTGGATAAGTAGTTTATAAAATGAGTGATTATATATTCATAAAACTACAATAAGTAGAAATTAAAATTTCTGAAGTTTCGAGGCTTAGTGCAAGCCGCTTCTTTAGAGAAATGAATAACCGAATTGATTCAATGCAAGAATAAATAATACAATAGAACAAATCAGAATCAAAATAAGTTCGTACAATCAGAATGCGAGGTTGACCGTGTCATGTCAAGTCATTTGGGTCAAGGTGATTTGAAGTGAGACGTGTACGCATGCATATGTTAGTGTGATGTGAAAGGGAATTATGTGAATATGTGAGAATAAAATTGTATGTATGTTCACGTGAATGAAATTTGATGTACTTTAATTGTGATCGGTTGGATAGAAAGTCCATGTTTGGTGGATAGAAAGGCCTTGACTTTTGTTAAGTGCAGTTGGATTTAACTAAATGTGAAGTGCTTCAACTATTCGTCTTTCCTTATAATTGGAAAAACCTCTTTGAATAATCTGGATATTTTTAATATCGATTTTATGGTTGTGGTAGAGAGCATGTACTGCTATTGCTGATTTAAACTGCAATTTTCAATTCAACAGGATTATTAAGAGGTCGTTTAGTTTAGCTTTCATGTTTTTTGGCACGAGTTTTGATTTCTCGGGAAGACTCTCCAATATGGAAAGCATCACAATAAACACAACCTAGCCTGTAGACACAATTCTGTGTAGAGGTGAAAGGGATCGTGTCTTTTATGTTAACTAGTGCACCTCGAATAGTGTTGGTAGTCCTGTAGAATGTTTGAATTCCATGTTGTTTTAGAATTTGTAGCGGTAAATAATCCCCAAAATAAATAGTTGCATAGGCTCTCGACATTGATGCTGACCATGTTTGTTTTAGCGGACACTACTAGTTGAAGGCGCGCGGTCACGCATCTTCACCAGATCACGACTCGAACCACCGTGGGTAGCATCTCTCTCTAGTTTGTCAGCCTAGACGTTGCTATCCCATTAAAGTTCTGTATACGCTCAAATACAATTTCGCTTCCATCCTTTATTGCCTTCTGATTTCTCATTCGTAAGAGTGGGGTCCATTCGATAGAAGTGTCTTGGGTTATACGACAAGCGCAACTTGGTCATATATCCGGGGAACTCTTCAAATTCTTTGCCCTTCATCTGTTGTGTCATGGCGGTAAGGTAGAACGGCTGTACCAATCCATGCTATTTTAATTGGTTCACAATTAGGTAGTAATAAATCGTTTCGTTTTAGCAAATTTGTAATAGTATTCAGTGGAAAATTATTAAGTCTTAAGATGCTGATTATATTTTTGTATTCGGATTTCTTGTCATCTGATGTAATGAGTTTATTGGCTCTTCTGAATAAGTTTAGAGTTAGGGATACTTTTGCACTGAATAAATGTGCTGAATTGAAATCGATGTATCGATTTGAATGCGTGGGTTTGCGATAAATCCTCAAATTAACAGTTCTATTTAGATTTCTTTTGACTAGACAGTCTAAAAATGGTAACTCATTGTGTTCATCTTCACTTTCGAAAGTTAATTTGATATGCTGAGACAAGGTGTTAATTCGTTTTGAGAAAGATCTCATAAAAGTCTTTTTAATAATGACAAAAGTGTCATCTACATATCTGAGCCAGATTTGTGGTTTGATGACATTATTGAAATATAAGATTTAATGTGGGCCATGAAGAGGTTTGCTACAACTGGTGAAACGGAAGAGCCCATCGCCACTTCATTAGTTTGTTTGTAGAGAATCCCTTTGAAAGTGAAGAAAGCTAAATTTAAGCATAGTTTTAGGGATTTCATGACTAAACTAATGCTTAATGGACAACGGCTGGATAGTGTAAGATCATTTACTAGCAATCTAATAATATGTTCTAGACATATATCAATTGGAATACTTGTATATAAAGATACAACATCATAGCTTACCATTGTTTCAATATCTTCAACTATTAAATCCGCTATTCTTGATTTGAAATCATGTGTCTTTGACAACATTATGTAAATTTTGTTGTAGTGGTTTTAAAATTTTGCTTAGATATCTAGCAAGCACATACATTTGAGTGCTAGTAAAATCAACCATTGGTCTCAGTGGGACACCAGATTTATGAATGTTTGGTAAATCGTAGGAACGAGAAGTTGTACATGATTTAGGATATAAAGTAAACCATAGAGAAGTACCAATGAATAGTTTTGATTTTTTCAGAAGTTCCACGTCTCAAATTTCGCTTTATTTTATACTGTTGAATGATTTTTTGAAACAATCATTTGATATGGTCCTGTGGATAAATGCTCAAAGGCTTTTTCTTCATAATCTATTTTATTCATTATAACTGTGGTATTACCTTTATCCGCTTCAGTAATTATTATTGATTTATCCTTTTGTAATGAATATAAAGCTTTTAATTCTCCCTTTGACAAATTATAAGGAAGATGATTTTGCTTAGTCGAAATGTGGTGAGTTTTTGACGTAAAATATGAGCTTCTTTATCAAGTAACTTTTCTAGTAATGGCTCCAGAATTGATGCTATTTCTAACGCGGTGAGAGGTTTTCTGTGAATATTAAAGTTCGATTCGGTTACTGATTTCTCTAAAGAAGCGAATTGCATTAAGCAGCGGAACGTCATAAAATTTAATTTCTACTAATTGAAACTTTGCAAATATATATCACTCATTTTATAAAATCTTCTATTTGAAACCCTACGCCTAGGAACGTTTTTCTAAAAGTTCTAAGAGCTTCGATTTTCGTGGCCAATAATATGAAACCACATGAATGTACGGATTCCGTTAGTGAAATGTGAATACACATCAATCAAAATTTCAATATCGTATGCAGTACGATATCGAAACTCCACGAATAATCAAGCCTGTCAAATACTTGTATTCCGAATGTTCATACAAGATCAAAAGTTAATAAAGATGTGTACACTCTTATTTGCTTGTAAACAAAATAATCAGAACGGATTTTGTGTAAACCAATTTGTCATCATACCAGCTGAGGCACTGAAGTTAGATATAGGAGCAACTATAAACACGATCTATATTTTCTTCAGAAAGATTTGGGAGGAAGAATAAGTACCAGTAGACTGGAAAGTAGGGTACCCCATCGAAATACCAAAGAAAGATCTTAGCAAGTGTATAACCTCAGAGGCACTACTCTACTTTCAGTATCAGGAAAAGTCGTCAACAGGATGTTATTGAACCAAATGAAAGATCCAGTCGACCCTCAACTTCGAGATCAACATACCGAATTCCATAAAGATGGATCGTGTATTGACTAAATCGCGACTATACCGTTTATTGTTGGACAATCAATCGAGTGGAACTCATCACTTGACATCGATTTCTTCGATTGGTAGAAAGCATTCGACAGCGTGGATAAGATGACATTATGGGGTCTTTTTTAACATCATGGCGCACCCAAAAAGATATATTCATCATCACACAGGATTCTTCTGATGGACTACACTGTAAAATCGTTCATAAAGGTCAGCTCAAGGATTCATTCGAAGTAAAGACCGGTGTCAGACAAGGTTGCCTACTCTCGTTCTTCCTCTTCCTGCTGATGGTCGATTGGGTCATGAAAACTGCAGCATTTTGAGGCAAAACGCTAGACGACATCGATGCAACTAGATGACTTGGACTTCACCCATGACCCAGCTCTTCTATATCACACACAGTAACAAATGGAGGTGAAGACGGACAATGTAGCGGCAGCCTTGGTAGCAGTAGGCTTCAATATACACAAAGGGGAAAGCAAGATCCTTCGATACAAAACAACAAACACTAATCCAATTACACTTGACGGAGAATCTCTGGAAGATGTGGAAACTTTTACATACTTTAGCAGCGTCATCGATAAACAAGGAGAGTCGGATGCAGATGTGAAGGCGCGAATTGGCAAGGCAAGGACATCATTTTTACAGTTGAAAAACATCTGGAACTCAAACTAACTGCCAGCCATTAAAATCCGACTTTCTAATATAAATGTTAAGACACTTCTATTGTGTAGAGCTGCAACTTGAAGAACTACGAAAAGCATCATTCAAAAGATACAAGTATTTATAAACAACTGTTTTTTCGTAAGATACTTCGAATCCATTGGTCAGATACTATCAACAACAACTTTCCGTGGCAAAGAATAAATCAACATCCAGCTGAGGAAAAGATTAGGAAAAGATGCTAAAGGTGGATAGGACACACATTGAGAAAATCACTAAAATACGTCACAAGACAATCACTAACTTGGAATTCTGATGGTCAAAGAAAAAGAGGAAGACCCAAGAACACATGGTGTCAGTAATCGGTGACAGATAAGAAGAGAATAAATAGTACTTGGGAAGAACTGCAAAGGGAAGCCCAGGATAGAATTAGTCGGAGAGTGCTGGTCGGCGGCGAATGCTCCACATAATGTAACAGGCATTGATTGATTTTCTTATCAATAATTTTAAAAATTTTAGCATTCATATATTATTAATAGCCTATGCATGTGATCTATATCAACCAGTTCCTTAATTTTAATAATTCATAAAATTAGTTGGTTATCCTATATATTCTCAAGCTCTGTAATATTTTCTTTCGGATATATCTACAATAACAGTGGTTGTTTTTTCTAGGTAGAAAGATGTATAGTAAAGTTTAAGGATAGATTTCACTCTCCAATATTAGTGATACAAATTTCGTTTGAATCACTCTCCCTTCTAGTTAGTTTCCAATCTCGTTGATGTCAATTGATATGACTTATTAGTCAACTGACCGGAGTAATTATTTAATATAGATCGAATTAGCAACTATCACTCACTACTCAACCCATAATGTCATTAAAGTAGAGTGAAGTTTTTCGCACTTTCCTTGTTGGTTTGTTTCTTCCTATTGGTTGACCCAATAAGAAACCAGTATATTATAGAAATTCTGATATCACAAATTACTAATTGCATTCTGATAGCAATGAATAGTGATGGCTTGTCAAGGATACGACGCTTTGCATACTCTCTTTTCATACAAACTTGATATTTTCCTGAACCCTAATGGAAGATGTAAGTTGAATTCATGGTATTCGATATCCAGAATGTTTAATTAATAAATAGTCGAATTTAACGAAAGAAGAAAATAAATGTCATATATTATTCCATTATTTACAATCTTATACACAAATACGTACATTTTTGCATTTTGAACTGTTTGACTTTGTACAGTGAGAAAAATTTAGAAATCCACACCTTATAAAAATTACACTTCAGAGAATAACTACTTGTTACTAGAGGATACTAAAAATTTGACATTTAAAAGCAAACCAAATAAATGAATTAAACAGGGCAATATTCAAAACATGTGTATGATGTAATGAACAATATTCTAGATGTATAATCACCGATCACGCATGATTAAAAGGATATGTTAAATAGATTAGAGGCACCTAATTAGTTATTAAATAAACAAATTTCTCGAATAAACAACTATTTAGTAAACAAGAAAAGTCTATGTGGTCAAGATATTAAGAATAATAAAAATAATTATGGTAAAAGTTGTATAAATAACAATGTATACAATATTTGTAGAGGGCGGAATCCAGTTAATTTTTCACTGTTCTATTTGTCTAATAAGTTCCGTCGTTGGATTTCACTGCCTTTTGTACATACAATAATTGATTGATTGATTGATTGATTGATTAACGAGTTGATATGTACTGGGAAATAGACAGAACATAATAGACAGTTTACATTGACACACAAATGAAGTATAATTTAGAGCGAGCCAGCGAAAGACAGAAAAAAGGAAGATTTTGAAAAGCAAAATGTTTTGTGCTAGTTCGTGTGTTTGCAGTTGAACAACAGAAGGAAGCGTATATTATTTAACATGATATAGACGGTTTGTACACCCGTCGACAATTTCCAAATCACTTTTATTCTGTCGTGAATGAATGTTTCAGAAATTTCTATTCTCTTTGAAATAATCAATCAAATCCATGTAGTCTCGATGTATCCCATAGGGATGTAGGTGATACAACATATATTCATAAAGGTACATTTCTTCCGGTGTAATATAATGAAATGAGACAGCATAATCACTGCAACAATCAAACCCCTGATTTCAAGAGAAGAAGAAATATGATCAACATGGTCATAGTGATAATAAGAATCAGTGGGAAGAGACAATGTTACATCGATGAAATTCCTTAATGATAATAATAAAACTATTAATAATCGTAAGTTTTGTATTCAATATCATATTTAGTACAATATAAATTTACAGCATGCGGATCCATCACGAACACTTACGTCAATCAAACAAGATGACGAACAGATAATCTCATGACTATTCCTGTAAACAATTTTGTGTTACATGGATTTCTGTTATCTAGTGTCTGCATCGTGATACACTGCACTAATGTTCAAGATGTTACTGATCTACTCATTTCTTGTTTGAGCCGTCTAACAATTTCATAAATGTATACAGGATACATATATACTTAGTGGAGACAGTGTTATATTTCGAATCATTTCATCATCGTCGATGGCAACGTCATGTGTGATAATGTCACTGTAGGCAAAGAACATTTGTTGCTTTCAGTAATTAGAATGTCATGTTCAATTCCTGTATATTTAAACACCTTAACACAATGTTGAGTGAGTACTGATAATCATCATCAGGAAAATCCTTCCAGCAATTTCCGTCAGATTCTCACCAATCATACTTTCTTCGGTGCAGTCAACAAACATATATATTTATAGTCACTAAATACGACTCACTGTATCTATCCTATGATAATTATATTTTAGATACCAATCTGGATAACTTTTGGGATCTTTCGTAAGCATGTGTAATGGAGAGAAAGGATGGAAGCACTCACGTCCTTCTGCATCTAGACTATCGATTATTTTGACGTTGGTAGCTTCCGCACATGATCCTAGAATGGAAGCATACAAAATGTTGAGTAATTTGATAATTTTCGCGAAAATAATTGACAATTTTGACATATGCACTGATATTAATAAATATTTAGTGATTCACATCCTAGATTATGTCTTGAATAAAGTCACATGCGTTTACGTGTTGTTAATCTATATAAAGCGTATTCCGTGCGCTGGGGTAACAAATTATTACAGATGCTTGCATTATTCTCAGTCAATCTCACTACTATTAAAAGCATTTCAGTTTATCGCATTTTTCCACAACGAACTCGACTCAATCAATTACAAATATCCTTCAACGGTGTTTACTTAATTCCATTTATCGAAACAAATAATACAGCTCAGTCAAATTATAACTGATAACGTTGATTGAACCTGCCTCAATTGTCCACACTAAGTATCCGAACAGGAAAAGAACTTATGAAGGTACACAACAGTAATACAACTCACAATTTAAATGAAGATAACTTATGAATACCTCTGCGTTATTTGCAATCACATTAAAGTTGGTGAATGCTGCTACACAGTTGTTAACAACATTATATAATGGGATATGAAAGCCTAGGGTGTTCACAATATTAATGAACAAGCAACAGGAAGGTCCATTGTAGAAAACGTTATATGAGATAATTTACATGGTAAGCTACTACTAGATGACAACACGCAACTATACCGAATCGCTACCAGTAGTTGACAAAATTTAACTCGGAGTTATACTACTTCAAATATGAAGGTTGTATCGAGAAAAACAAGTAAATGAAGACAAATTAACAAAAGTAAAACTGAATATTGAGGACTCCAAAGAATAAATATATCTACATCGCAATGATCTATTCTACATCATGCCACTTTAGCCTTCTTTCAACAAATTATCTTCGTCATGATGACAACAGCCAAGTAGCCTGAATATCCCAAAACAGACTGCTCCGACAGTCAATTACATAATTCATAGATGCCGAGATGTTTTCTTTCGTCAGTCCTTACCACATTTTTTAACATTACTTCACGTTCTACCTATAAACAAGACTTAATGAGCCCATTTAATTTCATGAATGTGACTAATGATGACATCAGATAAACGCTCATCCATTACCGCATCTCATATTCAAAACATGTCGAGTTGCAGCACATCCTCTTTCAGTGTAACTCACATCCTCATATCGATTCTTATTGAAATCTGATTATTGTGAAGCGAACTGAGGGTGAAGATAAGTGTCTTACCGACAGTTAAATATTTACTACTTTAAAGTCACGCATTCCCATATTTCCAAGCACATTCTCTAAAGTATTCATTTTCTTTTTAACACACCTCCGTTTTAATAAAATAAGACATACTGCTTAAAGAAAATTTGTATCACGAACCAAATTAAACTGAGACAGTCAATGAAAGTCAGGAAGGGATTACTGAACAACTGTTGAGTCCTATTATGGGACTCTATATCAGTGAGCACCATTAAGTCCTCTTTGGAGAGGACATAAGATTGTCCAGCTCCTCTCAATCACTTTAACCTCTTTTCAAAACACTCTCCTGTCGTCGAGTTACCACCAACTCATAGCATCATCGTAATTGACAACTAGTCACATTGTTCCTCGCACTTGTCAGGTTGGATTACATGCATATTATCAAATGTTGGTGTTTCCATTACAACATGAAATTACTGTATATTTCACCTCGATCGCCTTTTTAATCATACAAATCAATATAATATACAATTACCAAGTTTTACATCTTCTGCCCACACATGCTTGTCACTTTGACAAATTGTATTATTCTCTAAGCCGTTAGCTATATTCAAAAGTGCAGCACGAGATAGTACATATCCTCCACCACCAGACATGTATCCTTGTTTGACGTATGGCTGTTTTGTAAAGAATCAGGAAAAAGGAGATCAACTAGTGATTTTGTCATCTACAATATACTGTTTGATTGAACTTACTAAATATAAAGACATTGACACAGTAGAATAACACAAAGAATGAACTGCACAAAGTGAATTGATGCAATGTACGTTGTCGATTGTACGGAGGGGTGATGGTGTAAATTGAACTATCAATCATTCAGTCACAAAGTATTGCAATGACATGTAACAAAGGGTACATTTTAGTTAAGAAAACGCACTAGTTAAATTTTGTTCATTTAAAAAAGTGTGTCTGCTTTGTGTGAATAATGCAACAGAAAATTATAGTTGAATCACCGGTGGATTGCATCCCGACGATTTCTGGTATTATCTAGAGTTACTGAGTTGCGTAAAAATTAGGACGATAGTAGGAGGGTATTGGTTGACCGATAGATGCCAGATGCATATAGTCGCCTTACGCTCTACTACTCAGTACCATATAAACTGTCCATCTCTCCGCATTTACCAACCAGTTTTAGACTTTGCAAGTAGCGTGCAACATATGAGTCACTGAGATAACACTGTGAAAACAGTCTCGATCTGTTGAAATTAATTTTTCAAGGTGGTGACACCAACTAGATCATTATTACCTCATCTTTGTACTATTCAAGCAGTGTTAACATCGAATGTAAGAAGTTTTTCTGACAAAATGATGTTTGAAATGTGACGTTGTCTGATCATCATCAATCCTGAGTGGATATGTTTCATGGGCATATGGTAAACTCGTTGTAACTGCCACGTTGTACAATTCACCTTTTCCACTTAATCACACTAGAATCACTCATTCACATTTCAAGGTGCATGAACATTACCATCATTTCAGATGCGTGGGAAAAGATAATGAATTATATCAGTATTAGAGAAATGCTTTGCGATCCGGAAGCGACAAGGCAATATCGATTCTGAAGTCAACTGATTAGGTTTGAATTAGATATAGCATGACAAACGCATTCACGTATTCGAGGTTAAAGTATCTTCTTCTAGTTAACAAACACCACTGTCATGTAATCTCTTCTCAACAGTCTTATAGAATGTCATCGACAGCGCAATTACAGAGCAATTCCAAAAAAGACAGCCCTACTTAATTCAACTGCCGAATTGGAAGGGCGACAGTTGATTAGGTGATCGTACTATAACTCTGAGGTGTTCAAGATGTAATTGAAATGTATAGGCCTGATCATGTTAACCAATAATCGACTACTTAAAATTTGTAATTATTAGACATCGAGTATTACTGAAATGCTCCTATGGTCAAATGTGATACTCTTCAATAAAATAAACGACCTGCTTATAAAAACAGTCCGACGAAGACTTTTTTCCTTACAGCTGAACTGTTTTTACTTTGATCGACGAAGCAGTGGGTTTCTTTAATTGTCTCAGAACTGTTCGTAACAAACTTAATCCATGGAGTGGATTGTTTCACATTTCAAAGAAATGTCACTTTACACATATATACATTATCGATTCTTTATAACTAGTCAATCCTTAATCAGTAAGTTATGTATTTGAATGTCTCTCTCTATAGACGTACATTGTAATTTGAAGAAACAAGATCATGCATCCCACAGATAGGATGCGCACGACCCATCATCTACTAACTAATAGTATGGAAAACAACATGGATTTATTATAACACGTATTTTCGAATATTTTCCACGTTATCGATGGAGGCGCTTATTGAATCTGACTCAGTATCTATATAACCATAGGTATCTGTTGAGTAAATCATAGTCATCATGATCTCGTCTAATCCCTATATACATACAATCACTATTATTTCACATGCTAACACGTTATATTTAGCTTTCTGATCATTGGTATCGACTTCAGATGTCTATTCCATTAAGGTTGTATTAATTGTGTTACTTCAGCCACCTCAAATTTGAATCAGTTGGTTGTACTATCTTAACAAACATAGATAAATCTATTCATCAAATGAAACATGTATTCAATATACTTATATAAATGAACAGCAAGGGAAAACATAATGACAGCTCACCTTAAATCGTCTACCCATAATAAACGGTTTATTAGGATTTTGTTTGTGTAGGAGCTTACGTAAGTTCTCTACAACCACATATGAATCATCATCTGCCTTCATAAAGTAATCATAATCATTAGCATAATGTTTTGCGATGTATTTTATTGCTCCTGCTGTTTTATTCCATAATAAATTACGACCTTCAGTATTGATGACAGCTGTAAATAACGAATTCAGATACACATGAGAGAAGTGAATGGAAACAATAAGCATATAAATTCAGAAGGGGATGAAATTCATTACATAGAAACTTTTATAAACTTCAAGTGGATGGATTTAGCATCTTCTTGAATTGCAAATTTAACTTTGAAATCACTCTAAGCAAGAACAAATCATCAAATAACATTGAGTGGATTGCTGTGTAACTTCCCAAGCGTCGTTTACACGAAGAAGTTATCAGTCACGTTTCAAAATGAACATCTAATAGAACTGTGTATAATTGATGGACATAATTAATTCGATAAAATTAATTGGGCAGAAGGATGAAACAATCATGCATTAGTATCCTTTTCTCTAACACTCATTTGACATTTGTCTATTTCTCTTCACAGCCATCAACCTATTTCTGTCCACAATCATGAAAACATACAACTAGAAAAACCATGTTAAGGTTCGGTGTCACAGTGTTACTTGCAGTGTTACCGAAGGTATATTGTGCATCACAAGATGCTGTTAGTATAACGTATCGAATGTTACTTAGGAAAACAAACATTAAAAACAGAATACACCAGCCTCTTTAGAAGACACAACGTAAGTCATGAGACGAGGCTAATAATAATAATAATAATAATAATAATAATAATAATAATAATAATAATAGCTTTGTTCAATACTGTAAATTTTGCTACAGTTAGGAATTTTCGGTTTCAGGTAAGCAATATTTCGCAAAATGTCTACTAAACATTCAATCAGTATATGGTGAACATTTTCAATCGCGATACGTTCACTGATAGTTCAGTTGCTACAATAACTCTTCGGTCCATCACATACCTGATGCATCCACTCTTGTTGGTTAGTCTAGCACTTTCATGGGATAGACGAGGAGAAAAGTATGCTAACAACTGCTACATTTTCACTTGAGTTTGCCAATATTCGGTGTAATGATAATTTGTAAAACGTTCAAAATTCCGGATGAGTACATACAAGTAGCATCCGTAATTTCTCTGTTCGAGCAAATCGTATTAATAAAAGGAAATTTGATAAAGAGTGACACAAACATTTGAGCAGGCAGCGTGTTGTTATTTGCTATCGTCTAAAAATAAACGATATCACAGACAATGAGATTTTCCAGCTGCTTGCAGTTGGTCGATTTTACCTTGTTGGAGGTAGTTGGAGGAAAATACTGGATTTGATTTTCGTGCTACTTGACACTCACTAATAAGGTGTGCTAGCAATGTTGAAGGGAATGAAGAACTATGGTGAATTCGACCCTCGTTTATCCAATCTCACAGCCTATAACCAGTACTTCTTAGCTGTTAGAGTCTCGATAATGTAAGACAACACTGAGTATGTTGTCTTTAGAAACTCACTAAAAGAATTCGTTAAAATTTAATATCTCATTGTTTAGTATTTTATTTAAATTATTTATGGGATAGTGTGGATTTAATTGTCATAATGCCGTGGTAACGTGTAGTTTGGAAATTTGATGCGCTCGAACCAGTAACAGAAAAGTTTTCACTGAAGTGATAGATGCGCACTGTTCCATAAAGTTCAGCAAACTAACAAGCAATGCCAAAACTTTCATCACTCTTAGTGTCAAACAGAATAAACTATGGTTTCCACTTATATAAGTCACTAAAACATGTAAGAATGGAAATAATAATAATAACAATAATAAATGACAGATGATTGGAAAGTTTCCAATCAACATAAAAACTTACCTATTGCAGGTAGACTTTCATCAACTTGGCTACTAATGAATAAGTACTTATTACATCGACCAGCCCATGTAGCTTTCACATGGACCGCTTTGGATTGATGATTTTTCGGCATTGTTAATATCCAACAGAATACACGTACTTGTTTAGTTAATGCATTAGCCAATGATGCTTCAGCTGTAAGTAGGAAATATTTTGCAGAAAAATGCAGATAGAGTAGATTTATATGATTCTTCTTCGCATTATTATTATTATTATTTTATTGTTGTCATTATTATTATCTACCTTGGAAGTTGAATATAATGGATTGGTCAATTGTTTAAGGTTATCTTATGCAATATTTCTTCTTGGGAAAAACACTAATTAATTCAATCTGGTTAATAACGAATCGTGTGCAGCAAATCAGTATTCAAGATGTGGTTCGGCATACTTATGAAATAACAAATCGTAGAATTTCACTATTTTGACGGATTCTATTTGACTACTTAACATAACTTATTATACATTTAAATACAAGTGGGTAAATTAGGTTAAATATCAGTTAGTTTATAGTTGACTGCTCTTCTGGTTATTTCATGACATATAGGTGGCACTTCGAAGATTCGTATGGCCAATGACCTGTGCCTATGACTACCTTACACTTTTATGGTCCATGTTACTCATCCATAGGATGAACAGAGTGAACTATCGCGTAGTATATTCGGCGTTTCGTAGCATACTTTCAGATGGTCAACTAAGCGTTTGTTAACCTACTCAACTTTTAATACATTCGGTTGAGTACATTGATTCTCATTTTACTTATTTAAGTTTAGACCGAGTAAAAAGTAAAACATATTCAATTAGTATACTTATTACTTCAGCTAATAAATGTTCACAAAATCATCGGTTGACCAACATTGTGTACTGAGGACTGCGACAAATCACCAACGATTGACTAAAGCGTAGAACGACGAGACAGCTGAACAATCTTGATTCTCAGGAACGTTCTCAACAATGAGAACGGGATGGCGACATTTGTTCACATATCCGCCACAATCGTAATCTAATGAATATTGTGACTTAACAAATATCGAGACGATCTGATCAGAATATATACATAGTAACAGTCACTAATCAATTGCAATGCAAAACGTTCACAACAGGAAGATAAAAATGCACACTTGTTGTACAAGTGTGGTTATCTTAACTCAGTGGCCCAGCGGGTGACGCAATGGAGGTTGAAGTAAATGAATTGATTTCAAGTCGAGAGGTGAACAACAACATATATGTAAGTACATATAAATGACAAGTCCTAAATACGACTGGACGTGCAACCCAGATCGTATTTGCCAGCCACAGTTTAACTTCACGAAAACTTAGATTCATGAATATTAAAGTAAAATGTAATATGTTCTGTCGGAATCAGAGGTGGATATTTGAATATAATAACAGAATTGAAAGCAATTAGTGAGATATTCCATGATGATATAGTTAACAACAATCGTTCACTACATTAAGTTCAAGTCAATACACTCACCTAAATGTTGTAATGCATGCCCATGTATTGAATCATTCGAAAGAACTGTAACGTTAAAAAGGAAACACGGTAGTAAGATTCATCGTCATCTTAAATGAGATCTGACCTACTCGACTGTTTATATGCAATGTCATTTGCTGTTAGTTTTGGTGATTTGGCTGCAAATAATGCTGTTGTATACAGATTATCCTCATACTGTGCATAGTAGAAGTGGACAATTAGTCCACCACCAAACATGCCTATTGTGTATATAAGTAGCATATGAAAGAACGGTGATAACTGCATAAAGGATCGTAAATTCTAAAAATAAAATAAGAGAGTAGCATCATGATATGAAGTATACATACTCGATTGATATACTGTTATGATAATTATCACTAAGATACGGCTGCTCAATAACGGTGTATCAAACATGTTATTAACTTTGTGTTTTTATGTTTCTATGCATAGATTTTAAATAATTTTGTAGTTTCTTTGATACTTTTAATTTTATACTGTATGCTTCCTGGTTTGATTGTTTAAAATTTAAATTAACAGTGTCTTACATAGTAATTCCCTTCTTTTTTTTGTAAAATTACTGGTATTTATTACTCAAATTTGTGATTAACATAATATTAGTTATCAGGATGTAGCATGTCGACATTTAATCATTTGACTACTACACCGAATTGATTCCTCCTAATTAGTTTAGTTTATCAGGAATCTATGCCATATTGTTAAAATCTATTAAATAATTTAAAGTTTACTTCATCACATCTGAATAAACTGTTTCATATACTACGAATATTGTCAAAATGTTCTAGTATTTACCGTTTAAACCCTTTTGAATTTTACCTATAAGAAATTCAGGCAATTATCACCAGCAAGTTCTACTGAATTGCTTCTGTAGCCTTTTAATAAGTGGATTATAGACAGTTTCATAACTGATACCTGATAGTTTTTCAGTGTTTTCTGGTTTTCTAATGATTCATCGTCTTTTATTTTTGTTATACTGTCATATATTCTATCCCATAATTTTCACTTATTAGCATAAAGCCATTCATGCAACCAATAATTATATTTTTGAATATGACTAATTCTGTGATTTATTCGAGGAATTTGTTCAGATTGCTTCATGAATCTTCAATACTGTGAAATCTCAATTCTTTGGATAAAGTATTTATCTAATGGTCTGTTAAATTCCAGTAGTTACCTAATTGTAAATGTTTTACAGATGTTTCATTAGATCGCTTACTATCAATAATATACAGTGAAGGTATTGTAAAACTATGAACATTTATAATATTCTGATGAATTCACTAATTAGCAGGACATGTAGTGAATAATTCATGAATGTACACTACCAGTCTTGTATTAGACATGTAAGAAATTTGATCAATTTAATTTTTCTCGTTTGGATGGATAGTTCAAGTCGGATGAACAATGCGTTTTTTTATTATCGAAATGGGAAATCCTTTAGCTACTCGGCTTTCTCTGTAGTTAGGAAAAGCTTTTTGAATGGTTCGGGTGTTATTTATGTTGATTTTGAGATTATTGTAAATGGTGTGTACTGTCATTGCTGATTTAACTTACAACTTTTCGAGCTCTACAGTATTACTGAGGCAAGGGGGGGTTGTTTTGTGTAGTTTTGATATTTTTTGGCACGAGTTATAATTTCTCGTGAAGACTTACTAATACAGTGCTTTTATCCTCATCATTATAGATTGAATGAAATTACATTTTTTTGTTTAATCTCTCTTTGTTGAAACTGGTTTGCTTTGGAAGACCCACT
The DNA here is from genome assembly GCA_025215515.1 of Schistosoma japonicum. Lineage (NCBI taxonomy): Eukaryota > Metazoa > Platyhelminthes > Trematoda > Strigeidida > Schistosomatidae > Schistosoma > Schistosoma japonicum. Next base: position 41,432,859 of record CM046064.1, on the reverse strand, counting down.
TAGAAATGAGCTCTGTATCAATGATGTATATATGTGGAAATCTGAAGTTTTATCAGTCGAAAAATTCTCAGCTAGAAATCGGGATAAATATAACAGCTTACCAAAGATATTGTTTTAATTTTATGTGAAATCGATGTTACTAATCATTATGAATCACATACTAAGGAGAACCTATCAAACGTCTGAGTTTACGAATGGACAGTGTAGATCCTATTTAAGTCAATGCTTTTTGTTTAAGTAAAGCCAGGTTGATAAAGATTGCAGTTTTTAGCTTGTAATTTTTGCAACATCAGAAATAAAGAGTAATTTAAATAAACAACATCGAATCTCTAAGTCGAAAATAATCTTTTATATTCCCTTGTATTTAAGATTAATCTCCAAACTGTTAAAAACCGAATAAAGTGAAGAAAGTCGATTATTTGTCAGAGAAATACTTTTAACATGTTGGATGATTTTAATAACTTTTCTTCTAAACATTTTTGTCACTTACAGAAAGTAACGCATTCTATATTCATTAGTTGCTCATCTCAACTTTTTACTATGTTAAGCACGATGTTGCATCCACTTTATATCAACCTGATCATTAGTGAGAACGTTTACATTTTTCGATAACTTTGAATGACACACATATTGGCGCTACGTAGGCTAATTGATTCGGTGCTTTACAGTCACCCATACAAGAGTATACAGCTTAAAGCACAGGTTTACGCTAATAAAGAAGACATTTTATGCAACCAATATAACCACTATAAGAAAAAAATGAACTAATAGATAAATTTGACAAAATGACGTCATTTATCCTTTTTATATTGCAGAATAAGTCGTGCATAGAAGAAGTCAGTTGGGAGCTTTGAAGAAATTGTCTTTCTAAAAGATGCTAAAAGTTTATTTCTTGAATTCTTTGTCGAAAATATTACACTAAATTCAACATTTATGAATAAATTCATTGTGATTACTAAATTTATTCTAAATTTTCTACATAACCAATAATGTGAATGAGCATGAATTGCTAATCTATTAAACAGTTGCTATGACAACTCATCGTTTTCAAGTTTCATTAAATAAAGAATTTAGAATTATTATTAATCAATAGTAAGCACCATAGTTACAGAACAATAAATTATGCTGCACTTATATATAACATGATTAATTTTCATGATAGAATTAAGCCAAAGTGTACTTTTAAAATGACCTTGAGCTAACTATAGTTTATGAGAAAATTGTATATGGTAAAGATAAGTCTATAGCTGTTGTCACAGATTGATGTCTGATGGATAAAATTGAGAACCGCAGAAAATCAACATTAATCAATCACCAATCTGTAATCAATGCAAACAAGAAAACCTAATACCTGTCTCTACTACACAATGTCAGTAAGTCTATATTATTATGAATAGATATGAATTAGGAAAAAATGTAGTGGATATACTAAATTTCCATAGCCAGTAAACTTTTTAAATTTATTTAGTTGTTATATGTATTAAAATTTGCAGAATTTACAACTTAAAAATTCATTCATATAATTTTGCAACACTTATTCAAGTGATCATTAATATTGGTATCAGGTTCCTTTTCAGTCTACTATGCATTACATCTACACTATCTGATAAACACCACCCATGAATATTCTAGTCTTTAGGATCACCTCAAAGTATATGTTTGCGCGATTTTACTATCACTGGACAGATGTCACTTCACTGATATTATACAGTGCCTCTGAGGTTATCACGAACTCTTCTGTCAACCAACACAGTACGAAATATATAATTTGTTTCAGAGAAACTTTTGATTTGCTAAAAAGTGATCCAATTCGAAATGGTTCTATCATAACAGCATGCATGACATCGATACATATAATTAACACTTCTCTTTTAGAATCCAGCTTCACGCATTTTACATCCAAAGCTATAAAAATTTGTCTTTCTAGGGAGTCGCTAAACTCGTAGGGAAGATATTACTATTTCAACTAAAAGCCTAAGAATACACTGTAGCACCTGTATTTCAATAATGCACTGTGACCTTGAAAGTAGCCTCTCAAATCTGATGACTTGAATACGTAGCGAAACGAACAAATGCGATACTTGAAATGGCTGCTCTGTGTTTAAGAATGTACCAATCATTGTCCGAATTTATTAACCATTATGAGTCAATACAGTATTCATGACTAAACAGTTTATAGGGAATAAACCAACTGTAGTACGAGAGATATAAATATTTTACATAGCAAACAAATAAATCAGTTTTGTAGTGACATTTCAATTCTTGAGCAACAGCGACAAGGAAACGCATCAGTGGGGCTAAAAAGACGGTAGGCCATCGTCGACTACAGTACAGAATAAAAACCAGCAAACACAGTACGCAATCGGTAGCAGAATGCTTTCTGTTAACCAATAAGAAACGTGTCATTGGCTTCAAGGTTGCTGCGACTTTGAACTAAAAATGCATACCATAGACATTAAATGATAATTAGGATTGATGTTTAGGCCAAAAATTAAGAATTTTAATTGAAATCTCAGTTTTAACTTGAATTTCTAAATGTTATTACTAATATTTGTTCATACGATAATTGTCGCTTCTAACCTTAAATCCCAATTATATTCTTGAACTACAGTTCATTAGCGCCATAGTACTGGGAAAAAAGTAATTCAAGGTAAGGCAACACGTAGAGAAGTGTTAGGCGAAACTTTATGTAAGGTCTGGAGAAACGTTGCGTGAAATGCTGTAACATTAAAACGTTGGGCAGTATTACCAAGTTCTGTGTTTTTCTTCACATTCTTCTTAATATTTTATATACTGTTTCCACAAACTTTATGTGATTTAGCGCTAACCTTTTGGCTAACTGGGTTAATTCTAATTTCAGCTTGACTAGGACATAAAGCTGGATTACCAGTGTTGATTCTGCTTATAGGAGCCTCTCAATTTATCAAACTATATTTTAATTATGTCGACAGATGGAGCTGTGCCTTAATGTTGTAATGAAGAATTTGACTATTCTTACAATAAAACCTATTATTACCCGGATACCTAACATGAAATCATATTTCTGACACTATAAGCGTAATTTTAGCTGAAATGCTCAATCGTCAGCCTTAATATTAATTGCAACTATGATATATTTCTTATCTTCAATTCAAATACTGGTTCAACCCTGGCTTCATATGCTCTTTTCTCATTGTTCAATAAAGAGATTTTCTGCAGTCATATAAGCTCGGTGCCTTCACGTTCCTATACTGTACTCACTTCACTCTAATTAACCTGCTACTACAATTTAGTCCAACGAATTCCTTTATTATGATTAATAACTTCTGTTAAATAATTTATGATATAACACTAATTAGACAGACTAAATGGAATGCAATAAATCTCTTAATTGAGACATCAGTTTTTTTACTCAAGATTTCATGTAATTTTGTTCGGTTGAAATTTTTACAGTTACACTTTACTGTTAAGTTTGAATGATTCATAGTAATAACACTGAGTATTTTCCCCCATCATATTTACCAATTAGTAAGCGGGCAGTCAACATTAACAATCTGTTATTAAAAAATAGTGAAGTAACACTTAAATAAACAAAACTAATTTAAGTTATCTGCACTCATCATAGATCAATGTGATTTGGGTACCAGCGACAATCAGAGAGTATTGAACAGCTGTCACGTCATGGTATAGGACTACTCAGCGGTGTACACAATACAAATTTCTACAGACTTCAATCCAGGGCCTTTAGGTTGAAGAGATTTTAACCTTCCGCATCACTAAGCTGACTGAAGTTTAATGGGAGAATTCCCACTTAGATCTGTTTGTGATATATCTCAACGATCAGTCGTTGACATTAGTGATAACCCTTTCACTCCTGAAAAGTTCGGATTCCATAATTTACCACTTCTCAGAACTTTAGAGACTTCCACTAGTTACCCACTAGTAAACTGATTAATGTAATTGAAATGAGGTGGTTTTGTGAATAAGGTGCTGAATCGAGGGTGCAGACTACTGAGGAGTCCCAAACTAAAAAAAAACAGCTATCTACTTCATCTTGCTTCTCACTAGTACCCAACTAACATCAATCTGAGACCAATAGACTTAGTACCTATCTCTAAAAAATCCCGTTAAGACTGATCTTACTTATTTTACAGATGCGTTAGCATTAATAGTTGGTATGGAATGAAATTGTTGTAGAATAATTTAGTATTTTATTCAATTTTACTTCCACTAGACGACGTAAGTTATAAACAGTTTAATATCACTTTCAAAGAATTTAAGCGCAAAATATAAGTACACAGTACAAGAACTAATCATCCAGTAAATGTTACTATCGCTGTCATGAATCTAAATGGATAAACGTGGCTTTTAACTTGATACTTTAATGCACGAGATTTCAACATACATCATTTAACATCATAAAAACACATGCTACATTAAACACTTTGCTTCCTTCATAGGTTTAAATGATGTTAGGACTACAATATCTGTAGAATGTGTAGATTTGTTTGAGTACCTCATTACACTTTTATATTCACCATTAGAAAGTTAATTAATTTTGATTAGTATATTATTTAAATACTATTGTCAGTTGCTCGTCATAAAGAAAGACTTGATTGTAACGAGGATGAAATCAAAGTTTTTTTATGAACTTATAATTGTAGAAATTAGGTGAGGTGGCTTGATTACGTGATTCGAAGAGAGATTTTCTAATCGAGACAGAAAAATGAACACATAAGATTGATAGTTAGGTCATATGATTTGATTAAAGGTTATTAAAACAGTCAGAATGAATTTAGTTGGGTACCAATGAAAATCAAAGAGCACTAAACAGATATTTTATCCTGATATGGGATTCTCAACAGTGCATACACTTGATTTCACCGAGGAAACGAACCATGCTAGGACGAAACAGCTGCCTAGTGTTCCTTGGTTTTCAGTTGTCCCCAACTAAGATCAGTATAAAACAAATACAAACAATAAAATTAAATATTAATCTCCACATTACCATTTTAAATCGGATCAAAGCTTGAACTTGATATAGAATAGAATGAATGTAATATGAATACACAACGAAACAGCAAAACACAAATAGGATTAAGAAACAAAATTAAGAACTTAATTGTGTTAATGAGTAAATGATTAAAAGATAGCAAAAATACTAATTACCCTTCTTGGTAATTATCATGGAAGCTGAATGTTCGCTAACGAATTTTTTAAACACAAACATTCTGATTGTGGTGGCTTCAGCAAATCTTCATAATTTAGAATTACTATGCTTAATAATTATTTCAGAAACAATGGCTGTATTGTGCAGTTATTTGTCTTTTGATAAGCAGATTCTTTGGGATGTGTTTAATAAAGGGCAATGAATTCAATGTATTCGGAAAATATCGTTTTTCTATTTGTATTTTATAGATGATTTACACCATGGATTGGTATCAATTGTATTATTATTAAAAATCGAGTAGTAGTGGATATCTGTCTCGTCATAGTTTGAGAATCCTAAATTTTAAGCACTCACTGTGTCACTAACAATAAAACCCGTGACAATTAAGCTTCACTGCTAGCACATTGCTTTTGGATTATTCTTTTGGAATCTAGTAGCTCATGTTCTCAAACGTAGCTCGTGTATAATATATTACAGATGACAGTTTTCATACAAACATTCAAAAGAACGATTATTTAATCTTCGCTTTGTTGTTTACATCTATCGTACCTACAGTCTGATAATGTGTAAACCTTACTGGTGTGTCCGGAAACAGTAATCTGGTGTCACCAAGTTTTAAGACCAATGTCGATCCACTATGGAAACTCCAAAACCAAAATATAATAGGTTCTGTGTAATGAACTGAGCACGTGAAACGGATTTACTAATGTCATTGTCTAATACTTGTCAATCTATTCTCCTTTTATCTCAGACACATATATGCACCTGTTATGAGATATTTAAAGCCTAGACAAGTATCATGAAACTGTCATATATTAGTTAGGTGATACGATTACTATTACAGAGATACTATCATTATTAACCATTTTATTGAACTGTCTGGAAGTGGAATGTTTGGGTACTCAACGTTTACAAATCACATTAGATATACCTTCATTGTTACGCTTAAAGGTATCCCTTTCTTCGGTCGGTGTTTGCTATATTTATATATTTAAACAGTTAACATCATAACTCAGCTAGTCTACATACAGTACAGAGGATTCCGAGTAAACCCCCATGCATATACATGAGATAACAAAGCTAATAAATATTCCATTAACTTTTCTTAGAAAATACATTAACTGATAATGGAACAAGTGTTTCAGTGAGTAGTTTTTTCTAGGTTCAACTTGGGCGTTGTGTATTTGCATCAGTCGGTGAACTGCATTAAATGAGTTAATGAAAGAGTTAATCTGATCTTGTGTAATTAATTAGTTGTATAAATTAGGATCAACAATATTCATATCAATTTATGATATTTACCCCATCAAACTTAAAAAAAAGATACTTCGATAAATTTTTGCACTAATATTTGTTGAAAAAAATTTTGTATGTAAACAAATAAACTTACAATTAAAGACTTCTTTTTCAGAGTAGGTATTGTTGACTTATAATCTAACACAAAGGTAAGCTGTATTTGTAATTACTTAATTCACTAGAAAACAAGTCACTACTGCATGTTATAATACATAAACACCTATATATCTGTGATTTCACTTAAGAATGATTGGTTACCGTAATGATTTTGTTGGTGAAATTGGTACTGTGCTTACCATATTATTATAGATTAGATCAATTTGTATGTCACTAATGACTGAGAAATTTATCTTCATTCTTAGCATAGATTTTAATTAATTAATTAATTTAAATAAGCCTTTAACAGCAACAACAATAACTACTACTACGACTACTAGTATAAGATATTTTGTGAAAAATATCCAATCAGAATACATTCTAGACCATGAACTAAACTAAAAAAAAAATAGAATATTCCAGTGAAAGGCTATGAGAAGCGTAGCTCAAAATCGTAAGGTCATAGCTAGTATTGACATACAATACCCGTTGATGTTCACTAATTAACGAGGTATGATAATGTGTACAATTAGCTACAATCTCATTGGTTCAAACAAAATGAGTTCACTATGATGAGTAATGGTCCTGATATCACTCCGCAGTGGGATCTAAGTTACAGATAACTCAAATATCCATTACTAGTATGAAACAGATTTTCAGTAGTGTTGGAACGGCTACCAGAAACCTTAACAAAGCCATCAGAACCCTTGAAAGGGCAGGAGACATTCCATCCACTCACTAATCGACAGAACCTTCAAGAATCTCGGCGTGGCGCGTTTCGGTTGGGTAATAGTTGAAACTTTTTAGTTCGGATTAGATGCATTATAATACTGATGTCGATGTTTCAGAAACTATAAATATATGAATATTTTGTACAAAACTGACTCTCTATCTTTCTGGAATAAAGTATCCTGTCTACTCGCCTTCTGTCTTCTGAATTTGCGACTAGAAGGGTTCAAGGCTTTCGGATGCTAAAGTTGTCTGCAGCTAGTCCAGCTATCAAGCACGAGTCATAACAAGTAGTTTTCCGCTGTCAGTGGTTATCTAGCTTAATTCAGTCCGTAATGTAAGCTAATTGCAGATTTTAATAATTCAATTAACTATAAAAGTTCAGATATTTTAAATAATTTTTAAATGATTCTGTTATAATCTATCAAAAATGCATATATACATCCAATATGTGCTCTAAAAGTCCCAGAATTGATGAGTGCTGACCGCCGACTGCTTGCCATTCTTATCACTGGTAACTGCAATACAATTCTACTACTACTATATTTTAATTCTCACTGCGTTACTACGTGAATGAGATTTCTGATTCTAAGTGCTAATTAGAGCATCATATTTGGCGCCGAAATCAGGATCACGTAGTGGTTTAACTGATCTACGATAATACTACAATTCCAATTTCATTCACAAGGTGGTTAATCTGGATCAAGTGGTCGGTTTTACTTCTACATTTCGAGTGACATCCATGATATATTTAAAGGGTTGTTTTGTTATTCAAATAGTACAATTTGCGTTGGTAGTGTCATTTGAAATTCATAATTCATCCAGTTCAAAATTAGTGAATTCTGCTATACATTAGACGTTTCTGCTGAAACAATACAGAACTAGTCATTTTACATTAAATATTCTTGTTTTCGCTATTTTTTCAACTAATTACAGAGCAAAAGATAACCAGTACTGCTGTTCATTTTCTCCGCACTGACCTTACTAATTGTGATCGGTTGTATTGATTTTTTAGTTTGCTAATTACTCGAAGTATTACAAGGTCATTGTTATAACTATACATACAAAGTTGGGACAAAACAGAATCAAGTCTTCTTAGTGATGTGTTCGTGTCTTCCTGATTCGGGTTTGGATGAGTAGTCAGCTGTCGAATAGCTGGTCACCGGTTGCAATTATCGTTTTCGGCAATCAAGTCAGCAAGTTACAGTTGCAGTTAGTGCTCCCGTATATAACGTGGGCGTTGCGTCATATCAATTAGCAACGAGTGATGGCGACAATGGATCCTATCAAGATATAGATGTTATTGGATAAACAACTTGAACTAATAAAGCTAATCACTAGCTCGGAATATAGTCCTGAAACGTTCTCGACTGTTCCTTTTCCAAACTCTACACTCTCAGTTGGTGGAATTATTAATAGTATCGCTGAATTTAATTATGATTTAGGAGCTAAAATTACTTTTGACATATGGTTTCAAAATTATAAAGATCTGTTTATGTATGATTAAGCTTTACAAGATGATGCGTGAAAAGTTCGCCTACTACTCAGAAAGCTCGATACAGAAGAATTTGACAAGTACTGCAGCTTAACTTCGCCTTTTAATCCACGTGATAGAACATTTCCTGAAACCTGCACAACTCTCAGTCAACACTTTAGTGACAATTCTTCTCTGTTTAATACTAAATATCGTTGCTTAAAGTTAAAAATAAATAAGACAGACGATTTCTTAACGCATAATGATATTATAAACAGAGAATGTCAGCTTTTTAAATTAAAAGACCTGTCAGAGGACCAATTTAACTTCTTAATCCTCATGTGCAGCCTACAGTGAGAAAAAATTATTGATATTCGCACGCAATTGTTGCATTGTCTTAATCAAGAACGCACATTATCTTTAAATGACATTGCCTCAAAATATCAACTTCTGACCAACTTAAAGCACGATACTACACTTGTCCAATCTGGTGGTCATACTGAAATTGAAGTTCATACAGTTCGTCGAAAACCATGTTCTCATCAAATCACTCCAGCAACTACCTCTTCAACCTATTGTGACAAACCAGCTGATAAGAAGAAAATTATTCACCCATCCAGATACTGGAATTGTGGCGCACTGCATTTTGCCATGTTCTGTCCGATTAAGAACTGTCGCTGCAAAAAATACAACATGCAGGAACATAGAAAAACTTCTTTCAGGCAAAACGACACGCACTCGGTTACGTTCTAGAATTAGACTCCATTCATTCAGTAAGCTGGCTAAGTCACTTTCAGTATTCACCTGTAATCACGTTAACCAGAGACCAGTCAGGAATTGTTTCCGTTCAAATAAATGGTCATGCAGTAAGCCTTCAACTTGGCATAGCCTTTGTTATCGTCATTGTTTTTCAAAACATCGATTAACATTCGAAAACCTGTACTATGCTCTAAAGAACAGCCCGCCATAAGCGCAACATGCAATCGCCTGGAGATCGTTGGCGAAATTGTATACTCAGTGACATTCAATCATATAACCATGCATGAAGTATGTTATGGGGTTATCAATAATCTTTACTTGTTTGGTTTAGATTGGTTTGCTGATCTGAAACTAGGTGATGTTCCACTGAGAAGCGTATATCACCATATACTAAATATGAAAGACGAAAAAGATTTCACACAGATTCTAAACGAATTCGATAAAGTTTTTACAAAAGGTTTCGGATGTCAAATCACAGTGAAAGCATCTTTTCGTTTGGTACCGAATGCTTCTTTAGTCTTCCGTCTCAAAAGACCAGTCCCATATACTTTGCTACCAGAAGTTGGCGCGAAACTTTAACGCTTAGAAAAACAAGGTTTTTTTTATACCAATATCGTTCTTGGCTTGGGCAGCCCCAAAAGTAATTATAAAGAAACCCAACGGTACGCTACACATCTGCGTCGACTTTTCAACCGGTTTGAATGGTGCTCCAGAGCAACATCACTATCCTCTTCCGACTCTGGACGATTTATTCACCATTCTAAATGGTGGCAGTTGTTTTGTCAAACTAGATCTAGCAGATGCCTATATGCAAGTTGACGTTGAACCAGTATGATGTGAATTACTCACACTAAACACGCATCGGGGACTTTTTCAGTACACGAGACTACCGTTTGGATTTTAAGCCGCACAAGTAGTTTTTCAACAATTAATAGATACGATTTTAACTGGCATCATCGGAGTGGCCGTGTAATAAGTTGGCATACTCGTTGTCGCAGAATCACCAAACGAAGTGTACGATTGACTTACGACTGTGTAGAAACGAATCCATGACCATGGATTTTGCCTACGCTCCGAATAATATCAATTCTACCTTACGTTTGTGAAGTACTTAGGATTTATATTCAATAAGTCAGGTCGCCGTTCAGATTCTGAAGGCAGCATTGAAGACATTAGAGAAATGCCTGAAACCTACGATGTACCCACTCTGCTATTCCTACTAGGACTTATTAGTTACTACTCAGCATTCTCACCATCCTTTAATGTAAAGGGAGCACCACTGAACCATTTACTGAGGAAAAATGCTAAATAAAACTTGACAAAGTATTGTCAAACAACTTTCAATGGCTTGAAAAAGCTTCTTGACGTATGATTCAAAAATGTCGATGATTCTTGCCGCGGATGCATCGACATTTGATGTAAGGGTATTTATCTGAAAAAATTTTCAAATAGGAGGGGGAAAGCTATAATCCGTGCATCTAGGACGCTCACACCTACTGAAATGCATAATGACCAAATAGAGAAGGAGGCTTTAGCGATCATTTTTGCAGTACGGCGCTTACCTGAGATGGCGTATGGACGACATTTTACCCTACTAACTAATAAGAAATGATTGCTAACGGTTTTTTAATCAGTCTGGAATAACAGAGCACTCTTCAAACTGATGAGTGTAGGATCCAAACTGAAGCAGTTTTGATTGAAGAATAACTGTCGAGGTTGGTTTGAATTCGCGTACTCTTGCCCAGTTGTAATTCGAAACAAATAGTTGGGTAGGGAAGAGTTATTTAACCAAAATTTATCCCAGAAGTTTGTTATGACGCGAGAAAAATTGGGGGGTTAGTGGGGTTGGATGGCCGAGTGCAAATGACTGGTGCCTAGTTGGTTATTGCGCGTCTGCCCTGTGCCCACTTAGTCCCAAGCCGAAATAGAGGAATGCAAGCCAATAGGTCAGCCAGACAGAACCGAATCTATATTTCAAGCATTCTTTTATATATACATAAAGTCAGACCACACAACAAACCAATTAGAAAATTTAACATGAATTCAGAACGACTGGAGTAGTGGTAGGGAATAGGAACAACTTGTACACAACTAATTGACTGTAGTCCATAACAACAGACAATATAATAGCAGTAATTATGCTAAATGGGAGGATAGGGCAAGCGGAGCGCAACAATAATAGAAACAAAATGTTTACATTACAGAAAGTTCGAATAAATGAAATAATGTTCGCAAACACAGTTCTGAAAGTTTGTTACGCTTCTTTGTATTCCGGCATAACAAAGTTGGAATAAACAATTCAATCTCAAGGAAAAAACGACAACGTTCTCTTCTTTCGGGATAGATCACGTATTGTCTGTCCAGCAAGTAAGATCTAAATTTGTCACAAAAACGATAGTTTAATTTCCGGAATTGTGCTTCAACCCACAATTAGAAAATGCACAAATCCAGTCAAACAAAACGATGCAATCAAGTGGAGGAACGGATCAATATGGCAGCCGCTTAAGCCAAAATGCCCGGTAAAACAAAGTAAATGAAGTTCCTAAGAATAATAGAAATCCAGCATAAACCCAAGAAAAAACATATATTACAATGATAATGAATTGCAACTAGCTCATTAAAAGTTAGATGGGTCATTAAAATGTACCGCTAAACAGATCAAGGGACAAAGATGTACTTTTAAACGCGAAACAACGAATTACAGTAGGAAAATGTTACTTGGAAGAATTTTCACACGAAACCATTAAAGAAGATCTTAAAATTATAACGTTGGGCACCAACTTTGCTCGGATATAACTTCAATATACAGTGTAAGAAGAGTTTGTATTCTAGTCAGACAAGTGTCTTGATTTGACTTACATGCACACTTATAAGCACTTATCCTTCTACCAGTAAAGAGTCAGTGATCGCCGCCGTCTGTACAAGAAATTGTGCTGAATAAAGTTTCATTGATGCTGTGACAGCACTCTCCTATTACCGCCCAGGAAGTTGCTGAATTTACAAAAAAGACAGAATGATTCAACGAGCGATTTTTTATATGCAGCACAAATGGCTATATTCCTTAGATGAAGAACTAAGACAGCCATATTAACGTTAATAGGCTCTGTTCACAGCCAAATGGTGCCTTGTGTTTGGGAAACGAATGGTGATACCACATGAGTTACGTAGAGCAGTACTCAAGCAATTTCATGCTGGACACCTTGAAACAACTCAAATGAAATCAGTGGCGTGAGGCTACTCATATTCGCTAAAGGTAGATGCCCAAATCGATGACTTAATGAGGAAGTGTGATAGCTGCCAGTGAGCACCGAAGAATCCACCGAAGGCTGGACCAATAAGCTGGTCAGACTTCGAAAGACCATGGAGCAGAGCACATCTGGATTCAGCCGGACCCGTATTAAGAATCTATTACTTGATGCCAGCAGATGGATCCTCAAAATAGCCAGAGATTCATCCTTGCAGTCCCCCCAACTACGCAGGAAACTATGGAAATGATGACAAAGATATTCACGTGCTATGGGTTTCCAGATATACTTGTCACGGATATGGGGTCCAAATTTATGTCACACTTTTTCAGTGACTTCTGCCGATAAAACCCCACCAATCATTTTCGCGCTCTGCTGCACCATTTACAATCAAATGGACAAGTAGAGTGGTTTGTAGATATCTTCAAAAGACTCTTTCGAAATGGTCATAAGGTTCGACGCCCTCGGAGCTGAAAAGGAAAGGAGTGGCGCATTTGTTTAATTCACGCGCAAGTAACCCTACAACTACCAGGAATTGAACGTCGATCTGTCACGCCAATCTTTCGAAATTCGACTTCTGTGCAGAACAACCAAGCCTCATATATTGTCTGCCCATAAAGGGCTTTGCTGAAATTATTTTAGGCGTGAGGGTTTTAATCCTAGTTAGTTCTGGCATGTGATCAGTCGTCACTAAAGTACCACTATACGCAAACACAAAAGTACATTGAAAAATATGCCAAAAAAAGTAATTATGCCGAAAGTACTCTGTTAAAGGCTTTAAACAGGAACGAACTCACAGTTATGATCGCGCTCAGATCACATCGGGTTCACCAATGAAGTGCATTCAGTAAATGACCAACTTACGCTTGTTGTATAATAAGAGCAACTTCCAACAATTGAATCCACTTGTATGAATAAGAATAAATCAGAAGGTAATGAAGGATGTAGGAGAAGTTATATTTGATCGTAAGTAGAGCGTCAATGGGATACTAACATCTAGACTGGCTAACCAAAGAGAGAAATGCTTCCTACGTAGGATTTCGTCTTGGTCTGGTGGTGATGCGTGACCGAGAGCCTTTATTTAGTCGTGTCCAATAAAACAAACATGGTTAGCATCAGTGTTGAAAACCTATGCAATTATTTATTCTGGGGACTGTTTACCGAGACAAGAGAACGGAACAAAGCAATCGTGAGCAAAAGCCCTAGTAATATCACTCACATTCGAAATCAAAATTGGCGGATGTGTCATTCAAGTCTTGGGAAACATCAAGACCTGAGCTGACATAAATCAATTACTTCAAAATAGCTCGTTCAAAAGACATTGAATATTGGAATTAAACTAAATTCCAGTATCCTTAAAACCACTTTGATTTAACTTCATTTTAAAGGCAATCTCTTTTTAGTGAAGCCTTATCCTTAACACTTCGCGTTTTAATTTCACGATGTAACATTCACAATCAATTAGTTGACTGTTCTGAAGCATGTAATTACTAAAATATTGGATATTGTTTGCACCCCCCTTAACGAATCCTTGGCGGGTGGCTTGATTTCGTTGTTTGCCTGCGTATGTAAAAAATATTAAAACATGAAGTAGTTTGCTGACTTGTTTATTTGCAACATCTTAATAATACAATAACCTTATAAGGATGTCAGCATCAAAAGCATAAGGAACTGGACATTTTTTCTTCTGAAACAAACTGTTTATACCAATTTTTTATACTTGGACTCAGCTAATTTGAATCTTTTATGTAGTTCCTCATTTGACTTACTTACACGTTGATTTGTATACATTTTTTTATTATTCATGATTGTGACCGTATTGCCGTATGTTTAAAATTAGATTCAATTTCTTGGGTCCTTTTTTCAGGCTCTGTTTTTTGACAGTAGTATAAGATATTTTGCATAAAATCCAAAAGAAAATATCAGCATCGCCTTCGAAGTTTTCAGCATGCGTCTCTCTGTTATTAAGTTATAATTTAATGTGTTTCGTGAGTCACAATCCATAACCAAGAATTAATATATAATGAAGCTATTTTTGTCGAAAATTCACAATTTCTTCTACTATCATCGTTTCATCCATAGGTTTAGGTGAATAGTTCTGGTTACACAGCGATATTTACACAGGCATGTTGTAGAAATGTCACGAATAACATAAATTAGTTCTAAACATTATATTATATCACATTTCTCACCCGAAGTCACGTTTTACAGTCGTTTTCATGGTGGAGGCATAACCAAAGGGGTCCTTTCTCACTAGGCGTACTAGAACATATCCTTCATCTTAGTCCCAAATACTAGTGCAAATGTTTACTCTTATGCCTGGCCTTTATGCTTACTTTGTTTGCTGAAACCTGTTTATTTAAAGCTAAATAATTTTCCTGACACTTAATCCTAATCTTAAATAAAATTTCTATTCTCGACGTTAGTGTTGATCCTTATTACAAATCCTTTCCCTAACTATAGTTTATATTCTAACCGCAAACCTAATTATAACTTCGTTGCAACCCTTTTATGCTAAATAGAGCTAGGGATATATGTATATCTGTTCTACTACCACCAATAAAGCTCTCTTGCTAACCACTTCTTGATACTAAGTAAACCAAACCATTATGCTTACAGATCTTGCTAATTTTCTCTTTTTTCATATTACACATGGCCGTTGCAATTTTACTGAGTTATCGGATTTGGGATGATTAAGTAGCTGGATCCTAGTTGAACTCGCTATGTGCTCTACATGCACTAGCAGGATCAGATTAGGTGACAATAAAATACTTTTATTCTTTGTACTGTTTAAGCGATAGTATCCTGCATACGAGTTTCTGTGATACCATATGTCAACAGCATGAAATTATAGTGATTCAACAAGTGAGGCCTTCTGACTGATTTGACATAATGTCTGCACACTGAACGCTTCAAAATTAAGCTCCAAACACAATCCCATTAAACCTAAGATAGCACTTTGTGACCGCGGATTATTAGCGCTGGTGGCACATGTGGGAGAAGTCGAAAACAGGAGATGTGTAAAAATCGAAGAGATATTAGGAAATGGAAGAGGAATTTGATTGCAAACAACATGATCTCAAGTGTTGTTAAAGTATGAGGACGGTTATCACTTCCCTTCAGCCTTCACTGTTAAAGGGTTTCTTTTCCTGAGGAACCTGAGAAGAAAGTTGGAATAGGAGTGGTTTTAATGATTCGGAAGTGTAATCATAGTACTCAAGAGTCAGCTGTATGAAGCTAGTCACGCACAACCTTTATATAAGTAGTTTTGGATGTGTTCACTACATACTCATAAAGGCGTTATCACTGGAGACTGAAATCTTGTGTAAGTTGTAGTGTTAATTTGAGGGTTGACGTTTCTTAACCACGTCGTTTCATTATAGTAGAACAATATTGCTGCAGTAGTGGTTGTGTGAAGGAAACGCCTTACTACTATCACACCTTTTGTGCAGTTGACAGAAAGACCTCTCTCTGGACTTGAGTTTGCTACTTTATTTACTACTACTTATCAATAGACCTTGCTGGGATAGTAAGGTCTAAAATAACGAATGTTTTAACCAATATAGCTTGACTGGGTCACCAAGTTAAATAAACCTGACCTGGGTTGTTGTCAGTATTATTATTTTACTGACGTATAATGTTGTTTGGTTGATTATTTTCGTTAATTGTAATCCTAAAAGTCCCTAGTTTCGTCTTGTATGTCGTTCTTAGTTCACGCTTGTTGTTCACTGTCACCACTATATGCCTCGTTCTGTTTTTCTCTCTCTTCAGATTCTGATTTATTGAACTACTAACGTCAGTTTTACAGATTTTTTGACACTTACGTATCAATAACGTCTTTATTAGCTAATAACTAATTATTACAGACTGGGTGTCATATTTTTTTCTCATCAATAACCTGACTTGTATAGATTAGTGTTAAATTGAAGCGACCTTTAAACATGAGTTGTGAAAAGCAACTTAACTCAATCTGCAATCCCAACCTGTCTGGTTTGACGTTAAATTTATCTCAAGCATCAATACCAACTGGCCCAACACTTCTTCCTCAATTTAGTTTTCCTTATGTAACCGGAGAATTATCGTCTTTCGTAGGAGAAAATCCGGTAAACTCAAAGGGGTTCGTACCAGGAAATGATAAAAAATCTCGTGACTGTGAATTGGGTTCTACAGAGAGTGCAGATATGCTAGATGTCTTATCGCCCATAGCCTTCTCTGTAAGTTTGTTTTACTTATTAATTTATAAATATTACTGTTTCCATTATTTGAATTAACAGTAGCTTCAACATTGGTTATAATCTAGTGAGATCCGTGTAAACTCTTATCCTTTACTTTCTACAAATCTCAATGAGCAAAGACTTATATAATTCGATTTTGCACAGACCTCTGGGTGTTGAAGATGTACTAAAACTTTGTGTTTTTGGTCTCATCAAACTTTTATAATTGCTCAGAGTAGTCCTCCCTCTTAAGACATAGTCACACTAGTGTAATTAACGTGCATTTGAGCTCTCATTGTTTTTATTTACTATTTACTGCTATTTTGAAAGCTTAAATCTGAATTTTCTACAGACTGCACAACTAATGATAAGCGTTTCAGCTTGAATTCATGTTTTCAGTATTTCTATTCATTCGTTAGGAGAAAGTGATATGCTGCAGGAGGAATTTTCCTAGTATGAATAATTTCAAGAATGTCACTCTCCGAAGTAACTATCTTTCGAGTTTGGGGAACTAATTAGTGTGATCAGTTATCATATAGCATATGTAACTAAAAAATAGTGTACATAAAGCGTTGTTTGCACTTGTGCTGATTTTATCGCATGTATCTCACTAATTTTTACTGTTGTGGGTTATATGGTGTTCGTAAATAGAAAATAGTCAGATAGGCTAGATTGTACTACCTGTGATGTAATTGATGTGTTTTTTTTAACTGATTACCTAGGTTAAGTGTCCAATCCCTAAATTCACGGTTCATAGGATCTCACGGTCTGCTGTGCTGATACACTAACGTAATAAATACTTTATTTTCAAGCCATTTGTATGTACTACTCCTGCAAGTTTCTAGGAATGTAGCTCGCACAAGATGGTAGAATAATTTGATTACTTTTAGTAGACTCCAGATGTAACGTTAATATTTCTTCCTGGTCACAAAAAGGAGTCAAGTAATACTATTAAAGTACTCGATTCGTTAAAATGAATAACCTATCAAATATTTCGGCATTCATATTTAGTCTCATATTTGCATATAAGTATGTATAGCCACACATTTACCATTTAACTTTACTATTGGGATGAATGTCGCACTTTTTGCCATAAAAATGTACCTCATTACTCACTTGCTATTTCGTCATCAGGGATGTTAACTGGGATTTCATCCATTCAGTCTTCTGATTATGCTTTTAGATGTTGACTATGATGTGGAACTGTATGAAAGTACTGGAAAGATAGCTTGTACTAGAGCTTCATGTATTTAAATACCATTTAAATATCAGTTAATTTTGAGCGTTAACTAGTTTGTATCTGAATGCTAAATATAAGCTCTTTTAAACCACATATTTTATTTGAAGTCCAAATCAATTAGTTCTACAACAATCAAATCAAATCAACGGCCTCGCTATGTTTTACCACCAGATATAAACACTTTTACACCTAATACTCTAGCCAAGCTAGCAACCAGCTACAACAATATACCTTCGAATTCTTCACTCAATTCATTTCCCACAACCTTTGAACCAAACCAGTTATCTTCATCATTATCAAGTAGTTTACAAAATGAAATCCAAACTTCTCAATCTCCCACACTCTTAGAAACAACAGGTCAATATTCACATCACGTCCACACAAACAATCCAATTTTAACAAAGTCGCCACCTATGCAAAGAAGTGAGCTTATTTTTCATAATCTGATTTATAATGTAACTCATTCACCATTTTATCTATTTAATTTTGAACTTCAATACCAGGATTAACGACACTGCTTAGCTGCTCACATCATAGTGCTTGAAACGGTGTTCGAACTTTGTGCATGCTAGTTAGGATATTTAGAAATAATCTTACTGAACGCTCGTAAACTTGTTATAATAATATATAAATAAATATGCTTCATACAAGTGTCTTTAGTTGATATGTTACCAAGGGTATCATTCTGAGAGTGCATACTTATTTCAAAACAAAAATGTTTCTAAAATTCTTGATATTCTTTATCGATCGTTTACATAACTAATTTTTTTCGCTTGGAAATTTGACAGCAACGTATTCGGTAAGTTTCTTGAATACATAGGACTACTAAATGCTTCGGTCAAAATTTAAATTTAGAATAATCAGATATTCTGGTTGGTCAAATCATCTATGTTCAGCGGAAATTTAATAGTTTTATTATTACGCGCTATCACATGTTCTCCGTTCAAATTGATTTTTACATCACGTGTTAATTTTCTATTTTTATCTTTTCAATATATTAACAGCTGTCACCTGCATTTATATACTGATAACTCCTCTGGAAGTGATTAAAATATGTTATACAATTACTTAAATCCATTTGCATGTAATATAGTGTTTTATTTCTAAGTGGGGATTCTAGTATATTCTCCAAACATACTGAAATAGTGGATGTTTTTATTGTGTTATGATTAATATGAACTTCTGTCGAACACAGTTATCTGGTGTGAATGCATCTGTGCAACCGTGATTTATTCTAAATTATATCGTCCGTCGTCTCCAACCATTGGTAGCGATTATTGTGCCGCTCCAAACCAGGTGGATCAGCCAGCAATTATCAACCCTGTCAGCTGATGTCACTTCTAGAATTAACCACTTCTGGCTTCCTTCCAACTCCTACGCCAGCCAAAAGTTACCCATTAACACAGGTAGTGATTATGGATACGTAATGCATATTCCAGCCACTTCAGTTGGTGGGCATTCACGACTTCATCAATCGACATGTCATTTCCCCTTTATACCCTGCATTCAACCCCGGCATTGTACATCTAAAGATTTTACAATACGCGACCACTTTTTTGAAGTTGTCAGTGATCAGGTACTAGTAACCTACGAATGTCTTCTACTTCTAATGTCCACATTTTACAAGCATAATGCTTGCAAAAGGCAAACCATTTCGCAGTATACCCGTTCGTTGAATGGCCGACATACTACATTATCCTTTTGGCATTTTTCTAGATTTTCTTATTCCAGTGTGAAAATGATCTGTAGTTTGGTAGGGGTTCTTAGATTTTGGAACATATATATGTTTATATATGTTATTAAATTACCTGCTTATTAATATACTTGTGAAGGAATCAACATAGTCCATAAGTAAGAATATTTTGTTTTGGTAATGTATTTTTGTATGCCACTTGTGTAATTTAGGAAAGTTAATGCATTGCTTTCTGACCACGTCGCAAGTTCTAACCCCGCTACACCTATTCCGGCCAGGGACACGGGATAGTATCACTATTCCTCGCATAGTGCCGCCAAGTATATATATATATATATATATATATATATATATATACCTCCATGAACAGTTACGGAATGTAGGAATTATCTGTCCATTAGTTCTGCCAATGGCGTCTTCTTGATAACAGCATCTATGATAAGTTATATTCAGTTTTCCTTATTATGGTACCATTCAACAGTCAACTCTCAGAGCTTTACATTGTAACAGTATCCACTATTCTATGTAACCCAAACCTTGGTAATCCTTGGACGTGATTTCGATCTAGTAATTACTGAATGAAAATTTTCGATATTCCGTACAGGTGTTTAAAAAAAAAGATAATTCATAATATGTATGCTTTAGGGTGAGTTATTAATCATTAATTAATATTCGGTAACATTGAAACTTACAGTAGATATTCACTTGTCATCTGGCTATTTCTATTAGCGTTTAGTAAATTGCAATGTGAAATTTCTTTTCAATGGAACGAATTCCGAAGGAAATATATTGTATGACTGACCGTCCTAATCCTGATCTTACTGATCAGAGAAACTTAGATTAATGAATATTCCACTTAATATTATTAGTAATTCACTATGCTCACCACCGGATAATTTAATTACAATTCAATTTATATCCTAAATCATGTAAAAGTTCACGTTTCTATGGTTTATGAATCCCATATCCCACTGAAACCTACGAACATTGCATACTCTCTCTCTAGGTATCAAGGCAACTTATTGGAATTATTAAGACAAAATTTATATAGTATTGTCCAATATACATACGATTTCAAATCGGAAATATTGTATATAATGATGAAGGTGAACGAAGTAATGGTAGATTATGAAATTACGTGTTTGCCTAGTAGTATTCCAAATGATTTTTGTAGAAACTTTATTAATGGTAATGATAATAATCGTAAATTACCTAGTTCATTACCGTTAAACGTTAGTTTAATCATAAAATATAGGAAATCGTGTTTGAATTCAATTTTATTCATTTTTAATGCAATTATATACAAACCAGCTAACGGAGTATTACTGAAATCACCCATACCTTCATTTGTAGGAAACTTATTTATAGATTATTTAAAATCACATTTTTACTCATACTTTCAGATCACGGATTTAGTCCAGATTTATAGATGACACTTATTATTATTGAAAAGATGTTCTTTGAGAAAATTTTAAAGGCTGTCAAACAGTCATCTTAAATCAACTTTACTTTCGAAAGTGAAGACGACTAAAATGGGTTACCTTTCTTAGATTATCTAGTAAAAAGGAATTTGAATAAGACTATAATTCAATTCAATAATTGTACTACATTAAGATCCTACTACATTTTTTTTCTAAACAACCCACTACATTAAATAGACCTTACTGCCTATCCAACACGAACTGTCTGTTTGAACAAGCAATTAAACTGGGTCAAACTGCAGATTTTTTAATACACATGATATTTTTATTTCCTTATATTACATTTCATACCCATTCAGAGTCTACAAACACGCTCAAATATCTCTCGCTTTGAATTAACTTTACACGATCAGACGGGCTTTCTGATTGTACTGTATGTTTCGACATGTTCCTGTGTATTGATTAAACCTAAACGTTAATTTGATTTGCCATATGAATAGAATATATTTGTTAATAATCTCAGCGGATGAAATTAATGAAAAATTCCAACATTTCGCTCGGCAAACAGGTCCGAGCTTCTTCAGGGAAATAACCAAAATCAAAAATTATCGAATATAAATGTAAATAAGAGGTCAAATTGATTACGAGTATCCAATTGCATACCCTGTATGCAATTGGATACTCGTCTTACATACACTCGGCGCCCAAGTTTTGTAAATATTTTCGTTCATTTTTGGACGAAGATACCTATAAAAGTTAATTTGATTTAACTAATTATTCTTTAACGAAGTAACTTACACTAAGTCATAAAATGTCATAAATTTCAGTTTATATTCTTTGAAATACTACAAATAATTTATTCATTTCGTTAAGCAACCAATACGGTGCTCAATTTATTCGAAGTTACCAAGTCAAACCTTGATAATGATGATGTATAGACCATCAAGTAAGTAATTTTGGAATAGGGAGCAGTATTGGAGGAAAAGTTATTAAATTAGTGTGTAAGATTGTGGTTCATCACTAACTATGGCTTTGGCCTGTTTGATGTATCCCCAACCATCTGCTGTCTAGACTCGTGGTGATGCACATATGTGCATCTGTCCAAATTTTCACATAACAGCATCAAATTAACAAAATTAATACCACTACAAGGTTAAGTAATGAAGAATAAAACATTGTATATGAAGGAATAATAAAACTCTAGATGTAGAGTAACATTATGACCGATTCTGAGCCATGTCACTCATTGTCTCCAAACACCAATCGCAATTGTCACGCGGACCTCAACCAGATAGTATTCATCTGTCAATACGGCTAAGACTAACAGTAAGCATCTTTGTGGACTGATATCGCATTTTGGTTTCGCCATCCCTTCTTTCTTTCCATCGTACGTTGAGGCTGGCAGTATTTCGACATACTTAATACGTGACCCGATCATCTCAATCGATGGAGACTCATAATTTCATCTTCTAATTTACCGTTTCTGTCTAGTTTTACCTTACTAACCTTAGTATTGCCTGCTTAGTTGTTCCAGGACTTGCGAGCGGTCCTTCGAAGACACATTATCAAATATCAGCCTATGGGTTTCTTATGACCTATGTTCCACAACTATAGATTGATACAGAACAAGTCTCTGCGCAATATGCTTGTCCTCCAATAACCATGAAAACTCGTCGCTTATGCAAAAGATGACAAGAATTGATAAAACCGAAAAAATTCTGCGAATTTAAATCCTAACTTTCTCAACTGCATCGGTCCACCATACTGTTCACTGTTAGTCTGGGTTGTGTTGATAGATGAAAACTACCTGGTTAAGGTCCGCGTGACAATCGCGATTGGTGTTTGGAGACAATGAGTGGCATAGTTTAGAATCGGTCACATTAGCGCACGTTCATTCACTTTTTGTGTCTTGAGTTGTATAATTCTATACACTATTTCATTCCCTATTGTTGAACCTTATAGTGGTATTATTCTTGTCGGTTTGATCTTGTCATGCCAATGTAGTATTGGAACTGCAGGTAACACAAGTTTGTTCCAGATTTTACGTTATTTGGAGTTATTGTCGTCAACAGTGTCCGGTGATATCAAATGATGTTACTCGGAATCTGTCTCATTGACAAAGATGCACTGACTTTTTGTTTTATTCTGGATCCTGAGCTTTAAAATTATTTTGTATCTTCCTACAAATTTACTCTGTTCTCGAGTTTATCTTTCTACGTCTAATCATTTTGTGACCTCTAATGTTAGCCCCAGTTCTTCCGTTTAGTTGGGATCTTGTTGCCGTGGTAAGTTTTGGCTACTGGGACCTGTGCACATATTTTTAACATTCTACTTTCTTTATATCTGGCCGTCTGATTGACTAACCATGACAATAGTCAGCAGAATGTCTATCCGTCAACAAAATTAGTACTTAACACTCTAATCCCAACTTGAAAATTGCTATTTTATTTGCTGATTTGTTATTTAGATGGAGTAGTGTTTCACGTGTTTTCAGATAAGACGAACATATTCTGGAGCTACAGCCGAATTTAAAAGCCCTACTTATAATCATATTAGCCATTGTTAGGCTCCATGAAGTAGCTTTTGGACGTTCTTAGAAATTATTAGACTTTACTCACGATTTCTTGTTCGTTGAATGAAATTTCTGTTTACACTGTTGACAGACTGCAATTTATAGCGATGATATTACTGTACTGCGACCTCAAAACCAAATGCCGATCAACAATTATTGTCGATTAGGTTGAAGATTCCTCATGGTTGATTGGAGGTCAGCATCCTAAACCAAAAGATATAATCATTACTTCATTAGCAGTTGGCTCAGAAGTCAGTTGTGCAGTATCAAATTTTATCCTAACTCATCAGTTTATGTAAGAGAAGCAAGTTGATGGATACACCAGGTAGCCCGAAATTTTAATACTGCAACACTGGAATGCCAGTTCCATAGTAAGAAAGTTGTTGCACCTATTTAATTTTCTTGTTTTTCCTGTTACAATAATTAGGGATAATGGAAGATAGTTTACGCTTTCCATGTCCGCTGAATTTCGTTAGTAAAGCGGAGTCAGTCATATCCGATCACGACCGTTCCAGCCTCAACTAGATAGATGTGTCGAATATTTTGTTGATGTGTTCACAAACACTTCAAAAACCCAACCGGGAGTGGACCGCAGAAGAGATATTCGAATGGTTCTTGTCCATCTATGGGACTATACCGAACCCACGTGTGGTATATGGAGTAACTAAATACGGTCGCTTTTAGTTTTTGCATATTCAGCTGGAGATAAACAATTCTCGTTGAAATACATACTTTCATTTCTTCCTATGGATAGCTATTAAAGTACTTTTGATGCATTCATGCATAATGCAACAATTATAACTTACTTTGCTTCACTAAACCTACCAGCAGAAATTCAAAGTTTTCCAATGAATATTTAATACATTTAAGGGGTTGTTGTGGAGATAGTTAATTTATTAATGCTGATATCACGAATTGATCTTAACCAGACAACCATTGATCACCTGGAAGCACTGGACAGCTGTTTCGTCCTAGTATGGGACTCCTCAGCAGTGCGCATCCACGACCCTGGTGGGGATCGAACCCAGGACCCTCTGGCTCCGCGACGAGCGCTTAACCACTGGACCACTGAGCCGGCTCCTAATGGTTGATATTTCTAATTCAGTCAATTCGTGTTACGTTTGCGCGACCTCATCCATTGTCATCGGTGAGTTACTGTCTCACACCCGACACGATTGAACTCCACCGGTCACGTCTTCACACTAGAACTCCAGGAATTACCTCAAGGAGCTAGTCACTAGTGAGCTGACAATTAGTTACATTTAAGGGGTTGTTGTGGAGATAGTTAATTTATTAATGCTGATATCACGAATTGATCTGAACCAGACAACCATTGATCACCTGGAAGCACTGGACAGCTGTTTCGTCCTAGTATGGGACTCCTCAGCAGTGCGCATCCACGACCCTGGTGGGGATCGAACCCAGGACCCTCTGGCTCCGCGACGAGCGCTTAACCACTGGACCACTGAGCCGGCTCCTAATGGTTGATATTTCTAATTCAGTCAATTCGTGTTACGTTTGCGCGACCTCATCCATTGTCATCGGTGAGTTACTGTCTCACACCCGACACGATTGAACTCCACCGGTCACGTCTTCACACTAGAACTCCAGGAATTACCTCAAGGAGCTAGTCACTAGTGAGCTGACAATTAGTTACATTTAAGGGGTTGTTGTGGAGATAGTTAATTTATTAATGCTGATATCTCGACAGTAACTCACCGATGACAATGGATGAGGTCGCGCAAACGTAACACGAATATTTAATAGTTACATTAAATCATAATTATAGAACTAACCCATGTGTTAGTGTGTCTTTAGCTTAGTTCTCAAATAAAGAAAAAACGGCAGAACCATAAAGTATTGGGGCATATAATTGCGATTACTCACATTTCACTCGATATAATTTGTAAAACAAGCGTTAGTTTATCATCGTATTATCATTAATGACTAACACTCCTAATGTAAATTGCTCCGTGAGGACTGGTCGGCGTCAGTACCTCAACTAACGATAGGGAGTAAAGTAGTTGACGCACAACCGTCGTAACAGATTGTTGGAGACTAAGTGACACGTATCAGAATCTGTCATAGTCTACAAGTGCATTCACCCTTTGTGTTTTGTTAGACTGCGAGCTTAAATTTTTTTGTACTTTTCATTCTAGGAACTAATTCTTTCTCCGTGTATCGTATTTTGTATATCCACATTTTATTCTCACTTCCAATAATTCAACTACTATTTCTAATAATTTGATGTTTATTTTGGTGTGCTAATAAAGTAACAGTTTGAACCGATGTAGGTGTATACCTGGCTCTATATTGTACACGACTGACAATGCTGTGAACCTGTTACTTATATAATCAACTGTTTGTTTGTGATTTAGATTATTGCCAATGATATTGTTTTGTTGTCGTACTATATCGCAAGTCAGTTAAAGGCGGATGTAAACCATTAGGTTCTGATATAGTTTTGCTTTTTTCATGAAATGTGTGTGCTGTACTCCAACGTGTTTATGGTCATGGATGCATACTACTGAGAAGTTGCCATTACAAAACAACTATCGCATGCTGCTCCGCTATAATTAATATCAGTTGATAAAGAAAATTATTTTCAAATTATAAAAATCAGCACAAAACATTTCAGTAACTACTTTAATAGCATAAGCATTCTTAATTTCTTTTTCTTAATGGATAGATTTGTCAGCAAACAACTATCATCCAGTTAAAGCCTATTGGTTTTATTCTACAACTGTTAAAAATATATTCGTTTGGTGGCCATTTTCACGTCATGATTCCCATCAAATTGAAATGGAATTTTTGCAATCCTATTATACACAGTCTACATCAAAAGACTTACTATCTTCTGCATTAGATAAGAAATCAACAGTTGAAACTAACGAAATTGTTGTTCAAGTTGATGGGGGTCGTTACGATGTTTATCTAACTAAAAGGGAAAGACGATCAGTCTATTGGGACGAATCACCAGGTGAAGTTAGACGAGCCACATGGTTTTATAAGTAAGTAATTATTATTCCACTAATTTAAATGTCATTCGTCACACCTCCACCCATACCATTGTGAAAGATTAACGATAACAACGTTTGCTACTCATGAGTAGTATGTTGTTTATAACAAAAACATTAAGGGTTGGGGTTAATTCAATCATATTTCACTAGTCGATGCATTTTTGTAAATCGAGTGATGGCAAAACAGTTAGGAATAATGTTGTTAAGCTTTATTCTTGGTGTAGTAAAAGATAACTTTGTTGTTCACGGTTTTCGAGCTGCTAATATGAATAGATACAGATGAGAATGATGGTGCTACACTGTGATACTATTTAGACAAGTGTTATCTCTTAGTGAGACCAAATTATTGCTGCAAAACCCCTTGAAAAAATCGATATGAGAAGACAAAACAGGAATAATATGTTTTGTTGTCTAGTACAGTAACATATTTATAAAGATAACGTTAGACAGACATAAACATGATCATAATCCGTTCGAAGTAAATGTGAGTGAGATATACCGATACTGAAATTATGACCTTACTATTGTGCTTACTTCTTGTTCATCATCCCAGTCGACTAAATATATAGCGTTGATGTGTGCAAACGGGTTGATGATGCTATGAATCTTAAGTAGCCGAGTTCATCGGGACATATTTTGCATATCTCTGAACACAACCTCTGACGTTAAACTAACAAAAGACGAAGATATATCTATATTCTCATATTCTTGTCATTTTAATATTTTTGGTCATTCTGTCTTGGTTATATTATTTCTAGTTACAGCGTTTAATTTCGGTTACTTCTTATTTCTCTTCATCATTACATTGTTTGAGGGTTGCTTGGTGATTACAATACTATAGTCATTCTTGTTTCTAAAGAGTTTCTACTTCTCAGTCTGTTGATGAAGGGTAAATACGTTTGCTAATTGAAAATATTTATTACTTAAATACTATTAAAGCTGGCTAAGATATACAAACCTCCTGGCTGGTGCCTACATTTAGCGATGTTCTTTGACTAATTTTTATTCTGTGACAGGTTTAGGCAGTAGATCTTAAACTTTGCTATTTTAAATTTAGTTTGGCCAACCAGGTAGGATTATTGATATTTGTGAAGTTCTTACTGTCACCAGAATACAATTCAAACCAATACAATCAAATCATTGCGTGCTAATTGTTCATAATTTCAACTAATCAGTGCTTGTGGTACTGAAATATTCTGATGTGCATTCTCTTTAAAATATATTGTTTCTTAATATTTTTTAGTTAATGTTAGTCCATGGGGAAAATTGAATTTAAGCTGAACAATCTTTACTAATTGGGTATACTATTATTGTCGCATGTGGTATTATTTGTAACTTTTACGGCACCATTACGGCTACTTCTCTATGATTCAATCAGTAGACTCTGTTTTACTTGAGTAAAGAGAGAGCACTGTGACCTAATTATTCCGCATAATAAATTTCCCATTCTTTAGTTTTTTTAATAATCCTATCACTTAATACCGCTTCATAATTTCAGACCACAAGGCGAATCACGTGTATTACCTTTTTCTGAACGGACATGTGACTTACTGGAAGCTCAATACAAATCTAGTGTAGAACAAGGTCAGTGGGGTAAACGCTTTGATTTACCGTCAGAGGACAAACGTGGCGGCAGTGATGTATTTATCTTTTATAGTCCGGAAGTAAGTTGGTGGTTAATAATATGAATATTCAAAAGATTCTCTTGGTTTGTATATTTATAATTGTTTTGGTTTTAAAAATGAAGTTAAAAAATTATATGCTTAAAATTAAGCTACCGGCTTGTGGTTTGATTACTAGTTGCACAAAACTGGCCCTCAAAACCACCAGCCTCTTATTCAGAAGACTGAAGAAAAGAATAAAATCTTTACTCCGAGCGAATATCAAGTATTATAAAAAATCTCATGGGTATTAATAGTTTTAAGTCGACTAGAAATTATAGTTCATCCAGTCTATAATCGAAACTTTAGTAATTGACCAATGAAATAATGCTGTGAATGGCTGAAAATTCTACTGAATAATCATTTGTTTGAATATTTTGCTAACTTGTTTATACGTAAATGGAATCTTAAAATTCCCAATGTCCTGTCTTTTTTTCTCTTATTGAAATATTTTCACTAACGGTAATGCTACTGTACTTTAGCCGTCAGCTTGTATGGAATGATTATTGGTCATATATGCTGGTTAGTTAGATCATAGAGTTCGAAATTAAAGTCAGCCAAAAAAATTAACCAAGCAACTCAGAGTGACATTTGCTGGTAGCAAGGATGTCTCTTATACGAATACTAT
This sequence comes from Schistosoma japonicum, assembly GCA_025215515.1. NCBI lineage: Eukaryota > Metazoa > Platyhelminthes > Trematoda > Strigeidida > Schistosomatidae > Schistosoma > Schistosoma japonicum. The sequence goes on along the minus strand of CM046064.1, from coordinate 41,403,662 downwards.
ATTTTTGACGAATGAGTATGCAGACACTGTATTGTTATGTATCTTCCAATTAGTCCACGGTTTCGCGAATATTTTCAACTACTCTAATCGTTCCATCCCATCGGCTGTATTGAAAAATTCAAAGTGGATTAATTGCAATTACATCACGTTTATCATTTCTAATTTCCGTAGGTGAACAATTTTCACGGGTTTATAAATTATTGAAATGCAAATAAGAAGCATTTCGTTAAATCAATCAAGGCAGTTTAGGAGTTAACAATGATAGTGAAACAGACGAATAGAGTAAACTGTTATAATAAGTAGAATATGCAAATTGATAGTAATCGCGATTATAAGGACGTTTGTGCTTGACACTTTGTTTGTCATTTTTTAGTCGACCATCGGTGTTTACTCAAACGAAGAATAAATTACCTGAATTCGCCTCTTACATATGCATATAATAATTCAGCTGCTATTGTGAAAAAAACTACATAAAGGTAACACCAGGAGACAACTTAGTCAACAAACGAATGAATATCTTTCAGAATTGTTTGGTATAAGTCAGACAAAGAGTGACACAACTCAGTTTTTTTCTTATTTGGTAGATAGAGGCCATGTGCTTGTGAAAACCAAATCATTTAAAGTAATACATCGTGTGCCATCACGATTCCCTAATGGGGTACGAATTCGTTTAATACACATAGCATAAGCTATAGGCATTCCAACCAATAACCGTAACCTATACGTTCAGTAGAAAATTGTAACACACGTATCTTTTCCTTGGTTAACTAAAACTTAAAGAATTACTTCGTAAATTCTGCACATTTCTGATTGTTTTTTTTTCACTTTCTTTTCATACATTGTCTTCTACCCACACGATCTGGGCTGTTTATTCATACACTTCCTATTGCGTGGTCTTTACCATTATTTTTATTTTTATCAAAATTTTTCTAAAGTTTTGGTCTACTTCCTGTACTTATTCAAGTTGTTTTTGTCATTCTTATCGTTATTAGTACAGCCGTCCTCTTCCTATCGATTTGAACTTTGCACTCATTATCATCACTGACTCGTAAATTGTCTTGATTAGTTTAACAACATTCTCCGCATTTCCACTTAGATTTTATTGTATATTCGAGGGTAAACTCTTATAGAGATCTAATCGACGTAACACTACTGTTGTTCAAATTAAAGTTATCATTGAATATTTCGGGTATTAAATTAATCCGATATTCAGTACCTGTACTGTGAATGTGATTTAAATAAAAGTAACTTTTTTCTATTAATTTCGTACATGGCATCAATATCAGAGCATCAACATTCCGAACCCATCAAATTATTGTAGAACTAATCGGTATCTTCAGTAGGTCTACGTCCAATAGAACAAATTATTGTTGTTGATTCTATAATTTCCTTCTAAACTAGTAACATACAAGAATAGGTTTGTTAATTGTGTTTGATAAGCAGTGGTGAAGTAAAATTATAGTACACTACACTCTTCACCCAATTTATATGCTCAAAATCCCCCAAGTGAAATTATGTACTCTTTCACTTGTTCCTAATCTCCGATATTTCGCTTGTTTTGGTGGTCTACCTCGAATATTTGTCTACGATGATATTTTATGTCGCATGTTGGAAACATCCTAAGGGAACATTCGCTTCGGTAGTGCGGGATTGATTAAATCCACCCTAATGAAACAGCAGTTCTCGAAACAAGTAGTGGCTCTAACATGTAGATTTTCAATTTATACCTCTAATAATTGTTGTCATAGCTTAATGAATTGCATTCGTGATGGAGATGGACATTACTGAGAACTATATCCTTTTATACATGTACCACTTCTGTATGAATGAAGGCTAGACATTCACGTTTTATTGAAGTCCTGGAAAAAGTAATTCACGTTAATTTCTCGTTAGAATAATTAATATTTATTGCTTTATGTATATCTTATTACGATGAAAACCAATCACATTCATCTTTCAAATTATCAGTGTTATTGGACTACAGTGTCACGGTTGTATGTCCAAGTGTGGAATAGGTTCTACTTAAAGGTGAAGTGGAGGGGGAGGCGTGTTATCATTTAGATAAGCTCGTAGATAGTCATAAGAGAAATAGTATTCTCATGTTATTATTTGACGAATTTCCTGCTTAATGGAGTTAAAAACAAGAATAATTGGACACATAATATGTTGTCGCAAATGTCTAGACATTAAACTGGTTATCTAACTCAGACCGATTCGTGATATCGAATTCTGTAGTCGTCCTGCTAGTGAACCATCAGTCAACATGCTGGGATTTTATTCGCACCAAACATTCAAACTAATCCGTTAGAAGTTAGCTTTCCTATTAGGGAAAATTTACAGTATCTTCACATTGTCAATTATTTTATACCATCAAATAACTGTGTATTTGTGTTTTGTTATAATAATCAACTTTACAATCTTCATGAATTCCACTGTTGAGAGAGTGAACAATAATCAGTAAAAGTCTTAGGAATGTGCTCTCCAACTTTCTTATTCTGTAAAATACACTTATTTAAGGTACCTTTTTGTTCTCACTTCTTCTATGAAAACTTCATTCTGATTAAATTCGTCCGATTTTCTACCTTTTCATCCCATTTATTTTAACTTTGAGTCTATGATTCAATATTTGGCCTGGCCATATGATTTAACCTCAACTAACCGTGAAAATGTTGTTGCTGGTACATCATCACCATTTATTGAGTTAGATTCAAGTCAGTTATCTCAAGAAATGTCTTTGACTGGTCAATTATTTGAAGGACGTGTATGTTACATACAACGTGGTTTAAATGAACAATTAATGGAACAGATTGACGAAGGCGATTATCAACCAGTTGATCAATTGTTTTTCATTGTACATGGTATTGGTTCAATATATAATTTAAAAGGACAAGGTTTAATCGATTGTGTAAATGACATGAGGTAAGTAATATGTTTGGATGTATGTACTTCAAAAGTTATTTGAGACTGCTATCGCTTGCGGTTTGGTTAGTGTTGCATATGTATACTACCTCTGCCGTACAATTGCCTCTTTGCTGTTATTCGATTTATAACTCATATATAAAAAATCTGACCAATCCATTGTTATAATAATCAGTCACTCTTGTACAACCTAGAACCTGAGACACAACATCAAGGTAGTAGTAAAAACGATGCGAGTATTATTTGAGAAAAAAGAATTAACTCATGGAAGAAAGGTGTATAAAATTTCCAAGCTTGAGATTTAAATAAATACCTAGTATGATTGCACTTTTATTATTGTAACCATTTCTGAGCCATATCACAGTGTCTCCAACTATTGGTTACTGCGATTACGGGAACTCCAACGAAATAGTCTGCATCTGTCAATATGGCACAGATGAACATTTAACGATGTAATGGTCTGATACCACGTTTTTGTTTGCTTTTCTCCAGGTTTCTCGCATACTAGATTGTGTCAATCATTATTCCACGTAGAGATCAGAGGTATTCAAAAGGTTTGGGGTCTTTTTCTAGTGCTCTGGATCTGCTCTTAGCGTTGGATACTTAATAGTTTCAACAAACCCAAGCAGTTTTTCGAAAACATTGATCGAGCACTAGTAACTTATGAATACCATCTACTTTGGAAGGCCACATTTCACACTCGTATAATAAGACAGCTTACTGTTGGGCAGTATCCTCGCGATTTTATTGACAGATGAAGAAAAGGTGGCAAAAGTTAAATGTGCCATTTTTGATTCCACACCTGGATTTCGTCAAACACCGACATGCGAGAGCTTATTAAGCTTTCAATCAAAGTAAAGTTGTTGACGCACACCAGTCCTGAAGTTACATTTTGCATTTAGAGGGATGAAGCACATCCCGAACGTGCTTCTTTTGTTACTCAGTACATTTAAGAGAGTGCAATATTGTCCATCTCTTCATTGAATAGGACTATATCGTCTCCATATTCTACGTTGATAAGTGGTATGATTATAATGGCTAGTATTCTAGACACTATCTTGATTACTGCTTCTTCTGTAGTTATCACAAGAGAATTTCGGTTCTCTTTTTATGAACTGAACTTCCAGCTATCGTGGCAATTCAAATGCGATTACTTTAAATCCCCAGTTAGTCTAAATCCTAAAATTGCAAAACATCATCCTTAAAGACTTTTGGAGTTAATTCATTCTGTTTCTCTTCTCTTTCTTGCTTCAGAATAGTTATTACCCGTTTAACCTCGTCAATAGTCAGAGGGCCTATATCGATCTGGTATTTTCGGAATAGTGAATAGTTGTAAAGTAGATGAGAGCCAAGTAAACTGCTGTTTAAAATGTTCCGCCAATTGTCCCAAACCTATTATCTATGCAGATAGAATTTCCGTCATCTTCGGCAATTATCTCACTCTACAATCCACTTTATAATTCTGGCTTATTTTGTAAGTCAGGAAGCTGTCTAGTGTTACCTATCACTACTGTCTTCTCCGTCTTCTTTTGCTTTCGTTGTTAATCACTGCTCACTATATATTGATGGACTCCTAGACAGTCTAGATTTATGTCATTTTCACACTTCACCTTATTCAAAGCCTGATGGAACACATTCCAGAAAGTCCATCAATTCATTGTACCCTACTGAAATCCATTGACATTTTTACCTTTTGATTCAAGTCACTTTTGTTTCCACAGCTGCTTGTTATCTTTTATTGAATCTCTGCAACGATGAATGGTGGTATGATCTATTTAAGTTCGTCGTTGAATTGGTTATGGTCTCCATTTTAAATGATGCCTGTCCTTTTGTTTAAACTTGGTGCTTGTTAAAAATAAACTGTTGTCTGAGCACCGTTGCAGCAGACAGTCGCCGTTATTTGTTGATTGAGTTAAAACACTGCATGACCAATCTAAATGTCTTTCAGTATTGTTTATGCTACCTACTTGGGCAGTAAAATTCATTTATGCTGCAGTCATTTAAGGCGTAGTTAAATGTGGCGAAAATAAGAATGTACCGTTTAAATAGACAGAACATAAACGTTTTTCAATAAGAATTTGTCCATTAAGTATCAAATTTAGTGCTACATCTACACTGATAAAGTCACGTAAATTTGCTTTTTGTCTCCAGCTACAGTGTAGATCGCGTTAGTCCAGCTTGCTGACTAGGTGAGGCTAAGTAACTGACAACTCTAGGATCTTGGGTCCCACATATATGTTTCAAAGTCAAAATATACATCAGTGCCATGAAATTTTAGAATTTATGCTAATGAGGTATATCGAGAAATTCAATATCATGCTCAACATTCAGTTTCATTTGGTCTGGGATAGAACTTGATGCACTCGGATCATAAGCAGTAGTGGCACATGTGGGAGAAGTCGAAAACAGGAGATGTGTAAAAATCGAAGAGATATTAGGAAATGGAAGAGGAATTTGATTGCAAACAACATGATCTCAAGTGTTGTTAAAGTATGAGGACGGTTATCACTTCCCTTCAGCCTTCACTGTTAAAGGGTTTCTTTTCCTGAGGAACCTGAGAAGAAAGTTGGAATAGGAGTGGTCTTAATGATTCGTGTTGTGACGCGTGGTTTAGATTTTTATTCGACCGCGAAAATCTCTGTCGTCAATTATTAATCTCGTTTAAGTAGACCGCTTGATTTGACTCCTAAGCTTTGACTCGACCCCCAGGCTAAAACTACGCTTCAACGTGAACACGAGAGAGAAGACACAAAATACGGCAAAACAACACTTTACTGCAGTGTCAATTATGTACAAAAACTAGGATATTTATATTATCATAAATGTCCTTCAGGCTTCTAGAGTTTTCTACATCCTACTAGACACAGTAGTAGTAAGATAGCTGTCCAATCAGAGATGCATCACGTGATTTCTCATTGGTCTAGAATTTTCTGGTAAAAACTATCTGCGTGCTGATTGGACACAATTTTCTCTATTGATTTCTACGCCTTTGTGAACTTGTTGCAAGGGGTTTTTTTCGCTCTACCCAACACCTCCCTCCTTTTAAAAAATAAGATTTCTTCTTCGGGTTTACTTGCAGCTTGACGACTTGTTTCTTAAGGCGTTTTGACTTTCTTGGTGACCAGTAATTTTGGGTGTCCGTCGGAGTTTTTGTTGGTCGACTGTCTACCAGTAACTCGAGTGGCAGCCTTTCTCGTCTGTCTACTTCGTTTAGCATCATTTGATCTCTGCGTATCTGATTGATGTGTCTGATCCACGTTTCGAACGCTCCACGCACTCTGTACAAGACATTTCCTATTCTTTGTTCAATGATTGCTGGTTCCCAACGTTTAGGTCCAAGATATGACTTGACGAGCACTTTATCACCCACATTTAAGCTCCGGATTGTTTCGTTTCGATTGTAACTATCCGTCAACTTACGTGGCAACATGGCGTCGAATATAGTCCGGACACGTCTTCCAAAGATAGCTTCAGCAGGGGACTTGCCATCAGGGACAATAGGGTTGGGTGTAATTCTATAAGTTGTTAAGAATTTGGTAATTACCTGGCTTGTCTCCTCTTCTTCCCCCTTCAGTAATGATCTTTTAAATGTGTCAACAAAACGCTCTGCTTGTCCATTTGACTGAGGGTGATACGGTGGGGAGCGTACATGTATAATTCCATTAGATCGGCAGAAGTGCTTAAACGATTCTGAAGCGAATTGTGAGGCGTTGTCAGTCACCAAAGTTTCTGGAACCCCAAAATAGCTAAACAATTCAGATAGCTTATTTATCGTCTCATTAGCTGTGCAACTTGTCATAGCATAGACTTGGGGCCATTTTGTGAGCGCATCTACGACGACTAAAAACATTTTTCCTCGTACTGGTCCTGCAAAATCTGCGTGTAATCTCTCCCATGGACTATTAGGCTTTTTCCACTCCTGTGGTTCACACCTCTTCGGACTTTTCGCTGCTTGCAGACACGAAGAACAGTTGCGGCATCTGGCCTCGATGTCTTGATCCATGGTAGGCCAGTAGGCATAGCTTCGAGCTAATGACTTCATCTTGTTGATGCCCGGATGGCCGCTGTGGAACTGTTTCAGGACCTTTTGGCGTAATGTTTTTGGAACAACAATTCTGTCACCAAACATAATGCATGAATCAACAATCATGAGGGAGTCCCGTCTGCGGAAATATTGTAGTATTTCTCCATGGAAGCGACGATTCGGCCAGTTGGTGAGAAGATAACCCCTGACTTCTCGTAATGTCCTGTCGTCTTCTGTGGCTTCTTTGATGGCTTTAAACGTAACAGGTAGGCCATCAACTGCGTCTTCCAAAACTCGGCGCACTTCTGTTTCTGTCTCGACTGCTGCCACTAAGGTATCTTCTTCAGGATTCGCTTGAGAACCAATAAGTCTAGACAATGCATCAGCTTGTCCGAAATCAGTAGTAGGCTGGTACTTAATTTTGAAGTCGTAACCCAATAATGTGGTTCCCCATCGTTGCAGTCTGTTCGCAGTGTATACTGGAATCCCTTTCTTCGATCCAAATATGGCTAACAACGGTTTGTGGTCAGTTAAGAGCGTGAACTGGCGTCCGAATATCATCTTGTGAAACTTCTTCATAGCAAAGATAATTGACAATGCTTCCTTCTCGATTTGGCTGTAGTTACGTTCTGCTGTAGTTAAAGACCTAGCTGCATGCGAAATTGGTTTCTCCGATCCGTCAGGCATGATGTGAGAGATAACTGCTCCAATGCCGTAGTTTGAAGCGTCTGATGCTACTACAATAGGTAAGGTTGGGTCGTAATGGGTCAGCAACAGATCCGAGACTAATAGTTGCTTAATCTTCTCAAAAGCACGTTGACAACTTTCAGACCAATCCCACTTTACGTTCTTAGCCAGACCGACCGTAGCTGCTACCTTGTCGTGGTGGTCGGGCTTGCCTATCGTGATGACCCAACCGAGCTATACTGGCTGGAACATATGTTCCTGTAGGTTCTACCATGCCAGGCAGGTCGATTGGAGAACGATGAGACTAAAAGCAGCTACTCAAGGTCTGAGGGCGAAGTCGTACTGCTGACTGCAGCGGGGTGTGACAGCAGTAAGGTGTTTCCCTCGGACAACCAGCATCTGCAGCGATGCTGCCTTCTCACAAGGAAGGAGGGGTTAGAAAAGGTCGGCCCTAAAAATGTCACACCTCACCCTACCTCACGGATTTCCGTCTCCGGCGGTAAGGGTGCCCTCTAAGGGCTTTAAAGTGCGGAGCTAATACTCAAAAAACTTTTCATAAAAAGGCCGTGCGTGACAGGCCTCAAGCAGTTGTCCCTTGGGCTCTGTGGTCACGCTCTCAGGTCTCTGAGACCGACACTAATCTGCCTTCTTTTTCAGGTTCCTCAAGAAACACCCTTCCACGGTGTGGGCAGCCGGGAAGTGACAACTGCCCTCATACCCGCAAAAGCACGAGAGTCCAAATTGGTCAAAATCAAATCCTTTCTACACCCCATAATATCTCTCTTATCTCTACGACTAACTCGACTCACATTCCTTCATCTCACTGCACCGCTAATGCAAACGATGCGAGCTCACGAAAAATCATTCCTGGTCTCTTGAAACCCCGTTCTAGACTATATGTTGGAGCTTTTAATGTACGGACATTAAGTCAAACAGGGCAACAGGCTTCCTTAGCTAAGACTTTAGAATCTCACTCAATTGATGTATGCTGCGTCTCGGAAACGCGCATACAGGATCCTAGTAAAATCATTAACCTGATCTCACCGTATCAAAACAAAGAAGCAGCCCGATTTACTCTTCGTGTATCCGGTAGCCCGGATGCTGCTTCCCGGGGTCTCGCTGGTGTAGGTATAGCATTGAGTAGTAGGGCAGAACTAGCTCTCCTAGACTGGATCTCTGTAGATAGTCGCTTGTGCGCTGTCCGACTGAACGGGACAGTTAGGACTCGGAAAGATAGGGACACTCGTCGTTGCCTCTTTGTCGTATCTGCCTATGCCCCCACTGACTGCAGTTCAGACGAGGTGAAAGATGAGTTTTACAGCAAGCTTACGGACCTCCTCCGAAAAGCTAGGCGCTCTGATCTAGTTATAATGGCTGGTGACCTTAATGCTCAAGTAGGTAAACTAAGTGAAAATGAGCGACACTTGGGTGGTTGTTATGGTGTCACGGCTCAAAGAACAGATAATGGCGATCGTCTGTTGCAACTATGCTCAGATAACCGCCTGTTTCTAGCGAATACTAACTTTAGGCATAAGGAAAAGCATCTTTTGACCTGGCGACCCCCAAAATCATCCCAACGTTGGACCCAACTAGATCACATCGCCATCAGCCACCGATGGAGGGGTTCGATAGAGGACTGTCGCTCGTTCTGGGGCACATGTTTAGATTCAGACCATGCTCTAGTGCGAGCGCGTATTTGTTTGAGGCTTACTGGACGTAGGAAAGACATTGCAATGAAGCCTCTTAGGGATTTACTTAATGATAATAAAGCTAAGAATATATTTAAGGAACAACTAGAAAAACAGTTAGGCGACCGTGTAAGCGATTGCCATCCGGAAGCAGGTTGGAATGATATCAAAAATGCTGTGGAAACAGCAATGATATCTGCTAGTAAGGTAAATCATAAGGCTAGGATGAAGCCGTGGATTTCAGTAGCATCCACCGAACTGATGGATGCTCGTAAACTCATCCCACTTGGCTCTGAACATAATAAAGAGCGAAGTGAGCTTAAGCGCAGGCTGATAAAAAGCCTACGCAACGACCGTGAACAGTGGTGGGTGGCGAAAGCAAAAACGATGGAAAAGGCAGCGGTGATAGGCAACAGTAGGCAACTTTTTCGACTTATTAAGGAAACTGGTATTAGTAATCCGAATGTGAGTGAGACTATCTCGGAAAGGGATGGGATTGTAAGCATGAGGAAGGCATTAATTTCCTATAAAGTACCCCATGGTGACAACGAAGCCACTCCTATAAACAGTCATCAGACGAGAATCATAGCCCATGGTCAGCCCGGCCGTTGCTGCTACCTTGACGTGGTGGCCGGGCTTGCCTATCGTGATGAACCAATCGAGCTATACTGGCTGGAACAATAGTTCCTCAAGGTCCTACCATGCCAGGCAGGTCGGTTGAAGAGCGGTAAGACTAAAAGCAGCAGATCCAAGGTCTGAGGGCGAAGTCGTACTGCCGACTGTACAGAGGTGTGACGGCAGTAAGGTGTTTCCCTCGGACAACCAGCATAACAGCGATGCTGCCTTCCCACAAGGAGGGGTGGGGTTAGAAAAGGTTGACCCTAAAAATGCACACCTCGCCTTATCCTACGGATTTCCGTCTCCGGCGATAAGGTCTTCAACAAGTACGGAGCTAACACTAAAACTACTCACCAAAAGGTCGTGTGTGACCGGCCTCAAGCAGTTGTCCCTTGGGCACTGCGGTCACGCTCTAATCCAATTTCCTTTTCAGGTACCTCCAGAAGAACCCTTCCACGGTGTGGGCAACCGGGAAGTGATAACTGCCCTCATACTTCTGACAGCACTCAAGACCACCGTATTCAAAATCATTTACTCTCTTCAATCCCTATCATTGCTCCTACATTAACTATCAACTCTGAACTTCCTCTTCTAACTTTCTCTTCAAGTATCACCACGTCCGACGACTCTAACACTCGAAGTAATGTCCCAGGTCTACTGAAACCCCGCTCCAAACTACACATTGGAGCTTTCAACGTACGCACCCTATGTCAAATCGGTCAGCAGGCCTCCTTAGCTAAAACCCTAGAATCTCGTATGATTGATGTGTGCTGTGTCTCCGAAACACGCATACAAGATCCTAGCGTGGTCATTCACTTGACCTCACCTTGCCAAAACGGCGATGCGACAAGATACACCCTCCGTTTATCTGGCGATTCGATAGCCAACTCTCGTGGACTGGCGGGTGTGGGCATAGCGCTAAGCATGAGAGCAGAACAAGCACTATTAGAATGGATCCCTGTTAATAGTCGCCTATGTGCTGTTCGACTAAACGGCTCTGTAAGGACTCGGAGGAATAGGGACACTCGTCGTTGTCTTTTCGTCGTTTCCGCCTACGCTCCCACTGACTGCAGCCCAGACGAACTGAAGGATGAATTTTACAGAAACCTTTGTGAACTTCTTCAAAAAGCCAAGCACTCAGACATAGTAGTCGTCGCAGGTGACTTTAATGCCCAAGTAGGTAGTTTAGACCAAACAGAAAGACATTTAGGCGGGTATTTTAGTGTTCCAGCTCAGAGAACAGATAATGGTGACCGTCTACTGCAACTTTGCTCAGACAATCGTTTATTCTTAGCGAATACTAATTTTAGGCATAAGGAGAGACATCGCCTAACGTGGCGACCCCCTTCACCAAGACAACGATGGACTCAAATAGACCATATTGCCATCAGTCATCGTTGGAGAGGCTCGATAGAAGATTGCCGCTCGTTCTGGAGTACATGTTTAGACTCTGATCATGCTCTAGTACGAGCACGCATTTGCTTGCACCTCACTGGACGTAGAAAGACCACATTAGGAAAACCCATTAGAATTGATCTGAGCGACGAGAAGGTCAAAAGTAAATTTCAAGAACAGTTAGGGTCACAATTAGGTAACTCTGGAAACCAGGCTGATCCTGATTTTGCCTGGAATGATCTAAAAACAGCTGTAGAAACAGCAGCGTCATCTACTAGTAATTTGAACAGAAGGAGCACGAAAAACCAGTGGATTTCTGCGACATCTATGGCACTGATGAGCTCTCGCCAACTAATCCCGTCAGGCTCTGAACACGATGAAGAGCGAAAACAAATCAAGTCTAAATTAAGTAGAAGTTTACGAAACGATCGTGAGCAGTGGTGGGCAACGAAAGCAAAAGAGATGGAAAAGGCAGCGGCTTTAGGCAACACTAGGCAGCTTTATAGACTAATCAGGGAAACCGGAATTAAGAAGTCAAGGATAAGTGAAACTATCTCCGAGAAAGATGATACTGTAATCTGCTCTCAACCCAGACGTTTAGAACGATGGGCCGAACACTTCAAGGAACAGTTTAGCTGGCCTTCAGCTACTCTACAATTACCCAGCATTTCCACTCAAGCTAAATGGAACATTGAAGTAGGCCCCCCGACATTAGCTGAAGTTCAAAAAGCTATATCTAACCTGAAACGAGGAAGAGCAGCTGGTCTAGATGGGCTAACCCCAGAGGTTTTTAAAGATGGTGGTCCAGTCTTGGCGATTAGGTTGACTAGTATTTTAGCTAAAGTCTGGGAACTAGATAAAATTCCATCCGAATGGTCTAAATCACTAATAGTCCCAATATATAAGAAAGGACCAAAATCATCTTGTGATAACCATAGAGGGATTAGTTTGACTAATATAGCATCTAAAATACTAGCCTCAATAATTATCGGACGTTTAACAAAGACTCGTGAACTACAAACACGAGAAAACCAGGCTGGCTTCAGACCTGGTCGTGGTTGCATCGACCACATATTCACCATTCGTCAGGTTTTAGAACACAGGCACGCCTACCGGCGTCCTACAATGGTGGTTTTCCTCGACTTAAAGGCAGCATTCGACTCAGTTGACCGTGAGGTTCTGTGGCAGTGTCTGTCATTAAAAGGTGTACCTCAGAAGTACATAAACCTTGTGAAGGCTCTTTACTCGAACACTACCAGTCGAGTCAGAGCTTATGGCGAACTGTCATCTGACTTTGCGACCTCAAGTGGTGTCCGTCAAGGCTGCCCACTATCTCCGTTTTTGTTTAATTTTATCATAGACGTGCTACTAGAAGTAACGCTTTCTTCGGCTGAATTTTCTGGGATTGATCTCCTTCCAGGAGGTCCACTTATCGACTTAGAATACGCAGACGACATAGTCCTGTTTGGTGAAGACACTGATAAGATGCAGAGTCTTCTGGTCGCACTGAGCAACAATGCCAGGATGTTTGGGATGCGTTTCTCCCCCTCTAAGTGTAAATTGTTACTTCAGGACTGGCCTGCGTCAACCCCTAAACTAAGGATAGGGAGTGAAGAAGTTGAATGCGTTGATAACTTCACTTATCTTGGAAGTCTGACCAGCCCTAATGGGTTGGTGTCTGAGGAAATTTCTGCACGAATTCGAAAGGCTCGTTTGGCTTTTGCCAACTTACGTCATCTATGGCGTAGGCGTGATATTCGTCTATCAACTAAAGGACGAGTATATTGCACAGCAGTTCGTCCTGTTCTACTTTACGGCTGTGAAACATGGCCATTAAGGGTAGAAGACACTCGTAGGTTACTAACATTTGATCACAGATGTCTTAGAAATATATCTCGTACCTGCTGGGATCTCCGGGTAACTAATAATGAGGTTAGACGAAGGGTATTAGGGAATGATGGTAAATCTGTTGATGAGGTTATGAAACTTCATCGACTGAGATGGTTGGGGCATGTGTTACGTATGTCCGAACACCGGTTACCACGTCGCTCAATGATGACTAGTATTGGGGTGGGTTGGAAAAGGGTTAGGGGCGGCCAAACCAAAACGTGGCATCAGTCGTTGAAGTCACTAACTTCTGGTCTGAGCCACATTGGTAGATGTCGACTACCTGGTTGGGGTCCGCGTGACTGCCGTACCCAGTGGTTGGAGACTCTTGGTGACATGGCTCAGAATCGATCACAATGGCGTAGGTGTATACATTCTTTGTCTTCACATACACCTTGAGACTAAAATTACTCTACCTTTCCTTCTACAAACTAATTTTTTTTTCTCTCTCTCTCTCTACATATTATATCCTTATATGCAATCTTCCTTTTATATATTACTACCATTAAAGTAACTGATTCTATGAATTCGGTGATCATCTTGCTATGCTGTTGAGGTGTGGCAACTTGGACCGATGCACTTATGTGCTTGGTCCTACGTTGTATCTGTCTGTCTGTCTGGGATTACAATTCATTCTCAGTCCAGGAGATTGGACCGATGGGCGGAACATTTTAGAGATCAGTTCAACTGGCCTTCAGCCACACTTTGGTTGCCCACGATCCCCAGTCATCCTGAATGGCAAATCGACTTAACTTCTCCTAGTCTTTATGAAATTGAGAAGGCTATAGGAAATCTGAAGCGAGGTAGAGCAGCAGGTCCTGATAGGCTTACCCCTGAAATTTTTAAGGATGGTGGTCCAGTTTTAGCAGCTAGATTGACTGAAATCTTAGGTAGAATCTGGGAACTGGGCGTAATACCATCTGACTGGTCTGAATCCCTGATTGTCCCAATTTATAAGAAAGGACAAAAGTCTTCCTGCGACAATCACAGGGGAATCAGTCTGACTAATATAGTTTCTAAGCTGTTAGCATCGATTATACTTAGACGCTTAACTAGAGCTCGTGAAGAGCAGACTAGAGAAAACCAGGCTGGATTCAGACCTGAACGTGGCTGTATAGACCACATCCTCACACTGCGACAGGTCCTGGAACACAGACACACATTTAGGCGTCCTACAATAGTTGTCTTCCTGGACCTAAAGGCGGCATTCGACTCTGTTGATCGTGAGGTTCTGTGGCAGTGTCTGTCATTGAAAGGTGTACCAAAGAAGTACATTAACCTTATACAAGCTCTCTACTCTAAAACTACAGGTCGAGTGAGAGCTTATGGCGAACTGTCATCGGAATTCCTCACTTCAAGTGGTGTCCGTCAAGGATGTCCACTTTCCCCATTCTTGTTTAATTTTGTCATAGACATGCTCCTAGATATAACCATGTCTTCGTCTGACTTTTCAGGAGTTGACTTACTACCAGGAGCCTCGCTTACTGACTTAGAGTATGCTGATGACATAGTCCTATTTGGTGAAGACGCTGACAAAATGCAGAGTCTTCTGACTACCCTGAGCAACAATGCAAGCATGTTCGGGATGCGGTTTTCCCCCTCGAAATGCAAAATGTTGCTTCAGGATTGGGTTGCATCGGCACCTGAACTAGTGATAGGGAGTGAAGTAGTCGAGCGTGTAGACCGCTTCACGTATCTGGGGAGTCTCATCAGTGCTGATGGCCTGGTGACTGACGAAATCTCAGCACGGATACAGAAAGCTCGATTGGCTTTTGCCAAGTTGCGTCACTTATGGCGCAGGCGAGATATCCGCTTGCTAACCAAAGGACGAGTGTACCGTGCAGTAGTTCGCTCTGTCCTACTATACGGTAGCGAAACATGGCCGTTAAGAGTAGAGGACATTCATAGGTTACTGGTCTTCGATCATAGGTGTCTCCGAAGCATTGCTCGTGTATCATGGGACAACCGAGTGAGCAATGCTGTCGTTAGGAAACGGGTTCTAGGAAAGGAGGGCAAGTCAATAGATGAAGTATTGAAACTTCATCAGTTGAGGTGGTTGGGACATGTGTTACGCATGTCTAACTACCGACTGCCTCGACGTGCTATGTTTTGCGGTGTAGGAATAGGTTGGAAGAAAGCTAGGGGCGGCCAAACCAAAACATGGCATAAATCGATGAAGTCACTGACAAGCAGACTAAGTCATGTTGGTAGATGTAAGCTGCGTGGTTGGGGTCCGCGAGACGAAAGTCACCAATGGTTAGAGACCTTGAACGACATGGCTCAGAATCGTTTGCAATGGCGCAGGTGCATCCACTCTTTGTGTTCTCTCAAAATCTAACCTTCCGAATTCTCTATCTTTCTCCTTTCAAATTTATCTCACTGAATTATACTTTTCGAATCATATCTTCGCTCCCTAATTTTCTGCATTACTGCTAATACTTCTATTATCGCTATCACTCTTGGATTTGAACTGACAGTTGCGTCTCTATGCTGATGTGGTATGGCGACCTGAACTGATGTACGTACGTACGAAGTTCTGCGTTGTATCTGTCTGTCTGTCTGTCTTAGCCAGAAGGTTATTTAATGGAGCACGTAGGCGATGAAGATCAGGGATGAAAGCTCCATAATGACTAAGTAGTCCCAAAAAGGATCGTAGTGTGGGAACATCTGTCGGTCTCGGCATAGCTTTCATTGCTTGGATGTTCTCCGAATCTGGTCTTCTTCCGTCTTTATCAATTATAAACCCAAGGTAGCGTACTATTTGCATGCAGAAGTTGCATTTCTCAGCACGGAGCCGGAAACCATATTCGGCTATTCTCGATAGCACCTGGTCGAGCTTCTTCTCTAGGTCCATTTTATCTACGCCCATAATTATTATGTCATCCAGGTAAGCTGCAGCACCAGGAAGATCTTGTAGCATGGTATCCATCACTTGTTGAAATATGGATGGGGCCGTCTTGACTCCGAATGGTAGTCAGTTATATCGGAACAGGCCCTTGTGAGTATTTATGGTAAGCAGATCTTTACACTTATCAGCAACAGGAATCTGCAGATATGCTTCTGATAAATCCAGTTTGGCAAACAGCTTGCCTCCATTCAGCTTAGCAAAAAGATCTTCAGGTAGAGGTAATGGATACTGATGAGTTTCTAGGGCTTCATTTAAACCAGTTGAGTAATCAGCGCATAGACGGACGCTGCCATTAGTCTTCTTCACTACTACTATCGGTGCAGCCCATTCTGAAAAGTTCACCGGTTCGATAACACCAATTTTCTGAAGTCGTTCAAGTTCTTGCTCAACTACTGGAAGGGCGGCATATGGAATAGGTCTTTTAGGACGAAACACTGGCTTTACTCCTTGTCGAAGGGTAAGAGTAGCTTGGAACTTAGTACATTCTCCCAGTCCATCACTAAATGCTATTGTATGTCGCTTTAGAAGCTCATGATTTGGGTTTATCTCGTCTACTTTCGCTGTGTTGACATTATTACAGATCATGCTTGTGGGACGATCCATTAACTTCAGCTTCTCTATCCAATCGAGTCCCAATAAGTCGAGTGATGGGCGTTCCGTAAGGAATATAACTCCAGTCTCCGTTGCTTCCTTGACTGAGACTTGGCAGTGTATTTCACCAGCAATATTTAGCATACCTCCCGACGCACTACGTGCTGTTTGTTGTGTAGGGTATACTCGTGGTCTGCCAATTTTATCCCACATTCTTCTGCTTATGAGAGTTATGTCGGAAGCTGTATCCAACTGGAGACGAGCAATATAACCATTAATTTTGAGGGAGACGTACTTTCTGCGATAATGAGAACCGGTCTTATTAAGAGCTACTGTCACTTTGGCAGTTCTTGGCTTGAATCTTTTTGAGTAGACCTTTGGACGGCGGTGTTTTCGTGTTTTACAGAGGTTTTCTTTATGCCCCTTTCTAAAACATGTCGTACACCGATAGTTTTTAAATGGACAGAATCTTTTGAAATGCCACTCACCGCACAGCCAGCATGGAGATGGTGGCTTACTGCTGTCATTACGATGATTCTGGGCACTGGAACCTTGCAAGTCTTTTCTCTCGACTGCGTTGACATGAAGAAATCGGTTACCACTCTCTATCAAAGAAGTATCATGTTTTAAATTGACTAACCTTTGACAGTCGGTGGTTACTTCCTGTAGGGTCATAAGCAATTGATTTTCTTTAATCGTAGTGGAATATTTTTATCTCTACAATCATGTGCGTCAATTGTGTGACGTATTTAGTCTTTATAATTGATATAATAACTGTTATATCTTGTGAAATTGGGCGATCACATTATATAGGAAACAGTGACCTTGATAGTACCAATCAATGCACCCATACGTCTACACTGTGACCACTAGTCCCCAAGGCGGAATGAAAAACGCAAAATAACTAAGCCAACCACCAAACAGTCAGACTTTATTTCACTGATCCATTCATATACTAACAAATTTGACCACTCAGCGTACCATTAGGAAGATTAGCATTTATACAAAATGGGAGCAATAGCGACTGGCGACTGGGTGGATACAGATACATAATCAATTGGTTGTACGATAACAGTTTTTGAGTCTAATGTGAGGTTAAGGCGATGGAAACATGACAATAATAGTAATAAAATAATCGACTTACATGTATTTAAAATAAGGGAAACAGTCTTCTGAAAAACAGTTCGGAAAGTTTGTTACCCTTCTTTTAAATCGCCCGAAATAACAATAACCTCATAAGAACACTTAACGTCAGACACAAAATACAGATTACTGATGAGGGATAGACAAGTAATCTACGACGTATATTGATACAAATTACCCAGCAGTTTTTGTGAAATTCGTGAATTCATTCACATGTACGAATGAAAGAAGAATATACTGCATTTTCTGTATTCACTCATTTGTGATATGTCACCTGTCTTCTGCGCTCTCACAGCTCACATGCACTGAACGTATCATTTAACCTGTCATCAATGTTCATTTGTTGAGGTATCCTCAACTAAGACGAGACAACCGTTTAGTGTTCTTTGTATTCCCTAAATTGCCTTTAATCTTATCCTGGAAGAATACAAGTTATTTCCCTAATAACATCGTGAGTTTCAGGGATCATTTATGTGATCCTTAACTCAAATTATCGACTAATTGCAACTCTATTGCCTAGTACAAGTTAGCGTACTCGTTTATAAGCTACATTTCTTGCCCAAACCGAATGAATGAAAGTTGAATGTATTTTAATCGTATTCCTTTAGAAAAGTTTAACACTGTTCATGAATAATTATCCTTCATTTAAAATATAGTTCATCGTAGATGTTTTTAGTTTTCTCGATGAATAGTTAATAATAGTGCTGGCTTTTGATTAAATGAGTTAAAAGTCTACATTAAAGTTATTTTCTTTCTATTAATTCCGCGTAATAAAGTCTATGCATCGTGACTACTGTTTATTTGTATTTTTGTATTGATTTTCAATCGATGTTTTTTGTCACTTATTTTCATCGTTGTTATTAGTTTTGTAGTCGTAATGATGAAATCATGTTAGTTAAAGCATAAGTATAGTGTGGCACTTATCGATTTGACTGTCTAGTCAGTTTGTTTTGGAATTCACTGTTATGCACGCTTAACCTTATTTATTATAAAGTCATTTTTCTGTTCTTTTTTAATCTTACTTGTCAAAGTTTACTTTTTAATGTATTACAATTAGTGAACTTTCTTTTATCTTACTATCGTCGGATTACACTATAGTTGTAGATAATTATGATTTAAGAATTTCTTTATCTTGTAAAGTAGTCATTGAAATGTTGGTTCAGGTTTTAATTGTATTTCGCATGTGTTTAAGGTCAGCGTGATAATCCTGATGAGTGACTTGAGACGCATACGTTTACTTCATTCCTTCCTGTTGAATTATATTGTCGTACTAATCTTATAAATTTAATCCTATCATAATAATCTGGTATACCAACTTGAACCTATGCGCATGTTCATGACTAACTATATTTAGTTGCAATTTAACCTGCCTATGTCCATTAAAACCCAAACTTATCATCTGTAATGTTAAACATCAATGCATCCCATATCCATTTTTAAAAATAATTGTCGAATTTTGAATTTCACTACTAATCTTATTTACTGATTTATTACATGAAATTTTGTCGTGTAAAGCATCAGGAGTTAGCTTCACATAAACTAAAATGACCTCTTGTGGAATTCAGTATCTACAGTGTCACAAATGCATTCTTAAACATGCTGCCTTCACCTACTATTCATTATCAATTAATCTGTTAAATTCTGATTAAATGATATATAAAAGCTTTTCGGAGGTGGTGATCACTTAGTGATTAAATCATTTGTATTGTTGGTTAGTGTTCCACTCATACTTCTATCATACAATGCATATCTCAATAAATAGAATGTTCGATACGATTTTTATAGATATAGATATTTTTATCATACTTCATCTTTAAGACGTGACATCTGCTCATAAGGTCATTGACCATTGAACTAAGTTGTGATTTTAGTTGTAAATTACATAGTTTAAATCCATTCGATAATCTTTGTAGATGGTTAACGAACTTAGCGTAACTTGAACTCCGTTGTAGTGTTGGTCATTGTCTGTTTCCTGAGTTTCAATATAACATATTTACCCAACGAATTCAATTGTTATTTTTCTACAGTAGTCTTTATGTTTAATTTTCTTTCCAGCTACTTAGCTACCATTATTTTGACTCTTGCTATTTATCTTGTTCATTTACTCCCGTTGTATCGATGTTATTCAGCGACTTGAACTAATGGTGATTTGTGTCATATTCTACGTTGACTGTGACTGATTATTTTAAAATCCGTATCTTTACCAGTTTAATCATTTATCTTCCAGCGGTTTGTTTGATTGTACTTGATATCAACTTTATTTATTTCAATTTAGTATACTCGTCGTTTCTGTTGCTGTTAAAATAAACAGCTTGTGATAACTTCCTACACGAAAATTGTACATAATTACTAAATTACGTTCGGCAAGCAGTTTATGAGTTCTATTAAAGCTATCAAAACCTACTTCCTAGTATATTTCTATTTCCTTTTTCATCATATTCAAATAATGAAATGCCTGTAAGTGTATATTTCCCTTATTTTAGACGTATAGCTAAACGATTAAGTCAAACTCATTTTTCACATCATCCATATCGTGTGGAATTTCTACCAATTCTTTGGCATGACGAATTGCATTCAGATACTGTTACTGGTCTAGACAAACAGTTGGAACAAATCACCCTGGGTAGTATCCCGAAATTAAGACAATTTACTAATGATTCATTAATGGATATTTTATTTTATACAAGCTCTAAATATTCACAATTAATAGTAAATACAGTTGCTAGAGAGATAAAACGACTACGTGAATTATTTCTTTCACGTAATCCAAACTTTTCCGTAAGTTATTATTTATTTCTTTGTGTTTTCTGTACAGCTAGTATGGGTGTTTGCGAGAATTGTTAAGTTTTGTGGTTACTTTAGGAACTAGCGTAAACCATTTGCAACTTGACTAACCATTTACTCTTAGTTGATCATTCATCACCAAAGGGTTATTTACAACCTTGCTACTGGTTGGAATCAAAGCTTTTATAGTGTTAAGCCTCTGAGCCGAAATCCATTCAAATTCACATTTCTAACGTTAACCACTTATTGATACAGTATAACCACTTTCTTTTTTCAGTTAATTAGTATTTTTATTACGTTAAACTAGGTATCACAGTGGTTATTGGGGTTATCAGGAAAGCGGTGATTTTGTAGTCAGATCATTTATCTTCCATCCAGCAAGGTTACAGTTCCAACCTCGATTAGCTTACTTTTATTTAAACTGTCAAGTGGTAACTCTAGTCCTCACATACACGTTTTTTTTCAAAATCCTATTGATGTATATTCACACATGTACACTGACTTTAAACCTTTGTTAATAAATTGCATTTATATATGTGTATATTTCTAAATTTTAGGGTAATATATCTATCATCGGTCATAGTTTAGGTGCTGTCATATCATTCGATTTATTATGTCATCAAACTGCTTCTAGTTCATCGTGTGCTACCACAGTTGATCAGTCTTTGATATTATTGTCATCTACAATATGCAACAATAGTAGTAATAATATTAGTGGAATATATGTGCAATCGAAGACAACAAGTGATTTGGATCATGTTGATGAATTACCTGGTGAATTAATGACTTGTCAGTCAACAAATAACGTATATTTTTCCACAACAACAACAGTAACTACTACTCCTGCTGCTACTATTACGACTAGTTGTACTAAGGATTCTACATCAATAGCAACTAGTACAAGCATCTCTGAGAATATTTCGCCGTTATCTTCTACAATATCGTCATATGCCTCATCATCAACTTGTCCACCTAATGATCGTGCTAATGATGAGAGTAAAAGTGAACATAATAGCAGTAATACCTCAGATGCCGGACAGAATGATATGGGCGAATGGTCTATTGTTGATTTTTGCAATCATGATAATCAACGTAATCATAATCGTTCAAAATGCAGTTCGAATAATAATAAAAGTAATACGAATAAACGTCAGTCAGACCCTGTGTTTCGTCTATCTCTCAATAACATCAGTCAACTTAATCAAATCTTATTGCATAATGGATTAAGTGTTGATCAGACACGTAGTATACTCCAATCAATTATAGATTTAAATAAAATTAATCAAATGAAAAGTGATTCTCCTGAAGATTTTATGAAAGAAGTCAACAACGTCGAGGATGTTAATTCATCTACAATCACATCAAATATGAATCCTGATCGATTTCCAAACATAGTTACAACTACCACAAATTCAACATTAACATCATTTTGGTTAGAAAATTATTGTTTCTGCTCGAATAAATGCAGTAATAATAACAGTACCAGCAATTCAGATTTTGTTAGTGCTGGATTCGGGATTACATTACCTAATTATCCACAATTAGGCTTTACGATATCTGGTCTATATACACTAGGCTCACCGATACCATTATTTTTGACTGCACGTGGTATTAAAACGTTGAGTAGAGAATTTCACTTGCCAACATGTTCAACATTTTATAACATATTTCATCCATTCGATCCAGTTGCTTATCGTATGGAAACATTGATTGATTCGGAATTTCAAGTAATATTATTAGATTATATTTGTCACTCTTATTTTCGATCATTGTTTAATACTACAATTATTATTAGGAAGCACGCGGATAAAGGCCTTTACATTATTTCTTCTAGCTCGGTGTCTCTCACTATGTATGCAATTAGTACTTCAGTATTACACTATTAGATCTTGTTGTACTCTACAATCCGATTCAATCACTACACTTATTCAACGATCTATGGAGAGTAAGAGGATTGAGCGTGCGTATGAAGCTGTATCTTCAATACTGAGTAGTATTATACGTAACTCTTGCGATATGTATTACCGAGCACATCTCTACTAGAACAAGTTGGTTAAGTGCGGATTATGTTATCTGGATGAATAATTCGCTTACTTAAAACAGCCTTCTCAGATCTTACGTGTTATATATTTCTCTATTTACTTAAACTACAGGTTGTACCTCAGATACTTCTCTTAACGTGTATAACCCGGTAAAATGTAGTTTTGTGTAGCAAATCAAAATTGATGAGTGTAATGTTTCTTTCGTTAGTTTGTATTTGATTCGGCACATTGGTTTTTTACTGTACGAAGTATAAATCTGTAGTTTTTTTCGGATTGTCATATGTTTTGTTCGAGATCATATCAATAAATGTATTTAGGAGGTTTCATAAACTAAGATATCATAAAATAGGGCTTTAGTGTCAAGTTTGTTTGACATTTCTTAGAATTTATATGCTCTTTATATTGTTAAGCTTTAGTAATCTGCAGATATTTATACAACAGTGTCACATGCCTTACTATTTAGGTTTCCTCATAAGCCAACCTTTTTTAGTCAACTATAAATGTTACACACACCTTTTCAAAATTTGTTTTGTTATGTAATGGAGTTTTGATTAAACACCTTATTATTAACACGAATGATTTCTGAAGTTCATTTATTTTGTGTTCAATTTTAAATTAAATTCTTTTTTATAAATCCTACTAATTATTTTCAGAAAAAATCTGTTTTGATTCCACATCATAAAGGTCGTAAACGTATACACTTACAATTGAAAGATAATTTATCTTGGGTCGGTTCTGAATTAAAAAGTAAATTGTACAGTTCAGTTCAATCCACCTGGCGTAGCCTGCATGATTTTGCATTAGCTCATAAGTAAGCGAAATTCTCTATGTAACATTAGTAGTAATTTTAGATGCATATGTGTATACCAAGTTCGTACTTATACAATAATACAAATCATTGGTAGCATTTTATCATGATCTACTGTCTAGTGCAGCTTCGGGACATCATTTTATTCTTTTCTGATTTCTGTCGTTCCCATGCTAAACTATGAAGTATATATATATATATATATATATATATATATATATATATATATATATATATAGCCTGACAGTTAGTGGTATTATTCATCCGTAGTTTACTGGTATGGTTAAATTGCTAATATCGAATAATGCATACATTGAAGAAGTCGTATAAGCAAATATACATTTTGTTAGTTTCTTATCAGGCTTTACAATTTTAAGTATAAGTATTTATTCATCATTTGTTTGCAATTTTAGTTTCGTTATTATAACATTCTTTTTGTTCTAAAAATCCACTTGTCCATTTTCAACCACACTATCTATACTTGACCATTTTTACCATTATTGGTACCATAGTTAGTTCGGCTCGTTTTGGTATTCATCTTGTTTCTCTCGTCTTGTTACGCTAATTGGATAATATAACTGAATTAGGATAAATATCTAAATCAAATCTCATTCTGTACTTCTCAAGTAACAATTTTGACATTTTGGTTTCTGCATCAAAATGATCACGTTTCCAAAAGTGCTTCTATCAAATAATGTTTCTGTGACTAAGTGGGTTGATAGGATATTAAGAAAACAGACTTCCCTGAGCAACGCGTACCAACAGCGAATGAGCTTGTTTTCTTCTAGGTTAGTTGTTCCTAACGCCAACAGGAATATCAGGGAACAAAATTTAGTGTATGGTTCTGAATAGTTGTCTATGCTCTATGTACCAATCCGAAATTTTCTATAAGATAGTTGTTGAAATAATTCACTCGTATTAATCCATTGGCACGATACATTTATTACTCAGACTATGTAGCACCATGAAATAATCAACTAACAGTCTAAAAAGATGTCGATTTTTATTTTCTAACAACTCCTTTATGGACAAATTATTGTATTCATATTTCTTATTTTTATGAATTTTAATCACATTGTAGGTTTATTAGCACCTCCGATGAACCTGTACCTGCTTCTGCTGCATATGGCAGTGGTAATTCATATGGGGATGAATTAGAAAGTTATCAAAACGCCAATAATTTTACTGACAATCGTAATGATGTTGTAACAACAACTTATCGTAACATAATCTCCCAAGATTTATCTTTTAACAGTCAACTTAATCAAGGTAGACGTATAGATTATGTTTTACAGGTAATTAATTAAAGATTTGATTCTTTCTATAATCTAAACAAAGAGTTGATTCATTTTATTCGTAAATCCAACACAGTTGCCTCTGATCTAAAACATATTTGGAGAAACAAAGGGTACGTACATAATACTGTAGCCCATTTACTGAACACAAATTTTCGTAGGTGGCTTTTAGCCACACTGTTTTTTTATATAAACGATGGTGACACTATCCGAGAGCAGGTACAAGAAGTTTTGAATTTGTGCTGTATTGACTGAAACTCAAACTCTTTGCCCTTAGGTTTCTGAAATTTGCAGAGAGTTGTTTTGATTCACGGACCTCTGAGTTATAGGCGCAGCTCAGATCCACTATCATTTTCACCAAGGCGTTCTAATTGAAGGTAATAAGTACATACTTACAAACAATGAAATGCCTGCGATTCATCCTAGCTAGTTATTTTGAGATAAATGAAAATAAATCCAACTTCACCACTGCAATTGGTTTTCAGTCATGACGTCCAACGTCTTCAGTTATAAAATTATACATGGCTATTAAGCTATAAATATCTATTGAATCAGTTAATGTCTATTACCCTCGTGAAGAATTCGCCGCTGCCAAGGTATGTAAAAATTTCGAAATCTTCTAGAGCTTTTCCGCTAATTTTAATTGATTGGTGCTTGTTGTTTTATATCTAAGGATCTCGCTTTTTCCTATGTGTATGTTAAGGCCAAATGCTACAGAGGCTGCTGTTACACTGCCTGTCTTCACCTGCGCTTGTTTCTGTATGTGGGATAGAAGAGCTAGGTCATCTGCGGTGTCCTTATCGTCTTGCTGAATCCAATTTGTCCGTTGTATTCCGTGCTTCCCCTGAGGTGTTGCGGTTCTCATGACCCAGTCAACCACCAGCAGAAAGAGTAAGCAACCTTTTCTAACAACGATCATCACTTGAAATGAATTTGTGAGCTACCTTCCATGTACGATCTTGCAATATAGTCCGTCGTGAGAATTCCTTATGATAATGACTATCTTCTCCGCTGCACCATAATGTCGAAAAAGGCTTTATAATGCTTGTCTGTTCACGCCATCAAATGCTTTCTCATTGTCAATGGAGTCGGTGTTAAGTGATGAGTTCCATTTAATCGGTTGTTCAACAGTGATCCATAGTGTCGTGTTTCGGTCACTATACTATCGATCCTTACGGAATTCGGCCTTTTGATGTCGAAGTTGGGCGTCAACTGAAAAATTCATTCGGTTCAATAACACTCTGTTGAAAACTTTTCCTGTTACTGAAATTAGAGTTATGTCTCTGTGGTTTTCACACTTATTAATATCTGCTTTCTTTTACGTGTTGATAAGGCATCTTCCTTTCCAGTCTGCTGGTACTTGTTCCCCCTCCCAAATCTTTCTGACGAGAACGTGAAACATCTTTGCAGTTACTTCTATATCTGGTTTTAGTGCAACAGCCGGTATGTTGTCTGGTCCTGCTGACTTGCCACCCTTGATTTGTCGGATGGCCATGTTGATCTCTTCGACTGTTGGTGGATCGGTGTTTCGTAGATGTTGCTTCGATGACTGGTGACTTCAGTGGGGCTGGTCTATTCCACAGTTCTTTGAAGCTTTCTACCTACCTGTTTCGTTATCCTTGCGTCTCAGTGATTGGTTTACCACCCTTGTTATTGACTATCCGTTCTCTTTGACTGAATTTTCCAATTAACTTCTTCGTTGTATCGTATGGGTGCCTCATGTTTCCTTCTCTTGCAGCCGTTGTCATTTCTAGGTCTTCCATATATTTCCGTTCATCCACTCTAATACTCTTTACTTGCTTATTGGCTTTTGTTTATTCGGTATGTGCTTTGGCTTTGACTATCTTCGTTCGGCTATAATTGTTGTCTTTTTACTTTACTTTTCTTGCATTTCATCCAGAGTGCCAACAGTGATCCACTCCTATGGGTGTTGTCTCTTGCGACCCCAAACCTCCTGACATGTTGATGTTATTGATTCCTTGGTTCTTTTTCAGTTGTTTTCCATGGTAGTATTTTCATCTTACAATGGATCGTGAAAAGCCTTTAACATATTTTTGAGAATTATTTTGAATTCGCTGAGTCTGTTAGTGTCCCGAAAAAGGCCCGTATTCTAATTTTATAATGCTGTTGCATCAGCTGCCCAGTGCTTCTTTAGCTTCAGTTTCACTTTTGTCCCCATCAGGTGGTGACCAATTTCTCTCTTTGTCTTCATATCTGCCACTTCTTCCATAGTCCTACTAAACGTCCTATTGATGCAGATATGGTCGATTCGGTTCTCTGTAATGTGGTCCGTTGAAGCCCATATAGCTTTGTGTATGCGTTTGTAGGGTAATATGGTACCACCTACAATCACTTTGTTGAAGGCATATAGGTTGGCGAACCCCTCATCCTTTTCGTTCCTTTCTCCCAATCCATGTCGTCCCACGATCTCTTCATATCCAGTGTTGTCCATTCCAGCCTTGGCGTTTAAGTCTTCCATCAAAATGGTTGAATCGTCGGCTGAACATTTCTCGACGGTTGACTGCAGCGTTGCTTAGAACTGGCCTTTGTCGTCTTTGTGGTTATCTTTGGTGGGCGCATAGCACTGTGTGACATTCATTGTAACCCCCTCCTTCTTTGTGTTAAACGATGCTTTGATGATCTTACGTCCATGAGTTTCCCATCCTATATGAGCTTACCGTGCTCGTTGGGAAAGCATTAGTGCTACTCCTTGTATGTAAGGCATTTTCTTCTTCGTGACCCGAGTATAACAGCACTTCTCCTAGTGATAATCTTTGCTGTTCAGCTTGCAATCAATGGGTTTCGCTTATTACAAATATCTTCAGGTCGTATCTTTTCATTTCTTCAGCTATTCGGTTGCTTCTCCTTGTCTCCCATATCGTGCGAACATTCCATGTGCCCATATTAATTGGCTGTCAGAAGGAACATTAACCTAATGACTTCCGAAGGAACTCCACTGTCACCATGAGGCGTCATAACTCTTCGAAATCAACGTCCTCAATTTATAAGACGGAGTTAAAATTGTTTTTTCTGGTTAGCGTTTTTTAGCAAGGCTGTTTTTTTTACGGGATGGGGCTACTAACCCCATACCCAACCGTCCTCCTTAACCTGCATTTGTGACCAACAGTAACCCTAGGAGAGTTCCAGGCAGAATTAAATATATTCATTGAAACTTCGTTTAATTTAAAAAACTTGTGTATATTATAAAATGAGTTATATATATTTGTAAAATTCCAATGAGTAGAAATTAAAATTTCTGACGTTTCGCGGCTTAGTGTAAGTCGGTTATTCATTTCTCTGAAGAAGCGACTTACACTAAGCCGCGAAACGTCAGAAATTTTAATTTCTACTCATTGGAATTTTACAAATATATGTAACTCATTTTATAAACAACCTATCCAATGCTCAATTTATTTGAAATTATCAAAATTAACCTTGTGTATATTATGCTGTCATCTGAAATCTACTAGTTTACTTTTCTTTTAAAATGCCGTTTTTTATAAACCAGGAGGCTGCTTTGGAAAGTTTTAATGAGTACCTTTTCGCGCTTACGAGTCACGCAACTTACTGGGATTCAGTAGACACTGTATTATTCATTCTAACAGAAGCTTATTCTGAACAAGGCATATTACCTTCAATGTCCGGTCAAAAGAATATTCCTCAATGTACAATTCATGCAAGGGCATTATCACCTCCTCTTATTCCTACAGTTGGTTCATCTTCTATTCAACCTCTTCTTAATCCATCTTTACCAGCCGATTTAATTGCAAATGTAAGTACTGATCAAGTGCCTTCATCTCAACAATCTGATCGTTCAGTTTCTTTAAATCTGTTTAATCAAAGTCAAACTTCTGATGTCACAACTAATATTGCTGAAAACATTGTTTCTTCGTTTACGAAAACTACCACTATTCCAGTTCATTTACAGTTTCCATCTTGTGTATCACCTTCAATCATTCCTACCACTATTAATAATAATTTTATACAGACTGTCACTAGTTCATACAACCAAATGCCGGTTAGTTCGTATTATTCTTCTGCCGGTTTGCCATCATCTCATGTTTTGTCTAACAGTTCAACTCAAAAATATGTTTCTTCACAAGCTCTTACTTGCATGTCACAAAGTGAGTTCTTTAAGTTTTGGTTGTTGTTTTGCATTCCCAGATGGATTACCATTTACATTTAAATGTTTGTTTATGAGGAGTAGGGTACTAGGCAGTTAATTTTCTTCCTTTACAAATAGTTAAGCAGTTGTATATTAAGAGAGCTATTGCTTAATTTAGTCTCACGTTTTACTCGCATAACCTGGGACTGTGGTGAATTATTATTTGACTGTTTATGTAAATTTCTATCCAGCTTAAATTGTAATAAGAAAATAAAGGATTCGTGTTAGTTAGTCCACCGGCAGTGTAAATTTTCCAGTAACATTACATACTTCGTAATGGTTTACAGTAAAACCAAAAGTAGTAGTACTTCCACGTCGTTGAAGGGTTCTTCTTGATGGACCTAAAGAGCATATTGGGCTAAGGTGTTCATTTTTAGGGCCGACCATTTTAACCCCACCCTTCCTTTTCGAGAAGGTAGCATCGCTGCCACGCTTGTTGTCTGAGAGAAGCACCTTACTGCCGTCTTTCCTCTGTACATTCGGCAGTACGATTTCGCTCCACGATCTTAGGCTTGTTATCTTTAATCTTACCACTTTTCATCGGACCTGCCTGGAATAGTAGGGCCTTCAGGAATGAATTTCCCAGACAATATACTGCTATTGATTAATCACGATAGACAAACCCAAGATAAGTTTTGATCATTTTGTTTCTACTTATAATCTGTATTCCTGATTTCATTTTTATTCGTCTAGTGATTTCGTTATTGTCTTGTTTCTTAATATTGTGATTCACGTCAAATATGCCAGAATCTTTACCGCAGAAAGAGGTATGTATTGACTGACCACTGAGTCGTCGTGACCAGTGTGATGTTTGTCTAGTTCTTTATATTTTTTATCGATCAAGTTCCAATGTGACCACGAGTCCATGTGTCTCAACATTGTATGCACTAAGCTAAGATTGAAGGTGGTTTGGGATTAGTCGGCAGGATACTCTGGATTCGGGTTTTGCGGTATTCGGTACTCGTTTGAAATTGGCGCTCCTTGGCTGGCTAGATTCTGAGTCACTTAGTTTAACAGTAAGAAACCGTTACCACTGAGCTATTTTAGCTTCAATAGATCCTCTGTAAGACTGAGATGTAAAATCTTTAATTACTTTAGATTCGCTGTATAGTCTGCATCTGGTAAAGTAAATGTAGAACAAACAAGTTATGAAAAGGTCTACTACTGAAACGTGATTTTAAAAACAAAATAAATAGAATATGTGCTTGCGATCTAATTTACTATTTTCAAAATTTTTTTTATCTATTCTCCTAACTTTGAACTATTGAAAGTTGTTATTGCTCCACATAAAATCATAGATTACATTCGTTCAGATGAATTTGCTGTTATTGTTCAATTTAATTATTTTACTCTACAATGTTATTTAATTTAATTTCTAAACAGGTTATTTCATATGACATTATTGTATCCTTTTCAGATAGTGACAGTAATCCGATCCAAACACAACAGTCGCATTATTCAAGTATACCCGTTTATACCCATCGTAAAGAAACCTCTTTAACCAATTCTGCTGTTAACCCTACTAGCAATTTTCTTTCACCTTCTTTCGTTCAATATTATCCTCGAATAATTACAACTACATCAGGCATTGTTAGTCACTCGGTACCACTAATGCCTGTTTTACAATCTGTTGGTCCTGATTCACTGAATACTCCTGCAAGCACATTTACGTCAACAGAAGCTTTACAGGATCCTTTTTATCCCACTTTCCAAGCCTCTCCACCTCCAGTATCTCAGCAGCAACCGCCTCCCAGTTACATTCATTACAACTAACCTTATTCAATTAGTGAATGACATCAGTGCTGCCCTCTTACCGCTTGCTTCTTATATCTATCAAGTTTATAGCAAGAGGATATGTGTGAAATATTGTGGTGATGGGTGCATGGTACTTAGAATACTATAAACACCTATATAAGACCTGATGTTAAGATCCTTATTCATTTTTGTTTAGTTTTTATCCTACTTTTACTCTGTTTATATATAACTGTGATTTAGTTTTCTGCTCACTATTTACTTATTTTTTTGATTCGTTTTCATCGAGATATCATTTTGGATGAAAAGATAAATTGGTTTTTGTATTGTAATTATGGAGTAAAAGAATTTGAGACAGAAAAATAGCTTCGTACTTTTGCATAATGTTACTACACTCAGAATACTAATTGTCGTATGATTATAACGCTTCGGTACTTGACTCTAAACTCAACTTACGGATTCCTTCTGCTCACTTATGGGGGGTAGGGGATAGGATTGACAGCTGTATTTCTTACCGATTTGTGTTGTCATATTGACTCATTCAAGGTAGTAAGTTCAAGCAAGATTTGCAGTTGTTCTCAACTCAGTCGACTGTAATTTATTTGTTTTTTTAAACAAAAATGTGTATGCACTCTACAGTCTTGTGTATAAACTTATAGTGAATTTTGTTTTTGGTTTTCTTATATACTTTCTGATAAGCAACGTTGGATTAATATAAATAAATTTTTTCTCTACTGTAGGTGTAAATACAATTACGCAATAAAATTTTGATAAAACTTACAACGATTAAAGCTTCCGTTGATAGTTATGCATACTAGCTTGCGACTATGCTTTTTTTTCGTGTATTATTGTCGATCAGTATATTTTCTATCTTTCATGATAATCTTGAGTATAAGTTGAATGCCTGACAAATAAATTGAAGGTTGCGCTAACAAAATATAGGTGCACAGTAAACAAATATGGTTTGACGATTGACAAAAATCTTATAGATAGTAAAGGAACCAAGTAAGATTTATTTAAAAAATAAGCTTTTACGTTCCTTCTGACTTACTGAAGTGAAGGTTCTGTTCCACACTCTAGTCAATAACAACAAACACACCTAACGATGCTAAGATCATTCATCATACATTAAAGGCCAAATTTTAACATCTCCTAAGGCTGACGGCGAACTTGTAGTCAGGTTCCATCACATTGGGAAGATGCAGTCGTTGCTCCCATCTCCTAAGTAAGTAATCAATGTAGCAACTATCGGGAAGATAAGCCTTTTATTAATGGCTCTCAAACTGTTAGTTTCGGTCATGCCCCCTAAATTATTCAAAGCAGACAGGGTACTGACCATCTACAAGCAAGCTGGTCTTTAATCAAATATATTGATCTCATCACCCTCCATTCGACAGTGCTGTGTCCTTTTCAGGTCAATACTCGTATTTCAGAGCCTCTTATTTGTTAAACAGAACTGTGCTATTAAAATGTGTTGAAAAAGCTTATGGCTGAAAAGTTTGACATCATAAAGGCTCCGTACACGGAAACAATAGAATGATGGTATGCAACTAGCTTTCCCTATAGTCCCGATCTTTAGCTACACGAATAACATTGTCTCACTACATGATGATAAACAGGCTATCCATATCACATTTATTTAGTTGGCAATATGTCTCTTAGTTTGGGATGTACGTCTCACTAGTGGCAAACTACTCTATCATTAGTGACAAGGACCCTAGCCCGCATTCAGTGTGGCGAATCGTAAGGAGTATCCGAAGGTTCGTGTATCTAAGTAGTCGTTTGAGTCTTGATATTGGCGTGACAAATAAGAAGAAATCTACGCATAATGAGACCTAGATTAACTTATAGCAGTCTGAGCCAACTTTAGAGGTGTTATGCTGTTAAAGGCTTATAACGCATCAATGAATGCAATTGGGCTCGTAGAAGCTGGTTCCTCCGTGCTGAGAACACTCTGTATCTGATTATTGTTGCCTTCCAAAGACTGCTTACATACAATAGTAATATTGTGTAGGTTGTGCAGTGGTTCGTCAGTGTGCTTGGAGTGTGACGATAGTCAGTCCGTGCCGCTATCTTGGAACCTCGGCTTTGGTGGGCTAGATGTTTCAATAATGCTATCAAAATAACTTCTATATCGTGCGTTAGTTGGTGGTACTTAGTAGCTTGGGTTATCATCTAGAAATAGGCTGCTGGCGATCCTTCTGTGGTTCTCTTTTACGCCCATCATAAAACAAGGAGAGTTCGTAACCAAATAAAGCCTTCTTCGATGTATTTTCTCCTGAATGGTACCTCCTGTTACAGACTTGTTACTTACGTGTTTTCCCTTATTCGCTTTCTATGGGTTGCACTTCCATTTCTTCTACTGTTCGTGCTGCGCATATCTCTTAGTGCCCAATCGTACCAAACTTGTGTTTAAATAAATAAACAACCTTATATTTATCAACGAAAAATATTTTTTTAGCTTCCAATAGACGCTAGATTCAGAAATCCACCTGTTATACACAGTTTGAATTTCTAATCACGAAAAGTACTGTTTTGCATTTTACCCAATGAACTTTACAGACCAGTTCAGATTCTAATTTTTAAGCATAACAAGTAGAAACATGTATTAGAAACATCAGTTTTTTAAAATATGAAATTTATGTAAAAAATAATAATGTACTACTAAATTTTCTCTAGATGCTTGTTACTAATTTCACCAAAGCAATCTTGTCGACTATAAAATGAAAAATCCTCCACACTCCTTTAAAGAAGTCGAACAACAAGGTATAACAAGAAAAAAATTAATGTTTCGTCTATAGATACATATTCTGAAGAACTGCTTAGCAGACCGATTATCGCCTCGGCTCTTTTTTGTGCCACGATTCGATTGTTTTCAACTACTGAAATTCCAGCCTTTCCACTGAATAGCATACAACCAGATGTTGTATTATCAGGTACTACGTTCCATGCATGGTCCCATATCAATTCACAAAATGCTGTGGCATTGCCGAAAATTGATTCAATAGTCATACAGGAAGTAGATTCTGGACAAGAATTTGTTCCTTCGAAATAAAATGGCAAGATATATGCAATAGTAATGAATATAGGTGTTTTTAGGAAACAACATAATAATAGCCCAAACAAAGACGTATTTAACTAGGATATTTTTGGATTGGTAAAAAAAGTCAAAAGAATTTACACTTACCATGGTAACACGGTTATAGCAGAAATATTATCCCATGAGAAGTGGATAGCTTCATCTTTTCTTAAGTTCGTGTCGACCGCTATGTATTACGATTAGTCTTAAGAACTGTTGTGGCCCATTGGAAACTACATGACCGTGAGGTGGAAACTTGAAAATTATTAAGACTAAGTAATTTAGGCAAAGTGCTGTTGCAAATCTGAGTGGCTGATCACTGGTTTAATTTGATCCTTTCATTTTTAATACTTGCTGCCCCACGATTTGTTTATAAAAGTAAATATTTTCAGGGGTAGTTCTGTTGAGCTATGCAGGAACGCTTTTTGTACTTAAGTTGTGCAAATTCCTAACGTACATTCTACAGAAACAGTTAGGTAATGTAACTTTACGTAACTTCACGTACATTTGGCATAAATAACAACATAGATAGCTGAATGAAACACAATAACAATAATTTATGATTGTACAATACATCTAGCATTAGACTATTTGTTGCAAGCGGGAACCATTTTCACTGTCGTGAGAGTAAGTTACTTAATATTAACAAAAAAAAATTTTCATTTAGACATCAAGGAAGAACGAGAGAAGCGACGAAATTTCTTTTCAATCAGCTTTTCATCTACACTAGTATATATATATAGATTTACAACAGTTAAAATCATTACTAATTAATTAGTAACATGCCATCAATTATTTGGTAGATTTTAAAAGTATTGTAAATTTAAATGTATATGAGTGTAGAGCTTTGATGAAAAACCAAATGAAAAGAAATTTCGTCGATCCTCTTGTTCTTACTTATTATTAGTTGCGTTAGTAGACCCAACACAGAAATAATGTAAATTTTACGAAAACATGACGAGGCTGTTATCAGTTCCATACATAAATTATTTTAAAAATTATATAACGATAATTCACCGAAATCCAAGTAGTGACGTTTTAAACTCTAGTGTGCTGAATGAATATCTACTACTATAAGCCAATTCGAATTTATTAAGATCATTTGAGTGCAACTGCTGTTAGAAGATTTAATGTGTTATAGTCTCTTTGTTTTGACAAAAGTTTGAAATTCAAATCTCCACCCATGTAAGACTTTGTCTAGAATACTACATTCAATAAACTAGTCTGTATTTAATCAAAGAAGCAGGTGCGATCATGCGTATCCAACTAGTACGTATTAGGTAACTAGCAAAACTCTGCAACACATAAAAAGATCAACTTAAACATTTAGGTCTGTTTCTGTTGTCTTATCAGGGAATGAGAAGGGATCTAAAATGAGCATTCTATAAGACTTGGATGTTAACATGTCCAACCTTCTTACCTCTTTTAGAATCAATCATTTTCGAACACCACGAGCGAAAAGACTTAGATTAAGAATCCAGGATAGAATAAATGGTATCAGATCCATTAGTAAACAATTTCACAGAGGAACCAAATCATCATTAAAAACCACACCACAAAGAATTACTCAGCTACCTACCACTGACTTTGGACCAGTTACTATCTTCAAAACAAAATGTTAGTAGTTTTATAGAAGCTCGCAGTAAAACACTGGACTTCACTATTACAATGAAATGGCCAATAGGGAATGAGCTGACGATAGTTTTTTTATATTCAGTCTTTGGAAATTTGAAAACAGTGCAACAGATAACAAGGCCTAACATTCATGCAACAATATTTCTTAGACGTAAACCGATGTTTCTATTTTCAGAATCATTTACTGTATTTTGTATAAAAATGTAAAAACATTTAGACGTATCTAATAAATCATTACTCGATTACGTATGACTTTGTATTGTAAAAAAGCAGTATAGCATGTTCGGGCACAAAATGCGTACCTGTTGACCAGTTAAAATGCGTATTCCAATTTGTTACACAAGTTTTATCAAATTTGCAGGAATTCCACCAATATTCGCACTCAGATTGGCACAATGGGGCTCCAAAAAATCTTTCATTGCTAATTTTTCTATTAACTGTTACCAACCAAGGACCTGTATTAGGAGAGCACTCATAGAAACAAAGATCTTCCTGGAAAACTTGTTGACACTTATCGCTTAAATTGCCACAATGGTTGTGAGTGAATTGGTAAAGACTAGTGCTTGATACAGAATCAAGTATCTGTGGGTTACAGCACGAAAGAGATGCCCAATGACTGCACTAAAGATAAATAGTTCACCATAAACCTTACGTCTTTACTTAATCCAGGCTCCGCCGAAGGCTTATGCTTGTGGAATTTGCCATCTGGACATAAGTTCATATATTCAACAACTGATGTTATCAAATTCAATCTATTAACTGCAGCAGTTTGACAGGACAAGAGAACGGCATGAATGAATGAATAAGCTAGCCAATGGGTGCACAGCATCATAATAAGAGATTGAACTACCCGGGTAATAGACCTCACGTTCGCCAATCAGCTTCATACCGATGGAGAGTGAAATTTATCACTCGTTGATGACCTTGATGGTGTGTAAAAATAGATCGACATTTTACCGTTCGTTTAGCTGTTAAATACAAATTTTTTAGAATTCTTTAGTAAGGCTTAAATTTAAATCTAGTGGTGTTTGATATTTAGGAATTTATGTCGCAGGTTGTACTAGGTTGCAAGCCGTGTCCCTGTCTAGCATGTTTGTAGCGGTAAATAATCCCTAAAATAATCAGTTGCATAGGCTTTCGACATTGATGCTGACTATGTTTGTTTTAGCGGACATGAGTTATCCACAACAACGCTCAAACTCTAAACCAAAAAGATTAGAAAAGGTAAGAACACTACGATCGTTTAATCGTCTCCAAGAATTATCGACCCATTGTCTTCGACACATTGCACAATCTTTCTTATCCTGGAGTTCGTGTTACGACTAAACTGACTATCCAGAGATTCCGCTAGCCGATGACGGACAAAAATATCAAAGAATGGGCATGCTCCTGTGTGACCTGCTAAAAGAACTAAGTAATTCAGCATAATAAATGCCCTCTTGGCACTTTCCTAGACCCTAATACTGGATTCGACCACGTCCACCTTGATGTGGTAGGACCTTTATTAGGATTGAAAGGATTCTCTTATCTTCTGAAATGGGTGGGCAAATTCACACACTGGTGAGAAGCGATTCCATTAAAAGATATCACTAGCAAAACGATTGCTGGTGCTTTCGTCGAACGATGGGTAGCAAATTTTAGTTGTCCATCAACAATAACGACAGACCGTGGACGTCATTATAAATCTGGATTGCTCCACTCTCTGACCAAACTCCTTAGAACTGTGCGTCTCAGAACAACCACCTGCCATCCTTAACCCAACGGTTTAGTAGAATGATTTCATAGACAACTGAAAGTGTTGCTTTCAGCTACGAACGTCCTGCAGTGGATTGACGCTTTACCACTAGTGTTACTCAAAATTCTCAGCTTTGTAAAAGAAGATGCTGAGTGCAGTGTTGACGAATTGGTCTATAGAATGATGCCTCGACAATAAGGTGAGTTCGTAGTTTTCGCTTTCACCCCAACAAACCTGGATCTCAAATCTTACGTGAACCGGCTTTCAAATGCTATGCGTTCAGTTAAGCCAGTTCAAACTCGGAAGCAATCGATAGACGCTTTTATCCAACCCATACATACAACTGATCAATACACATCTACTAACAACTGGGTGAGTGTATATACTAGAAGTCAGTAATAATTAATTTATGAGAATCGTATTTAAGTACAGCGTAAACCCAACAAACATGGAATCAAAACCCACGGAAAATTTAAGTTTCACCAGTTTCTGTGTTCAATCATGCTTCAATATCTTGACTGTAAAATGATAGATGTACAACCAATAAAATCAATAACATGCCCGGGCGTAATAGTGACTTCTTCATATCCCCCTTAAACATAAATGTAGGCCGAATTTAGAAAGCTAACCGTGGTGAAATGAATGCGTCACCAAGTGACTTGTTTATTCTTGCTATTACTAGTAAACATAAGAACACTAGTAGCACTTACGCAGGCTTTTTTCAATCCGAGACTTTGCCTCTAGATCCCCCTGGCAGTCGCCGACCACGAAAAGCAAACAAAGTAACAGTCAGTTCCTATATATGCATGTAGTGCATCCTAGGCAACCTGGTTCTATACTTCAATGCTGCCCTAAACCTCCGAGACACTCCAAGACCCGAATCGATAGAAGCTTACAGACTGTACCAAGGATAGACATAAGCGAGGCACTTTCCATCTTTTCTATCGACTAGCGACAGTATTACGAAAACACTAAAAATATTCTACGGTATTACAAATCCCGCACTAGATGCTACATTACCAACAAAGCGGGTCACACGACAATATCCCTTTGCACCAACACTAAAACTAAGGCTGAGCTACGTAAACTAAGGTTAAGGTCTTTCGCACCAAATGACTTAACCACTCTGAACTAAATACACTGTTTAATAGAACAGGTAACAGGCCAACGTAAAACTCGTTTGAAAGATGAGAAGTGTATTGCACTCAGGGGCACATATATGTTTTTAAACGTATACCGACTGTTAGAAAAACGCTTAAAGAAAACTGAAGATTAAGGTGTTCATCCAATACTGTGAAACGGAGTGATTTATTTTGCCTCGCAAATTACGTGAGAACTTCTCAGCGAAACTACAGCAAAACAAAAAAAGAGTTCAGACGCAGGACATCAGTCTAGACAGTAAGTGCAATACAACGATAAGTACTATAAAATTTAGCTTAATAAATATAAGCGAAGCTATCAGAGCATTTAAGCCGAATAATAACTTAAGAATCGATCATTTTTCATCAGTCTTTGACAAGTGTGCCTGGTATGACATACTTATTTTTATACTCAAAAGTTTCACACTCTTGTTGGAAGTAACAAATTATCCCAAAACCAGGAAATCCACCTACATACTTTCTCAACATAAGCCAGAGGCAGATAACCTGATCCAGATTCATCAATCAATTAGGCTCACACCAATAATCTCACGAGTAATAAAGAAGGCAATCAAAGATCAAACGTCTGACTACCTACTATATGGAGGCTTGAATAATGCTTCGCAGTACGACTTTCTCAAAGCATCGTCATGTGTCACATGTCTCACTCATTCCTTTAACGAGGTTCCTAGAAACCATAATCATGAGTTAGAGAAAGTACTGTACTTTGACATGAAAATGGCATTCTATAGAGTACCACACAATCTACTAATATAAAAGCTGCAATACGTCGAGATCACTAATCCTCTCCTTGAGTGTTTTAAATCGTTTTCCACAAACCAGTGTCAAATAACAAATATAAGCACTGAAACGTCAACACCTTGGTTTACAGCCAGCAGGTTGTGGAAAGTAGTGATCTAGGACTCCTACTCTTTATTACATATATAGGTGCCTGTATATGTAGGTGCTCCATCAAAGGAAAGCCATATCGAATGCTGACGACTTAAAAGTAATCTATAAGACTAAGAACTATGATGCAGTGAATTGCATCAAAAATACACAGGATGAGTTAAACAACCTGTGTAAATGGTGCTGATATTGGTGTTTGAGATTTAATGCTGAGAAATGTGGATGGATATGCGTAGGGAGCCCAAAACTTGAAACGCAGAATACAATTAGCAACAACATAATTTCTAAACTTAACTCTGTAATCGATCTTGCAATACAATATTCTCACAGCAATAAGTACTCTGAGCACATCTCTACCAAACTATCTAAATCATGATCACTCAGTTTTCATTCTAAGGAACCTTTACGAAAATGATCCAAGACTCATTCTTTATAATATGTGTAAGACCTCTACTTGAGCACTGTTTCTCCATATTTAACAACCTATGAACGGGTTAAAAACCGATAGTGGAGTGTGCAAAACTACTTAGTGCGACAGTTGATTAGAAATATTTTGAAAATTGACTAAAAAATTATTTAACACGTGCTCGAACCTGAACAACTATGGAAAAAAGTAAGAACAAATTAAATTTCCTTCCATAAACTGCTGTGCAGTCTGGTCTATAACCCAATTAATGTCGCCTTACGTACCCGAACTCGGGACTATTACTTGAGAAATAAACTCGTTTAAGTCAAAATTAAGAAATACATAACAAAGGCCTGTTCAAACTTCTATTCGGTTGGGTATGGTCAAGTATGGGACAGGCTGCCAAGAGAAGCACGCATGTTAGGTAGTCTCCCAGTATTTTGTAAGCTACTTAATATATCTTTCGAAAATATTAGCCTTCCGACCGATTTAGCTATTTTTCATACATTTTACAAGTAATAAGCTTCCTTCATATCCGAAATTAGTTGAATATCGTGGGCATACAACGAAATGACGCTTCTGAGTAAATGATATTTGTGGACCATTGCACCTACACTTTACGTACCGGAAACAAAACCACTTATCGTTGGTCAGATCATACCTTGGATCTACCTAATATCTGTACATTACAAGTTTTATTTTTCTAAAGCTTTTTTATATACTATGTAAATATATTTTCTCGATTTAGTAGATAATGCACGAATTCGTGTTTGCTCGAATGTCAACCTTCCGCAAACTCTAGTGCCTCACGATGGCTGGCCGTTGAACCTAGTACTTTGCCACTAGGGTGCATCAGTAACAAGGACCTACACACTTAGATGTTACTACATAATACATAAAACAATCAACTTTTACATCTCCTATCATAACGTGATCCTTAGATGTGGTGACTTGAATCCCTAGTACCACAAGAGCGTTCGAAGTTAATGAACGCTATGTAGGCATCGATTTTAAACGTTTATTATTCCATGCAAGCCTACTATGTCTACATCAAACCTATTGTGCATTTCGCCTTTATATATGTACCTTTGTTTCATGCATCATATGTATTAGTGTAAGTGACAGTTATATGTCACCATGACTATAACTGTGAACTGACATGATTTCTGCATACAATTTTAGAATATAATAATAATAGTAATGACTCTTGACACTTTTCCAGTGTTCCCATAGTGACGGTTTCCCCTGAAACCAAAAGGAATTATTGCGGAATTTATTTGTAACCTTATAGTTTGTTCAGGTATAGCGGAAGCATAATATGTTCTTATCCCACTGTTTGACAGGTGTCCATATCATTTTCGTTGGCAGCGTGGGCACTGTTGCCTATAAAAAGGGCATGAATTTGAACAATTTCCACTTGTAGTCCGTGATAGAGCAGCAGGTCTAGTCTAGGCAGCTTCTTGTATAATGATGATCTAGTGTAGCTTGTAACATGCTTACTGAAACCTGCCTCTCCTGACTATAAGCATGAAACTTTTTTAAAAACGTCACAATGATGAGACACCGTCGTTCAGTAGTTCCAGAAATAGGGGTGTTGAAACTTCGGACGATTAGCATTTTACTGATTCCCCCAGTGTTTGTAAGCGTCAAAGGAGTCTAAGGTAGCCTTTTATTTTGATAGCGGCTACACATTCCTCCCATAGGGTTTATACTTTCACCAGTTCAGGGGGATCATCAGTTATATTTCAGCTACTTTTTCTGCATGGTGTTACTTATGTTATGGTTTTGAAGAAGCTGCTTATATATACTGCTATTTACCCTTCTCTTTTGTACCTCCTCTCTTCCCTAAACTATACCATGCCATGCACGTTCACGCTATCATTTACAACATCTAGGAAAGCCATATGTCAATGAGTTTACTCGTACTTAGTTTTAAACAAGTGCACGAGTCATGAAGTTTCATCGTTTCGCCTCTCATTTACCGTAGGGTACAGTACGGGAACCTGACTGCATATCTAGACACGGTTTTGTTGTCACTGTTCGAGAATATCGGTGACATTCTCGTTTTATTTAAATTTTACTTTCATTTAGATTAATGGGCTGACTGTTCTGAGGTGTCCAGAGAATGGTAACCGACAAATACTAACTTTTTTGGTGCTGCTTAGGTCAAGTTGGGCTAATGACCACCTTCCATCATTGTACGCAGTGCAACTGTTGATTCTGGATGAAACTTCATGTATACTCAGGTAAAAGATTAAAGGTAATGTTGTAGTGTATCTCGCTCTTTTCCTTTTTTGCCTCTCCTACGTTGATGTTTCCTATGGCTTGACATGACACAACGCGTTTCACGTTTTGGCGCCCTGCTCTCACTCCTCTCCGACCAAGGCCCGGCCTTCAAAAGTCATCTCATTGCCGAAATATGCAAGCTATTAGGAATAAGGAAGACGCATACTACCGCATACCACCCAGAAGGCAACGGTCTAGTCGAAAGAATAAAAAGGGCCATTAAAGTGATTTTACAATCGTTCATCAGCAGATCGTCACCCGAGTTGTGGGATGAGGTGCTCCCTCAATGCATTCTAGCTTATCAGACATCGGTACACGAGTCCGCTGGATTCTCACTTGCTATTTTACTGTTCGGGCATGAACTACGCCTTCCGGTAGAGATATAGTCGCCGCTGCTACCATACGTACCGTCCATCCGTACTCTCCGTAACTGCCTGGCTGATGCGTACTGTTTAGTCACTATGAACTTGTGCAGGGCTAGTGTTCATCAAAAAGACATGTACGATCGTCACGTGCAAGGACCAGTATATACAGTTGAAGATCGCGTCTAGATACGCCGCCCCATGACATTGATAAGGAGCTGCAGTAAATTCCACCAGCCCTGGTAAGGCCCGTTCAAAATCGTTCTCATCCGATCTCCTACTACGTTCGTATTACAAAGCCTACAACGACCACAAGACGACGTAATAACAGTGCACTTCAACCGAATAAAGCCGGGTCGGACAACAGTATATTCTTATGCTCCGTTCGTCGATCCTCCACCTGCCACTAGGTTCTTGAGGTATCAGCTGAAGGAGGAGCAATATATCCGTGGCACAGTTCCTCATTAGGAGAGGGGGTGGTGTAACGGAACCGAAATCACTATGTATGATTTGCTTACTCGTTCTCTTTCCTTTCTATTGCAGGGCGATCAAATATAAACGCTT
This sequence comes from Schistosoma japonicum, assembly GCA_025215515.1. NCBI lineage: Eukaryota > Metazoa > Platyhelminthes > Trematoda > Strigeidida > Schistosomatidae > Schistosoma > Schistosoma japonicum. The sequence continues at coordinate 41,360,841 of CM046064.1, read as the reverse complement.
TGGAAGTCGAAGAGCAAGCCCTGCGCGATATGAACTTAAAGGATGACTCATAAGGCTTGGTAAAACTAGCCACCCCTTTTCTGTACAAACCCTAAAAAATAAAGAGTTCCGTGGCCACCGCTTCGCGTTCTCTCTTGGTGTGGAGTGCTGAGCTAACTCTTTGTGTTGTGGTTTTAGGTCTTCTCTGCCGTTCCGGACGGCTGAATACACGTGTTACATACTCATGAGATTTGTAGGCTTCTTATTCGTCAGCCTAGGTGATTACGTGACATTGTAACCAGTTATCGTGTCATTATTAAAATCATCTGTAATCAGTTATTGTGTAAATTCACACTATTTATCGTAGATATTTTAACTGTACATGCATAATAATCCATTCTACATGATTGTTGAACGCACTAAATTGCGTAGCTACCACAGAATCATAGGGCGTATTTTTTTTCGAAATACAATTTGTATATGGTTTTCTCGTGAAATATGTCACTTTAACTCTTATAAGAAATAATGATTACATTTTACTATCGTTAGAAATGAACTGCAATGTATTTACGTCGTCTAAGACCATTTAGGTAATCTAAGTTAGGTTTACGTGTACATGATTACAAATTTGGCCTTGGAAAATAACCTAATCAGAAAAATCAAAGGGTAAATAATTGGTTCCTACAAGGGATCAGATGAAATAACAGCTTATTAAATACATTAGTAACATCGACAAACAGCTGTAAATTGCAAATGGAATAGGATAACAGAAATTTTCATGTCTGAAACGTAATCACCTCTGTGATAAGAACCTAAGCCTAACGAAACCTTACAGGGTCATAACCTTAAGTCTAACTCTAGACCTTAGCCTAATCCTAACCCTTAAGCCTAAACACTAACCCTAACTTCTAACAGTAACTTAACGCTAATCCTAACCCCATAATTATTTTACGTCGAAAATGACTCATCAAACGGTCGAGAGTGTCAACACTAAACAAATTACATCCTTGATTAGATTTTGCATATTGACATTAGAACTAATAACTTTCTTCTGATTGGTTACACAATTAACGTTGTTCGTCTGAACTATAAGCTATGCTTACCAGCTTTTTATTAAAATGAGCTTTTAAGGAAAATTAATGAGATTTAACAACTTATCATGTTTAGTTAGCATCACATGCATTGAATTAATCGGAATGCATTAGGAGATGATTTCAAGGAACTGATAAAATTTCATCCTATTTCAGTTACTAACAGATCACTAATTTATAAGCTTATGTCTACAAGACCACCTCAAGTCAATCTACTAAAATAAGTTGAATTATTCAACTTAATTGTATTTGTCACAGATTAATGTTGGTTGGGTACTAATGGAAACCAGGGAGGATTAGACATTTTTGTTTTTCGTTCGAAAATTGGACTCCTAAGTACCAGTGTACACCCTTGAATACTCCTGGGAATCAAATGGTTTCAGTCACCTTAACTAATTGACATGTTTCTTGAATTTATTTTGATATAAAATGCAAAACATTCACCAATTTTTCGACTGTAAGAGATTAGTGTTCCCAGTTTTATGTAATGTTCATGCACAAAGTGAAACGGTATCATTGAGTTATTTTTTTGTTTTAATGACAGTTATAACAAGATTAAAGTTTTCAACTAACTATAGAGTGATTGTGTGCCAGATGAAGTTTGAAGGATACTCTAAATACAACCAAGTTTTACATGTTGTTTTAGCACAGTAACTTCTATCAATTAAACCCATAAACGATAAACAGATAGAAGTGGTAGAGGAAATGGATCTATTTGATCATAGATAGAACTTAAACGGATTTGTAACGTTTATGGTGATTATTTAGGGGAGTATCTGATTTCCATACCGTGATGTGTAGTGGTCTGTTGATGACGTACAACTAGAAGTTTTAAGCTATTAGTGTTCAATAAAGCAAGAGTGATCAGCATCATTGAGGAATGTTTATATAGTTATTTATTTTTAAGAATTATCTACTTCTATATATTTATTTGCATTAGAGAACATTTTATCAGAAGCTCATTCACTCCGAAGTATAGCATGTGCATGAGCCTTTCACACAAATCTATACAGTTAGTGTGAATATACTTAAACGCTTATAATGTGCTTATTGGTCAGTGGACGTTGAATAATTTGCTCCAACTCGTCAGAGCCAATATCATTTACATGAACAATCGAGATTCGAAGTGGATGCAGCATTCGGTGCAACATGGTCATAATCCATTTTATGTAACTTTCTTTCTACACTTAAACATACTCTCTATCGTAAGACCATCTCCTATTTAGCAAGTTTTAAATGAACAAGAAAGTCTGGTCTCCCACGATTAGGGTGGACCACGTAAGTTTATTTAAATTAATGCTAGCATTAAGTTCAGCGCAATTTGAATTTTCGGCATGCAGTGTCTCAATAAGTTGATTCTTTTTCATGTACACATTTGAAGAAGATGCATTTATGCGTATATATGCATATAATGTCAAGAAACATAAAGTCAATATGTGTTCGTATATGCGTTTATACGGTAAAATAAGAAACAGAAGCCTTTGCATTATATTATAATCAGTATTTTATGAGAGTAGTGATTTCTAATTAAATTGGCTTTTACAACGTTTTCATCACATAGAAAATATGCTAGATACAGAATAATGGAGCATTTCTACCTTTCCTTACGTGTATGAACTGTATTGTAGCAGCGCCTTGTCCATACAGAAGATATGCAGGATGAAATGTCACCAGATAGTTGTTTTCAGGATTTCAAATGCTTCTCTACAACCGTGCTCATAATGACATCGAAGTTCTCACGATACACCATACTAACAGCTTTCATCATCCTATGCAACAGTATATAGTCATTTCTCATGAGTCCAGGAAAAATAATAATGGGGAACAATATAAAATAGTTGGTAATATGCAAGAATTGACAAAATGCAATAATAGGTGTTTGGTAATCACTTCACATAATACGGTAAACGAAAAACCTTCTTTGATTCTAGTAAAATATAAGAAGACCAAGATAGATCAGACTTGAAAGTTACACACGCTTTGATATTTCTAACCTTATTGATTCGTGGTGATCAGTTCTATTGTCGACAGTCCTGTTTACTTAGTCCACTTGTCTTCATCATTATATAATGTGATCAAGTCACCTCTAATATATGTTGTGTATTTATCATTCTGATCTAAAACTCACTTCTGTTTATTTTTATAAACCATTGCAATATTAGATAACCAAATCATTTATAGTGTAGAGTTATCTTTTCCATTTGACCATTTACCTGCTTAATTTTATTTGAATGTATTCGTGTTAGATTTATGTCGGCTGAGTACCAATGAAATCCGAGTTGGAATGGACAGCTGCTTCGAACTAGTAAGGGGCTCATCAGCAATGCATACTCTTGATTTCGCCAGGGAATCTAACCTAGGACTTTTGAATAGGCAAACGCTTAACCCTTTATATTACTCTTCTGGCGTCCACTGGTAAAATTAACACTTACGTCGACTTGTGATAGGACGCGACGAACTGTCATTGTCATTGTTGATAACTGTCTCACTCCCGATATGTTTGTTTAAATTTATAAATCTTCTTTATATTAGGTTACTAAGCCACATCTAGTTTTTTCATAGAATCATCACATGCTTCATTTACGTATACTCTGTTTTGATTTTCGCTTGTATCGTGGAACAATATATATAATAATAAAGTAAGAACAACATTTTCATTTCGTTGGCTTTCATCAGCTACGTGCCCCCTTCGATTAATCTCGAAAACTTTGCTTTTACGAAAGTCTAGAAACTGAATTTTGTGCCATTAGAAAATGCAAATGTAGAAATGGGTACCCAGAAAAGTTTATGAATAAGTATCGCAAACTATCAAATAAACTTATCAAGTACGATACAGTTTCTCCAATCGCTTTATCTTTAAATGTCATAAAAATATGTGACTTAATAATCACAGAATAGCTACAATAATAACTGGTACTGATTAAGCTGTATAGATTTTATCTTAAATTAAACGAGAATTTCTTGAATCAGATAAAAATCATAAAGTCCTCTAAGTACCTTCAATTGCATACATTAATTCATAAGTATGTCCCAATGAGCATACATTGGAAGAAAAGAGAGAAGTGTACATTTTGATATCTCCGGGTATGTTCCAATAGATTTGAGATTAAATGGTTCTACAGCTCGTCATCTAGTTGATAACTGCCATATTATCACCATTTTCAATCTTTAAACAATAGACAAAGGAATACAAATTCATTACAATTCTCTGAAGCAATGGCAATCAAAACTCAAGTTAAATCTATGTATTCAGTGAAGCAGATAATGGTTAATTTATTACTACCATGGTAACCGTGATTAAATCCTTGTATAGTTATTATCATCATTACTCATCTTGCATTATGTCATACGATATACGCTTATGATTTTTTAAATCACTTTTATAATCATCCCACTAATCATCTGTGATTTTAGCTCACCCAATTTATGTGGCTTTCCCATTACATCAACCATGGAAATGCTTCATCCTGTTGAATTTCTAACTCAAATTAGTGACACTCGCATCACCCCTTTCATCATTTTAGTGTTGACCCTTTAAATGACCCTTCAGTTTATACATTAACACTTACACATACATAATGAACTGACATCCCATGTTACTTCAATTTCCTTATTTCTCATTGCTTATAATGACGATGTCATAATTCAGTAAAAGATTATGATTACAATGTAGCTGATAAGAACCAACGAAACAGAAATGGACTAATGTTGTTCTGTGTCAATTGTTGTTCATGCTTTATAAGGATTTAGAAAAGGAACTAACTTTATAAAATATGTTAATTAACAATAAGATTAGCACCACACATTAATACAATTTTACTGGTTGTATTTGTCTGAAGAGTAAATAACAAAATACATTGTGAATTTAGTGTATTTTGTTATTATGGGTTATTCTGGGCATCATTCACGTTTACATATACAGAAAAATGATGATAGAAATGAATAAGTATTAATCACCTAACAGTTTCATCTTCTGGCTCCCTTTACATTTAACAACTTGAACTATGATATTTCAGTAAGATCAAATTATCTTCCTTGTTTGTACACGTTGATTATATTTATCGACAGGAAAATTCAAAACTGAATAATCTTAATGAATCAATCAAACTTTACTGTTTGGAACATTCGTTTCCAAAGGTTCTACTTCACCAGTCAAGTCAGTTAAAGAGCAGTAAAACTTAAAATACGAAACCTAAGGTCCCGGAACAAAATCGTACTGCCGACTGTATGGAGGTCAGACGGTTGTAAGGTGTTTCCCTCAAACCACCAGGATTACTGCAATGTTGAGTCGTCACAAAGAAAGGGTGGATCTGAAAAAAGTCGACCCTAAATATACACACCTCACCTTACTCCAAGGATTCCCATCTCTAAACATAAGGCCTTAACGAATATGGAGCTAGCACACCAATAAACCCCATGTAAAAATGTTATATGTGATCGTCCTTCGCGTATGATGAATGGTCATCTGGACTTGTAACCTTAAATAATGTCCACCAATGCTGTCTACAGTCCTCATTTTTACATGATTTAACAAGAGAACAACTGCTAAAAAGAACGCTTTCGTTGTCTTAATTTTAAGAAACCCATCTCTTACCAGAAGTTCTACTAATTCATTTGAAGATGCTGATAAAATGTAGAGTCTTTTGTAGCATTGAGTAACAAGAGAATGTTTGGGATACCTTTCCTACCCTCTCTAAATGCAAAGCACCGCTTCATGACTAGTCTGCCTCAACACCCGAGCTAAAGATAGGGAATAAGGTAGTTAAGTGCGTTGACCACTTCACTTATCTTGGGGGCATGATCAGCCCTGACAGGTTGGTGTATGACGAAATCACAGTACGTATTCAAAAACACATTTAGCATCTGCCAACTTACGTCACCAGTGGCTTAGGCCAGATATCTGTCGATCAAATTGAAGTGGAGTATACTAATGCACAGTAATAGTATACTCCAGTCTCTGAATGGGCGTAAAACGTGACCCTTAAGAGTTGATGACATTTTCAAGTTATTGACATTTGGTCATCATTGTCGCTGTTAATTCCCTGGAGCTTTCTGAAAGCACTAGATAAATAATGATTTAGTTAGAGGGTATTGGAGGAAAATGTTAATTAATTTGATGAGGTTTTAAATCTTCATCTATTGAGGTGGCCGCGACATGCGTTACATATGTTTAACCACCTCCCACCTACACTTACAATGGTGAGTGATATTGAAGTAGGATACGAAAAAGCTAGGGTCGGCCAAACAAAACACGACATCAATTCACAAAGTCAGTGACTGCTGGTCTGAGTTGTGTTGATAAATACAGACTACCCGGTTGGTATTCGTAAGATTCTCGTAACCGACGGTTAGAGATCCTGGGTGATATGGTGGCGGATCAATCATGGTGGCTCAGGTTCTTCGCTGTTTTTCCTCAAACTGTCTGCTAAAAATTGTCATGCTCTTCCATAAACTTACTCCACCTGGAATCCCCCTAGGGTTACTGCACGTCCCAAGCCCGGATAAAGGAGGAGTGTTATGCAAGGGATGAGCAACACCATTCCGTAAAAAGCAACGTTGCTAAAAAAACGCTAACCAGAAAAAACAATTTTAACTCTGTCTTATAAATTGAAGGACGTTGATTTCGAAGAGTTATGACGCCTCATGGTGACAGTGGAGTTCCTTCGGAAGTCATTAGGTTAATGTTCCTTCTGACAACCGATTAATGTGGGCACATGGAATGTTCGCACGATATGGGAGACAAGGAGAAGCAACCGAATAGCTGAAGAAATGAAAAGATACGACCTGAAGATATTTGTAATAAGCGAAACCCATTGATTGCAAGCTGAACAGCAAAGATTATCACTAGGAGAAGTGCTGTTATACTCGGGTCACGAAGAAGAAAATGCCTTACATACAAGGAGTAGCACTAATGCTTTCCCAACGAGCACGGTAAGCTCATATAGGATGGGAAACTCATGGACGTAAGATCATCAAAGCATCGTTTAACACAAAGAAGGAGGGGGTTACAATGAATGTCACACAGTGCTATGCGCCCACCAAAGATAACCACAAAGACGACAAAGGCCAGTTCTAAGCAACGCTGCAGTCAACCGTCGAGAAATGTTCAGCCGACGATTCAACCATTTTGATGGAAGACTTAAACGCCAAGGCTGGAACGGACAACACTGGATATGAAGAGATCGTGGGACGACATGGATTGGGAGAAAGGAACGAAAAGGGTGAGAGGTTTGCAAACCTATATGCCTTCAACAAAGTGATTGTAGGTGGTACCATATTACCCTACAAACGCATACACAAAGCTATATGGGCTTCAACGGACCACATTACATAGAACCAAATCGACCACATCTGTATCACTATGAAGTTTAGAAGTACTATTGAAGATGCAAAAGTAAAGAGAATGGCTGATATAGCTTCAGACCACCACCTGGTTGAGGCCGAAATGAAACTGAAGCTATGGAAGAAATGGACAACTGGGTCAACAGTATTGTAAAAATTTAATAAAATTTTTCTCCAGTGTACTAGCAAATTCAACAAATTCAAAAACAAATTCTCAACAATAAGTTTTACACATTTTACTACCTACTGGAAGAAGAGGAAACTAGTATGAAGGCCAACTGGATAGGGATTAACAAAGTAATGACTCCAATATTTCAGGTGGTTTCGAGTTGCGGAGAACACCACCATAAAGAAGAGATTCCTGTTGGTACTCTGGATATGATCCAAGATAGTAGGAGCAAGAAGACATTAATCAATGACAGTCAAACAAGAACAAAGAAAGCCAAGACACAGGCCAAATACACAGAAGTCAACAAGCAAGTGAAGAGGAGCATAAGGTCGGATAGACGAAAACATGTGTAAGACCTAGTAATGACAGCGGAAAAAGCTGCAAGCAAAGGAAACATGAGACATCTATACGATACAACTAAGAAGCTAGTTAGAAAATACAGTAAGCCGGAACGATCATTCAAAAACAAAACAGACGAAACAATCACTGAGACTCAAGGATAACGAAACAGGTGGGTAGAACACTCCGAAGAACTATCGATTAGAATAGCCCCATTAAAGTCAACAGTAATCGAAGCAACATTTACGAATCTCCCTATAAACACTGACCAACTAACAGTCGAAGAAATCAACATGAATATCCGACGAATCAAGGGTGGCAAATCAGATCTTCTATCACATACACAGCATCATATGTAGGTGATGACAACCATTGTAGCGGCAGTCTCTACAGCAGTAGGCTCCAACATACACAAAGATAAAAGCAAGGTCATTCAATACAAAACAACGAGCATTAACCCAATTACAATCGACGGAGAAATTCTGGAAAATGTGGAGAATTTTACATACCCGGGCAACATCATCGATAGACAAGGAGGATCTGATGCAGTTGTGAATGCGCGGATTGGCAAGGCAAGAACAGCATTTTTACAACTGTGAAAAACATCTGGTACTCACATCAACTGTCAGCCAACATCAAAGTCACAATTTCCAATACAAGCGTCAAGACAGTCCTATTGTATGGGGCTGAAACTTGTATGGAGAACTATACAAAGAATTATCCAAAAGATATAAGTATCTATAAATAGCTGTCTGCACAAGATACTTTGGATCAGTTGGCCAGACGCCACCAACAACAACCTTCTGTGGCAGAGAATAAATGAACTTCCAGCCAATGAAGAAATTAGGAAAAGACGCTGGAGGTGAATAGGACACAGATTGAGGAGTCCATCAAACTGCATCGCAAGACAACCACTAACATAGAATCTTTCAGGTTAGAGGAGAAGAGGGAGACCAAAGAACATATTGTGTCGGGAATCGGAGGCAGATATGAAAAAATAAAGAGCACTTGGGAAGAACTGGAAAGGAAAGTATATGACAGGGTTAGTTGATTGTAAAATGCTGGTCGACGGCTTAAACTCCACGTGGTGTAACAAGCATTGATTGATTGGAAGTTGTTGACTTTATTGTGAGCACTATAAAGTGACTTTTATTTGACAACCAATAGAAACTAAATAGCTGTTCATGATCGTTAGATTCTGATGATCAATGCACTTGCTGTCAAAACTAGAGTGTTTAAATGCCTTCAAAGTCGTGTTTGGCCATTGCTAAAAAATCGAAAAAATGAAAGAGATCACTAAACCAGTATTGACCAGTTATTGATCGCAATGTCACGAAATATTTGAAACTAGAAATGTAAAGCATTCGATACTATTTCAGAAGTCTACAGTTAAATCACTCACAGTGAGGTGTAACGGTTTTATATTTGTCCTCTACTGTTGTGGTGGCTGTAAATTTGTGTGGTGTTTGTGACTAGGAAGGAACAGCTCTCCATTCCCTGACGGTATATGCTCATCGTCTATCTAAGTTCATCCTATGATGTATAGCTTCAAAAGTTTAGTTTAATTTGTTTTGACGATATATACATATATATGTACATCAGTCATGAACAATATAGTGTCTGCCACATATATGCATATGTCCAAATTTCCACACAACATTACCGCGACAAAATCAAAATTACATGATGAATACCACAATATCATTCAACTGGGAGGAATAAAGCAAAAGTATATACGAACGAATAATGTAATTGATTATCCAGCAGACAGAAATTGAATACATATGTACCACTGTGACTGATCCCAAACCATGTCACCCAATCACGATTAAGCAATAAATTCCAACTAGGTGGTCAACGTCTATCAACATAGTTTAAACCAACAATCAATCACTTAATAGATTTATGTCATGTTTCCGTTTAACTGACCCTAGCATGCTTCCATTTCACTCCTACTGCAGTCGACATCGTGTAAGATTATTTCCATTTCACAGAAACATCATCTTCCAGGAGCTATTACCAATACAAGTAGAATGAATGTCTACACATATACATTAGTGAGGTTAATTTGTATGTATGTTTGGACTTTTCATGATTTCATGTGATCTTCTACAGTCTTTTACCATTTTCTATCAGTCTATACTTAAGAATATTCATGTTTTTCTTCCATAATTAGTAATATATTGTTGCAAACAAGGAAATCAAAAGAACACAGAATCAATATTTTTCGACGAATAGACAGATTTAAGGTAACCAATAACATTAAGTAAGTAGGTGAAAGTTGAGTGAATTGCAAACAACAAAATCAAAGTAGAATGAGAGAAATCAGGCGGATGATCAAAAAGCGATGACTTGTTATAATTACATTTGTATATGTTTATTTGTAAAAAAAAAAGAACAACACTTGGAAAGAACTGTAAAGCAAAGCCTAGAACACGGCTAGTTGCTTGGAGAATGCTGGTCGATCGATTAAGCCCCGCGTGCGGTAATAGGCATTAAATGGTTGATTGATTACTATAAACTATTTCTTCATTTCTGTACCATATTATATATGATCATGTTTTTTTTATACTGAAGCAACTACTAATTCATTTTATCATGTTAATGAGGTGTGCCGATGAACATATGTACCGGATTCTATGTTGTGCTTACACACATTCCGTAAAATACATGATAAAACATTTCGAATCTTTAAATATTATAATCAATGTTGTTAAGGAAAACTATAGTACGTTTGATATTACTCCATTTTTGCAAATTACATCGATGTCCTTGTAAGAGCCTAATGTGAAACTAACTGAAAAGTAATATCTCATTGGTCTCGAACCCACTTTTATTAAAAGACTGAATGGTAATTTTCAAACTGATGCTCTGCAAATCGTTTATCAATTTAGATTGTTGCTTGCAGAAATATGTGGGTAAATTTGCTTGTATTTGAGAAAACGAGATACCTGATGAAAACTTTTTACCATGCTACACAAGTTGGTCATCATTTATTACTGATCTCTCGACAAAACTAGTCAGTAATAAATTGCAAACAGCTCACATTGCATTTGCTCATTTAAAATATTCAGCTTACTCATAAGTAATATAAAATTGCATCTAAAATTTGCTGGAATTTGTACAGTTGGAGACAATTAGTCTCCTTTTCATCAATTTATTGATAGTTCTGGGGAATAACGCTGTCACGTTAGTCACTTATAGTAAGATGAACCACAAATAGAATCATATGAAATTATTACTTAACATTTCGCTGTTTGCGATATTAAACTAATTTGTGTTATAAAATTATCAATGTAAATCCAATTTCATGATTCTTATTATTCAAAGAATCACCTATTCATAAGAATTGAAGAACGGTTGGAGTAATATTGACAGCAGTTATATTGGGTTCAATCCATTGTTTCCTTATCGTTAAATATTCATTTCACCCAACTAATTTTTAATCATTATTCCTTGATAATATAACCTGCACATTATCGGTAGTATTGTTGTCATGATCTACTGGACAATTCAGAACAACGGTGCGAATGCTAACAGAACTCCAAAATAATTTCCAGAAGAGCTTGATAAAACAAAATGATCCAGTCAACGATGGAATAGGTAGGTGTGTTGTTATTTATTTATTAGTTTAAGTTAATGTTGAAAATTGGGCAGTGAAAAAGTTTCGTAGAATTGAATATATGCAAGTATGTGGTTTAAAAGTTCTTAGAATCTTTTAGTTTGGCTAAAGTCATTTTCCCTCCATTTAGTACATTGTAAAACACTTATCACATAGTCATTTCCCCAAAACTAGTTCAGAACACGACTAGTTGAAGAGATTAATGTTCTGTTTGCTGAAAATACAGAATGCTATTAATATAGTATACAAAGATTTTAGTAATCAACGTTTATGTTGTTTGCGTTTCTTAATACAAGTTGATTCCAGACTGTCTTCTCTTACTTTACTTTTTGTCTTTGTACGTATTTTGAATACGCTATGCTTCCTGCTATACTGAAATTCACCTAGTAGGCTGTAGACTATTGGAACTCTCATGCAACGCTCAGCTGTATACTATGTAAAAGTTGATTTTTCAAGTCATTCTTTAGATACAGAACTGGTATATTTGTATCTTTAGCGAACCTCATAAAAATGATCTGAACATCGGGTAAAAGGTGTTTCGATTCACGTCTGTAACATAAATGAATGTAATTAACTAATAGGAAGTTTTGAACGTTAAGGCAAAGTGTATACTGGATAAAATCCGAATCATTTGAACTATGAACATAAAACCTGATTGATGATATTGCATTGCCTTCATTTGCATACATACAGTTACATTGGATGTAAAACGTGAATTAAGCTATATACATTGTTTATCAAGTGATAGATACCATTCGAATATGGACAGCATAGAAGGTTTACACTAGAATATTGGTAGATGAATAGAGTCATAAGTATAGATATGACATGAAACGGATTGATTGGTTTATTAAACTAAACAGATAGTGTCAGATACAACTGATAAATCACCATGACATTAATAATTTTGCTTGTTTAATATAACTGAGATTTGTTGTGATTTGTTGTCTGTGGGTAACAATGATTATTAAATTTGTGTTAGATTGTACAAGCCATAACAAACGATGGTTGCACTCTTCCTCTCTTCTCTCAAATTCATTAAAGTTGAAAATAAAGGAAAGAGCCCATTACGTCATCGCAAAACATATAAAAACCATTTAGAAAACAAGCTGATTTCTCTGCTAAGGTATTATTTGTTATGGCTGCCCAATTGTATATATAGGTATGACTTTCCACAAGATGTTCGTTTATTAAAAATATAGGAGCAAATTACGTAATGGGTTATTCAGAATCACGCGGGTGTTACGTTATGGTAATAATGATAAGGAAATATGTGATGATTTTCTGCTAACCGAAATGAATAAGAGGCACCTACCAAAGATAGTAGTAATAGTGAAAAGTTGGAAGAGGTTTATCATATTGATTATAATGTATAAATAATTAAATAAAAACACCAAAACATCAGTAAATAATAAAGAAGTTAAAGTGCCAAGGTAAAGTTATGGATGCATGTGCATGCATGTGCTGTTTCTGCAGGTGATGATCAAGCTTGAACTACCTGATTGCTAAGGCTTCAGCAGTACATAAGGTATTCATTTATAGCTCTATCTTGACTCCAGTCATTTGACAAAACAGGAAGACAAACGAAGATTTCAAAGATACGACGTGACCCGAGTTGACGAGGTTTCCTTGTATTTAGCTGGTGACCTATTTGTATTCACCTTTTAGAGGTTATGTAAAGTAATGTTCTGAGATGTGTTTAGAAACCGTTTTTTCATTCTGTAGACAAAGTAATAAGCTCCACTTCAGTAAGTAAATTTGTAAATACACGTAGTTATCCCTAACACATCTTTAAATCATAGGTTTGCAGGTGAAGACAGTGTAAAGCTTCGCATCACAAAACGTTTCCCCTAAAGACTTTGTAATTTAATTTTTTAAGACTTCTAAAACTGTATCTCGTTCAAATTTAATTTAGATGAAGAGGAACATCGTCGGTACTGTCAGAGTCTTTCCAAGTTGAAATTTAGGTGTAAGGTTGATAACCAGGCTGCATAAGTGTTTTTGATGAATATTTATCGAGGTTTAGCTAGTTTTTGATGAATTGTATGATTGTTGTAGATTTGTTGAAATTGTGAAAAAGTGTAGGGAATCACTGCTTTATAATGAATGGAAATCAACACATTTTTGTTTTAACTTTAATCATGAATATCTTTGAGTTTCAACAATATAAGTGAATCACGATAATCAAACTCTTATGACAGTGTACATCTTCGTTAACTTCAGTCTCCATTACAGAAAGGTGACGTATTTTACCTATTGTATTTATGTCATATTAATTTTTCAACTAATGACTTCAAGTAAAGTGTGACACCATAAAAGTTGTCCTTAAAAGAAAATCACCGACACGTACACATACACAGACATATGTGATCTCGTTTCATTACTTTCCATCGACAGATTTTTTTGCTTTACCAAGAAAACAATTTAAACTGACATCTCCAAAATCTCAGTCGAATTTGTAAATATTTTCAATTTAAAATACCTAAATGGGTAAACTCTCTCAGCAATAACAACAACAACAACGACAAAGAGAACACTGATGATAACATAAGAGAATAAAATTAGATAGTCAACTATTTTGCGTGTTGATACACACATGTATACTTTTATCTTGTCAACAAGATGGATGCTATACAGAGGATGATTGTTGAATGAAGTAAAAAATTCAAACTTTTCCGGTAATCATTTTATTCAGTGATTTATCAAGATTACTTGAAGATGTGATAAATATGAAATATTTCTGTTTGTTTGGTTAGATTTACTGGTTGGTTGATAATAACTACAAGTTTATATGAAAAGAAAAAAAAATAAGTAAACATTGTCATCATCAATGACAAGTTGTTTCCTTATCAGTTCACTATGAGTGAGTATGTTTTCAACTTTATATAAACGTGTATCTAACTACATGTAGAACTAGTCATAAATACATGATTATGATAGATGATAACAGATGAAATATTCTACACAGTGTATATTCCATACAAGATGACTAAATGTAAAGACTACACTATCTAATTAATGGTTACTTAAAGAAAAATTGAATAGTAATTAATATACATTATTGATTATTGATAGCATAATGACTAGCACAAAAACACTGTAAAGAACTGTAACATGATTTCGAGTACACGTAAAACAAAGACAAACAACTGATGAAACAATCGAATTTGTGAAACAAAAAAAATTAAACTAATCAAGTGAACAGTAAGCATAGTTATTGTAAACAGATAATATAAAAGCATTAGTGATTAGTGAATAGATCATATGTAAACATAGAGAAGAATGAGAGAATATGTGAAAGCAATGTAATAAACTCTATTCATATTATGAATTTGTACCGGAAAGAAAATCATTTAACTCTATGGTAGATTTCCTATAGTGCTGACGTGATGAAGTGTGCGTGTAATGATGATGACTGTTGTTTTGATGTTGTTGTTGTTGGTGGTGACGATGATGATGATGATGATATTTATTAATCAAATGATTACGAATGTGACGTTCTAAATTAGCTCGTTGCCCAAAACGTTTTAAACAAACATTACAATGAAATGGTCTTTCTTTTTGATGTATATTACGTATATGACGTTGTAGATTGGAACTGATACTGAATGATCTTGGACAATGCATACATTTGTATGGTTGTTCACCAGTGTGTGTACGTATATGTCGGGTAAGATTAGCAGATCTAGGAAACATTTTCCCACAGAAATGACAATTGTAACGTTCATGCTTTGATGTAAATTGACTTGTATATGTAGATGACATGCCTCCTTTAATTAATTCAATGTTATCAGATGGTAATATATTAAAAATATTTGAAATTGTTTTAGGCTTTTTATGAATACTGTTTAGATTGTTATTGTTGTTACAATTATTCTCATTATTGTCATCATCATCCTCATCATTACTGTCATTGTTAGCAATTGTTTGTGATAGTTTACTTTTAATTGGATATTTCACTTCTGTATTGATTGTTGTATGTATATTCTTTCGTAACCATGAAAGTAACCATTTAGTTGTTATTTCATATGAAGTAGCATTACTGTTACTATCAAGAAAATCATCATAAAATTCATTGATTTTCATGGGATTTTTTGATTTTTCTAACATTTTCATATACGTTGACATAATGTTGGAATGTATGAAATTA
Organism: Schistosoma japonicum; assembly: GCA_025215515.1. NCBI lineage: Eukaryota > Metazoa > Platyhelminthes > Trematoda > Strigeidida > Schistosomatidae > Schistosoma > Schistosoma japonicum. The sequence goes on along the minus strand of CM046064.1, from coordinate 41,345,149 downwards.
GTATAATGATTATTATTGATATTGTTTCTATCTATTAATTGATTGTAATTTATAAATAATGATTGATTATTGAATGAGCTTGGATTCAATTCGTTTGATAACATTAAATTATCTTTATTATTATTAATATTATTATTACTAATGATTGATGTGAATTTCACTGTCTTATGATCATGCAACATTGTTAATGCTAATAATTGTTCTGGTCTCGGTATCATCATCATTAATGGTGAATTGTAGGAATCTGGCATAAATTTCAATTGATCTGATTTCATTCTATGTAACATGTATAACTTTTCCACGTTGGATTTAAGTAAAGTTGTATTTATTTGCTCTGTGATTGATGAATGTGGATAATGAAGTTGATCAGATAATCGAATGGTGTTCTTTTTAAAGTTAGTCATTTCATCATTTAGATGTGTTGTGATGGATGTACTAATAAATGCATTCTGTGTATCATTTAATTGTATACTGGATGATTTATCATACTTATTGATTACAGGTATTGTGATTGTTGAAACTGGTACCTTATTGAAATTTTTCGATTTATTCATCATTGGAGAACGACATGATAAATCTAAAGGTGCTGGTTGAATTGATTGTATTTCAACTGAGGTTTTATTTGATTCTTCTGTAACCATGATCATCTGATTTCCTGTAAGTGTGAGCGCGTAAATGCTTTGTGCTTTAACTTGGAGCAGAAAGTAAACACCAAGCACAACACCATAGATGATATATAAAAGAAAAATAAGCCATTTTATCAAAATTCAATGTCATGCAATTCTTAGTTAAGTATTTTATAAATAGTCTCAGTATGTGATACTCTGTTGAACTGATCATTGTGCATCCTCTTGCAGTTTTACTGACAAAATAATGGTGTAAAATTTATGGATGAAAATAATACCCAAGTAAGTGATCAATGCTAATGAGTTGAAAACACTGTGACTTAAAATTACCTACTCAACCCTAATTTCTCATAGATGACATTTTTCCTATGTAAATTGTTTGTTGTATTTTTTCTCAAAATCTCTATTCATTTTGATTAAGGAAACATAGTATATTGCTTTTTATCAAAAATCTTTTAATTTCAGTTTTTAACTCTCTCTAAGCAACTAGTTATAGTTAAATTGAACTATAATAATGAGCTCACTAATGATTAATTCCATGATGCTCTTGAAGCTCTAGTGAGAAGTTGTGACTAGTGGAATTCAGACTTGTCGGAAGTGAAACAGCTATGACCGATGACAATGGATGATCGTCGCGGTATATAGCACAAACTGATAAAAGTGGAAATTCTATCATTGGATTCCGACCCAGTTGTGCAGTTGGTTAGGCGTTCGTCGTCAACCTGAAGCCACTGGTGCGGAATCTTGGCTGCGTACCACTGGAGAGTTACACACTAGAACGAAACAGCTGTCAAGTGCTACCTGGTTTTCAGCAGTACCCTACAAACATTAATCTGTGACATATTCAGTCAAGTAGTTATAGTTTGTTTTCAAAGTTGTGGTTATAAGACTACATTCATAGACATGTGTTGGAATTTCTATTAATAATTGCATGTCGGATTTATTCAATTCTTGGTCCACTTTCTGTACATTTTTATGAGCGGACTGTCATTGGAAAATAAGAAAACATGGACACCAATGCATGCTGGTTAAGTTAAAATAATTTATAAATAGATCATCTTTTGTAATAATAGTCATAATAACATAAGTAACACTAAATACAGCATTAGACTTTTAATCTATCCGCCCAGTTCCCCTTCCTGCTTAGTTCACATTTGAATTTGTAACTTTAAAGAAAATCTCTTTAACATAAGATTGCTGTAATTGTTGGTTTATTTTGACAGCAGAATATGAAAAACACCAGTAGATCATCATTTAAGCATTGAATACTGTTCTTTATAGTTCATAGGGAATTAAAATAATTTCTAGTAATAAATATATGATAATTAAATTAGGTCATGGTGTATGTGTATATGTGTATAGACGTACTGATAGATTACAGTTGTTACAGTGTCAACTAAATTTCCGCTTCCTCTATTGAATTTAAGTTACTCTAATATCTCTTTTAATATTGTTCATTTAATAATTGACAGATAATGATGCATAAATACAATGAAACAGTCATCCGGTGATGACAATCATTTTGACACACGGATCATTTTAACTAATTCCGCTTATTTTTTTTATTTTCTACTAACTATTTCTATTATTCAACTTCACTGTGGAGTATGACCTTAGAAAATATCGGCTAGTGAATTGTACTTAAAAGTTTTAGTTGTGTTTTCTAGTGAAATCTATTTCGTTTAGTTTTTCTTTTAGTGTTGCTTATCTGATTTAGTAGTAAACCCCCATGAACAAAAAGAAATCTCTTACCGACTTCCTTCAGTTTACATTTTGTTTGTTATTTCTAGCCTGACCTATCAAGTGTACTGATCATTAAGCGACAGATGATTAGATATTATTTATTTACGTAAAATAACTAAAATCACCAAGTAGTAAATGACTAAAGATCTTTGTTAATGTTCAGTTTAGATAAATTTTTTTTAAAGGACAGAATTAGAATAGACTTACATAAACGTGGTTGCATGTATGTGTGTGTGTGTGTCTGTAAACGTAAGTATTTTCAGACCGACTCATTACTAACCCAAATTAGCCGTCATGGTTCCGGTACGTAGACTACAATGAGGAAGTTATTAGATTTAATAATACAATATTATTACAATTTTGATGGATAAGGGCTATACAGTAATAAAAACTTTGGGGGGGGGGAGGAAGGGAAGTCTTAATGAAGTACCAGCATCTTGAGATAAATTTTTTATGTTTGTATGTGATGAAGTATTCTCTCACATACATAAAACTAATTCACCTTCTTACCACTCTACCTATTTAACTATCTAAATAATCATTTGGTTAGATGAATTACTAGTTAGATGATATGCCACTTGAACACGTAAAATACTACTTCAGAATATTTTTTTGGTTAGTTTCCGGTACTGGGTATAAGAATTGCTAATAATAATAGTAATAATGAAAGGGAAATATGTGTGTTATTGCTCTTGTTTTCTATATTGAACGAAAATTTTTTTTTAAAATAAAGTGTACAATAACAATTAGAAAATGAGAACACTGAAATGTTTAACAAGTTTTTTATTTTGTCTTCAATGAATTTCTTCTTTTGCTTTTCACTTATTAATTTCCCTTATTTATACCACCCTCCCCCTATCACCGCCATCCTTCTTTCTTAATAGTCCCCTTACTACAAAATATATCTGTCTAGAAATCATCAGGTAATTCACTTTGATTACTTAATTCAAATTAATGTATGTACTTATACAATGATTACATGTAAATTGTTTCTATATCGCCTACTAAAATGATGTTAGTAGTATCGACTGTCTGAAATTTACTAATTTTTTTCAAAATATCTCTTCATCGTATACGTAACAACAAGAGGAAATCATAGACTAGACAATTAATTTTAAAACAACTGAACCAATTAAAATTTGATAGGAACAATAACCAATTCCTGTACATATAGAGATTGAAATTTTTGCTTATTTTTTTAAGATTTACCATTCACCTTTCCAGTTTTCATAATCTCATCTGTTACCGGGTGATTCTGTTCTTTTACACTACAGATATATGTTCGTTCTAAACGTTGCCTAAAATTATAAGTATTTTCACTCTTTGGCACAGGATAAATTGTAAACGTAACAATACTTTAAGCTGAAAGAAAGCTGGATTCCACTCTCCAACTACAATCCAACTTAATTCATACTTGTGAACTACCTCTGTATCGAAGTAATCCACTCAGGATACACGTAACGCAACGAAAACTGATTAGCTGTAGTATTAATCACATAAATAAGAAGATACAAATACCTTCAAACTATGTAACAATTCTTTATTATTATTATTATTATTATTATTATTATTATTATTATTATTATTGACGCCATTCCGTTTCATTTACAATGATCTCCCACTGTCTTACATCTAATAAAACAAATAATTAGATGTTGAGAAGAATTTTACTTTGCAATATGGAGATTAAAATCCAGCAATCTCCGCAACACTCAAATACAATTAGCATCAGATCACTAATGACTGACTTCTGGAGTTTTAGTGAGATATAATCAGTTAATTTCAGTTGTGTCAAATGTGAAGTAATTACCTACTAATGGCAATCGATGAGGTTGAATAAATATATATGGCAAAATAACTGAATTAGAAATACCAATCGTTGGGAGCCAGGACAGTACTTTAACAATTAACTGTTCAGCAAGAACCCTAAGGTTCTTGGGCTTGATTCGCTGGCGGGGTCTTGGATACGCACTACGAAAGAGTTCGTTAACAGAACAAAACAGCTTTCTAGTGTTAGTGCTTATTTTTCAGCGATTGACTAATTCAGACCAATTGTTGATATTAAATTAAAGCAAACAATTTTGAGTTATATACGAACATTTAATAGAAGAAAAGGTTTCATGTTTTGATTATGTACACATAACATAAAATACATAATTAATTTCTTCTAGAGTTACAGTACAGGAACGAGGAAACGCAGTGCTTAAATGACCACAAAAAGTTTTCTAATTAGACAATGAGCAACACATTGTTGCCTTCAAGGTTATCGAGAGCTTTAACTAAAAATGCATACCATATACGATATATGATAGCTAGGACGTTTTTGTCAGAATTAGGTGAGGTTACAGGGCAGAGAACAGGCATTATAATAAGTATAGTTTATAAGTGAAACTTTTAACCTCAACACCTAGTTCCAGCTTCGTCTGTTGTCATACTGAAAAGGTAGTTGGATCAACTAAGAGAATCCTTTTGCTAAAACCAATACAGGCAGTTCAGACTTCTGTCCTGGTCACGCTAAAACCAACTCGGAAAGCTGAAAGTTCGGTGCTGATGCATCTATAGTTTTCGAATACAGTATTCAGAACATTGGGGAAAACGTATGGAAAAAAAGTGCTTTGGGACTTTGCCCAACATGTTTGAGCGTTTTACCCAACCTTGAGTTCAACAGTGCTACAAGGTAGGTTAAAACGTAAGGTAACGTTAGGCAGTGCGTAACGTAATTTCGGAATTACTATTTAGGGTTATAAGTTTGTTGTAAGGTTAGAGTTTAAAATTATATTTGTGGTCATAACCCAAATGACACAGTAATTGGTACTTACGAATACCTAAATTCCTATTGGAAAACAGGTTTTTACATCGTTAATGAAATATAACTCAGTCTGTTAGATTCCACTGCAGAATCAACGGTGTGCACGCTGAGGAATCTCATAATGAAAAGCTGTTCAGTACTTCCTGGTTCTCCTTGGTAAGCAAGCACCATAAATCCATAACGAACACAATCAACTAAACATACTGTCGATCTATCTGAACCAAACCTCTTCAAATTAAATAACTTCTGTAGCTAAGCTAATAAGTCTACAAAAATCATCTGTAACAGTATTTTATGTGAAATGTTTTTCAACAACGGTTCAAATAAACACCCATGAATTATTCTGTTCTTTCGTGTCTACTGCTACGATTTATTTGACTCATTTCACAGTAGTATGACTGCCAATATAACATGTTTACATATAATGTTTTTTGTGAATAGGCAGAATAAATTATTGCAAGTCGAAGAGATATCTATTAAATAACTTTTTGATTCTAGTTAAGCGTTATGAATATCAGTCACCTAATTGGCAGACAAACCTAGGACTTTTAAATCTTCTAACAAGCACTAGATGTTTGTATCTTCTCTGCAAGAATTCATAGGTTTACATTTTTAACTTATATCAATTGTCCTCACCTAACATTTAATAGGACGTTATGCATTATTGCATTACTCCCACCTCCTCTCATAAGCCCAGCTGGAATTTCACTGGTCGACTATTCATTTGAACTTTGCAGAATGTATCTAGATGAGAGAATCTGAATGCTATTTAGTTGATTTGATTTTTATTTTATTAATTTTAAGACACATTTCCGCCAAACTGCAAGTCGTTTATCATGTAAGCAAATTAGACACAGGAAGCTTTCGAAACGGTTCTGAAAAGATCCAGGTTTCTTAGTGTGGGTGTGCTGATAAATTGTGAACAGGTTTATAATACTGACTAATATTACCATTACTCCCCCATCTCATAATCTCAGATGAGAATCAACTATCGTCATGCCAGCTTTATTTTAAATGGATAATACTTAAGTTGAGAATTAGGAAGAGAAACTATTGGGTAAATCAAGTGTAAGTTATATTTCTAACGCTAATTATTGTACTGTTTGTTTCCTTATCATATGTACACACACATGCATATCAACCAACCGACTAACCAGCGTATCAATTGTGAACTGATCCATCCAAAATGTTGAAGGCTTTTAGAAAAGCACTGTTTTTCGAAGGAGGGGGGGGAGGTATTCGTATTCTAAATATCACGTATGTTAAACTTTACATTTGTCTGTATATCTACGTTTATTTTTAGAAAATGATTGGCGGTTGATACGCATATATGTGTAGTTTCCAAATTTCAACACCGGAAAAAGCTTTAAATTGTTCCTTGTTACCTTTATAAAGGTAGGTGGATGATGGACACGCGAATAGTGATATTATTAAGTCTGTATGATACATGTATGTATGCATTGACTAAAATAAGAGAAATTAATGTACTCATATCTACAATAAACCAGCATTTTTCTTTCGTTTATTTTTTCTGCACTAAAAAATCTCACAATTCCATTTCTATCATTCACTCACTGATTAACTCGTACTCATATTGTACAACTAAACGCAGATACAAGCAGACAGATAATAAAAATAAATTAAGAGAATATAATGAATGAAGATGAGAGTAGAGTATACAGAACAGTATGCATTTTTATACTCATCCTGTCTACATTTCTCTGTCCCACTATTTTAAAGAATCACCACCATTTAGATATAGATTGAAGGAAAATTGTTTTTTTTTTTAGAAAAAGAAAAGAAAAAAGTCATTGAGTTTTTTAATTTGCGTTACTTTCCACATCAAATATTTGTGTAGAGAATAACATTTACGGTCTAACACACTATGAAACTATCCATATATACATATATACATTCATTGAATAAACATTATAAAACATAACTGAAACCGGAAGATATTAAGCTTTAATACTTTGGTTTTCATATTTTTTTTGTTATTCATTGAACATAGAAAACTATAATATTGTCATCATTATTAGGCAATTGAGAAAGCAAACAATATTCTTCCCGCCATACTTGTTTCCGTGTATTCACGTACACATTCACACACACACGCACATGAACACACACTACGCAAAGGATTATAAGGAGTATTGATGTTTTATTATTTTTTTCAGAAAAAAATTTGTTTATTTGAAAGTGAAGTAGGTTATTTAGTTTAAATTAACTAAAATATCAGCCATTTTTAAAATTATTGTTATTGATTAACTCAAAGTAGGTGTATACATTCACTGGATACAATGTTAAATGGATGTGTATTCAATTAGTGACAAGCATAAGAATATTTACATGTATCTACTCAATTGAATGAATGATAGTAGCTCTCATAGGGTATTTCCGCTGTGTTCAGATGATAGTAATAATAATGCCTCATAAAACAATAAATAAAATAAGTGTATAAGATAGAGGTAGAAGTGGTGGATGGAATTATTTTTATCTTTTTATTAATTTAATTAGACAATTAAAAGTGAATTAGTTAATTACTTCTTAAGAAGATGGACTTGTTGTCTTTACTTTCTTCAGGAAAAAAAAGAAAGTTATTAGATTGGATTTTTTTGAATAACATGACATTTCTACCACAACATAACACATGCTGTTTAGATCGCCAACTTCAGTTTAACTGCCGTTAGCGAGACAGTTATAGGGAGCACGAAAACTGATAGGCTCGTCATCGTATGGCAGTTCATCATCAGAACCAATTAGGAAAAACACTAGGTTGGATAGACTAAAATTTCTATTCTATGCCATTTGACTGACGCAGGATATTAATTCTACCTGCAGAAATTTATTAGGATTAGTTATCGAATTTCATAAGTCATTCCACATGCTTTACAAGTTTATTTGTTTGGTAAAACTAGGCCGTTGCCATTAATATACACAAACTTAATCTACGTATTCAGAAACAGTTTATACAACCTTTCGCTTTATCTTGGCCATCACAACATACACCATAACAAAAAGGGGTTAACATTAGAAATTTGTTTAACCTTTTTCTATCTTTTAATCTTTGGTCGTCATGCACTTACATCATTTTAATACTCGTCGCTTTATTCTAACGTAGCTACTATTAAAATACTTTTTCAACTTCACTAACAGTTTACGCAGGAATCATTAAAAACCTTTCTCTACAACCAACAAATTGTCAACATTTTGATCAATTCATAACCGATCTATTCTCTTACGGTGTATATAGTTCATTTTCTTATTTCTTATAAATTTAGTGTTAATATTCGATCCCTTATCAAAACATTATGTCTACCCTCCTACTTAATTTCTATCGATATATCTTAATTCAATCATCTATAGTTCGTGGTCACTTTTGATTATTTCATCATTTACACTTATCTTCATGAGAACATTAGTACAAGTTATACGTTAAACTGAAATATCACCACCCATTGATTAATATCGAATTTATTGTTAGTATAATGACTTAATGAAATCAACTGAAGAAAAAAATTTCTTCGTTAAATTGTTATTGTTAACAAGTGTTTTAATGAGATTTTTCATATTATTAAAATTTTTATAATGAAAACATTTTTGATTATCAATTAAATGTATATAAAACGGAATACACCTCTTCAAGGTGTTGCTAACCTAATGATTATTCAATGTGTTGGTTAGACTATCTATGGCCAGCGATACGAAACGCTCTTCTATTAATAATAATTTGACTGTAAGCAACAAATCGATATAAATTAGCAATAAACAATTATATATCTATGGGTGTCTAATGCAGACCACTCTCGTGTTATCAAATTAAAATTTGACAATCTTCACAACACCTAATTACAATAAATATCAGCTCACTAGTGACTAAGTTCTGAGGGTAACTCCTGGAAACCTAGTGATAATACTTAACTACTGGAGTTTGATCATGTCTGACGTGATACGGTTACCCACCAATAACAATGACTGAGGTCTTGTTGATTGAGTTAGAAATATTAACCGTTGGGTGCCTGCCGGTTAAGTGGTTTAATAATCATGAGTTCGCCATGAAGCTTGAATGTCTTCGGCTAAGTCCAGTGGTGGGGTGGTGGATATTCACTGTTTAATAGTCTCATACTAGGACTCTACAACTGTTCAATACTGGTTCCAAGTTTCCATTGGTTGCCTAATCCAGACAATTTCGTGATATCAAATTCAAATTCAACAATCACCATAACAACTAATTAGAAGTTATAACTTTCAATCAACTGCTATAAACATTAAGTGGTGAAATATATATTCAACAGAGTAGTATTTAACAGGTATTCCCAGTTAACCTTAATTAAATAAATTTTTATTCCACTTTTATCGACTTTTTCTGCTGCTTACATTAGTTTATAAATCATTAAAAGCTAAGGGTTAATAAACATTTATTTCATTGTGGTTCGGGACTCTTCAGCAACTGACACATAAGTGAGCTCAAGCGCACTAGCTTACTTGACAAACCCGATACCTAATATATATATATATATTCCCTAGGTCAAGTAGTTGAACTCATATTTGGTGTTGCCATCTTCTGATAAAATGAAAGCGCCTTGGCCACTACCTTTGGGGGATTGGAATATCAGGACATGCTTGTAACAGTCTGAAGACATCGTGGAGCTGGTAGGGGAGCAGGTGGATGTTGAGGGTGACAGTCTTTAGGACTCTGCGTAGAGGTTGTGAAAAGGTGGCGTTTAGTGGCATGTAGCTCCTGTGTGACAGGTTGGCTTGAGAGGTTCTTTTAACCAGGTTCGCAGAGTAGTTCGACAGTTCAGAAGGTAGGCAGGGAGGTGACGCTGCAGTGCTTTAGAACAGTTTAGCCTGCACCCGACGGCGATCCCCTGGTTTTGGCGTCCTCTTTGATAAGCCTTCTATGGCTACATTAGACAACAACTCAAAGAAGTAGCTACTTGAGTTTGTTCTCGGGGTAATAGCCAACAACTAAAATTAGCTAATGCAGTACAGCCGACAGATTTTATACAAATGGCGTGTTTATATTGATAGTTGGCGAATACAACAGCTTCTTCAGAGATAGGAGACAACAGTATAATGATGAATAATGAATTACAGTAGCAAGTCGCAGCGATTCGGATACGTACAGAGAGGAGAAGTAGGTGTCTTAAATGTGGTGATTTTGGATATCACAGAAGGAATTACCCAAGAAGACGAGGACGATTTTTTAAACGTTATCAACTGCCCTTTTTCTTCGAAACATCGCTTCCTGTAATTAGGTTAATTGATAAGAGTACGAGGAACTAAAAATGCGAGTAAATTAAAACGGATAGTTTGGTTTCTTGACAGAGGTGAAGTAATGTCCATGAAAGAAAATGAACACTGTCGACAGAATAGGGCATGTTCATTAGCAGCAAAAACAGTGAACAGATATGCACAAGAACTTCTAGGAGTGTCGGACTACTACACCAAAAATGGTGATTGCGTAGTGTAATATATATATATATATATATATATATATATATATATATATATATTCAACTTTATAATAAATTTCACTTTATGAAAGTAACTAATTTTGATTTTCATACTAAACAGAGGTGAGGTTCATTATTATCTTATTGAAAGGAGACATCAAGTTTCATCATTTCAAAAAGCGAAATTCTCTTATGGACAAGTAGAGCATGATATACAACAAGTAACTTTTCATACTCTAGTTTAATAAACCTAACTCTGACATGGAAATGAGATCAATTGTTATCAGATAATCTATAATGTGATTAATTGTCTTAATGCATCGACGGATTTTCTTCGTTATTAAGTATTATAAGTAGTTCCAAGACAATTTTCTGATCTGAGATGCTGACAGTTGCTTTAATGTTCAAAATATTTATTGTTAAAGGCTGTAAAAAACCGAAATGATCAGAAAAATCCAGCCGTAAACAGTAGACTGAAGTTGATAAGTTTTTTAAAAGTTAGGAATATATACTACCAATAAAGCACATTCTTGTGCGTTTAGTCTAAATCAAAGTATACAGCTGCCGTTTGCAGTAATATTTTAATCCATAGTCAAGTTGATCAACTTAAACTACAGAATGCTACCTTCTTCTATCAAAGGTTTGTGCTGGAACAATCGCTCAGAATAACGACGAAATCTCCACAATTAAGCCTTCCAGCCCGGAGAACGCAGCATAACTGGAATTGTCTTTCTGAACCACAAATCTTAGCTTTCATCATCAGAACATTTGACAGAGTCAAGTTTACTGAGCTTCATGATTTAATTTCTTTCCATGAATGAAGTTTTCTTAAATTAGAAGGCTGTAAATGTTGTACAACTAAATCATTTATAGGATAGAACTTAACTTTATCAAAAACACCTGCGTTAACAATAAGTTTTCCCTAAATTCCTATTATATTATTAAATAACATATCGGTTATCTTTAGCTACATTTACGTTGTAATAAATAAAAAAACATAATTAAAATGTGAGTGATTGCATTTTTTTGTTGACTGAAATTGAACAGTCTATGTTATCAGATATACCAAATGCTCAATGAGTTTTGGAAATAGTATTATCGTCTATAAGTGACTTGAATCAAATGGTTGATTAGGAACTGTGGATCTCAGCTGCGTCTACTGAATTAATTGACTGTCGAGAGCTCACACATTCAGACTTCAAACACGACGAGGAAATAAGATAAATTAAAACGTGACGTTATAAATCTGAAGTTTAGTGCTTTCATTAGTAAACCAAAGTAATTAAATGAAATCATTAAACAAAACATTTAGGTTTCTTCTAAGTTCATACCAATTCGCGAAGTAAGTCATTCTATCACTTATAGTGTACATTACTAAATAATTCAAAGTACAAAGTGGCAACATGGTAAATTCATGGGAAAGTTTTACAAATGGCTATTGTTTCATTAAGTAACTTGGTAAGGTCACTCAATAGTGTATACAGTAATAAACGTGATGATATAATGATAGTCATATGATCGGGGAATAAAATAAAGTTAAATTCAGTACATGAATGAACTGCCCACGACATCATGTTAATGGCAACTTAATCACATTCATTCTGAATTCTGTAAGATGTAAGGTTTAACAACTAACTTAATGAATAAAGACATTGATAAAAATTGGTAAGTTTTATCATCCTAAACACATCAAATTTAAGTTAAATTGTTTAGTATTTGTAACAGATTAGTGTTAGTTGAGTAGCAGTAAGAACCAGGGAGTAATCGATAGATGTTGCATCTTGATTTTCACTGGTACCCTACTAACGTCAGCATGTGACGTGTACGATCGAATGAACTTCAATACATTTATACTGTGCCTCGATGTCAATTTTTACAATGGATTGACTATACTTAGAGTAATACTGAGATGACTACTCGTCAAAAAATACACCATTCAGAAATTGCTGATGCTGCTAAAAATGCTACTTATTTTAATCCACTTGGAATTTTTATTTGTGTTGAAATTCATGATGAAGTTCAATCTCTTTTAGTTATTCTTCAGAGAAATATATGTGTTTCATTTGGAGGTTATTAGTTTCGAAAATAGCCAGCTTAAACAGTTATTTTACTACTTACAGTTAGTAATTGTTCTAAGTTTCATTAGCAGCCTCAAACTGAATACAAAAGAAGTTTGTTATTATAAAGTTAAAATGATGAAATTTTACTTAGGATGCACATGTGATCATCTTTTACCTCGCTTAAATTCGACAGGAATTACAAATCTTTAAAAATTAATAATGAACATTTATTAGTTTAAGTTATTGACTTAAATTCCATGTCACTTAGTACCCACCAATAAAATGAATCATTATTCTGGGTAGAAATAACTGCCCTGAAATCGTACAAAATCTTCAAAATCAATCAAATAAAAAAACGGATTCAGCATATATAACATTTGAGAAGCATCTCTCTTCCATTACCTCTAACCAATCCTATAGAAATTCACATTAATAGTTGCAATACAGAAATGAATAACATCTACTGATAAACTGATCGTCCTTCTATAGTTTACAAAAGCAACTTGCTTTTCATAAAAGGAAGATGTTACAGAAAGGTTAGTGACGTATTTGTATAGGAAACAGTTTAATTGAAGTCTATGGATCAGAAATAGTGTTCTGTTAGTGACGAACAGTTCTCATCTTTTTTTTATTACTGTTGACGGGAAAATATACCACTTTTAATAAACTAACTTGGTTGAAAGTTTTTCTATGAACCCATGATCATGAGAATAATGATTGTATTTATCAGTGTACATTCTCCCACCTTCTCTCCACCCCATAAAGAAAACAAATATTCAAAGAGATTGATGTCTGTTAGGTACCAATGCAATCCACAAATCACTAGACAGCTGTTTCATCCATGTATGAGACTTTTAAGTGGCAGTTCACACTCTTGATTCTGTTTGCCAATCGAACTCAAGACCTTCACTTGTCACAGGGCACTTTTAATCATCTGCGCCATTAAACTGATGCTCGGTGATTGATCGTCACGCTATAACTCGAACTGAAAATTCCACCATTGGGTGCTAGCCCAATTATGAAGAAGGTTAAGAATTCTCCACGTGACTTGAAGATCATGGACTTAGTTTTTTGGTGGAATCTAGGACCCGCATGGTTACTGAGGATCCCTATACTGTGAGTAAACAGCTGTCCAATACTACCTACTTTTCAGAGATACCTAATCCACATAAATTTTTGATGAATACAAAACAGCTAAACTTAGCATCAGTTTATCTTCACAAAATTTTTTTCACATTCAGCTTATTAAATTTAATTGTACAACAGTGAATTCATCTATTGATAAACATAACACAATAAAATATTGAATAGAACTTGAAATACAAGAGAAAGGCATAGAGAAAATTAGCAGTAACTGATTTGGAATGAAATTATTTTTTCTATTTTATTTTATTTATTAAAGAATTTTCCTTTTTTTATATATAACAGTTAAATATAACATGTCAAGAGTATAACTGAATATCGGAAGTGAAGTCAAGATAGAAAGAGTAAGAGTAGGCATAAGAGATAATTCACGCTCGAATACATCGTATCATAATGAGCATTAATAATCAATGATGAGAATTATTATTTTTTGTTCCAGTGATAAAATTATGTTGTTTTTTTTTGTTTTAGAATGAACAAAACTTAGTTGATTCACTTGGTGACAATTGGAAATTTATTGAATATTTCTAATTTTTATAGGCATTGATTGGTTGAAATGAACAAATGGGATAATGTATGTGTCTATGTGTAAATTTATGATTAGAAGATCAGTGAGTTATTTAAATAGGAAACTTATATTACAGATAGATTTGTTTATCTAACTGCCTGATGGACGTATATCAACATTATCATCGAAGTAGGTAGAATTACCTTCTAACTATTACAAGAAGGAGGAGAGAGGGAATAAATGATGAAATTTATCCAATATATTCTGTACAAAGTTTGTGTAAATGAATATGTGCTCGCTGATTATGTTAAAGTCATTAACGATTTATGAGTTGTTGTATTTGTAGGCTGTAAGTATGTATTTGCATGGTAGTGATTATACAACGTAATATAACTGCGTGTGCATATATACATTAGCTTCATTCATATATGTTAACTATACACTGATTAATATGATTAATGTCAAATTTACCTCCTTTAACTTTCAATATTTTTTCGTACTCAAATGA